>OX101742.1:21435941-22635941 GCA_944452665.1 Stenoptilia bipunctidactyla | reverse complement strand
ACATAGTTTCCCCTGTAACAACTCTACAAATTCCAGAATGCACTCGCTGCCCCAGTCCATTATATGGCCGCATGCAGTGTAGCATGCACACAACCGTCCCGCTCAACAACACTCGAGCAACTGGACACTGAACAAGTGTGGCAAGCAACGCAAACATTTGAACACATTCAACTTTGAATGCTTTGATGTGTCGAAAAAGACCGACTCTGGATGGCAAAGTGCAAATCTTTGTGCAAACGTTGAATACACATCCAAAGTCCAGCGCCACACATAGCATTCAAACATTTGAAGCTAAGTCTGGCACCGGCCATACAATAAGCGTTATAACTGTACCACTGCTACCCACCTGAAGTAGAGCGTGTGCAGTATCTGTACGAGGTTGTCGTGCAGCTCCTCGCGCGAGCTGTAGTCGAACACGCGCTTGCGGCGCCGCGCGGCGGGGCACCAGAACTCCGAGCGGATGATGCAGCGCGGCGCCGCCTCGCCCACGAACCCGAACCTGTGCACACGAACACGGCTCTTATTGTGAATGCTTTCTCAGATTTCAACATTACTTAAGTTAACAGTTTTCTAAGCAGAATCTATGCTCGAATCATGAGCAATTCTTAGGGATGCTCAAAAAATGGGCCTTAATCTAGCGGAACAATAATTATGTTGTGTAGTGCACTCCTCATAGAAAAATATAAAATGTCATGCCAATGCGTAACTTGAAGTGATTAAAGGATTGGAGGATTCAAATTAAATATCCTCTGTTTAACTCTCAAGAAAAATTACCATGCTAGAAAGGCAAGCAATTCAACTGAAATCCAACATATATAAATTAATGATGTCCACAGATGCCAGTGATGGTTAATGCTCAACACTGTACAGTCAAGTCTAATAAGATGTAAACATTTTCATTGAAATTTGAAACTTATCACAACCAAATAAGTTTCGAAGTGTATACATCTTATTAGATGTGACTGTACCCTTAGACATATTTAATTTATAGATGGCAGCACTACCGAGCAACACACTAAACAAAGGTTAATTAAACAGAAAAAGTCTTTAGATCCTGTAATACTTGATCCTTCTTTATCTGGACTGCAACACTTGTGAATTATTATTATAGAAGTAACCTTCTAGGCACCTCTCAACAGGAAGAGGGTTTTTTAATGATTGTTGGAATTGCTTACATAAATATACTTCAGCAACAAAGGACACTGGCAGATCTCCATACTCGGAATTTTCTTATGTTAAATGGAAGCGTCCCATAATAAAAAATGTGTCTTAGGGCGTGGATCCATCTTTACAGCGCCGCGCCGTACCGCACAGCGCTTCATATTAGCTCTTAAACTTATGTCCATCATGGTTCATTATAGAAAAGCATTGATTTGCCCCGTACGGCTCCGCGGCTTCTCACGGCGGCAGCGCCGTGCCATTATACGGCATGCTTTTGTATAATGAACCATGATGGAGATAATTTTATGAGCTAATATGAAGCGCTGAGCGGTGCGCCGTGCCGTTTCAGGCGACGTATGCCGTGGAACGGAGAGTGTAAAAGTGAGTCTATTTTCATTCGGGAAAGCCGAAAAATACATACATCCATGTTTGTATTTTTAGGTCATGAATGAACAACGTAATAAAAGAACAGTACACTTATCAAATCACTTGTGTCAGATTAACATTAAATCAAACAGAAACTGTTAGTGTCAACCTACCTATCACTGTCAGTCAAAGACTAAAGAAGAGCTGAACATTTCATTAGATTTGTGACACTTTATTAGATGTTTTTGGATTAAAAAGTTGTATAGCTTCAAAGATATTACCATATTAATATGTATCAGGTAGAATAACAACATATTAGTAATATATTAAAACCAGAACCAACTATAGAAAGGTTTATTGAATAGATTTTTCATTTAATAATCAATACGGATTATTGATCTCATGCTGCTTGCTCCTGTCACGCCGTCTACGAAAATTATTAAGAACCTAGTTCGTAATCATTTGATTACAAGTTTTTTAACCTCTTATCTACCTTACATACCGGCTCCCGGTGTATTGACATTTTCGCCTATATTTTGACAGACCGGGAGCCAGTATAAAATTCAAAAAGTTTTATTCATCTTACGAATTTCACAAAAGTCTTGACAAAGTCACTCATCATATACTTCAGCTTTAACTAGTTGTCGATAGTTGTTGAATAAGATATTACAGTAGACCAAGAGACAAAAAAGCCGGCGAAAAAAAACTCTTGGCATTCTTTTTCAGTCAGAATTATCAAATTAATACAAATAGGTACAGTACAAATTGACCATGACATGAAAAAAAAAAACAAACACAAGACAGCTAATTGTGAGAGCCAATGTCACGCCACAACCACATCGCTTATATAGTGAGCTATGGATGCACAATACGAACATGACAAACTGGTACCAGAGTATTTGAACAAGAATGGAATAAAATAGTCATAGTATCGATAGCAATATAAGTATGTCCTCGTTCTTTTTGTAAAGAAATTCTTTTTATATAGTTTATCCTTTCTAACACATTACAAATGCTCACAAGAGGAAACAGGCTAGCCAGTGACGTTTAAAACTCGTGCAGCTTAGGTGAAATAATAAATATTATTGGCAGTCAAAACTGAACCATGTCTGCGTTCCATAGTAAACCAAAATTTTCTAAATCTTACATTACCCTATGTTGAAAGTTCTCTGTTGGCTATAGTTTAGTATTTCTATAGAAATGCTTGTAAGTAAATAAATAATATTTAATTCACAATAAGGTTTTCAATCTCAATTGACAAAATTCCCAGTAGAATCGGAGAAAATCCAAAAAGAGTAACATTCTTCCTCCAAAATGGTACGGTATGTTGATTATACCGGCTCCCAGTTTCAACAGATACAGCAAAAAGTGGTATTAGCAGTCAACTGACAAGAGGATAATCAATCATCATGCTTTTTATCTTCATAAATAACTCTGGCTTTAAAGAAAAGAAGTGAAAATATTAAAAATCATAGAAAAATCTAAGGACTCCAAAATAACTCAGACAAAATTCTGCCACTATTCTTCTTTAATTTTAAATGCTGCTTTAGTGTACCTAAGCATTATAAAACAAATTGGTCATGCCTTAAATAATAGTAGGTAGTGCCTGTTATAATACAAAAAACATATTATACTGTGCCACTGCTCATCATTTGACAGAACAATGCATGATATTTATATAAGAATAGAAAAGGTGCGCCGATGATTGTGGCAGGAGCCGAACTCAACATGAAATCACGATAACTAGAGTAAATTATCCCAGGGACTAATATAAAGTTGTCGTGGTTTAACATACTGTTCAAGTATGGCTCCTTTTTCCGAGAGACTTTACTTACTTTTATCTTCAAAATTCAGTATAAATAAACTTCTACTAACTTTATGTAGTCATATCCTAAATCCAAGACCACAGCTTGTTTTTCTTGAATAAGTGATATTCCTTCGTATAGCGCCATACTGAAATTACTGGTATCATGTGTTTAATTATAAACTTTAATTACTTAAAACTACTATACTTAAACATATTTTATTCGTTTAATTTAATGTAGATGTTCCGAAATTTTTACAAATATTTTCTAATTCTATGGTTTGACATGTTTACGTTTTCGTCTGATTCATCAACACCACGGCTGTGACAGCTAGTTTCATATTTTATGCGCGACGTGCTGGAATCGCTTTCATTCATTCTCCTCCATTTTGAGACGCCATCTTTGTCTGCTGTCATGCCTGCTGTCATGTGCGGCCGGCCGGCCATTGCATGATTTGCAAGCCTCTATGCGTGTGCGTTTTTCTCTGAGCAAGTGATATTCGTTGTGTTTTCCTGTTTTCTTGTTATTGTTGAACTTTTCTTGTTTTTGTTGAACCTTTCTTGTTATTGTTGATCCTTTATTGTTATTTCTTATTATCGTTGAACATTGTTGTTTCTTATCATGGCACCGTTAAAGTGTTGTGTTGGTGGTTGTGGTGCAACAAGTGCTACACATCGCTTATTTTGTTTGCCAAAAAACAACGATTTACGAAATTTGTGGTTGTCTTTCCTAGTGCCAACAAATTCCATTCTTTTGGGTCTATCGAAAGACCAATTAATAAACCGACGAGTATGTGAAAAACATTTTGACCGACATCAATTCGATAGGCACGGCCGAAGACTTCAATATGCTTATCCTTGCTTATTCACGGAGCAAGAAATAGCTTGTGGTGAACCACTTTCTACTTCTGAAACTGGTGAGTCAACTATTTTATATGAGATTAAACAATGAGTTAAATTTGATTGCCCTTCACAAGTACACTTTATAGAGTTTTAACTACAAACACAGGTGTTACTTAGTAATTTAATCATGAAGACTTGCTACTTACCTTGTTTCACAATTATAGAGTATTTTTTGTAAAGAAACCAAGGTCATTGTCAAACTGACATCAGCGGGCCAATTACAGTTCTTTCATGACATGACATGATAAAAAAGATTTCTATATTAGAGTAATAATTATACTTTATTCTTTCTCTAAGATTTCTATGATATAATGATGATATAATGAATAAATGAATACACATACATACAAACATTTCAATTCATTGCATGCAAGAGGCATTTCCTTTTGCAATGAGAGTTTCAATAATATCATCTATGACTTAAAAACTTCAATTGAAAAAGGTGAGATCGCATCCACCTCTATGATATGTTTTACTATTATATATTGGGATTATCGTATTCATAATATTGTCTTAAGTTTTATTTAAATTCAGTATTGTATCTAGTAAGTTAATATATATAATAGTAAAATCTCTTGGCTAAGTACTTGCCATGTATTCAGTCTACATGGCAAGAACTTAGCTAAGAGATTTTGCCGAGGAGTAATACCAAATAAAGATCGCATGATATGTTTTAGTCAAAGTATTTCATGATATCATTGCATGTTTTTGAGATCCATAATAGGCCCACAGATGTATTCAACATTTTCATATCCATTAATTTTAATAAAATATGTGTGCTTTCATAAATCCATACTGTTTTTTTTTTTTTTATAAATGACTAAACCCACGTTTGACCTCAATCTCACCTGATGGTAAGTGACGATGAGGTCGAAGATGAAAGCACACGGGTTTAGGAAGGAACTGGCTCTTTATACAATATTGCCGGAACACATTACCGCCGGAGCGGTAACATTTGGCGGCAGACTTTATATAAAGGGTGGTCGCTAGCCAGGCGGACCCAGAAGGGATCCTACTATCCAACCACTGTACTATTATATATTGGGCATATTGTAATCAGTCTAATGGCAAGAGCATAGCTCAAGACATTTCACCGAAAAGTAATACCGAATAATGATATTGATATTAAATATTTTTTCAACCGGTATCACCTTTGTTTACAAAAAAAAACTTTAATTGTGAAATGGGGTATAGGTAAAAAATTACACAACGGTTTTAGCTAAAGTAGTGTTTTTTTTTCTAATCTAATCAATTAAATTTACTTATTTTATATTACATGATGTTAAAACTACCTTAACTGTAAGTACTTAACGTACATAAATATTAGCAATTGTGATTGTGAAGCTTTTACATTTTATAAAAAAATATTAGTAGCCTGTCTTTCATGTTTATAAACAATTATAATTATATGTATAATAAATTCTCTTTCGTATATAATGTAATATAACAAAAATATAACATTTCAGCTGTATCGGAGCACAACTACAGTAAGAAGCCAGAAGATGACGATCTTGTTGATGAAACAATGTTAGTGGTTGGAATAGGAGGTATGTGACTTTGCTAAAAAATCTAAAATGAGAATTACTTCAATAGAATTAGTTCTAATAATATGAAGAAACAACACATTAAGTATTTTAAGTGCATGACTTCACTATTTATATTTTCTAAATTTCTAAAGTATTTTTTGCTTAAGTAGGTACTGCATGCTGTACAACTTTATTAATTATTTAATTTATTTCTATTACAGATACTGAACATAATTATTGCAAAGAGCAAAAAGATGAATGTAATATTGGAGAAACTGGTATGCATGTATTTTATGTCTATCAATTTCTATTTCTATACCATATTATGTAGCTATTATACCGGGTAGCTTTATCTCAAATAAAATAAATTTAAAGGGACCATTAGATAGTGTAACTGACTCCTTTATTTTATTGAATGTAGAAATTTCTTCAAGGTTTAGGTCACCATTTTCACGGCAGACATCTGTCATATGAAAACTTGCTGTATTCTATTCACAAATTCAAACTTTCTTTGTAAGATTTTCAAAATGTAACTTGTTGTTCATTTTGCTTAAGGTGCTCTGGGGTTAATTGTTCTATTGTGTTTTAATCCAAATGTTGTATTTTTTTTTATAATAAGATATCCCACCAAAAACATAAATGTAAAAAAGGAGAGCCATGTTGATTACAAAAACATTAAAATTTACTTCTTTCAATTTCTATCAATTATTCTACATAATTTATGGTATCTCTAATAATAATTTAAACACATTGGTACCACAAAATGCCGACCATGCTCCATAACTCTAAGGATTACAATTAAACATATGGAAAATGTATCTGTTCCTGTGCTCAATAGCCTGAAATAATAGCAGTAAATACATATAGTAGGTACAGAAGACACCAGTTCATGCATTACATTACCTGTAGTATTTCCCCAACCAATTTTACTAGACTTCAGATTCAAGTAAAGGACAGATTTGTAATGTTTGATATGCTGCCTTCTGTACAAATATGTAATAGGAATAATAAAATTAAATGATATTCCAGTGCATGAGTCTAAAGAAAAAGGCAAAGTAACACTACAAGGAGGTCAAGATCCGTGTACATCATCTCAGTGTGAAGCCTCTACACCAACCCTGCCGCTCCAGTATACAAGACCAGTCAAAAGTAAGTAAAATAGCTTTCTTCTTCTTCTAATTATCGTACCATCTGCATAGAAAGACACTTTATGTGTCTAGTAAAGCCAGCTTTTAGTGAATCATTCTATCACTGTGGCAAATAAAATTAAATTTGGAACATTAAATGATACTTGAAACTGTCTGGATTTTTCAGTATATAAAAAACCTAAATATCTCTTGTGTCACATGTTGTCAGTCAGTGAAAAAAATTATAAGCTGCCTGTGCTAATGTCATGTTTTTAAATGTTATAAATTGACTGAATTAATCAGAAATCTTATTCCTCGAAGTGGTTTTTCATATGAAATATAAAAAAATGAACAATGCCCATTCATTAAATTCTTATTCTCTGACAGTTGGTACGAAAACAGAGTATATACGCAGTCTTATTCTTGGATCAGCTTAAACTAACACCCAGCTAATTTCTTTTTCAGAGCATGGGCCTAAGAAGTTGCACCCTAAACAGCGAAAGTTTATTTCCAATGTAAAAAATGTAGCAATGAAAGGTTTGGAACTCTCAAATGCAAAAATAATGCCAAAAGCTCAGGCTTACGCAAACAATCAAAAGCTGTTTGATAATTTTAATCACTTATCGAAGCAAGCACAAACATTTTTAATAATGCAACTCCGAGAAAGTCGGAAAAATAAAATGGCACGGCGTTTCACTCTAGAGGAGAAAATGATGGCCTTGCTCTTAATGAAGCAAAGCCCCAAGGAGTACAGACTCTTGCAAAGTATGTTTGCTCTACCAAGCAAAAGAACGCTGCATCGCCTATCGGAAAAGGTTTCTGTGGAACCAGGGCTCAATGCTCAAATATTTTCCTTTATTGAAAATAAAAGTAAAAGTTGGAATCAGAAAGAGAAACTGTGTATTATAACTTTTGATGAAGTGGCCTTGACACCGCATCTTAATTTTGATGAAAAATCAGATAAAATATTTGGATTTGTTGACGTTGCCGACGAGAGGCAACTTAAATTTTGTGACCATGCCCTTGTGTTTATGTTGCGAGGAGTGTGTTCACCTTGGCGTCAAACGGTGGCATACTACTTGTGCGAAGGAACAGTGTCCGCACCTGCTTTGCAGAATATATTAAAAAAAATGGTTGCTCAAGTGGCACAAGTAGGGTTGACGCCTTTAGGTCTAGTATGCGATCAAGGGTCCACTTTCAGGACAGCAATAAAAAGAATTAGAGAAGAAACATCACGCCTTAGAAATATTCAAGGACTACATGATGGTAAGTGGCTTGATTAATTGTCAGTAAAATATAGGTACATCACATGATGACGATAGACTCAAATATTTTTTATTGTTTTAGATGGCTCAGTCAATATTGGCGGACAAGATTTAGGTGTTTTTTTTGATCCGCCGCATTTAATAAAAGGCTTACGTAATAATTTTTTGAACAAAAATATTATTTGGGAAGGAAGAAAAGCCTCCTGGGAAGATATAAAATTCGTGTACGATTTGGACAGCAAGTTGGGCCATACGAGAGCACTACCCAAGCTGACAGAACATCATGTGAATCCTATAAAAATAAAAAAAATGAAAGTCAGTGTAGCGGCTCAAGTATTGAGTGCAAGAACTGCTGCAATGTTAAAATACACAAGTGCACTCAGTAAGTAATTTTTTAAAATACCAATCAAATCACAAAATTATGTTAAGAGTTTGAAAAAATTTAAGCAAAGTGCTCAAACTAAGCTTATATTCAAAGAGCACACCCAAACCACGTACCAAGTTCGATTTACTTCTCAAAAGATTAGTTAGTTTTGGGATTAGGTCTTAGTACTACAGATTTTTGCGTACACAAAATATACAGGGAAATTGAGGAAATTGAGGAAATTTCCCTGTATATTTTGTATACAGGGAAATTGAGAACCTTCTTTTTTATGAAGTCGGTTAATATACTAAAACCTTCTCCTAAACGTGATAAATCTTTTTCTGAAAACAGCATACAAATCGGTTCATCCAAACGCAAGATAATCGCGGACAAACATACATACATACTTACAGGTCAAACTGAGAACCTCCTTTTTTTGAAGTCGGTTAATAAAGACGACGACGCACTACTACAAAACATCTTGTAGTACTACGTCGTAGCATTATCAAGGAAATGACGCGTCGTAGTAGCTTTGTTCAACAAAAGCGAATTGTATTTGTAAAAAATGGTGCCATATTTTTTTTTCAACCGACTTCCAAAAAAGGAGAAGGTTCTCAATTTGTTTTTTTTGTGTCTTTGTTACACGTTTTTTTATTTCGAACAATTATGAAGCAATATTGAATATTCTTGTTTCATATGATAGAAGGTACTTCATAGTTGGTACCATATAAATTTCATCGAAATCAGTTGAGTACTTCATTGAAAATTTTAAATTTTTGAAAGAATATGTATGATTTCGGAGAATGTTTACGTGGATGACATTCTAACTCACCCAAATTTTGACGAGAAGTCGGTTTTTTTAATGCTTTGCATTCGTTGATTATTTACTGAGCGATACTAAAATAAGTATGCAGGTACGTTTATAACGTATCAAAGAAAAATAACATTCAAATGTGGCTGGTGACTAAAAACCAAACCTGTATAGATTGCGCGGAATTTTGGGTTTATTTTGGAAAAAGAAAGTAAAAAAGTTTGGTAAAAACATTGTAATCATATTTTTACTTTTTCAGATATGCATCACACCGGAAGTGAGGGAACTATGAAGACGACAGCGGAAGTGATTGAGTTCTTCGATGAACTATTCGACAGTGTCAATGGACATCCTGGCGGTGCGAAAAGGGGAAAATTGCGGAGAGCAGTAAAGTCTAATTCGGTACATGTTGCTTTTTGGACAGATGCTATTAAAAAAATTAAAAATATTTTATTTGAGGACTGTACAAGTAAAGCTGCTGTGCAAGCTGGAAAGCCTAGATTAGTTCGAGTTCCATCTTTGTTGGGGTGGATTACAACTTTAGAAAGTTTTATTAGGTTGACCAAATTATTATTTGATAAATATAATGTGGAATACTTTTATCCTAGAAATATCAACCAAGACCCACTTGAAAACTTCTTTGGGAGGATCAGGGCTCTAAATTATAGAAATGTTAATCCCGACGCAAATACTTTTATATGTGGGTTTAAATCTTTATTAATCACAAATATTTTGAGCCCACATTCCAAATTTGCCAACTGTGAAGAGGATAATGGAGAGACTTTAATAGATATAAGTTTCCTTTTTGAGGAACAACAAAACAAAGAAAATGTTCCTCCCAGCATAAGCTCTCCATTATCTTCTTCACAGGACTGTCCTCCTCCGCAATCAAGTGGGTCTTTCACAGTGCAAGAAGCAGTGTTAGAAAAAATTAAAGTGCAATGTTCTGCATATACTGCTGGTTACATTTCTAGGAAGATAAGTAGGAAAATTAAATGTAAGACCTGCTTGGGTACCTACACCAGCAGCTCTGTGGAAGATATCCATGGGTACATAAAAAAAAGAGAGTACAAAAATTTTAAAAATGATAATTTGGTTTATCCAAATGAAAAGTTTATTCGTAGCTACAGAGATTTTAGTAAATATGTCCACAGTTATTTGGACAAAAATTGTCATAAGTACAGCATTTTAAAAAAAATAAGCAAAGATTTAACGGACAGATACAGGCTTTCCTGGTTGGGGTGCTCGGAACACAGTCCTATGCTTAAAACTTTATTTATAAAATATGTAGTTAAACTACAAGTGCACAACTGGTGCAACATAATAAATAAAATATTTAAAGGTGGCATAGATGCCAAATACGTGTCCACAACGCAACATGTACAGAAGTTGGCTCTTAAAAAGCGTCATACATATTTTGTAAGAAAAAAGACTAAATAAAAATTAAATTCTTCAGATTTTTGTTTTATTTATAATAAAATAAAGAATTAAAAACTTCCTTTAATACCCTAAGGCGACGCAAGTAGAGTGTCGATAAGATGGAACATCACTAAACCATCGATATCTGGAATCGACTGAGGTAAGCACTATCCTGTGAGGATCTGTCATTTTTGGCAGGCGACTACAGCGCCAGACGAATGATTTTGAAACTACCTGATTGTACAGTCACTGTCGCATCTGTACTTTAGTACTATTTAGTAATCTGTGATCAACACTCAACCCCAGCGTCATAGAATAAAACGCACGAGAAAAAATCTATTTATTGTCGGCTATCTAAATACAGGTTATAAATAAAGTTTTGATTTAATAAAGAGTTTATAGTAAAATATAAAACGTAAGTTCTTTTGTCTCAAGTTTTACACTACACTGAAATGTCAGCACCAATTATTTGGAATGAAATGAAATATTTTTATTTGCAAGGAAGTTGACATTATAGGTCTTAAAAATAAAAGTGAGGTCAACAAGATCCTACCAATAAGTTTCGGTGTGCAAAATTATAAGTTAATATAACATAGGCCCGATTTTTCAATTATCGGATAAAAGTTATCTGTTGAATATAGTATTTTACTCGGTAAAATAAATTTGTTTTTTATAATATGGTCGGATAGTCGGCAGACAGCTGTTATTCGTCAGATAATATTTATTTCAATTTTTAACCGTCGAATAAGGTCGAATAAGAAATAATCTGTTTAACATTTTAATTTAATTTAACAGGTTGATTTTTAGTCACCAGCCAAATTTAAATATCACTTTCTTTGATACGATATAAATGTACCTGAATATTTATTTTAGCGTCGCTCAGTACAAAAAGGTAGAAAATATGGAATCACAAACTTTTTAAAAAATTGTCGCCGTTGATGAACATAGCTGATAACATATTGATAATGCCACGTCGTAGTAGCTATGCTCATCAACGGCGACTATTTTAAAAAAAGTTTGTGGTTCTATATTTTCTACCTTACGACGTAGTACTTTAAGGAGCTTACTTTTAAAAAAACTTAAAAAAAAATATTACTTTTTTCTATAAATGATACTTATTGTGTAAAAACACCGCCGGTGACTACAACTCGACCCTGTATACAACATTATTTTTTGTTTATACGAAACGTACGCGTACACATGCTAGTTTGTCTTACCTACATTTACCATAAATTCTATGACTACTAGCGCTACGCCACGGGCATTACTGGAACTTTTGTATTTTTTTGCTGCGTTCGAAATCGATATATCTATAGTACCAGGTATCGTACCAGGCAACGTATCTATAGTATAGTATTCAACTAATCATGATTTTGCGCTCGTTGCGTTTGCTTTGTGTTTTTTGTCTCTGAATTATTTTGTTAGTGTTTTCTGCAAAGTACATTGAGTAGAATATTTACTCCTCGCGTCTTTACGATCTCGGGTCGAAGATTTTACTTTTGTGAAGTGAAATTTTACATAAGATACTGAATTTCTAGTGAGATAGTGAGTTAGGTAAAGGAATTGCATTGCTTTTGAGTGACTGGTGCAAGGAGGTGAACAATTTGTTGTGTGGCAAAAGCATTGAGTTTGACGATGACGACCCTAAAAAATCTATGGCCTTTAATTATTATATGGAACACAAATGTAAAAATAAGAAATGAATTATTGTCTGAGATGCATATTTTTTTTATTACTCCCAACTCCCATAGCATCATGCTTTGTGTAGTTTATTTCAACTTATTACTATTGTGCAGTTTAAATTTGATTGTATGTAATAAAATTAAACAAATTACAATTGTGCAATAGTAATAACTTGTACTACGAATTTCTGAAAAATTTAAAGTGGCGCGGTACGACCGGGCTGCATTCTAGGGTTGCGTTGGTCAAAAAGGTTCCTAGAGTGGATACTGTATGGCGCTAGAGTGCAAAAACCGCGAGACGGTCATCTATACTTTAGTACTTGTATTCATCGATGCTATCGATGCGACAATTAGACAATTTGATAATAAAGCAAAATTTGTAATATTATGTTTACAAACTAACATGTTACAAACATGGTCGCTATAGTATATGTTGACGACCTCAATGATCGTGGTAGAACTTTGGCTTGACAAACGGTGGCATGACAGTGTCTATTTTTGATCGAAAGGCGATATTCAAGACAAACACCGTACCTATATACTCTTGGGTTTATTGCGCTTCGTCGTCGTCCGCTACCACGACACCGCTCGTTAGCTCAAGCACGTGTGGCCTATATGTAACCTTACTGCTTCTGGCGCAAGATAATCCGAGATAAACTCTGCTAAAAAGTCACGACCCTCAGCATTGAGAATACACGACGCAAGGAGGAGGATTGGGAATTATCATAGCATTATGTATGTATGTTATGTATAATGCCTCATTTATCACTTGGTCCATGACATATATACATCTTTTCAAGAGCTGCGCCTAAAGAAATGTGAAAAGAAACAAATATTCCTATGTTTACCTCATGGGATACGAAAGAGATTTCCTTCAGTTATTTTAGAAGAAAATATGAAAAGAAAATCATAAGAAATATATTTACTCTAGTCAGAAAGAGACACAAGCAATTCAGGCTGCTCCTACTCGGCTCGTTTTCATGGTAGGTAAGTATAGTGGGCAGTTTTCGATTTTTATATCTTTTGGCCTCAGCTTTTGGCAGTTGAGACTTGAGTTTGACCTATCTCGTAGAGCGAGTTTGAGTGACGCATAAAATGATATAAATAGTCAATTTTAAATTCTTAGTAAGATTTGGTATTTTTGCATACACACCATGAAAGAAGCAAAACGTGCAAAGAAATATTTTTAGAGTTTTTATTCGAGGTTATTTTATAATATATATTTAAGTGAAGGTACATGTATACTTTGCGAGTTTTCAAAATTTCCAAAGCACTACGGTAAGCACCTATTTATCGTAAATTCTGGTTTTTATAAATATCAAAAAATGGTATCTTATTATTATGAGAATCCGCTTTTCACCTCAATTTCACCTAATAATACGACACGGAGAGGTCCATGAGTGAACACTCCGGACTAGGATAAGATTGGATACCCCTACATAAAATATAAATACATCCAAGACCAAAAAGCCGCAGGGGATGTATGTGTCTTCCTGAAAAGTGGTGACAAAACCCTTCAAGATCTTCACACGTTTTTAATTTGGTTTGAGTCCCGAGTGGCCAGTTTGAGGACGAACTTCTATTAACTGGCTTAAGTTAAAAAGTAAAACGAAGATAACCTGGCATCGTTGTGTGTAATTTGCCTAAGAGCTTCTTTTATCAGGCTTTAACTACTTTATGACTCTTCTTCTCTAACGACATCGTCTTAGTGATATGGATTGTGTACTTCTAAACTATCTTATCGACAAAACCCATCACGATCAATACGTCTAAGTAGCAAAATGTCCAACTACCCTAAACGTCTAAGAAGCAATAGGTCTAACTCGCAAATCGTCTTCATAGCAAAACGTCTAACTATTGAAATACCTATGTAGCAAAACGTCTAATTAGCAAATAGTCTAAAAAAGAACAAGTACAGTCGTAAGAAAAACCCATTATGAAATTAATAATTTTATATTTCTACTAATATTATTATTTAAGAATTAAGGATCCTCTTGATATGTCCAATATTTATCAAAAAATGCATTGGACTATTTTTTTTTTCTGTTAGTTTTTTCAGTTCCCTTTTATACTTTTCATTAAATAACATATCAATTTTTCTTCGCTTGTTGCCTTCAAACATAATATTTTTAAATTTGCGGTCTTGCCAACGGGCTTCTTTCCTAAGAGCATGAAGGAATAGCAGCAGGGTTGGTTTTGGTTTTATAAATGTATTTAACCGTCTATGCCAACCTTCTAATGCATTGTTTGTTCGAAAATTGTCAATGTATGAACAGCTTATTATATGTGAAAGAGATAGCAACCATTGTTTTTCAAAGTAAGCTAAAAAAGTCATCACATCTTTGTTTGTTTCTACAGCCCTTTGAGTGATGGCATTCCAACATTCTGTCATATATTCTGAAGGTAGCAAAGGAAAGTTGGAACATAGTCTGACAACTTCTCTACTCTCTCGGTTTTCATTTAGACTCAGTGCTGATGCTTTTTTCCAAATTGCCTTATTAAAATGATAGTAACAGCCTGCTATTTTGGAGTGTGGAAACTCATTTTTTATGGCGTTGATGAGAGCTAATTCGTAATCACACTTAATAGTTGTCATTTCTATTTGACAATGCCGTTTAATAAGATGAAATAAGCGTTCATAGGTGGTCTGCTTCTTATCTGGGAGTAACGCATAAACTATTCCCATAACGCTAGTTGTTTCATCACAACTATTTAAATCAATGTGTATCGATAACAATTCGTAAAATGGCTTGGGTACAGCCTTGAAAGTTGCATCAATAAAATATAACCTATTTTTCATTGTACTCATGCATTTTATACTCGTAGGTGTTGAAAATAATAAAATTTTATTATTCTCATACCCATCGTCACATACAAGGAATTTATCGGCAAAAATATTTGGGATTACAATTTCATCAAAGTTTAAGAATGCAGTTTTGGGAACTTTTAAAAAATTTCGACGAGCTCTAAATAAAGTGTCCTTTTTTGAACTAAAATGTGGAACCTGTTTGATTTCATCCATTTTTTCAAATTCTTTTTCAAAAATTTTCTGCACTGGTTTTGCTTTTTCGCACACTAATTTTTTGCATTTATCCATCACTTGGTCAATTTTATTTTTATCGAAATCAGCTTTGCAACTACCTATGTTCTTTCAACTGACGAAGTACTTTATCTTCATCTTTATTGATTGTGACAGAAGCACTACATTCATTGCGCTTAGCACACCTCCATAGCGTTGACCCGCCTTTATTAGTAACGTTCAAATTGTACCGATAGCCGTTGAACAGTAGCACTCGTTTTTTCTTCTGACTTTCAATAAAAACAAATTCTATATTCGCATTCATTTTTAGGTACGTATTTCTAGTTCCCGACTCAGGAAATGAGTAATTAATTTCCGTATCTATGTATGCAATGTGATGATGATGAATGATGACTAATTTATAATAAAATTTTTATCCTCATGACAACTTCTAATGTAAAATGTCAAATTTATATTAATGGCCAGTACTATCAAAAGGAATATAAATGAAACCTATAAAACTTTTTGATCCGAAAAAAAAATTGTATGTAGCTTGTGTATTGTACGGTGTACCTATAGCCGTGGAACTTTGTAGGCGATTGCAATATTAAGTTTTTGAAGGAGTTGGGGACAATTTATGTTGCCGTTGACTAATTTATGAAGAAATGATAGGTCTAACATTTTACGACGTGTTTAAGTGATAATAGATTGAAATGGATTTATTAGGTAAAATAGATCTAAATGTTTTTATACCCAAGTGTACAGTCGTTATGAGAATTAGACGATTTGCTAATTAGACGTTTTGCTACATAGGTATTTCAATAGTTAGACGTTTTGCTATGAAGACGATTTGCGAGTTAGACCTATTGCTTCTTAGACGTTTAGGGTAGTTGGACATTTTGCTACTTAGACGTATTGATCGTGAAGCACGCCTGTATCCCTTATGGGGAAGGCAGAACACCAGAGGTTATAAAACCATCTGATGTCACGTATGACAAATTTGGAGGCATTATAATGGTGGATAGAGACTATTGCAGTGACAGGGGGTCAGCCTATCGCCCACAAAAAAGCCCCCAATAAAACCTCTGTCCCTTTGCCAAGATTCTTAATTAGAAACCGGGCTTCAGGTGAAAGGGCCATGTAGGCTAAAGAGCCACATATTGGTATGGTTGATTGTAAAAGAAAGAACAATAATTTCAGCGACTACAGATTCTATGGCGCCCACTTCCGAGAGCACTGCGCAGGAGTGGCGGTGGCGCGGGGCGTGGGAGGGCGGGTCGCAGGGGAGCGGCGCGCGGGGAAGCAGCGCGGGGGGGAGTGGGGCGGGGGCGCGCGGGGTGCGGCCGGCGGGTCCGGCGGCCGCAGCTGCGTGACCGGCGCGCTGCTCAGGATGCTGGACGCATTCCTCATGCAGTACTTATAGTTTTGAATATACCTTTATTGTTTTGTGCTATGCCTAGTTTTATTGTAGTTATTCTTTAAACTCAGTCGTCCATGCTAAGGTTTCTCAGTCTTATAAGCATTACCTAAAAGCTTGAGTAATTTATTATATAAAGTATATTAGATTCGCTAATATATTAAGCACAGCATGGTCACTCTAAATTATGAATGGATACCATTAAGGATAAAGACAACTACGCGTTACGACAAAACATCTCGTAGTGCCACGTCGTAGTAGCTGTGTTCATCAACAGCGGCTATGTGTGAAAAAGTTTGCGGGTACCATATCTTTATTTTTTCTACTGAGCGATATTAAAATAAATCTTTCTACTGAGCGATATTAATATAAATAATAGTTTCGCTACATGGTATCTCATAACACAAGCTATGCTTACCTTGAGGCCATGTAGTTGGTGTGATTGTCTGGGGATTTTATTATTATTTATTATTTTTAGTATTAAACACGGTGACAAACAAATCTGATTTAGGATTTTAAAAATTATTAAAAAGGGTAGAAAAAATAATAAGTTGGCAGCTACAGTAGAGTAGCATTTTAATTATAAAGTAGCAGCTTTATATTGAGTTCTTAGATTTGTATCAATTTAAATTATTAGTGATTTTTGGTGTAGCAACTGAATTCGAATCATCGTTATCTCGATGTCTTAACGCTTGACTTTTTTGACAATGTCGGAATTGTCCAGGGTTGACTATGGTAGCCGACCTGGCTTCGCCGCGCTTATCGTTGCCCCTAACAAAAATAGCATCATTAGCACGAAATACACGGATTAAACGAACATGATGATGTTTTTTTTTTTAATAAAAGTGTCTATGTAAAAAAATTACAATATTGGTACTGTCCTACTTTTTGATGAGAAGTATATTATTAAAATGATGGGCAACTAGTATTAATCAGGTTTAAAATAAAACAACAAAATACAATAATTATTTTTATTAATTGTAATCAAAATCTGAAACAATTCTGTATGGAATGAATCGCCAGAGTCACTGGTATCGCTGTTTCCGACATTGATTATAAAAAATATCTAAATTTAATTTTTTTTATTCATTTTCAAATACGAAAATTCCAAAATCTCAATTCCCAAAACCACCAACAACCGTTCTATTGACAACAGTGACCCCAGAAAAACGACTTTGACATTCCTGCTAGTATAGCCATATAAAAAGTTTCCAAATATCCCGAGTGTCTCTTAGCCAGACTCTAAAGTAAGTATATCTATTATCTAGTAACTACGCTGAGAGAAGCGTAAAGACAGATTGGTTTTACAAAAATAAAGGTTATTTGTAGTAAAACTCGTGTAATGTTTAAAATTGTTTTCAGCGTTGTAAAGTATCTAGTTGGACTGGGAGCGAATGAAAAACAATGTAGGCACAAGCTACTTCTCTTCCTGGACATACCTACTGTAAAAGTCAGTTAAGGGATAGAGGTTTTATTGGCGTTTTTGTGGGCGATAGGCTGATACCCTGTCACTGCAATAGTCTCTATGCATCATTAGGTATAATACCTCCAAAGTCAAACGTGACATCAGAAGATCTTAGGTATAGGCTCTGGTGTTCTGCCTACCCAATAAGGGCACAGGCACCGGCGTGAAGTTATGTATAACTATTAAATATTTGTTACAACTTAGTTGCAACTTCAAAAAATAATTAAACAGCTGTAGATATTTGCTTGAGTCCTTTGCGCCTGTATGATATGACATTTGTAAAATAAAACATTTTAAACGAATTACTTTACCTTCTATCAAGGAGTACAACAGTTTTCAGCATCTCATCGACACGTCAACACGTTTTATCTCGTGGGTCTGTTCCATGTCTGTTCACGAACAGAATATCTTGGTTTTTTTAGGTATATGGCGTTGGCACAAAACTGTTTCACCTTCTGACAATACAAGACATGACGGTACCTAGGTAATTCAGTTTGATTGAATAGCAAATGAACGTTTGCTTTTGTTTGCGACAGCATTTCTTTAATTGAATAACTTAATTAGTCGAAGTACAATGGACTATAACGGTGGCTGCGCACTTAATGAGCATTTTATTTTGTTATTTGTGGTGGGAATTACTTTCTCTGCTATTATCGGCTGGTGATAAATACACTCAACATACAATACTTAATAATATAAATCGTTGTAATGTTGGAAATAATTTAGGGGTTCCTAAATTATGATTAGCGAAACTATTCTCGCAACTTGTACGCGCCTGAACTAACGTTCTTTTGGGAATTTCAGAAATTATACCCAAAATGAAACCCATTGATGAACCTTTACAAATACAAACTAAAAAGTTCTATATATCCCGTTCCCGTGGGAATTTCAGGAATTCCTTGCTGAAAGTGTTACCAGACTAATCGATCGACGCTGTCAATCGAAAAGCGAATAGTACCTAGTCAATGGTTTCGACCGAAGCGACGTCTGCCATTTCGGGAGGCGCAGTGGTAAGAGCATAAGCGCTGCGAGCGCCGTTCGCTTTCGATTCGATTCCTCTTTGGAACAGTCGTTTTATTTCCCTTTTTAAATACCTTCTATTTTTCAATCATTGCTTATCCACGCTTACAATGGTGACAACAATTTATTTCTCAGTGACAAAAAGTAGGAGTCTCCTTCTAATACTCGTAATAATTTCCCAATAATAAATTACAGAACGGAAACAACAGCGGAAAGTTTCTATATTGAGCTCATTAAAGTAAAACTGTAAGAGCTTTATTTTCTTTACGAATATATTGAAAATTTTAAAACTAAGATGTGATTGTCTATTGATTTAACCTTTGACCACCTTACTCTTGGTCAAAATAGCTAGGTTTTTGGGATATGTACCTATTAATGATTTCTTCAATAATTAAAATTTTAAGATGCCAAAGAGGAGAGGTGTATACGTCTATTAGGTATTTGCTTGAGGGATAAAAGGGTAGGAACAAAAAAAGTAAATTATAATTTAACTATTTGTTTATTTTATACAAATTCCGCTATCATACATATTTACAAACGTAAAAAACCTTCAAATATTGTCACGGTATAAAAAGCTTTGAGCAACCAACTCCGACAGTCACACCAAGTACCCTACAAACACACAGGCACGCACACATGCACACACGCACAGCACGCCGCCCCGCCGGCCGCCCGCCGCGCCTCGCCCGCTAGAGGTCAGGACAGGAAGATACTCAGGAACTTAATCGGACACCGGTCCTAAATATCACTAATAAATACGTGCAAAGTTCACTGGAATGACGACGGAATACAGTCGCTCGTAGAAGATGAGGGTGATATAAATTAGGTGGCAAGCGATGACGTAGATGACGCGGGTGGTGCAAGTGCTAGGCGAGAGGAGAGAAGAGGGGCGGGCAGAGACGCGCGGCTGTGGCGGCCGCGGGCGGCGTGCTTTATTCTAATTTAGGCTTAGATGATAGAGGTGATGAGTCGCGCCTTGAAGTTGACTATCCGCTCGGAGGTCTGCGCGATGCGGAGGATGAGGTCCTGCACGAGGTTGGCGATGCCGCGGTTGGCGATGATGAAGAGGCGGGTGATTGGCCCGGGCACGCCCTCGGTGAGCCCGTCCGCCTTGCCCGCCTCGCCCTCCGCTGCCGCCTCGCCCTCCGCGCCGCCGCTCGCCGACGACGACCCGGCCACCAGCTGCGGACATACAAAACTCTCTTTACATTTGGTCTCGGAACTGTAAAATCTTGCATCTTTTAGACAATTGTATGAGAAGAACCTAAGTTCTGGCTTTGGCGCATTTTGAGCATTTAATCCCGGGCACATTTTGACAGGCCACATATTTTCTTATGAGTTTCTGAATAATTCAAGTATTTTTATTTGTATCTTAAATATTCAAATAGACGTGTGATCATGAAATGCTAACAAAAAACTAGCTTGAAAGCTATTATCCAAGACAATGTGTTTCTTAAACACATTTGTAAATTAATTTTACCTTTTTTAACTTCATTTAATGAACCCATGTATTCAAATTAGTTCAATCAGTAATTTCGACACCTGATTATAGAGTTCCACATTCCGCACCTATATTCCCAGTGTAATTACACCTTGATTGATTAATTTTCTCATTACCAGTTGCGGGTCGTGAGAACCTTTACACAGTACCAACACTGCGAGTACGTCGACGACAAACAAGATTTAATAAATCTACTTTACTACTTACCGCCAGTTAGGTGTGCGAAATATAACAGAAGGTGCAATAAAGAAGCTGATTAGTGTATAAAGATTTATAGCATGCATAAAAAAGATTGAAAAATAAGTTAAGATTGAAAGATGTATTTGATAAGTGTGAGTTTTGACGATAATCTGAAGACTGCAATCAACACGTTAACTACTGCCGCTACAACTACTCGTACTCAATGATCAGACCTGTAAACAATGTTGTTAGACTAACGACCGTACTAAAAGCAAAAATTAATAAAACAGCTGCCAAACTACATCGAATTGATCTGCAACCACTACAATACAGCATCCAACTGTTGGGTCTACTGGCGCTGGCTACTGTACTTGTGGGTTGGGCAGCGTTTCGGAGTGCTCGGCGCTGAGCCCCACGCGCAGCGAGCCGGCGCCCGCGCCCGCCAGCAGCCGCCACGCGCCCCCCGCCGCGCGCGCCATCGCCTCCGCCGGCCGCTGCAACACTCTCTCGCTTGCACTACGTCCACTACATCGCTGTGTCTCTCTTACACATCGTGCTTGTGGAATCGCTACATAGGTCGCATACCCTAGGTATACTAAACTGTTGCTTACTCACTTTACAAGTACGTATGTGGCTCACTTGACTAATAAGTCTGACTGGGTGAGTTTTTAGTAGAGTTGTTAAGTGTATGAGGGTTATTTATAGGAAGAAAGAAATGTAATTGATTAGAAAAGAGTATAGGAAATTTATAGAGCAGCAGAATTACGAGGCCCTGATAGGTCACATACCCTGACAATGTCAAAGAGGAAGTTGCCAGATCCTCCGCCACCGGACGAGCCACCGGATGATCCTCCGAAGCTCAAAAATCTGAAAATAGTGTACAGATCTCGGTTAATTCTACAGTCTCCAATATTGTCGTACGAGAACGAGCGTAGGTACTTCACAGGCGTGAGCACGTGTATTATGTAATAAATGTTATCAAGTGTGCGAAACGATATAAACAATACTCTCGCTCTCAATTTATTGTCTTTGACGGGCGTGGAAAAATTATTGAAATATGTAAGGTGAACCTAACCGAAAAAAAAACATTAGACACTCGGCTACAATTTTAATTGCGCTTGATGATGACGAAATGGAACAGCTTCTGATCTTCCTTTATCATTAGGGGAGATTGTGGTTAAACGCGGGTTTAATCACCAATAAAAAATATCCGGCCTTGTTAAAAATAACAGCTGTTAAGATCGATATCCACAAATCTTCCGAAATAACTTTCGTATAGAGTCGGGTTAGTTTACCTCGTGGGCGTTAGGACTCGAATGGGCTGCCATAGATTTGTCTTTTGGGCTAAACACAGTTAATATCTCATAAAGATTTTAATGAACCATTGTTTTAAAATGGCCAGTGCTTTTCGAAATTGCGGTATCTTACGCCACGAGTATATGAAACGATAAATAAATTTGGGCTTAATGCTATAAGGACAAAAGAAGAGGCGGCATACCTCTTGTTTCGGTTTTCTTCACTGCTGTCGGCGTCATCGAGCGAGATCTCGTCGATGGAGGCGGAGTTGGCGGCGGCGGCCTGGTCGTCGCTGGCGGCGGGCTGCTGGTCGGCGGCCGGCTCGGACGCGGCCGACTGCTGGTCGCCGGCCTGCTGCTCGCCGAACGCCACGCGAACCTCCGCCTGCTGCGACTCCGCGCCCGACAGCAGCTGGTTCTCGTCCGCAGCACCACCCTGCGGGACAAGCACGGTCAGAACGGATAGGGGAGATGTGATGAGGTGATGGTGGATGGCGGATGGCGGTGAGCGATGCGATGAAATGGTGGCGCTGCCGTCTCGGGGGCAGGCTGGGGCGAGCGGCATACCGGCAGTAGGACGTAGCGCCGCCGCCGGCGCGCGGGGCCGTCGGTGACCGGCGCGGCCGTGCTGGCCTCTTCGTCGTCGTCGTCGTCATCGTCCAGCTCGATGGTGCCGCCGCCGCCGCCGGTGTTGCCGCCGCCGGCCGCGTTGCCGCCTCGGTTGCCGAGGAAGGCCCGCAGCACCACCGGCCCGAACGTTTGCAGCACGGAGCTCGTGATTTGCTGAACCTTTTGTTCGATTATCTAGAACATACGCTACACTTACGATGCCATTGCTACCGAGTTTGTCACGGAGTCTTCGAGCTGTAAATCGAATGTTGGTTTAACTGTGTCCTATTAATTTACATAAGCCCTGGCCGAGGTTCCTACAGGCGGGGGTAAGGGATCGCTTAGGGGTAAGCTTTCTACGCTAGCTATTGTTAGTTTCCTCTTCCTACATGTAACTACATATTATTAATAGGGACTGTTCAAATAAGCGTTACGCTAAGAAATAATTAATTTTAAAGAATCAAATAAGACTATGTTAGCTTTAAAAGTTTACTGACACCATATCACTGCTATAATCGTGTCGATCAATTATGACGACGACGCTACAAATTTTAAAATCGAAATATATCCCAAATACCTCAGTAAGTGGTAATGGATTGCTTTAGCAAGACACCACAAATTGAATACTGGTGTAGCTATATACACGCACCCACCCGCCGTATATCCAAAGCAACCGGCCTCCACTACATCATACATCTTACTGCAGTTACACAGCGAAGTTGCAGGCCTAACATGGACCAAGACAATTATTGAAAGGTTGACAAAGCTACATAATACAAGAGCTGAGGCCTTATTTCGTCAATCAGAAAATCAAGCTCAGACTTTTTGAATCTCTCTTTGGAAGTCTGACAGCAAAAACACGCTTAATTTTAGATATCCTATCGAATCATGAGATATTTGCTGCACCTTCAACAGCAGAGGGCTATTGGCCTCCTTTTGAAGTGCCTATAACTGTAGGTAAAAAGTCCATGCTAGGCTTGCACCGGGTGCTGCGGGAAGCGCGCCGCGTGTTGTGGCCGCAGTACCTGCGTGAGCGTGGGGAACAGCTGGCGGAGGATGCCGATGGTCCGTTTGTTGCGCTCACTGAGCTCCGCGCCCGGCGCGCCTAGGTTCAACGTCGACAGCGTCTCCTGCAACAAACCAAGCAGATTTCATTGTAACATTCTCTAAACATCCTATCGAATCTTACTATCTTAATAATATTATAAATGTGAAAGTTTGGATGTATGGATGTTTGTTCCTCAATCACGGGAGAACGGCTCAACGGATTTGGGTGAAATTTGGCATGGTGATAGTTTACAGTCTGGAATAGCACATAGGTTACTTTTTATACCGATATTCCCACGGGATTCAAAATTGCGCGGGTAAGACCTCGCGAAGCAGCTATCGCTATTGGCAATCGAACCTACGGCGTTTCACCTCAATCTCAATTCAAAATAATTATGAAGTCACATATGAAAAGTAGATTTAGGTACTTTCTCATTGCTGGAACACATCAACATTGGAGCGAACTAATTTGGCAGCAGAGTTTATATGAAGGATAGTTGATAGGCAAGCGAATTTTAAAAGGGTCTTAACACCGAGTGAGTCATTAGGGTTAG
Source organism: Stenoptilia bipunctidactyla (assembly GCA_944452665.1). NCBI lineage: Eukaryota > Metazoa > Arthropoda > Insecta > Lepidoptera > Pterophoridae > Stenoptilia > Stenoptilia bipunctidactyla. Next base: position 22,611,406 of record OX101742.1, on the reverse strand, counting down.
TTTTCATAGGGCATTGAATAGTCTTTCTTTCAATGCTTTACATATAATATACAGTTCTTGATATTATCTTGATATATACTTTGGAATTAAATGTTTATGAATTGTATTAAAGAGGCATGATGATCAGTCAGACATGTTTTAGAATCCTGCATGAAAACCACTGGACCGGTTTTTCTGGTTTAAAATATACATAATTGTATAGTTTCATCACAATATATTCGGTTATTTAGTGAGATTAATTAAGCAAAATACAAAAACCATGCTTTCACATAATAAATAGTACCAAACCTAAGCATATACTGGAGCTTGCAACATTTTATTGAGACTTCAGAAAATCCAATGCTTTTGTTTAGTAAATGTCGAAGGTATCATTACCAAATAACTTTATGCAAAGTATGTCGTAAGGCAAGTCGCCTCAAAACAACAACACATTAATAACACTCACATAAAATTTTACGACGTTTTTCTGTTAGGTTGAAACATTTATGCTTTTAGAATGTCCTGACGACTCACTTACAGGCATATTTTGAAATTAGCAAATTACGTGCAGCCACTGAATAGAGCAAAGTCCATCAGCGCTCGCAGACCATGAGATACGCTTAACATGTTTTTACGAGCTAAGTAATGGGCTTAACAATGTTGTCCTTTTCGTTCGCACCTTCACTTCCAAAACTATTAAGTTAATGGCAGCGAGGAGCCAATTAGCTGGCTATTGAGGTTCTTTGAGACAGTGCAGTTGCTCAATGGGTCTCGTGGCCCCATCGAATTTTGTGCAGGTCACCGGCGGTCACTTGCACAATCAAATTAGTCAGCTGTTGAGTGGATGTGTTTAACCCCTGAGGTGTCGCAGGGTCGCGGGTGCGAGGGCAGCTGATTGCCGCGCGCTGTTGGGCAACGCTTGCGCCACGCGCTGCGCGGGCGGCGGCGCGGTGCGAGGACGTGGCCGCGCGCATACCGATTCTTATCGGCCTTATCCTTGCCTGCACTTTACACCTAATGTAATTGTTTAGGAAATTCACGATTTTATCGTTTACCACTTAATATCAGAACTAAAATGACCGAGGTGCTATTTTGAAATGAAATAGATGAAACATGTGTAGTTACGATAAAGGACAGCAACAATTTGCACGGTTGGATTACATTAATGTGTTTCTATCTGTAAGAGAAATATTATTATATTATTTAATGCAAAAAATACTTCTGCATTTATAATTTTATCTGTGGTATGCGCTTAGCAACTAATCATGGTGCATATTTTGAAAGCTTGCAAAACCTTTGTAGGTACTATTGATAAACCTTTGATATCATAGAGGAAAACTCTGAACTCTATATTGTACACTGAATTATATCTAAAAATGGTAAACACGTAAAAACGTATCAAAACGAAAGAAAACATGAAGGATCACATAACTCCGAGTACGTTACAAGCTACAAGAATGCCAGTAACACTAAAGTGAAGTAGTATTTCTTAACAAAACGCACACTTTTTATTATTCGTGAGTCCCACATGCATAATGCGTACGGGTGAGCGCGCAAGCGGGTCGTGCGCGTTGCACAAGCCGCGCCGCGCGGCACGCAGCGCAGCCTCCGCTGCCAGACTTACTACAGGAAAACGATACAGGAGATCCAAAAATAATATTTGTCAGGATACTTTTATATCCTAATACATACTTGAGATCGATAATTACGTGGATTAAGCTGCTAAGAACAGCTGGTAATTGATTAGTATTCTCTACGTCCGTTCTAACTTTTATTTTTTTTAAATCCCCAGACAATTACACCAACTACATGGCCCCAAAGTAAGCATAGCTTGTGTTATGGGATACCGTGTAGCGAACTAGGGGGGAACCTAGAATATAAATACATAAATAGATAAAATGCAACCGCGGGCTCCCCGTATGAAAATTATTCGATATTTTAATTTACACTTTCGTTTAATAATACAGAAGGTACCGTGCCAGTATGGACCTAACTTAATGGTTTTTTTACTATCCAACGCCGTAAAAAATGCAGGTAGATGCTTTACTATTCGAATATTGATGAATAGTATTGATGAATGAAGTGATATACATATAATAAATAATAATAAATATTTCTGACACTCACACAACAATATCTAGCCCAAATTAAGTTTCTTAAAGAACTTGTGTTATGGATACTAGATAACTAATATACTTAAGAAATATATAAACATACATTTTGAATAAATACATATTTTTTATTAGAATAAACTTAAATAAACATATAAACATCCATGACTGACGACTAATCACGATTAATCACGCAGATATTCAGATATCCAATTTAGAGTGAATGACTGGCAAGTTTGACATTATTTCATTTGATTTTGATTTTGACATGTATTAATTTGACATTAATCAATTTTTACTTTTGATCTCAATACATAATCTTATTACTATAGTTTACATTTTATTTTTCTGACACTTATATTAACTAAGTTCTCCATTTATTATAGCTCTTTAGATTATTTTATTGTAAAATTAACTTCAATTATTTCTAGACTTGTAATTAATCAATTTATCCATTTTTTTAAGAGTTCTTTACTATGTATTTTTGTAGGCACAAATATTTCGAGTTTCAACCCAGTTCAAAAAATATACTTTTAGTTTAACATTTAATTTTAATTTTAGTTGTAATTTATTTTTGTGTTTTATAAATAAATAAATAAACACAAATATCCACCGTCGCCGGGATTCGAACTCAGGACCTCTGGCATAGAAGGCAATGTATGTTACCTCCAAACCAGCCATAAATGTGCTAAATCAGTTTCAAAATGAAACTTACCTCTGCTGCTCTGCCTATACTATAGTTATTTTACAAATTTCAAGAGCAATTAGTTTTGTATTATACAACTATTAGAACGAGGAAGGAATTAAGGTGCTGCTTGCTCCGCTCGTAGCCAACAGTAACAAAACAAATTATTGCTGGCAAGTCGGCAGTGAACACCACGTGTGAAGGTGACTTCAAACATCGTCGATATCTTCCGGTGACCCAAAAAACCAAGGCTCGTGGTTTTATTAGGTTGCAAAAATAATTGTATCTGTTTTAATTTTCCGGTGTTGTAAACTGCTTTATTTATGTTTCAGTTGAGTACGTTATTCTTCATTGGTGGTGTAGGGTTGTGACGATTATCGATCAGTACTTGATATTTTATTAATCCGGATACTGAGAGATACAACTCTAAAGGCAAATTAATTCAGTGCATGGGCTTGTAACTGTTATACACGTTACCATGTCAAAAAAACGTGGCGATGACGTCCTTTTTAAGCGCAGTTGTCCATTTGGGGATGTGATGTTGAGTTATTTGATCATTAATACATATAATATTGTCTTAAATTTTCGCGATTTATACTATTAAATAAAACACTTTTTAACCGGATTTATCGCGTATATTTACATTTTGTTTTTTGTGTCAATCCAGAACGCTACGCTCGAAGACTGAGAAACAGATGGAGATGATGATGTATAACTTTTTCAATCTATCAATCCGACGCTTCACACCTCAGTCGCTCGTGACCACGGGGTCTGCAAAGACACCGAAACGTCGAGTCAAAATTTAAAATGTAAATATACGCGATAAATCCGGTTAAAAAGTGTTTTATTTATTAATACATATTTTACTTATTTTTTCTTATAGCCTATACTTTTTTTCCCCGTAATGGAAGAATTATTTAGAAGGTAGCTAAACTTTGGTAATAAACAGAGAATAAAATATAGAGTTGTTGTCTCATATATTTTATAATGTTATTTTAATACGCAAGACCGATACTTTTGTTTTATTATAAATGAGGGACATTAAGCGTAAATGAAATACCAATCCTAGTTTAAAAAACTGAAAGCCTTTAACATGCTCGGAAAAATAATAATAATTGTGATGAATTATTCAAATTAGTGTCAACTAGGAGCCATCGTTTATGTACGATTTTAAGTTTCCCAATGAGTCCGCTGCAGAGGTCATCGAGCAAAGATCGAAGGTTTCTCTTTCGGTAGGAAGGTCAACGTCTTTCCAAAAACATAGCTTGTGTTGCAGCGCCGTCGGCGGCAGCGTGACGACATCCACTGCTTCAACATTATATGACTCGCTTACTAGCGCTTACTAATCGTTCCTGCAAGCTGAAGATTCTGTCCGTGAATGATCTTGTCAACATATTAGGGAAACGGTCTATACCTGTATAATCTTCAATATTCTTATAGTACTTACAGCTTAAGAGATTAAATCTGCACCGTAGCAAAGCTAGGCTCTGCGACATTGCTAGTTGTTAGTCTTTGAAACAATACGTGAGGTCAACCATCATTGCAGGCTGCCTAGGTTGATGTCGAAATCTTTAGACGTGCGTTAACAATACCGATCATGAGTTAGCATGACAAATTGTTTGAAGATCGTCATAGAGCGCGGCAAAAAACTGCAATATGGTAAAACTAAAACGGTAAATACTGATACTATTGAATAAATAAAATAAAATCCCCAGACAATCACACCAACTACATGGCCCCAAAATAAGCATAGCTTGTGTTACGGGATACCATGTAGCGAACTAAGGGGGAACCTAGAATATAAATACATAAATAGATTTAATAAACTTGTACAATATGTTTGAAGTCTATTCGTGACTAAGACCGAGACTTCTAAGGCGTATTTTTGTATATGTCAACTGAATAAGTTTGTTTCAAAATATCGGGTGTTCCTTGGAATCTGCCTTCCCGTGCGGGGCTGAAAAATATATTTTAAATTATCGTTTGGTCTGCTTGCAAAAGCGGGACAATGTCGGTCATACCTGCGCGCTCGCAGCGGGCGCGATGATCTCGATGATCTCGGGAGTGTTGTCCCCGAGAGGGTCGGGATTCGCGGAGGGCTGAGGGGCGGGCGCCGCCGCCGCCAGCGCCACGGCCGCCGCCGCCATTAGTAGAGAGCTCCACCTCATGATTGTAGCGTTGCTTTATGTTCGCCTGGTATCTGCAACCAATTAAACAACTTATTAAAGTCTTAAAATTATTGTCTTAACAATGTAATATTCAAAAATATTATTAATAGCATCCTGTAGATCAAGGATTTAATGATACATTGTGTAAGTATGTATTTAAATTATAAACATTAAACTCTCATAATTTACTAGCAACAAATCTAACACTACATCCGTTAAGGTTTCCCTAACACAATCGCTATAATTTTAAATGGCCTTATATCGTTAGTATATATAATAATAGGTAAAAAAACGTCAGGAATGGTTTCGCCATCCTTCGGGCCACATCTGCAGATCGCCACATGGATGGTTATGGCCTCATTTGATAAGTGCGTGACTGCACTAGTTATCGCGGTTGCTTCACCGCGGTGCCCTCACATCCCCAAGCTTGGACGTTTGTCTAAGAACGTTTATCTGATAGCTATTTTTAGTGTCATATATTAAATCATTTATAGTTTAGTATTCTTCAAGCAAGGGTTATACATAGTTGCATCCTATTAGTTGGTTAGCTCGGTAATAAGCATAAGACGTTAACATACAAACACTTTATGTGCACATGCACAGTGTAGTTTTAAAATTAAAAATAAAATATCCATTTGTACAAACCTATATATTTATTAGTAGAGTAGGTAAATAGTAAAGGATTCAGAAATACACACTAATACTAAAAATATATAGCAAATCTTTCGAATCTGTTTAAAAGACGAGTCAAAACTTTGTAAAGTCATCTTGTAACTTGGTCAAATCATAAGCGATTGACGATATATTGCTGGTAATGAGCACGAGCTAATTGAGCCGCCATCTGCCGCGCGCCAGCCTTCGCAGCCTCAACCTGACCCATTGTTCCCGGGACCGACGCGTTACTACATAATTATGTAATTTAATATTTAAAATAATAAAGTAATTACGGAGTATGCAGACTCACGTCTCGTTAAAGTAGCGAGTCGACTCAAGTACGATTGTTTGTCGATCTGTGTTAATGAGGACGTAAGTAATTTTAAAAATCTTGAACCTTTTTGATGAGTATGATGATTAGGTAAGAGAATAAACATTGAACAGTGAAGATTATTTTTTAAAAGAGGTTGGTAGTCTGTGGGTTAACGCGGGAGGTTGCTTTTTATTATAATTTGAAATGCGATGATCCATGTTTAAATATTGTCATTAATTATATTTCTAAGAAAGAATTACTTCATAAATGAAAGAGAGATTAGATTACTTCTAAGACAAATAAACTTCTATTGACAAAATCACCAGCTACTTGTTGTATTTTCCGGGAAAGTGTTCGGTTTGCGCGTGAGTGCGCGCGACAGTTTTTGTCAGCTGTTGGCGCTGCTGGTGCTGTTCCGCGACTATAAGATTTTGTTTCTACATAATAAGGATTGGACGTTGGTATTTTCTGTCACCTGGTAGAACTTAGGTTGCACACGATGTGGACTTTAAAAAGTACCTTAATTTGGAGGCAGCTCGTTCCATAACTTGATCGCCAAAACAGAACTGTCAAAGCGAAAAGTTTAAGCTTTTGAATATCCACTATAGGGATGGAATTATGTCCACTTCCGGCAGTCCAATCCTAAATGGTGTGTGCTTATTTTTTTCAAAATGGTGACCTACCCACAAGTTTTCAAAAACGCATAGATATAGGATTAATTTTTCACATGACACTCAGATATTTGGACTATAAATTCTTTTCACTAGAGGTGAACTACACACATTACAAATTTTCCAATACTTTGTGCACCTGAGTAACCAAATTGAAAAACTTCTAACTTCCAATTTGAACACAATTAATATAGTTTGAACAGGAAGTAGGCGTCTCGGTAAGTAGATCAAGCAAAGGGTTATAATCAACGCATCGCTTCAGTAGTTCCGCAGTACTCGCCGCGGCCGGTAGATGGCGTAACCCAGCGCTGCGCGCGCGCACGCGATGCCAAACAAAACAGATCGCGAGGGATTTAATTACTCAACATTGTATTAAAAAGAATCGATCCCACATAAATAATAAAAAAACATTTATACATTTATAAATTATTTGTATTGATAATTAATATAAAATCTTTAAATGTCAAACACGATCGTAGATAGATCTGGAAGAAATCAGGACATTTATTGTAAAGATATCGTTGCAAAGTGCTTTTATAAATATTTTTTTAAAGAAACATCAAAACTAATTTAGAAACCCTATTATTAATTTATGACTATATCTACATCCAAAAAGCGCCAACAAAATCTAGCAGCAATGAATCTCAAGACTACTTTAATTGTATCGATAAAAACATCGATAGAGCAACAAGTAACAAACAAGTAATGTCAAAGTTTGCGTCAGATGTGAACAGCTCTCAGCGCCGCGCCGTCGCCTTGGGGAACACACTCGAAACCAGGAACCTTGGTGTCCTTCTTGTTAGTTCCAAAGTCCCGAAAACTGCGTAATATGCAAGTCCTAACTTCGCGATGTAATATAATGTTCAAAGGTCTTTGCGCGTCGGTTTTGCCCATTGGTCCATATCCAGTGGTTTGTCATTTTGCAGAAATAAATGCAGACAAATTCAGCATAAAGTCTTGCTTGCCGGAATGTAGTCTAGTGTATAATTTAACGAGATCAGCTGCTCTCCGCGAATCTACGTCTACGAACATCATGAGAACAAGATAGGCTACGCGTTGTCTGTGGATGAGGCAAGTGTTAATCCGTGAAACTGCTTTAACTTAGTACATCCCCACTTTAACATAATAATAGGAAGTAGGATGTAAAATAATTATAATCAACGACTAAATAAAGGCGACCGGCTCGTGTAATGGTAACATACATTGCCTTCTATGCCAGAGGTCTTGGGTTCGAATCCCGGCGGCGGCGGATATCGGTGTGATGAACACAGATATTAGCCGTCAAGTCATGGATGTTTATTTAAGTTTATTCTAATAAAAAATATGTGTTTATTCAATATGTATGTTTATATATTTTTTAAGTATATCAGTTATCTAGTATCTATAACACAAGTTATTTAACTTAATTTCGGCTAGATAACGTTGTGTGAGTGTCAAAACAAAAAAAAAAACAACGAATGCAGAGCATTAAAAAAACGACTTCACGTCAAATCTTTGGCTGAGTTGAGAATGTCATCAACGTAAACATTCTCCGAAATCATACATATTTTTTCAAAAGTTTGTTTAATTCAATTTAAATGGGACCAAATATGAAGTATCCTCTATCATATGAAACAACAATTTTCAAAATCAATTCATAATTTTCCGAAATATCTTGTAACAAAGACATAAAAACAAAACAAAAAAAACATACAGACGAATTGAGAACCTCCTCCTTTTTTGGAAGTCGGTTGAAAATAGATAGCTGGGGCTAGCTTGCGCAGGAGTTCGTGTTCATCAGAAACTTAAATCCACTTGTTATTATAATGGGATACGATGAATCCTGATTCCCTTTTAAATAAGGCAGTATCCGTAAAGTTTTACATATTGTAGAAAATAACAACAAACAGGACAAAGAGAGCACAGTTCAAGGATAATTCGACAATTAATATTGAAGCGTCGCGTCGTCGCGTGCGCACTATCAGATGTTGCTCGCGGCGGCGGCTGTTTGTACGAGTGTTTATATGTGATGGTGTGGTCGCAAAGAAACCTCCAGTATCTTACTAATTTACTGGAGTTGAAGAGCTTCTTTGAACACACCAGTTGAAGAAACTTCTGGTCAAAATATTTTTTTGTATTGATATTCCTCTTGGTCAAGAAAAACAAAATTCAAACAAGGTTTTATTCATCTTAGGAATTTCAAAAAAACAGTTGATGAAGTCATCATATACTTCGGCTTTCATACTTTAACATTCATTGATATTCCTTTTGATAGATTATTGTTGAACGCCGATCTCGTCAAATCACAGAATGCAAAAATCTAATATATAAAATTCTCGTGTCACAGTTTTCGTTGCCATACTCCTCCGAAACGGCTTGACCGATTTTGATGAAATTTTTTGTGCTTATCCGGTATCTATGAGAATCGGCCAACATCTATTTTTTATTTTATTTATATGGCAAAACAACGTTTGCCGGGTCAGCTAGTAATTTATAATATGCAATTAATGTTCTGTCAATAATTCGCGTTTTTATTTCTTTTTAAAAATTTATTTCCTTGTCGTATTTAATAGATTGTCGTAGCTAGTAAGGTAGCAAACTGCCAAAGCTGTAAGGCAATTATTAAAACAAATTAATTATGTACGTTCACCTTTACTCAATAAACGCAAAATGAATTTGATTGGCCTTCAGATTAATATGCATTTAATTAGGCAATTTATGTTAATTGTGTCGATCGAAGGTCTCGTTCAAACTGTCACATGTGTGATAAATCAAGATAATAGGCTTTTTATTAGATGACGCAAGCTGCGGCCGCGGCGGTTGATAAATAACTTGCAGTCGATGGCCTGAAACCCACCGAGCCTTGAGCGGGGGACGGGGGGGTGCGCCCGCGGAGGGGGGGCACACGAAAGTGAACGTTATTATTTATTACATTACAACCTACTTACCGCCGAATGTTGCCCACTTATGCACAATTACTGCAGGATGTGGGGCGCGCGGAGGCCACTCGAACTTATTTTGTTTTTGTAAACACATAATCCAGTTTTTATAATGGTCATAGCGAAAAAAGGTATCTTTCAGGGTCTGTATGTAATGTACTTGAGGCGATTAAAAAGATCATAGTAAACAATAAGTTGAACATAGTAATTAAGAGACAATGCCTCGGTCGCGTATTATTATATGGCGAGTTGACTATTATATTAATAAACTACTGTTGGTTTAACGATTCCGAGAATCCTCTACATTTCAGTATGTACTTGCCAGCAGGCAGATCTGCGGCGCACGCGAGGCGTTCGCGCGGTGTAAGTCTACTGAATTCTAATAACTTTGCGACATTGATTACGAATTAGAATTCGAAACATGTTATTTTAGTTGGGTGAGTAGCTCGCTGACGGCTAAAGTTGAAACAAATTTTGTAACTTATTAAACATGTAAAAGTTTTACATCTTTGTAAATTAAAATCCCAAGATTGTATTTTAAATGATAATGACATGTATACTCAAATTGGCATCAGAAGCTTTTGCTGTTATAGCGTTAGCGACGGTCGATATTGGTGCAAAGAAATATTTTGTCACTCACTTAAACTCTATATTTTCCTGTTGTTAAAAACAATTCATAAAACAGTGAATAGATCGTAATTTTATAAATTTTCCTGTTCACAGTTGCTCAACGGACATCTGATCAGATCACCGCGATCGCAATCACAGCGCAACGCTGCTCGTGGCGTGGTGACCACTTGGGACGAAATTTATAGTAACTATGTCAATTAAATTAAAATAATATGTCAGACAGTAGAATTAAAACATTAGTGAAAGCAATTTAAAATAAGAACTTTGCATACAAAAGTTCTGTGAAATAAACTTATCCAACATAAATTTTTCCTCTGTCTGACCACATCAGCTTAGAATAACGTGATTACAGAGAATGTGAATGTGAAAGGAGACCTTCTTGCTTAATATGCAGCTCGTTATGAATAGCTGTAATTATAGAATATGAGCTAATTCAATAATCGTTGACTAGTTTCGATGTCTGACGTTAATCTTATGACAATAACGATGAGGTCGAAGGTAAAAGCAAACGGAATTAGGAAGCCACTGTCGAAGGGTGGTCGACAGCCAGTCGAACCCTGTCATTGAGTTGTCGCCTTTTGCAACACAGTAGAGGGGTAGACATTCGTAGCTGAGACTATGTGGCCTGAAGAATATCCTTTATAAGTCGGTGCTGTTAATTTCAGACAGCGTTTTACATTAAAAATTGGCTTCGTGCTACAAGTCAGTAGCAGCACTCGGGGAGACGCAGACCTAATTGCCGCTCATCGATAAATATTGGTACGGTTCGCGGACATTATTTTAGTATTGGTTGTTCCCATAGGTCATCTAGTGGGTATGCTCAAGGTGTAATCATTAGTGCTAGTGCTTAGATGGTGCTAAGAGAAATTGGCGCCGCAATTAGTCATTTATTGGCACCGCACTGGTTGCCACAGTGCTGTTATTTCCTTCGTTTCCTAAGGCAAGTTGGATTTAATTGCAGTATTTAGAAGCTATCTCCAGTTCCGCGTGGACGTTACTGGCGCTGAATAATGGGCGTTATGTCACCGCGGCGTAATAGCGGTGTTTACTTGATAACATAATGCTTGCGACACGTAGAGATTAAAGTCTTTTTTAAATTGTTGTGTTTTTAGTACGCGGCAGGTTATTTAACTTTTAAATAAGCGACATAGATCAAGTGGTTCCTTGTTACGTGACTTCATTTCTCTGTCGGTATGAAACAGTGTTCGTCTTTTCCCTATTCTCTAAAAAAACATGTCTTGGATTTAATTGTTTAGATAAAAATATTTCTAAAAATAAATATAGTGTCCATCCTTAGTGCATAAATTTGCGAGTCTGTTTTCAAAACAATGCGAGGTAAAAATCCAGTGACCTTGAGTCGAGTACTCTGTTTATCACCTTTAGACGAGCGTATGTAGCAAACAGTATTCTTATTTTGGCTTGTCATAGTCACCTTGCGCTGAGCCAGTATGATATTTAAAAGCCACCAATGTATGGTTAATTCAAAAATAAACTGGATTTTGGGAAGTGACAGGGAAGTTTTGCTTGGTGGTAGGATCCCTTCTGGGTCCGCCTGGCTAGCGACCACCCTTTATATAAAGTCTGCCGCCAAATGTTACCGCTCCGGCGGTAATGTGTTCCGGCAATATTGTGTAAAGAGCCAGTTCCTTCCTAAACCCGTGTGCTTTCATCTTCGACCTCATCGTCACTTACCATCAGGTGAGATTGAGGTCAAACGCGGGTTTAGTCACTTATAAAAAAAAAAAAAGTGACACATTAACTGTTTTCAAAGATAAAGTTAATTTTGCTCACGTTTCATATTTGGACTTAAAATACTTCACCATAAATCTTTACAACAAATCAATTAAATTAAGCGACCGTTCTTATTACATACTTGTCCTTTTATCTTTGAAATAAATAGCTTGCGCAACCATAGAGGAAATAAACGTTTCTTGTATCATCACGGACACGGCGCTCGTAACTGTGATCTTAATCTCGTTGACATAGAGTCGTTATCTGCGCCGCGTTAAGAGGCGTGTGATGTGCTATTGACGGCTTTGTTCTTGTGATTGACAGCGCTGATGGGATCTCATCTGTAACTCACTGCGCGGGCGCCGAGAGCGCGCGGGATTGTCGCGACATGTTGCCATGTTCATAGCGATGTCTTACATGCAAACGTTCAGTTATCTTTGTGTGATATAACTTTATTTTTAATTGTCAGAACAAAATAATTATTTTTATTTTTAATTACCTTACTTCCTCCATAAATGGAATTATAAAAACAAAGCTAATACATAACACTAAGTCTAATAATATTTTGAATTGGAATCGTGGAAACAAAGCTATGTATTATACAGATTTTACGATTCATTATCATAAATCATTTGAAACAGTCCTCCCTCACCGCGACTCTGCGTGTGCTTGCTCCCAATTTTTAACTACTTAACAACTTTAACGTTAACAGCAGTACAACTCATGACAGAGCTCGGTTTGAATAAACACGAATCAGTAGTCTATGATAACATCACTTTCGATTCCATCAAGTTATTTAAAAATAACAAAACCAATGCAATATGAGTGTTTTCGTAATTTCTGAGAAATTTTGGAACCTGTTCATGTTGAAACTTTGGAACTTGAAAATAAGGTTAATGATATTATTAATATTTCTGAAATGTTTGTCTACACTTAGAAAAGTGTCGCGTACGTGTGTGTGCGTGAGGCCGATCAACTACGCGGTGATTTCAACATCATTATTTATGTAAATTAATTATACGCAACGTGGATGTCAGTCATTATTTCATGAGGTTTTTGTGATCTGTAATTATTTAAGTAATTATAGATGGTGTCTTATTGTTAAGTAAAGAGTTATTTGTCTGCAGGAAATCCTTCAATCCATTTCTAACAAAGGAAAACCGTGACGTCAAGTGACGAGTGGCTGGTCAGTTTTGCTTCTCTATAAAGAAATAGGCAGAGATCGTCCTTCAGCTGTTGGGCGTGTGTAATCACTGAATTACCGGGAGCAGTACGTTTTTTATGTCGTCAATAATGTGGTTATCTATCTATTTTAATTAACACTATGTGTCTCAGACATCAGTGGTCGAAGTTGCCTCAAGTTTTTCAAGCAACCTTAATATATCTATAAAAAGTAATAATTATTTTGTATATCTATTGTAAATCACAACCTGTGTGTTACTTTTTAGTGTTGCATTGATTTTACAAATTTATTTATCAGTTATTTAATTTAAAAAGAGAATTTCGTAATTTTTTTAAACTACCATAAAGAAATCAACTTATAAAATGTTGGTATCTTTATCAATAAGCATATATTAACAGCTCATTAATGAATCGCGGGATGTTTGTCAACACATTGCCGAGCAGCTCGCGGTTGGTGTGAGTGACTGCGGCAGGTGTCGGCCGGCACGCTCGCGTCGTGTCGTCACCACGCGACAACCACTCTATTTGACGGACCAAGTGACATTATAGAATGTTGACGGAATGCTAAAACTTCTGACTATAACTATTACAATTATGCTAGAAATTTTAATTTAAGCCCAAATATTTTGATTCGCACGTAGATAATTCTAATTAAAACTTACTAGACTAAAGTAAAGTCCAAACTTCTTTCTGATATTATTCAAATTAGAATTATGACATCTAACAAGAAAGACATTGGATTCGATCCCCGTGAAAGTTATTTTTAAGATCCTAAAAAGAACGATATTAAGCTCCCAACGCGGAAGCTTTCATAATTTGGACTTACGCGTGAAAAATATCAAGCATGATTGTAAAATAATAGTAAAATGCTATAATATTAATCAGATTGATATCAATGCAAATAACTCCCAAAATCTCCAAATAGGTGTAAATAAAGAAAGTTTTAGGAGGAATACTCTTGAAATGATTGACAACAAAATCTAAACGATGATAATTTTCCGAAAGGTATATAAAGCCCTTGGTATCGGGTAACAGGGTTGGTCACGGCAGCGATCCGGTCTACTTCATGAGTCACCACCACCGGTCGCCGGTCACCGGCCGCCGGTGAATGGAGCCGGCGAAGGACAACGCCCACTTCACTTGCTAAAGTTTCGCAAAAATATTAATAAATATATTTTAGTGTTCCAGTTCGTAAATTAATCCGCTAGTTTACTACCGAGTTGAGCGAACAGGCGGTTCGCAGTAAATTGTAATACATGGTTACAGTTTAAGTAATTATCTAAATTTTATTGTGTCCATACGTACAGTACTTATACATATCATACTGCGACATAAAGCACAATTCTCTGTGATGATTTCAATAAGGACATTAGATTGCGTATCTTTAAGTTCATTACTTAACATAAATAAAATTTTGTCAAGTAATTTGACGATAAATTTTTTGACGACCGGCTGGTGTAGAGGTTACATAAATTGCCTTCTATGCCAGAGGTCCTGGGTTCGAATCCCGGCGGCGGCTGATATTTGTGTGATGAACACACAGATATTAGTCGCCGTCATGGATGTTTATAAGTTTATTCTTATAAAAAATATGTATTTATTCAATATGTATGTTTATAATTTCTTAAGTATTTCAGTTATCTAGTATCCATGACACAAGTTCTTTAAGAAACTTAATTTGGGCTAGATAATGTTGTGTGAGTTTCAGAAATATTTATTTATTATTATTTATTAAAATAGGTTCTTAACGCATTATTCGCTTTTATTTCGATTTTAGATACATCTTATATCATAATCGTGCAAACTTATGTTTAAAATAGGTGTAATATTACAAATAATTCATTCCTAATTCCTAAATGTTGTCTCTGTAATATAAGTGACTATAACAGGAAAGATAGTACCTACTAGACAGTCAATCTGATCGTTATTTATTTCCTACAAAGTATGCATTTGTCAGCTCGTTTTAATTAATGTTCATCTGCAAAACTTGTTCTTTATAAAAAAACTGTTTCAACAACCAGTGACCATGGTATGTAAAAGCAGAAAAATTGAGTTAAAATGTCAAATATTATTAAACGTGACCAACCGGATTAAATGTGTTTTATTTACTATATTTAATCGTAAAAACTTATGACAAAGTATCTTTTTCCCCTTAACTAAAGCGGAGAATAAGGTCACATGTTACATGGTTAACAATGATTAGTAATGAAGTCTGCATCTATAACATAATAAATTTACGTTGTCAAAATGCTGAGGAGTAAATTTCTCAGCTCCTTCACTAATAAAATAATAATAAATAAATATTTCTGACACTCACACAACATTATCTAGCCCAAATTATGTTTCTTAAAGAACTTGTGCTATGGATACTAGATAACTGATATACTTAAGAAATATATAAACATACATTTTGAATAAATACATATTTTTTATTAGAATAAACTTAAATAAACATATAAACATCCATGACTTGACAACTAATATCTATGTTCATCTCACAAATATCCGCCGCCGCCGGGATTCGAACCCAGGACCTCTGGCATTGAAGGCAATGGTATGTTACCACTACACCCGCCAGTCGTCAACTAAGATCTGAGGCTCCCGGTAGGGGAAAACTCCTCCATCATGTTGCATCATCAGCCATCACTACTTCCTGGTGAAGACGTGAGTGTACGTCATATTGTGTAACTAGGATATCATGATTTACAGTTAAGTCATAAATCATGATGTACTATTTTCTGTTCAAAAGTAATTCAATAATTTTAATTAGTTTTTATTGCGATAAGTTCTTGTAAATATATGTAACAAGATAATTTTACGACAACCTTAAATATTCTGTTTAGTCTTAGATAGTCGCCTATTGATTTATTATGTGATTAAATATGAATGAAATGTTTTATTTCGTAATGGCGATTTCGTAAGAGCGAAAGAAAAACATAGAATGTACTAGCTGCATCTCTTCCCGGGCGTACTGTAAGAGTCACTTAAGGGACAGAGGTTTTAAAGGCGTTTTTTCCGGGCGATAGGCTGACCCCCTGTAACTACAATAGTCTGTCTCCATCTTTATAATACCTTTATAATAATGGGACATCAAATGGCCTTAAAACCTCTGGTGTTCTGCCTACCCCATAAGGGATACAGGCGTGACGTTATGTATGTACGATGATCTGTTAAATATTGAAGTAGTACATTTAATACTGTATTTGATGACCGCTGTGCAGATGAGCTAACACTATTTGTTCATCATACTTATATCCACCCCATCGGGATTAGAAGCTAGGTCCTCTGGTATGGAACGCAATGATTATACCACTACACCAACCGGCCGACAAAACATATAGTACGAACATGTATAACTTTAGACGGCGCTGTGTGATTGAATATATGTCTAATAGTTTTATTTATGATTTATTTTCACATTAACATCAAATAAAACATGTGAAATCATGCTTTGTTTCTGTAGTATAGCAATAGTTTTGTTGCAATGCAATACATTATAACGTCCTCCAAATTAATGGAGCCAAAACAATACGCTGCTATAATAATCTATTTCTTGTACGTAGTAGAGAGATCGCGTTGAAGTCTTTTACTAAGACCCGTAGCAGCTACGCAGTACGCCGCTACGGATGCTACGAGATTTTGACTTTGAAATGCAATGATATTATTAACATCTCATTGGGCCTCAATTGTGATGTGATCATCGTTTTTCTTAATATATGTAATGCTTTAGTAATGCAACATAAGTATATCGCCTTTGTGCTAATATTAAATTAAAATGTATTTTTTTTTTTTAATTTGTACTATATTTTGGTGTACAATAAAGGATTAAATATATATCAGAATATAAAATTTTAACCAAAGGCTTTTTTTTATTTTTTTTCCAAATATTATAATGAAATAAAAATAATTGATGTTCATATTTTCACATAGCGCTAAAGTAAGCTTCTATCAGTTTGTGCGTAAATGAAGTAACATCGAGAGTATTTAGTGTTACGTGTCCTGGTGACAGATCTCAGCGAAGCGACATTGACATGTTGAACTGTCGGAGGCTGTGCTGACAGATTTATGTTTGGTCACGTTTGTTGAGTCGTTGAATCAGAGGTCGTTAAGCACCAATTTTACTACTTTTGATTTAGGGTTTTATTACTATTGATAACATCACAATTTAATCACAAATTTATTCTTATATTCACGCCACAATATCTAGCCCAAATTAAGTTTATTTTAGAACTTGCGATAAAGGTACTATATCATTTAATAAAATAAACTTAATATATACGACATGCATATTTTTTAAATTTAAAGTTTTTAGATTTTTGGTGACTAATCTGACATTGTGATAAGACGTAAAAATGTGCTAAAAACAACTGTAAGTCATTTAGGACTTTAACGTGAAAGGTATCTAGACTCATTTTCCGAAATCTTATTCAGATTTAAACACTTCTAAAGCACAGATTCTGAACAGTTCTCTATGAAACATTGATAACGCATCAATGTTTCAGTCATCATCAAGACTTAAGTAGTGTTTCATAACACGGACCTTACATTCATAAACCCGGACCTTCCCTACTTGGTCCCCGCGACCTGCTTATGCGCGTCCTCGTGCGCCTCGCGCGTCACTTGTCAACCTGACAGTGAAAGTGACAAACAGCTGACACATTGACTTTGAATTGCTAAAGTGTAGCCTTCTCACTTTCAGCTCACCCTCATGTTAGAAAGTTTAAAAAAACTGTAAGTAATAGTCATTGCGATTTATTTTCATTTGATAATTTTATATTAAAAATACAATTAAAACATAGTAAATCTAGAAAAATACACTTTCGTATGACTTTAAAAAAACTACCAATATTTACATACATACATACATAACGTCACACCTGTATCCTTTATGAGGTAGCCAGAACACCAGGAGATACAAAACCATTTCATGTCACGTTTGACAGATTTAGAGGTATCATAAAGATGGAGAGAGACTATTGTAGTGACAGGAGGTCAGCCTATCAGCCTATCGCCCACAAAAACGCCTTTAAAACCTCTGTCTCTTAACTGACTTTTACAGTATGCCCGGGAAGAGAAGCAGCTGGCACATTCTACGTTTTTCTTTCGCTCCCAGTCCAGCATGGAACCAAATTTATGTATTAATCTTACCAACTAAATACACACGCATTCAATTAACAACGTTCATTGAATATATTTGTGTACGATTTTAGTATTGAACATAAATTTCATTTATATCAAGTAAGTGCACACGCAGAGCAAGGCGCCACGTAACGCGCAGTTCCGCGAAGCTGTGAAGAGGCCGCTGACATTAATAGCCACGAGCCTTTGCTCTCCAGTTAGAATAGAATAGAAAAGAATTATTGCATTAATACACACAAAATATAGAAGTTAAAAAAAGCAGCATGCGTTATAAACAAACAATACCTCTATACAAAACAAGACATTTAAAACTAATTAAGTTTATAATTTAAGGAATCTTAAAAAAATGTAGATCGCAATCAACATAAGTAACGTTTCATATTAACTAGTGTGTGTAATATTGCAAAAGGTCATAGCTCAATGTTCATATTGCTCAGATGAGCAAATCATTGATTTTCAGCTATTACCTTAAGGGTACGTGTTGAGTGAAATAAGGTTTTTAATTAAAATTAATATTAAAAGAGAAAAAAAAACAATGAGGTGAGATTAGTCGTAGTGATTTCAATTTCAATTAAGTATAATTAATACCTACACTACCTACCTAATATGTCATACCTAATTAATAATAATATAATGATTAAATTTTAAATAATATGATAATTCAAAAAAAAATAATAATAAATAAATAATAATTAAATTTATGGTAATACAATAATTCTAAAATATGTCGTGAATCACATTTTTTTTGTAACTGTCGGCTATATAATAACTCATTCATAATAATATAATAATTCGATTTATAATAATTATAAAAAGCAAACGCAACAGCACGGGTTCGCCGAGAGCAAAAACAATAAAAAAGAAGAAGAAAGGCTTAAAAATCGATGCAATAACTATTATAAAAGTTTCTGTCTATTTAAAATATATAATTTAAAATGTGTTTTGAATATGAATTTAGTTGTTTTCCTTTGATTGCAAAGAGCGTTTTAAACAGCGCAATTTCAACCTAAAACTGACCTTTGCTAATGCTATAATAACTTGCTTATAATATGTAGATTTGTGACAAATATCTACATATCTAACAAACACGATGATCGAATCTGCAACCTTTTGAACCATATCGCACTCGATAGACATTCTATATGATTCACAATATTAATATGGATGGCTGGCTGTATGCATTTGATCAAAACACAAGCATACTTATACTGCACAACGTTGTACCGTTACGCAAGTACATCTAAATATAGAATAAAAGCTTAAAGCGAAATCAGTTACTAATAATTAAGTAACGAGTACTTAAAGCTTAAGATCTTTTAGATAAATTTTATAATATTACATAAATATACATCATAAGGTTTATTGGAAATCGTTATACAGCGCAACAATTACTTGAAGGCTTCTGTTTAATTAAGTCTTCAACTAAACGATTTTATTTAACAACAATAACAATTCCTCCACTGAGCGTTCGTCGACTCGATCGCCGCTGCGGTTGCACAACTTTGCAACAAAAACTTAATAAATAATATACTTGACGTATAATAGAGCTTATTCAGTTTATGTTATATGCGATTGTGTAGACAAATTATGATGAAATCGTGCCATCTGGTAGATTGCAGTGATGTGGAATTTAGCTGGAGTTAAACCATTATACGTGAGTGGAAGTTTAACGTCGCGTTTTGTGTATTTGTTGCGTTTATGATCAATTTACTTAAAAGCTTGTGTTTTATGTGGTTTTATTATGGTTCAATTGTATTGATAGAGAACGATTGATAGAGTAAATCAAAATGTCACGTCTTAACTTAGATTGAGGTTTCAGTTAACTCGATGAGTCAATATCGCCTTGAGAGAACACAATTTGAATCTGTCAAAAAAAGGAACTAAAGGTTGACATAAACAGTCATTGGCTTCCTGAGCTGTACAAAACTACATATTATGTGGCAGGAATACCTACTAGTTTGTTTGCTTTGCAGTTGAGTTTGACCGTATCCTGAATGGAAACATTAACCGCGGCATCAGCCAGCAGTACGGCGGCGACCTCGCTTCCTGCTCCGCGTCCTTGTCGGCTCGAGCGACGCGCGCATCTCACGATGCTCCGTCCGCGTCTACTTTATGTGTTTCGCTTCCCGCATCGATTGCGGGGAAAGTATTCCGACGCACAGTATCTAGTTCGTGTTATGAAATTATAGTAAATGCTTAATTTATAAGCAAAAGCGTAAGTAATATTAATTACTTCGATTAAGGCCTCATTAGGGCACTACAACTCTCACACCGCGTAAGCTATTTCCAATCAAAACTGTGCCTCCTTTACAGCGCATTACTGCTACATATGAAAAAGAAAAATTTATCATATTCAATCTGAAATAACACTTTCAAAACGTAAACTTGTAGATATCAATGAGTTCGATATAAAGTGGATTCTGTTGCATAATATATACGTAAGACTAGTTCGGGTAGCGTCTAAAGTTCTATCGGTTACGGCGAGTGGCGCTGGTCGAGTGGGTCCGGAGTCCGGCGGCTGTCAGTCGCGGCTCGCGGCTGTGTGTCAGTGATAGCTCACACTCGGCGACGCCATAGCGCGGTCATCTATCTAGTCGCTAAACCTGTTACACTAATGATCAATAAAACATAGAAATAGCGCGCCGAACACGTTTTAAATCGCATAATTCCCAAACACAATAAACTGTTACAATGATTTAATTATACTTGTTCTTTAGATTTGTATTAGCGCTATTATAAATTATATCTGTTTTTTCTGTTTCGTAAAATAAATTTAGAGAAAGAAACTATGTTTATAAGTACCTATAACTAAGTAGTAAATAGTAAATCTTTAATATTGTCTTAAGTTTTCGCGATTCATACTATTAAATAAAACACTTTTTAACCGGATTTATCGCGTATATTTACATTTTAAATTTTGACTCGACGTTTCGGTGTCTTTGCAGACCCCGTGGTCACGAGCGACTGGTTTTTATTAAAAAATATTAAAAAATTAATTAATTATTTAAAATTCGTTTATTTATAGAAAGTGTTTTATTTCATAGTAAATCTTTATTCCACACTAAGTAAATATTGACAAGAAATAAGCTAGCATCGACCCAACCTATCAAACTAACCTATCAGACTAATAAATGTCTCAGAAACAAGAAGCTACCAGATTGAGGGTATTTGTCAGGTGCTTACTGCTGGCCAAAATGGCCTTACAGCACAACCACGTTTTTTGTTTCCTCTCATTAAATATTTAGGATCCAATCATAAGGAACTCACAATTTATTAAGTTTCAGTAAAGGCATTATCGGTTATTTAACAAAGTAATTGTCATATTATTACCAATATGAAGGAATGCAATGTCATTCACAGTAATTTCGGTCATGAAGGTCCTATTTATTGCTCACGTAATTCCAATATAAGTTAAACAAAAGGTGAATAAAGGCAGGTTGCGCAACCCGCGCCGGCGCAGCTCCAGCTCCTAATGGAGGCTCATGGACACCTCCAGCAGTGGGCGGACGTCGCGTCAATGTTTACTTTTATCTGCTCCGTTATTTTACAGAAGTAAATGCGCATAGTTTTGAAATTAAGTTGAGAAATTAACATTTAACAAATTCACTCGTAATCATTTTAGATATAATACTAAAGTTATGTCTAGGTCGTCCTGCTTGTTTTTGATACTTATGTTTTGCATATTTAATAAAAGAACCTACAGAGTTGGTGCCTTTAATGTTCGCGTTAAGCATTTTTTGTTGTTATTTTGAAAGAGAAAGATATTGAATACCTATAACTAATCTTTTCATTTGCAGCTAAATGTTAAATATTGGCAAATACGCAGCTATGCTAGTGACGTAAGGCGCTGCCACGACGGAAGTGCAATCACGGCGAAGTTGGCATATTACGTGGCACTCGTGGCACTCGTGGCAGCGATGCCGTTACTGAGGTCAACTGACCTGGCATTCAGCTAAGAGGTTACATTGAGCGCCTCAATATTTATTTTAATGAAAGTAGTTTTGTCTGTCTTAATGTTATCCTCTAGGTCAGCACTATGGATCTCTGATTGACATAAAGTTAGTATCGGGTGGGAGACATATTTAACCGCAAATCTAATATTGCCGTATCCTCAGTAATGATTCTAAATAAGTATAGAAATATTTGGCGTATTTATTTAAATTCTGATATTTAAAGCGAGGTTAAAGATGAGGAAACTTGATTAATGAGTGCTTTTAGTGACGTGTAATTAATTACCGTTATGACTATTATTACAGTGAATATTAATTGATATAATTAGAATATGATTGAGAAGTCGTTAAGAAGGCGAGGCAGTTGCTCCGCCGCGCGGAGTGGGGCCGGTGTCACGTCGAGATCGAAGACTAATAGTGCGATTACTGGGCTACCAGGAACTGAGCGTAGGTAATTAATTAGATAGAATTCAAAAATGAACATGAAATTGACTGACATTAGGTCTTTTAAAACATATTTTGCCTTAACCCTCAATTATAAAAATACTCATACACTTGAATTTAAAATCAAAAAACTTAAGCAACATTATTTTTAAGGCGTATAAAATTATATATGACTAATGCTAATTCGAAAAACAAATGTGTCAGAATCGCAATAAAACTTTTCTATATCTTCAATTACACCAAATAGTACAAGGCTATATTGTATACGGAAATATAAGCTATTAGAGCTGTGGCAAAATTTTATTGTACAAAATGTTGAGCAATAATTATTGTATAGAAACCTATAATTACGCTTTTCATTATTTGCGATCAAGAACTCCTTTGACTTAATCGCTCCGGTTCGGCATCGCCTCGCGGCCGTGAGGCGGCGTTGGCCGAGCAATCGCTCCACCACACAACGACCAGCGCACGTACACTACACTACAGCGACACTTGTAACACTACACTTATAATCTAACTGGATATTAGTGTAGTGTTACAACAAAAGCAAATAGAACCGTAAAATCAATAA
Organism: Stenoptilia bipunctidactyla; assembly: GCA_944452665.1. Lineage (NCBI taxonomy): Eukaryota > Metazoa > Arthropoda > Insecta > Lepidoptera > Pterophoridae > Stenoptilia > Stenoptilia bipunctidactyla. The sequence goes on along the minus strand of OX101742.1, from coordinate 22,588,260 downwards.
CGACACGCTTTTTAACTTATAAATATTTTCGATAATTATCAGAACGGCAATCGAATATAGGACAACAAGTTTCTTTTACCTTCAAACAAAGCCGCGGCCGCGGCCTTGTTGCACCGAAACTATGCTTCTGGTAGGGGGCAGCACATGATCGAATAGTTGGCGGATTGCAGTGGTGACCTTCCTAATTATAAAGTGCAGTAAAAACTGTTGCTAATTAGATTATCCGAGCAGCGCGTGAGCACGACGACGCCGCCAAATTCTCCAATATTTCGCTAGGTCTAGGCCAGGTAACTTTTTTAACTCCTATATTGACCTTAATTTTTTAGACACAAACTAACTTTTAAAATGTACAGCTTAGGCTGAAAGAAATTTAGAGAGCGCATCCCAGACTCGAGATAGTCAAGTTAAGTTTTGACAATGGAAGTCAACGTAATTAATTACTTCCTAAAGTGCTTTTCAGATATTGAAGTTAAATTACCTCAAGAAAAAGTTCCCCTAAGTTCCTATCTGAAACTACTTACAAATGCAATGCAAAATTTGCAAACATTTGCAATCGAAAGGGTTAATTGGGAGAACAAATTTGGAAAAATGTTTTGTAAACTGCCATTGAATTGAGTGTTGTTCTAATGCAGACCTACCGGGGTCGTTTGCTGTATCTATCAAGTCTATGTAACTGTTAGTAAGATGACGATTTTTGTGAATTGTATTTTTACTACCCACACTTTCATCTTCAAACGCATTTTTAGAAATGTAATTTAAAGTGTATAAGATTAAAGTATTTTTCCAAAGGACCTATATCGTACTGATGACTTCGATCAGCGGAACATAAAGTTCACAGTAGAAAGTAAACGGACAGATGTACGATAATGATTTGATCATCAGAATCAGTAATTCAGTGTACAGGTAAAACCAATGTGTCATACGACTCAGAGAATCGGAGAAACATCTTGCTCATCCACGAACTTGCTTTTGTGTCACTAGTACGAATTCTCTTGAGTTCAACATGAAATGTAATATGCTCGCGTTTGCGGCAGCGCGGTGGGTGTCGACATCGACGATGCGCCGCGAACTGGGTCGTTTGCCGTATTCATAACCCGCCATAAAACACGTGACGTACTAAACGTGACTGGAACCACTCTCAAGTTTGTGCTAGGAAAGCTGCAGTTTCCGTAACACTTCATATTCTAATGCTTTACTTCGAGTATTTCTCAATAATATTAAAATTCCATTGTTTTAATGAATAGGAGCAATTAATTTGACGCCATTAAGTATGTGTTCAAAAATTTAAGTACAATTCAACTCTGGAAAAACACTTTGTGTGGCTATTATAATTTACAAACAATTAGGAGCAATTGACTTAACGTGAGCAGGTTTTTGCGCCAACCACATTACTTACGACACTGACAAATTATTTTGATCAAGTTTTGCACTGTTTATTCATATGGTTGCAACTCGCCGCGTCACTGCTGCTGCAGAAAGGGTCTCCTTCATCGATGTCTCAATAACGCGCGACGAAATAAATGTCCGCACTCATGCGCTGTTAATGCACGGAGAGCGCATATAGCTTGATTTTATTGATCTTCGGTGAATCAAGAGGTCGTTCAAGTCATGAATAAACATTCATTCGGTGATTACATGTCGATTTATTCGCGAAGTCATTGCATAAATCGCAATTCGATTTAAAAAGAATATGCCTTCCGACAGATTTTATTAATTGATTGCACGTCTTTTGCATCATCAACTCATTGCTTAATAATGTAGTGTAAAAGCTACATCATTTCAAATTAGTTTTATTAATTGTAAAAGAAATATCTATATAGAAATGACTACTTGTATAACATACTGTAGCCACGAAACGACCTAATGGCATGCGATGTTATGCAGTGATTTTCGAGAGAGTTGACGCGCGCGAACAATCGCGAGATGCACAAGTTCAAGGCTGCGCTCATTCACAGTCCCTCTCGCATGCCACACACACACACGCAGCCTACACACATACACACATGAAGCATTTAATCAATAACCAATACGTGAGGAAAAAATCAAAAAGAGGAAAAAAAATTGAGCGAACATAAGGATCTAATACTGAAATCCGGCTGTAATCACCTCAACATCTTTGACGCGTACAATGAGTTAGTAAAAAGCATTATGAAGCCAAAGTACTTTAGTTTCTTAATAGACAGTTGATATGCGGACCTTTGCCAGTAATGGTACAAACACCACAGACGTCGAGAGTAAGATATTCGCGATCATGTTTAATTGAGGAAGCCGCCGCGCCGCCCCGCTCGTCACATAGTTACGAGCGCGCATTACCGCGGTCACACACGTAAGGCTGACCCGCGGGTCAAAGCGACACAAAGCCGCGGGTCTCGGTGCCCCTCGCGGATTTATGACACTAATTATGAATATTATGTAAGTAATTAAATAAATTAGCATCTACAAAGTGACGTTATTAACAATAATAACAGTTAGAATAAAGGGGGAGTAACTCAAGTTTTCCACCAACAACGGTTAGCTAGCATTACTTGAAGATAATTAGTTTTTTATAGCTTAATTTAGTTGTGACATCTTACGGAAATATTTTCAGTATGAGCATACAAGGATATATAAAAAAAGTTTTACAATTGAAAGTCTTTTGCATATGGATTTTATAACTGCGGGGAATATGCGTGCTTATCTATACTAATATATAAAGCTGAAGAGTTTGTTTTTTTGTTTGTTTGTTTGAACGCGCTAATCTCAGAAACTACAATTGCCTTTGATAGCCCAACTCTTGAGGAAGGTTATAGGCTATATTTTATCCCGAAATTCCCACGGGATCATAAGTTACGCGGGTAAAACCGCGCGCGGTGGCTAGTTAATGAATATTCGCATATGGGATCTGTGAGTGAAGCAGTGAGTTGGTCGTGGCAGGGAAAGCTGACAAGTGATATGATTAGATCACTTCCTGTGCGCACGCCGCCCCGAGGCCGCCGCGCCGCGTCGAGCCACATGCTCACGTGTGATAATGCGGCCTGCAGTTGTAGGTGCAGTCTGCAACAGGAATATGTATACCACCCAGTCTTCCACACACATACAACGCGTATGCATATTGTATGTGTGTGGGAGACTGGGTGGTATACATCATTCTGTTGCAGACTGTACAACATCTCCAGAGGGCTCGCAGACAGAGGTACATTGGGTTTTTACGATGTCTTAGATGGTGGCATCGTTGAGTTCAGAGGCTATTCCCCAAAAAAAAAACCCTGAAGAGTTTATTCGGTTCAATGGATACATGTTGTATTATGAATTCCGGTAAATACAGCCTTTGCCTTTGAATATTAACGAATGTGGCTATCGATCTCTTCTTAATTGAAAGGCTTAAACTATTGTTTGTATGAGTTTTGCATGGGTTTGCGATGAGGTTCTTTAGTTTCATTCTTTTTAACAATCGTAATATTTTTGAAGTCTATATTCAAATATTTCGGAACATGTCTTCATGTATAAGTGAAATGTATGTAATGTCAAGGTTTCATGTCAACGGTTCCCAGCGTGGATTGTCTCGCGGTGACCGCTGCGCGGGAGTGCATCGCGATGTCACACTGACATTGACACTCTGAGAACTCGCGGCATTGTGTTTGACGTCCTGGGAGGCTAATAATAGAACAGACACGCGGGGCTTCATTGTTTTTGTAAATTATGTCACTGATTTGACAGATAAGTCATTAGAGGTCAAGAATCCTTCACAGCGAGGCTCAAGTCGTTAAGTAGTTTAAGACGTGTTTAAAGTTTGTGTAAGGTTGTATGGATTTTATGAACGTTCGATTGTCGTTTTGGTGTCGCGCGTGGCAGCGCATCTTTGATGAACTGCGTGGATGTTTTCTTGACTTTGATGTATGTCATGCTTAAACAAATTATATGATATCTTATTATGTATAAATACTTAGGTCGTAATTCAATAAAATATATTTAGGCTTAAACAGCACATATTAAATTCAAAAAGCTTTTTTGAAGTTTAAAGAAGAAACAGATATGAATAAACTAAAATTATAAATTATCTGATAGATGCACAACACCTTGGCTTCAAGCATTCTTAATGAATTATTTATATTATTCTTTCGTTTGCAAGAGGAGGTTGTGTATGCGGACACGTAAACTTAGCTAAGTAGAAGCTAAACATTAAACTCACGTAAGCGTTAAGTGACGACACAAACAAACACTCGAACACGCGGATGCGACTACTGGCACTGCGATACTTCGATTTATTGCACGAGGTTAAAATTTAGCTAAGTTAGTACTTATTGTAATATTCGGTATATAGATCTGAATAGATTATTCTATTTTTTTTAAGGAAAACTTAAAGCTAACTTAAACTAGACAAATACAAGAATGATGACATATAAGCTACTTACAAGTTTTCACATTTGTGATTATGAATGAAGAACTTCAAATGACATGAAAGAACAAGGACAGCTATTAATTTAGCTCTTGAAGACAAGAAGTTTAAGGTAGACTTATCTAACCTTGATATGTTTACGAAAACGACAGAGATGAAAGTAGCCCAAGTACTAGAAGAATCGATAGTTTACAGTTAATCCGCTGAAATTAAACCAGTGCAGAAATGATTCAAGGTACACAAGAACCAATGTGATGTTGGGTTTAAGCATAGCCTCCTCAGGGCATCACTGAACTGGATACGTCGACCTCCGTTTAAGGTAAATCAGATCATGAATTTGTTAATTAATGACTCATTTGAGCTGCAGTTAACATGTCAACAAGACCCACTGACATTTTGAAAGTGCAATAATTTCAAGATCAATAATCCGGCAATTAAAGTTGATTGTCAAAAAGTTCAATGCGAGCGGCGTGTGGGTGAGGGTGAAGTTTTGGCCTGTTGGAGACACACAGGTGCACTCGATTTACTATCCTTGAAGATTGGTTCCGTAGAGAAAGGCTTGACTCTAGATAACCCCAAAAATTTACAATATTAAAGCAATAATTCATCCTCTATAGTTACGTTGATGTTAAAGGCAAAAAGACCTTTGGAGTTTTTGTCCTACAGCCTTCCTTACTTGCTAATCAAGAGCAAACTGCATATTTTAAGTTAGATTCTTAGTCAGCTTATTGAAACATGTAAACACAAAAAATAAGCATAGACTAATAGAACATGTAAAATAAAAAGCTGTCAAAAACTTTATTTCTGTGTTTGGGTTAGATTCCTTGATTTTTTCCTAGCTCGATCCTCTATTAGTTTGACCGTGGTTATAGTTTTGATGTTTTTTTTGCTTTTGACAAACTTTGACAATTCAACCTGCTTATAAAGGATTCCATTCTTGCCTTTTGTGTGCATTTTAAATTATAAAGTTAAATCGATATCTCTACAGGGGTGTTTGCTTAGCATAAGTCATTACCTTCAGAGTGATTAAGCAAAGTTTTTGCATTGTATTGTATTCAAGTGATTCACAATAAATACAACCGCAAACATGGTTAGCATGCGACGAGGTCTGACAATGTCGAGGAAAACGATGCGGACCTGAGTCACCGTCTTTTCGATGATTGATTCTACTATAAAGTTTGATTTGTTAGGTTGTTTTCTAAATAGTAGGTAAATTGTTTGTAATTAAGAAAAAAATTGACGAGTAGCTTTGCGAAATGTGTCCAACCGTTTGTTCAAAAAAGTAATTGAAATAGATGTTAGGTTTTCCCTATTCTGGAAAGAGAGTTATCTGCGCCGCTGTCTTGACAAATAACGTTTTATGTTTTAAATACAAACGGTTTATGTTTGCATTTATGGCGTTGTCTCTACGACGATAAGATAATTTTTTTTCCATTATAAGTAATTCTCTCCTCAAGTTTGAAGTATTTTCCACAACAAATATAATCGTTATCATTTTCGCGAATCGACGGATTTTTGGTACAAGTTGAACTACATAGTTGATATTGCAATTTATTGTAGCTTCAAGGTCAGCAGTGTCGCAACCAGACCAGTTCTTATTGAAAAAGAGCGGATTTAAATTGTCTAACCGACACCTCGATTGGACTGACTTGATGCAAATTCTCCTATTTTAAGATTTATTCAGTTTGTGAGAAATTAACAATTTGGTTCTCATTGAAATAAAGCCTTTTTAAATTAAGAGGTTTCAAGGGCTTTACTGAGCTGTAGTATAGTTGTGGTCGGACCAATAAGCAACTCAATACCAATAGCAAGTCTTATGAATAGTTGATTTTATTACACAAAAGAAACTGCTTCAACAAAGGAAAATATTGAGAGAAAATGTCGAAGGTTACCATATTGTCTAACCATTGTTGCGCACTTAAATAAATAGTATAATTTAAATTTTAAAGAAAAAAATGAATGTTTAACCTGAAATGAAGAATTTGGCATATGTTTAGTAACAATCGGAGTTTTTGATATGCCGAGTAGGGTGAAGGCAGGCGTTGTACCGCGGGTTGTGCAACGCCGAGTGCGCAAGAGTTCCGCGTTTGAATTCTGCGCGATATGTCCGCCGCCAGCACCGACCTCCGTGTCGCAAGCTGCCTCTCTAACTGTCTCAACTTTAATTAAATATTGCATTGCGTTCCAGCAACGTGGCGCTAGTATGAATGTAATCAGCGTCATATAAGTGCTGCTCGGTTTTGGTGCAAGCCGATTACTTTCAGTTTCGTTTAGTTCCGATTCACTTTTCCTTTCGTTGCGTTGTGTAATGCTGACCGGTCCAAGTGTGCCAGCGTACCCCGACCAACGGATGCCGAGCGCTGTGTGGCTTCGGGGCGCTGGGCAGCGTGGCGCACGCGGCGCGGACGGGTGTACGACGTTTGTAGGTGAACGCCGGCCGTGCGCCCGCGCCGATCGAAAGCGAACTACGAATGTGTGTCGAATACATAACCGAATCGCGGCTAATGTTTGCTCAGGGTACACTCCCAATGCATACACAACTATCGGTACTATTATGTTTACTAGACTGTTATGTGCGTAATTAATTGAAACATCACGATTTACAAAAACGTTAGCATTCATACAAAGAGACGCGTTTGGTTCCGGATACAGCTCGCATTACATTGGTTTGTAAATAAATCGATTGCAATTAAGACTCGTTGCCCAATTAATGAAAATCGATTCGCGGTCGCGACACGCCGCCGCGCTGAGGTTACAGCGAGCACGCGGATAATTGATTTCGGGTCCGCTTTTCATGTCATTGAATTTAAATTTTAAATTAAGATATCAATTTTGAATTATTAGTTGTCAACTAATAATAGCTTTATTCTTTAGTAAAGACGATAAAAAGTTTCCAACTTTCTGAAAGGTATTGATGAAGCTTGTGGTCTAAATAAGTAAAAGAATTTCATCCCGGCTTATGTTGTCAGATCAGTCTCTTTGTAGAGGTCATATTAAAATTTACACGCTAAAATTTAAACTATGATTTTTAAGTAGGTACCTATAATCTATCAGCAATATTGTATTCATCCATATAGAGTACGTTTCACGTCTTCAATAAAAAAACAAACAACTATGTACAAGAGTTTGTCTATTAAATAAGCAACAACTATTTTCTTACCGCTGAAACAATTTGCGCGCGCACACGTGATCACAAGCACTGGTCGCTGAAGGCACTGATCGCTGAAAGCACTGGCCGAGGCAGGCCTGACGATGGTGGCAGCGGCGGCGTAGAGTAGAGGGACAGCTGTTCAAGGGAACCATTCGAGATGCTTTCCACCGCGACCGCCGCGACGCCGCAGCGGCAGACGCGGGTGCAACAACCTTGACACTTGACCTCACGTCGCGGGTCAGCAGCTGTGCTACTGCTGCACTTAGTGTTATTTGACTCTAATTTATATCTCTAGTAGTTATGCGTGAAAACTAGAATAGGAGCTCAAAGTCAGCAATTAGGAGGCTACTGACGGCCGTCTGAGATAAAAAAGTGAAATGTAGTCCATTGATAAGAATGCTCAACGAACATAGATAAAATCAATCATAAAGTTTGATTTGTTATTTTATTTTAAATTAAAGATTTAATGAAACCGTCGTATAAAACTGGCTTAGTTAAGGATAAAGATGTTGGAAATATACAGGAAGTAACAAGACAGATAAGAGGGGGATTGAAAGTGGAAATATTAGAAAATACGACTTTACAAAAACGTATTTAGTAGGAATGAAACTGCGACTCAAACATACATAACGTCACGCCTGTATCCCTTATGGGGTAGGCAGAACAGCAGAGGTTACAAGACCATCTGATGTCACGTTTGACAAATTTGGAGGTATTACAAAGATGGAGAGAGACTATTGTAGTGACAGGGGGTCAGCCTATCGCCCACAAAAACGCCTTTAAATCCTCTGTCCCTTAACTGACTTTTACAGTATGCCCGGGAAGAGAAGCAGCTGGCACATTCTATGTTTTTCTTTCGCTTCCAGTCCAGCATGGAAGGACTAAAAATACTGCGACTAAAAATACTTGTGATTATCCCATGGGGGTAGTAGGAAACGAAAAGATTATTGATGGAATTGGAAATTAAAGGGGAGGAAGAACAAATATTCCGAGATTATACATTTGGGCTAGGACTGTTTTGGTTTTCAAATACTCTTTTTCAATTGAGTTTAAAAGAACTCAATACAAAGGACATCTCAATTGTGTTGAATATCGTGTATGTTTAACGACATCTCGAGTCCGCGGCGCGTGCGTCTAACATTGACACGAACAATGCGGCAGTTTTTGCGGCCGATCGCGGCTCACTGCGGACGCGCAGACGTCCACTAATTATACACGACTAGTGATTGATCCAATCACAGGCTGACGGTTTGTTATTGTGCAAGGACGCGTCCGCGAGCCACGTGGACATCAGTCGGCAATTAGAGGAGGAAGCAAATCAGGAAACGATGTAAACAATAGATAGATAACTCATAAATGGTTCATGTTTGTTTTTGGATGAAACATTTATTATAAAATATGTAATATTACTCTCGTTGGTAAGTATACTAGGATAAAGAGGCATGGGTTAATCTACCGGTACTAAATTTTGAAATGTGTAAGCCCGATCCGTCAACCTATTTCAGCGTAAAGAAGTATCAAACAGACATCTATTCTTAAGCCTATTCTTCCGAGTTCATAATGTTTTAAATACAAATATTCGAATGATTCTTGCCAAAAATTTGGCATTATGATAGTTGATAAAACAAAGATAATTGTGAGAAAGACATAAAAATAAACGAACAAAACGTCTGAGATTTAAATATGTTAATGATTTAGCGTAATCGTGTCATTGTACCTGTTTTGCATACGAGCCACGTTGTTACGTCGTCAGGCGCGGAGTCACCGCGACAGACGCGGAGGAAAATCTCGCCAAATTAGATATTACAAGCTATCCTTGATAAGCTGCGCGGTAACCAGGGAATGTCAACCGTTTTGAAATTCCCTGGTGTGGGTGTAAGTGAGAGTATTTAAAATATACGGATAAAACGTTTGAAATGATACAAAGATTTGTTAGAGTTAGTGTTCTTGGAGCGGCGGCGGCGGCAGCGGCGGCGAGGTGCTGTCGCAACCTAAGTACACGCAGCCTTACACTGCATAACACGACGAGCCTCCAGCAGCTGCCACCACGCAACAGGAATACACAGTAAATACAACACTTAACAAATTAAGTTCATATCCAGAAGGCATTTTGCCCAGTTATGTACATAGAAATATTGAACGTGGACAGCTTGTTGGCTTTTGACAAACTTTAGTGTTGTTGACAAACAGTGAAAAATAACATCCGCACACCGATCGCAGCTTACGTACACGCGTGAAAAGCCGTAGGTATACAGTTACAGCCTGAGCTTCTCAGTCACGTTATATTACAAAACTTTCTAACTAGACTAATATATTTAAAGAATGAAAAATATATATCTCAATTTAAAAACTGTAAAATTATTTTTAAAATTACTCTACGTTAAAAATTATTAAAAAAACACTTACTATTTGGTTCCGAGACGTTAATAAAAGCAGTTAGTTAAAGCGGCGATCGTGATGTTGTGATGTAATGCTCACCTGTGATAGATGCGCGACACGTGCGTTGTTTCGGAGGGCGCGCGAGGCACTGGCGAGTCAGCCGCGGCCGCGCAGCCTGCGCTCGCGCCGCCCCCGCCTCGCACCCCGCGCCCGCCGCCGGAGGAAAGCTGCTGAAAATTGACGGCTCTCGCGCGCTCTAGTGACACATTGCCGCCACTTCCGAAACGAAACTATCGACCTGGTAGAGTTGGAACAGGAAGATGTGGTTAATTACTTAATGTAAAACAATTTTGAGGCGTCTTTAGCGTCAACTTTTTCAGTCGACTTCAATAACGCCAAGTCCATAAAGGCAAAAGCACCAAGAGGCGGTCCCAGGGGGGGTCACATGAACCCCCCAAAATCATGAAAAGATGAACCCCTTAAAAGAGTTAAAGATAGAAAAAGATACTTATAATTAAAAATTCAGTTGTGAGCCCCCATAATTTCAGACTGTGACCACGCCTGGAAGCACCACACTCGTAATCGTAGTCTGCAGTCATTGATCTTATTCAAATACTTCGATCACGTTACGGCAAACATTGTCTAAAAACAATGAAATAAAAATTCAAATACGTAACATATCGTGTCTATTTGGCAAATATGAAGGTACTTTTATTACCATTGTAAACTTACATAAATATCATTCATATATACATTACAGATTACCAATAATAAATAGATTGTTAGCCAAAGATTAATAGCCTGTACATCTGCGGGAGCTGAGGAAGATAATCATTGCAATATTGGTAACATTTCAGCTGAGCAAGTGCTCTTTCAACTTTCGCTCTTTTTAATAATACTATAAACTATTTCATTCCTTATTTTTATATTTTAAATAATAATAATAAATAAATAAATATTTCTGACACTCACACAACATTATCTAGCCCAAATTAAGTTTCTGAAAGAACTTGTGTCATGGATATTAGATAACTGACATACTTAAGAAATATATAAACATACATATTGAATAAATACATATTTTTTATTAGAATAAACTTAAATAAACATATAAACATCCATGACTTGACGACTAATATCTGTGTTCATCACACAAATATCCGCTGCCGCCGGGATTCGAACCCAGGACCTCTGGCATAGAAGGCAATGTATGTTACCGCTACACCAGCCGGTCATCAAATACCTTATGTTCCGTGTCTGGGTGTTTATTTATTCATATATTTATATTCTAGGTGCCCCCCTAGTTCGCTCATGGTATCCCATAACACAAGCTATGCTTACTTCGGGGCCATGTTGTTGGTGTGATTGTCTGGGGATTTTATTTATTATTTTATATTATTATCTCTTCCTCAATCTCTATGTCTACGTCTATAGTCGAAGTCGTCGTGGCGCCGTGGTTACTGTGTGTATCATACGATATCACAGGTTAAGCAACGTTCGGCGCAGTCGGTACTTGGATGGGTGACCGCCGACCATACATTTCTCACGGCGACTTCCGTGATTCGGAGGGCACGTTAAGCAGTCGGTCCCGGGTGCTATATACTTGTATACAGTAGTCGTTAGGGTTTGTCAGAAGCCATTTCGGCACCCTGAAATATCTGACATCCACCAACCAGCACCGGGCCATCTTGGTGGATTATGGCATATACCTCCTCTTCACCCAGGGAAGAGACTCATGCCCTGCAGTGGGCTCATTACAAAGATTTGTGATGATGATGATGATGACGTCTATATCTAATACCTCTTTGCCTAATATATAAACTAGCAAAGTCACTAGCTTGTTCATGGCTCAATGTGTATGCTTTTATAATATAATTCCACATAATATTCAAGATTTACCCATTGAAAGATTTAAGGATACCGTAAAACAAGTGTTGTGTGAAAAAGACTACTTCAAGTAACCGGGTGAGAAAATGGGATTCCTGGCTTGACTATGACGAACAAAGTGATTACCAATGGTTTTCATAAATCCCAATATTTTCTTAAGGCTATTAACAGAGATATTCAGCGATTTTTATGGCTTACGAAAAATTTTTAGAAAACATCTGTAATTTTTAAGTTTGAAAATTTGATTATCTACTTTCCCCTACTGGTGACACCTTTACATTCAGTGAACGCTATGGAAACTTTCAAAATTAAATAAATAACCCCGTTTTTGCAACTTTTTCATCTTCAACACTTTGCTCCTAATTATTTTTTCTAAAATAAACGTAGCCTAAGTTACTTCTAATAACATCAGCTACCTTCCAATAAAAGTCCCGTTAAAATCGGTCCAGCCATTTTGAAGATTAGCCGGAACAAATAGACAGACAGACATACCATTTTTAAAAATTTCATATACTTTTATATATTCATATGCAACTAGTAAAAGACGTTTATTTCAATATTATAAACAGACACTCCAATTTTATTTATATGTATAGATTTAATTGTAACTTTTTACATAACAACTCTTTCAGGTTCGTAAATATTCGCAAATGTTCATTTCAAGGGTTAATGGTGTTATATAGTTACGTGCATTGTCTGGCCAATCAGCGACGTGCGTTGACAAATATAGCCAATCAAACTTTTCAAAGTTGATGAGTGTTTGTGCCATTATGCTCATAAAACGTATGTTTTTTGCGTTCCCTTATAGGATTAAGATTAATAAGTTACCTAGATTAATAAGATTTAAATACTTATAAATATTTTATTGCAAATAAACGAACAAGCGTTTTCTAAGCGTTTTCATTTATTTGCAATAAAATATTTCTAAGCGTTTTCTACCCGACAGTCCAAGAAATCGTGTTTTTTTTTATTATTATGATAGTGGTATGAATCTCCGAATCATAAAAGTATGAATCGACCCATTCAAAAACGTTATTCGGCGATTCATACCACTGGTATGAAACCCCCCTGGTATGAAACGTTTATGGGGTTTCTCAACGCATCTTTACTCCCTCCAGCTATAATAAATGATGTCCAATGCCTTTAGCAGTCATCAACCATCACATGAATTTAGTGCTCGATTGCCGGCATTCATACCATGGGCTTGAATTATTTTACGGCTCACATTTTTTTGAAATTCTTTTTTATGTGCAAATGAACTTGTTTCCAAAAAACAAGTTGTAATCGTATATATCACAAAAACTAGGCGGCCTTAATATTTAGACCTCGTAAAGGTATTACCTCATTTATGGCATAGGCTTATATAATAATAATATAATAATAATAATAAACGTTTATTTTCAGACCAATGATCCATAGTTTGTTAGTAAAACATTGTAGAAACTTAAAGACTAGTGTTAGTAGGCATAATAATAATAACATTAATCCAATTCAAGATACATTTAGGTACAAAATTACAAAGTAATGTATGTAATTCTGGAATGATATAAATAATAATGCCATTCCAGAATTAAACTACCATAGGTATATTTAAAAACAGCAACATTAGTTTTAAATTTTATGTCACATTCATCGCCATTTCTCTGCAGCAATTCTGTCTGAGCATAGTAAACTCAAAGACTTGACATTTATCAAAACGCAGTCGTGCAAAATTGGCTAAATTATAATGATAATCTATACTATTATTATAAAGAGGAAAACTTTGTATTTTTGTATGTTTGTATTGAATAGGCTCAAAAACTACTGGACCGATTTCAAAATTTCTTTTACCATCACTTAGAGGGATTCTTCCGAATCCGAAAAAGCTACTTTTTATCCCGAAAATCCCGCGGGAATCGAAATTGCGCGGGTAAAACCGCGCGCAATAGCTGGTTGTTAAATATATCGCATAAATACATGGTTTATGCTTCATTTGGCACAATTGTTTAATGCTTCACTGGGGTGCACTGCATTAACCAATTAGGTCATATCCTTTAGGTTAAACTTTCTCTATTCAAACATCAGATCAGTAGTTTAATGTTTAAATGCTCTGCTACCCAGACATGGTCATCATAATTTGTATTAGCTATTCAGTTATTTGTTGATTTTTTACTGTTTATACCGTTCTTAATTGCGAGTAGGTTTGTTACATACCTACATAGAAAAATCCCCAGACAATCACACTAACTACATGGCCCCAAACTAAGCAAAGCTACTGATACGGGATACCATGTAGCGATAAAGGGGGAAATACCCGGACTCGGAACATTTTTTCTTGCTCCTTGCGGGGATCGAACCCGCGACCTAACGATTAAGTTCGCAAAAAAAGATAAAAAATCTAACTTAATTTATGTCTAAAGTTGTTTAAATGATACCACGAACATATTGAAGTCTATGTGATTATGAAGCGTGCCTATCAACAAAGGTAAGTACTGCTATCCTGTTTATTTCCGCTGTGTTCTAGATAAAGGTAGCAAATGCAGTGTAATCTGGCGCCAGAAGTTACCACCTTAAGTGGGCCATAGATGCACTGTGGCCTTAAAGAACACCAGATGACCCATATTCTCTTTTACCCGGATAACATGAAAATGCATCTGAGTTTAACTATAAGGTATCGTATGATTACTATTCAGAGGCCTTCGGGGACGATTTACACAAAGAGTAGCAATGAAATCGATGGCTTTTCGAATATTTTAACTGTAATATATGCAATTTCAAGTAAAAAACGCTTACTTTTGGAAACTGTGGTCAAGGCCTGATTATGTATAAGTATGCAGGTTTCCAAATAACTAGCAATAGAAACCTATTGATTAATGAGTGGTGCTATACGACATCTTCATTTACCCAATAGCTTCCTCCGCTGAGTGTTACGTAAGTGATGGTATCTCGCGCGATGCACTGATCAACCGTTCTGTTGCACACTCACTCAAATTTGAGCCTTTCGCTCATGTTTATATAAAACAAAATGAATGTAATTTTAATGTACTTCTTAGATAGCATGGTGTGGTGCAATGGGATACATAAAGACGAATTTTAGTATGCTTAGAGGCAAATCCGCTTGATCTGGCAAAAGCCGGGAGCTATGAATTTAGGTTGTAGGTTTCTCTAAGGGCCGAGATTTTCCTTTTTAGTTTTGAAAATTTTTCATATCGATAATCAATGATGGACACTATAGTGCTCGTTCGCTGGGATTCAAACCACAGACCACTACTGTGCGCACAGTTTTACCCTTAACTTTTGATCCTTTCCCCAAGTCTGTATATTTTTTGTTCACATTTAGATTTGTTCATAGCTAGTTTCGAACTAGGCAGGTCAAATACGCAAACAAATTCTTTAACATTGTATTATTTTTGCCGGCATTATTTGGCTTCGGGCATCTCCGCAGTCTCCAAGCGAGTTCCCCAATATTGCTTGAGAGTTGCTTGGCTCTTTTTGCTTCGTTTCACTTTTCTTCTATTCTCAGCCCGATTCACTCCACTTTCCACCCTTAATTTATAGAAAAAAAATATGAAGAACTTTTCAGAGAATCTACCATCACTTTGGAACGTCGATGTGCCAAGAAGAATTTTAATTAACAGTATGTATGTTAATTTATTAATTAATTGATTACAAAGTCCACAGCTCTGCAATGAAATTTTAAATTTAGTTATTACTAACAACCAATCATAGATTAATATATCTCTATAATTACGGCAATTAAATCAATTTTATCCGTTAATCAGCAACGGATGTGACTTACTATCAAAGCAGCGAGCGCTGGTAAGCAGGATCCGGCGAGCGAGAGACTAGGTACCCTTAATATTAAATTCGCCAAATAGGTGTGTTATTTTTTAAGATGAGTTAGTTTTATTATTAACTATTATAAGTATTATAATTATTGTTTTTCGGGTTAACTTTAACCTTGGGTTTAGTTTCCAATCTAGGCAGCCTATTTAGTTACACAACAAACTGAAGGAAAATGTGTACACCAATAGTACTTTGCGAAACACCGGGGTTTTCCACTCGTGGACCGTGGGAGTAAGGTACTGCTTATCGCAATCAAGTTCATTTTGTGTGACAAAGACTTTGTGGTACCGATTCATTGTTTGTGCTTTGATCAAATATTTCACACTTGTCTCTTTTTAGTTACTACTGCACTTGCTTATTACTTTCACTCAGATCCACATGCAGAAATTTCAATCATTCCGATGCTACTGAAGTTTATCCAGTCATTATGGACTCAAAAAAAAACAAAAAAATATATATTATAGTTAAAAAGAGATTTGATGTCATGAACCGCATTAAACAATATTAGAAATATACTTGTTAACACTATATACTTGCTATTTTTATGCGCATATTCAAACAGCATCAATCTAGCCATGTATAAAGCAAATAGCTCATGTTATATGTATTATACCAAGTGTTAAAGGTTTTTTTGTTAACACCTACAAATGTTACATAATATCCATACCTACATATGTAAACTGTTTGTTCACGCAAACAAATAATTGCATTGTACAGGGATCGAACCCACAACCTGTCGCGTCTGAGGCAGATACTATTATCTCATTGCCGTGTTGGTCTTTAAATTCTGTATCAGTTTTAAAAAGTTCTATTTGCGTAAGACCATTGTTCCATGCTTTCTTTCCCATTTATATTATTTTACAATAAAGAGTAAATAAATAAATATACTTATTGACTTTTTGGGAATAGAAAATTAGATACAGCTAGTTTTACCCCTCTGAGACAGTTTTTCTTAACGGTAAAATAAAGACAAAGATAAAATTCAGTTAAATATCAAATTTTCTAACCCAGTGTGAAAAATAATTTGATTCCTATGTACTCACTATCTGGTACCTAAGACTGAGGTCAAACGCCACCCTTAAAAGAACAAAAGTTTATCAAGTTCTTTTTACAACAAAAGGATCTAAAGGGCGAAAGAAAAAGAAGAGTAGGAGCCGAACTCCATAAATGAAGGCTGCAAAAGGAGAGCTGTTATTTGTAGGTGCG
Organism: Stenoptilia bipunctidactyla; assembly: GCA_944452665.1. Lineage (NCBI taxonomy): Eukaryota > Metazoa > Arthropoda > Insecta > Lepidoptera > Pterophoridae > Stenoptilia > Stenoptilia bipunctidactyla. The sequence continues at coordinate 22,571,437 of OX101742.1, read as the reverse complement.
AGTATTTCCAAGCCACTAATGCCGCACGCTTGGGTGCAGCTGGCACATGGTTCTTTTTGAACTTCGGAAAAAACAACTTAAGCACAACTACGTGGCGTCATTCTTCAATGCTGTTATTGTAGTTGTTGCGAATAAAACCCGTTGCGTTTTGCGAAGTTCGGTCATCGGGAAGTACCTGCAATTATATCTATAGTTAGACTTGAATCTCAACATAAATGTTTGCGTTGTATTTAAGTGAAAACTGTACTTTTTTCATAGCTGAAAAAGAAGTACTTGCAATCAAGTGGTCCTACGTTTTCGTCGTAAACGTTTTTCTTTTTGAGGCTTTTTGTCACATAATATTTTTAAGAAATAATATCAAAACAAAAATGAGTGTCACGATAAATTGAGGACAGAACCAGTGAACGCTTATAAAACGACGTAATTATATTTACATTTTGATTTTTAGTCGTTTTTTTATTACAGGTCAGTTTCAATATTTTGAAAAGTACAATATTGCGCAATATTTGTCACGCAGTTAATAATTTAACATTCATTTCTTGATTTTGGAAAGTCCCAATTGATTAAACTCCGATCGAGATATTTGCAACCGCAGCGATGTGACGAAACGAGTCGGTTCAGTATCCTGCGGTAAACCCCATTTGCGAACCGCTTCTAAATGGAGCTACATACAGATAATAATGATAGATTGTTTCACGACGACCGGCTGGTGTAGCGGTAACATACATTGCCTTCTATGCCAGAGGTCCTGGGTTCGAATCCTGGCGGATATTAATAAATATCTATATTTATTAATAAAGTAATATATCACAATTTACTAATTTGTGTGATGAACACAGATATTAGTCGTCAAGTCATGGATGGTTCTATGTTTATTTAAATTTATTTTAATAAAAATATGTATTTATTCAATATGTATGTGTATATATTTCTTAAGTATATCAGTTATCTAGTATCCATAACACAAGTTCTTTAAGAAACTTAATTTGTGCTAGATAATGTTGTGTGAGAATATTAAAAAAAATAGCCCAGTAGCCCAGAACTAAGCTTAAAATATAAAAATTAATAAATAAAATAAAGTAAGGTAAAATCTGCCCAATATCATCAGTCTGTGGCTTCCAAACGCTCAAGTCATAGCCCGAGAGATATACTCTAGGACCGTCTAACCAGCTCTCAAATGACCTGGACTTGCTGGCTGCCGTGTTGTATTCCTCTCAGTACCTAATGCTCTTCCTTAAGGGTGACCGTCAAGGTATCCACTGCGCAACGTCTCCATAGCGACTAGATATCTTGACGTTGTCAATCAAATGTCCTCAACACTCCGGTCAGCAAAGGTGGTTTAGATACACTTGGTCTTTGAGGAGTTCAACCCATTTCAACTCAAGTCTGCGAGAAGCAATCACCACCACGTCATTTAGGTTCCCATAGTCGGTGCCCACTTCCTGAAGCGGAGACAGATATGAACTCGGGCGCAAAAGAAAATATCAGGAGACATTAAGATCAAAAACGGGCCTAGTCATCGTCAAAAAGTAGGATCAAATACATTTTTGTAACACAAAATCCTTGAAGTAATAACGTTTCGTCCTACTTTCAAACTGATTTATATAACACACTATATGAATACTACTTTTTAAAGACTTTAAAATACGCTTACAGACATTGTTATAGTTGTAACAAAGATACAAACAAAAGTTAGCAATCATTTAATTTTTTTTATTGAATTCTCGATTATACATAATTTGCCAGGATTAATAAATAACTGTTCTAATGTTATACAGACGATAACTTCATTAGTACCTACGGGATTACTTTAAATCGTCTAGGTATTATAATTATTCAAAAAACTAAGCATCGTCATATGTGACGAAACTCAGACAATGCCTAATTCCCAACTTGGAAACAAAGGAGATTAACAACACTCCATTCTACTCTTCCTACATTTAAAAAAAATGTCATGACCACATCTCTGCCGAAATTTATTTTTTTCCCAATATTCTTTACATTTTTACGAACTGCACTATCTTGTCCATATTATTCTATACTACACTGGGGATCGAACCCGCGTCACTGGCATCTGAGGCAAAATGGACAAACCTTTCAATATTTTTAAGCAACTTGAGTTTAGATTGGTGTCTATAAGGCTGAAACTTATATATTTACTAGCTGACCCAGCAAACTTTGTTTTGCCATATAAATAAAAAAAATAATAAATAAATAGATGTTGGCCGATTCTTATAGATACCGGATAAGCACAAAAAATTTCATCAAAATCGGTCAAGCCATTTCAGAGGAGTATGGCAACGAAAACTGTGACACGAGAATTTTATATATTAGATTTATAAGTTAGTCAAAACTGGTATAGTATACAACACTCTGTAGGTTTTTTGAGTTACCTACAGTGCAAGTTCAGTCTGCGTTAGGTCAGCTTCCTGCTAAGCGACCTCAAGTTGCCAAGTTAACGACGTTGATGTCACAATCATATGCCAAATATAGCCGTTAATAAGATGATTAATTCTATTTAAGTAATTATTATAATTACTTGAGTTTAAAGTTCAAAATAATTTCATTGCTTTTTTATTCCACAAAAAATCCGAGCAACTTGGACAACGCAGTTAAATCCGCGCGATACACTTCAAAGTTAACTAGTTTGAGACCGTGATCTTTGCACCTTTCCAAAATGTAATTACGTATGTTCCACCAATCTCCCTTGAGCCGCAAGTGTATATCGCCTCGGTAGGGTAAGGGGGTCTGTAGATCTTGGATGCTGACGTTGACTTTTGTGGAAAAACACTGCACGCTGCAGTAGAAGGGTGACAGAGTCAGACCCTTTAACTCAGAGTATGCAACACTAATAACCTTGGGTGGTTTTATTCCGGTTGTTCGTTATTGAAAAACAAAAATATTGCCAAGTATATTGATTTTTTCAAAGTTTTATTTATTATAACAACTTCAATGTGGTTTCAAGGTATTTTCATTTCTTGTCATATTAAGGCTACGCGGGTACACTGCACAAATTAGCACGGTACCTACGTAGCGTTACGTACGCTACGTCCTACGTTGAGAGTTCCTAGATTCGAGTCTCGGTTGGATGATTTTGTGAAAAGACATTTTATTTATTTATTTACACTTTATTGTATGCCATTAATAAGTACCAAAATAAGGAAATACATAATAACAATTTTGAGATACAATTGGCGGTCTTATCGCTGGAAAGCGATCTCTACCAGACAACCATGTCTACCAGACAACCATGTTGTAAACTGGCTTCAGGTTTAGGTGTTAATTGACACCCAATAGACACAATACACAATTATTGTTGCTTTTTGGTCACATACTTACCCCCCGTTCACACATGGTACGTTTTACTGGATACGTTTTACCGGATACGTTTTTTTTCATCGATGGCGCATGGAGTTGTATGGTCGACTTCACATATGGCATAGTATTCAGTATACGTATTTTCGATACAAAAAAGGTCTCCAGTAAAATGTATTAATTGTGAACGGGCTGTAAGTGTGGTAATCTAGTTAGCTATTTGTACTTTACAATATTAAATACTGATTTTAATCTTATCTTACTTCTTATCTTACTAATATTATAAATGTGAAAGTTTGGATGTATGGATGTTTGTTCCTTAATCACGGAAGAACGGCTCAACAGATTTGGTTGAAATTTGACATAGTGATAGCCTATGTCTGGAATAGGACATAGGCTACTTTTGATCCCGAAAGTCCCGCGGGATTTGAAATTGCGCTGGTAAAACCGCGCGCAATAGCTAGTAACAAATAATTCTTAATTTTGTTTTCATTTTCATTTTCATTTTATTAAATTGTAGGTATATTATAATTAAAAGCAATATGATCTGATCAAAAACCGCCTTTATTTAATACAATAAGTCGTGAAAACTTAGGACATTACCGATATTTGTAACTAACTGTTCAGTTTAAAGTTTCGACACTGGACTTAAAATCTAAAATGCTATGACCTAAGTTCCACTTCCCGTTTGCGTCCGCTCCCGAGCGGTCGTGTCTTCAGTCGCTCCCGAACGCTCGTATTGCGCTGCTCTTGTTGCCTCCCCCGCACTCGTGCGGGTTAGGTTACCAAGCCAAGCTTTTATCGGAAAGTTTTCTCTCGCGGAGGTAGGATCCCTTCTGGGTCCGCCTGGCTAGCGACCACCCTTTATACAAAGTCTGCTGCCAAATGTTACCGCTCCGGCGGTAATGTGTTCCGGCAATATTGTATAAAGAGCCAGTTCCTTCCTAAACCCGTGTGCTTTCATCTTCGACCTCATCGTCACTTACCATCAGGTGAGATTGAGGTCAAACGCGGGTTTAGTCACTTATAAAAAAAAAAAAAGGTTGTGTGGTGTCAGGGTCATTCATCTGCCCTTTTCAGGGTGGACCTGACTGCTGCCAGCCGAAGCATCGCTGATCAGGTGGATACGTAACCGTGACAACTAAGCCTGATCGTCCGCCGTTCGTCGGCAATAGGTCCGTATTAGGTCGTTCTTTTTTTTTATAGCGCAGTTTGTGCAGCCGTCTCGCCGTTCACCGGCTCGTAGACTTCGTCCAGGATAGTATCTTTCACAGAATTCTCAATTTTTCCGTGCTCAATGGATGCCTCGGATCTCTCTGAAGCAGACAAGCTATCATACTTTCACGAAAAGATTCAATGGCAGGAAGCGACTTTGACGCGTTTGACTTCCGCACTGCAGTCCCTTGTCCTCGCAAATCAGCAGGGCATCAAATTCCCTTTCATTTCCGTTTCAGATCTTATCCCTCCGGCCTTTCCACCTGACTTTCCGGCGTCTCCAGATCCCTCTGAGCACGCTGGTAGTATGTTGGTAGACTTTACCGCGTGCAAACGCAAAACTACCCCGCCAGGTAGTGAATCCGACTCCACTTCTATTGTTACAGAATCTCCTGCTCCGTTCACAGAGGTTCGCAAAAAGTCCAAGTCGAAAAAGAAGAAGCAAGTTGCTACTTCGTTCATTATAAGGTGGTTTTCCCAGAAGGCCTATGCAACGAGTCAGTTCCAGGGTTCTAGGTACCTGTTTAATGAGAAACTGAGAACCTCCTCCTTTTTTGGAAGTCGATTGAAAATAAATTGGTTTTTATGTAGGTACATAAAAAAAAGCAAATATAACATCGACCAATTGCGTGTTTTCTAAATACCCCGTTCAATTTAGACATTCGACATTCATGTAACCACATGAATTCCCACCAAGCTGAAAATTGGCAAGATTGTTTAAAATATGATTAATAATAAAATTTTAAAGTTCCCCATAATTCCCCTGTATGGATTTTTTTTTATTCAAGATCAAAAGTCAATAACATCAGTTTTTTACAATTTTCAGCAAAACGGTGAGTTTTATCATAAAAATACCTAGAACAAAATTGGAGATCATAAAATTATCTACAAAAAATGTATCGATATTTTTTTTCTATGAGCTACCGTTGTGGAGATATAACGATTCAAAAAGTTATAAAAGTTGTAATCGTCATAACGTGCTCATGATTCAAAGCCACCTATGAGGTAGTGTTCTAAGCGCGTTCATTATAATGTGGTTTTCCTAGTAGGCCTATGCAACGAGTCAGTTCTAGGTACCTGTTTAATGAGAAACTATTAAAAAATAGTGGATATTAGCAGATATTGAAACAATAAAAGCAACTCGAGATAAAAAAAAATAATGTTTAATCATCCGATTCGGAAACTTTCAAATTTTTCTTTTTCTTGTGCTTGTTTGTCTAGTTCTTGTTCTTCTTGATCTTCCTCATCTGCATCCTGAGTGCATGTAAACTGCGTTAAAAGCTATGTATCCCATAAAGATTTGTTGGAATCAAAAGGGTCCTCTATTATTGGTGATTCAATATTAGAACACAACAGGTCAAGACAATGTTTACATGCCAGACAGCAGAATAGTCCGACTTTTTTGCAACCACATTTAGCACTGCACCCCTTTTTGCAGTAGCAAAAAATTGTGTGAAACAGTTTTTCCGGTGCAGGTGGAAGTAAACTTTGAAATGGTTCTAAATAAATTTTTGACCAACATCCAACATAGCTCGCAGAATGGATGCCCATTGAGACAGTAAGGTTCCTGAGTGGCGATCACGTACGTGGGGAGACGTAGCGTTGGAAGATCCCGCTAGGTGGACCAACGATCTGGTCAAAGTCACCGGTAAACGCTGGATGAGGGCAGCGTAAGACCGATCAGAATGGAGAATCTTGCGGCAGGCCTATTTCCAGCAGTGGGCTCTCCTGGCTAAATGATGATAATGTAGTTACAATTACCGATGGAAACATATTTGAACATATATTACAACTATTAGAGATGTACATACGTGGCATACTCATGCATATTATGACGATTACAACTTTTAGAATCGTTATATCTCAAAAACGGCAGATAATTTTACGATCTATAATTTGGTCCTAGGTATTTTTATGATAAAGCTTTCCGTTTTGCTGAAAATCGCAAAAAAGTTATTTTTTTGACGTTTGAAGTTGTATAAAAAACATCCATACAGGGGAAATATGGGGAAATTTCAAAGTTTATTTTCAAGCATATTTTAAACAACCTTACCTTGAATGTATGTTACTTAACTCTTATTTTTTGTCCAATTTGACCGGGTTAAAAAACCTCTGCTTGCCGTTTGATTGCACAGCTGCAATCGTCATTCGGATATTCAACATTCGTGTATGATCGGTTAAGTGAGTAATAACTTACCTAGTTACAATTTATTGAGCCATTAAACATCTTATTATGAAACTTTATGTCCACTGAAATCAATATAAGTATAGACATTAAATCATTGTATAATTTGTACAGTAAAGTCGGCGGCGAATGTTTAATTGATGACATACAATTGGTCGTTTCTTTGGCATGTTCCCTTCACAACAAAAAAGCGAACAGCAATTACTCTTACTTTGAAAGTCTCTACAGTGTGACTGGTGACAAATTTTAGATACTGAAGGAGAGCACTCTGAACTTGATTCTGATCATTATTATGTAAAAAAAGTAGGTATTTAATTTTTCACCAGAAATCCCTATGAATAAATAAAAAGCACGCACACAGCTGTGTTTCCGCCACTTAGCGGGCTATTGCAGTACGTTTATGTAACCATGCGTTGCGTAATGAATTCTTTAACTTTCGGTTAAGTATACTCAGTAAATAATTAATATTTATTTAATTTTTTCTCTAAATGTATGATCTTAAACTACTACGTCTTGAAATTTCGAAATTGATTCACCAGTCACCCTGTATAGAATATCATTGGTTTTAAAATTGGAATTTTTGAAAAACGAGCGCTTGTTCTAGCCAGTTATATTGTTCTAGCCAGTTTATATGGCTAAGCGGCCATTGATGACATTAAGTATGAAATATTACACCTTATTACAACAATTTTAGTTATTCTTGTCCATCCTAAGGTTGCCTGGAAGAGATCGCTCTTAGCGATAAGGCCGCCCATTGTACCCTATTTTTTTTTCTGTATTAATTCTTCCTGTATCTCATAACATGTGGTGTGCAATAAAGAGTTTTTGTATTGTATTGTATTGTAAGTATAAATGGTAGGCTTGATGATGCCTTACTGACCTGAAGCTTCAGATGGAAACGCCTATTGAAATTCTAATTTCGCTAGCTGATTCTTCGTTTTTAACTGACTACGGTGAAGTAAAAGGGGGGTTATAATTTTGACCTGTATGTATGTGGGTATAGATGTTCATCTGTTCCCTCAGAACTTTTAAATTAGTAATCATAATTGAACAAATGAGGTGTCGTTAGAAGCCGCTTTACTGTCCGCTGATTTTAGGTTACATAAAGTTACGTTAAATTGACTACAGCGCCCTCTAGGGCACTTAAAATGAGGAACTAAAAAAATTTTCTTTACGGTTTCGTGTGGGGTATCAAATGGAAGAGCTTTGTTAGCACAGCTCCGATATGTAAAAATTATTACTCTAAAATAAGTGAAATAATAAATTATAGTAAGGAACTAAAAAAAAAAATCTTGACGGTTTCGTGTGGGGTATCAAAAAAAAAGGACGTCGTTGGCACATTTCAAATATGTAAACACTATTAGGTACTCCAAAATAAGTTGAAAACAAAAAAGTTGTTTTCAACCCTCAAAAAAGTAGTAGTACTAGTCTCCGCTGAAATATTTACGTATTTACGTCAATATTGATAGAGATATGTTTAGAGGAATGCCGTGGTCGTATGACACCTTTTATGGAAAAACAGATTCATTTTAATAACGAAACAAAATCAAAGTGGCATACGATCACGGCTACCCTTTATTTATTTATTTACACTTTATTGTACAGTAACAAAAATGGGAAATACAAAACATGGAACAAAAGGTACAAAAGGCGGTCTTATCGCTCTAGAGCGATCTCTACCAGACAACCTTTACAAAAATTATACAAAAGTATTTATCAATTAACAATAAAAAACAAAACAAAAAAAAACAAAAGAGAAACATTATAAAATAGGTCAGTATGTGAACTTTAGGTATCAGTATATCGTATCGACCCATAATATAAAAATAAGTAAGACATAATGAAATAACGATATAAAACATAATATACCTACATATGATAACATATATAAACATATACATAATATATAATAAAATACACAAAATAATACATAATTAACGAATACTCTCTTAATCTTATACTGAAGATAAATAATGTGTTTTCAGTTTTAATTTAAATGAGTTCAGCGAAGGGGCAGATTTTATTTCATAAGGAAGTTTGTTCCATAACGACACTGCTCTCACAGAGAATGAATTATTAAAGCAGTAGGACTTATAGAGAGGAGTGCTGAGCATGAGATTATCAGCAGATCGTAATATTCTGTCGTGGTTCTCATTGCGATATTGAAATAAGTCTCTGAGATAACTCGGTCCCGCGGAATTAAACAGCACCCGGTACAGTAACGAAAGAATATGTGTATCCCGGCGAAGTCGGATTGGGAGCCACTTGAGTTTACAACGGTATTCGGAGACATGGTCATATTTACGAAGACCAAATATGAAACGTATGCAAAGGTTTTGAAGCCGCTCAAGTTTATTTAGAAGTTCTTCTGTAAGGTCAAGATAGCTGGCATCGGCATAGTCAAGAACGGGAAAGAAGAGAGTGTGTGCTATTGAGATTTTGGTGGGTATTGGCAAAAGATTGCGCAAACGTTTTACGGAACTATTGACGGCAAACATCTTCCTGCTCACTTCTTCAACTTGATACTTCCAGGAAAAGCTCTTGTCAAATATAATGCCCAGATTCTTGACAGTGTCACTGTAGCAAATCTGTACACCATTGAATATTACAGGATTAATTGTGTCGAAGTTCAAGCGATTAATCAAGTTGGTACTGCCAATAATTATGACTTGTGATTTAGTGGGATTAACTGTTAGCCCGTGTGATTTGCTCCAATTAGCTATGCTAGCAAGGTCACAGTTAATATTTTCTAAGGCCATGGGTAGGTCGTCGAAAGAGCAATGGCGATATATCTGCAAATCGTCTGCATACATGTGGTAGGAAGAAGATAGGTTACAAGTTATTGAGTTTATGAAAATTGAGAAGAGAAGAGGAGACAACACGCCACCCTGCGGGACACCGGCTTCGAGTTGGACCCAAGAAGAACAAGCATAGTCAATGTATATACGTTGCTGACGTCCACGCAGGTATGTATGAAACCAATCAATTACTGATGGAGATATGTTAAGAGACTGTAGAATTTGGAGTAAAATATCGAAGTCGACTGAACTAAAAGCATTACTGAAATCTAGTAATGCTAATTGTGAGCTGTGTATTTTCTTTTGCCTTGCGAATGTCGTCGGATATTTTAACCAGAGCTGTTAAAATATCCGACGACATTTCCTGTTAAATATAGTAGTGCTATGTCCGGTCCGAAAGCCTGACTGGTGGTTACTAAGAATATTATTCTTTGTAATAAAATGCGTTAATTGCTCATGTATAAGCCGCTCTAGGACTTTGGATAGGTAAGGTAAGATAGAGATAGGGCGAAAATCGTTCAAGAGTATGGAAGAGGATTTTTTAGGGAGAGGGATCACCTGAGCGTTTTTCCATTGCATAGGAAAAGTGTTGGACAGGACGGAATTATTAAATATAACAGTGATTATTGGAGTAAGGACATCCAGGAGAGGAATAATCATGTTACGGCTAATGCCGTCGAAGCCAACTGCATTAGATGTAACAGATGTGATGGCTCTCTTAACACCACGTTCAGTAAATTGAGAAAAAGTAAAAGAGTCGAATGATGGGGCAGGCAAAGATGAAATATTGTTTAATGTGTTGGACTTATCATAGGCGTCCCTTTCAATAAATCTCTATCAATATGACTTAAATATTTCAGCTGAGACTATTTTCTTGTTTCGTACTTTTTAGAGCGTGTTTTTAGTAGTCGGGTTTTAGTTTTAAACATACATACATAACTTGACGCCTGTATCCCGTATGGGGTAGGCAGAACACCAGAGGTTGTAAGACCATCTGATGTCACGTTTGAAGAATTTGGAGGCATTATAATAGTGGAGAGAGACTATTGCAGTGACAGGGGGTCAGCCTATTGCCCACAAAAAAGCCTCCCATAACACCTTGGTCCCTTAACTGAATTTTACAGTATGCCCGGGCAGAGACGCAGCTGGCACATTCTATGTTTTTCTTTCGCTCCCAGTCCAGCATAGAAGCAATAGTTTTAAACTTTATTTTAAATAAACCCACTCTGACACACTATTTTGCCTGGAACACAAAGACGCTTACTTTGGAGCTTTTTATAAGCTTGTGTTATGGAGAACACACACAGTAAGTAGGGGGTATCCTAGTATAAACTGGCTTGGCTGGCAACCCAGGACATAGAAGGCCATACAAATTATCTATAAGTATTCTAAATATAAATCAATGCAATGCTAATAAGCGATGAATTTCCGGGTGAGAGTAATTGTATCGTTCTAGAAGCATATAAATTTATTGATATCATAATAAACTAAAATAAATTACGAAATCAATAATGAAGTAAGAGGTGAGTGTGGAACATGACGCGGCTGCGGTTTGACCTGCGCCTGCGCCACGCCGCGCGGGGTTGCGACAGTTCTGTTCAGCGGCGCCTGAGAAGTAGATTTTTATTCCGCCATAAGATTAGATACCCAGCGGAGTAAGCTCAAACTGGGAATGCCGCGTCAGTGACCAGTGAGATTCTCACCTTACAGTATGGGACTCACTCGGCTTAACTGAGTATACCCACTAGGTACTCCCTTTTCTGATCTTGTCTTTTGAAGGAAAATGGATCACCGCCAGAGTGAGTGGATACTACGGACACTTCTATATCAACCAACAGAATGAAACGTGTAAACGTGGTTGAGCCCCGTATATGTACGCTGAAGGATTATCCTAAAGATCAACACAAGGCTTTTCTAGCCGATGCCTTGTGTTCGCATCACATCTTTAATTCTATCATATTAATGATATAGTCATTAATATACATGGACCTGGAAAACACTGTTCTAGAGAAAAAGAAAAGATAAATATGAAATTTATTTATCATCTTCATCATCACAACTCCATGTAATGAGCACACTGCAGGGCTATGAGGCTCTCCTCTGGGTGACGAGGAGGTTTAGGCCGTAATCCACCAAGCTGGCCCGTTGCTGGTTGGTGGATGTCAGATATTTCAGGGTGCCGAAATGGCTTCTGATAAACCCTAACGAATACTGTATACAAGTATACAGCACCCGGAACCGACTCCAAAACGTGCCCTCCGAAGCACGGAAGTCGTCGTGAGAAATGAATGTTCGGCGGTCACCCATCCTTATACCGGCCGCACCGAGCGCGTTTAACCTGCAATATCGTTTGATATGCATAGTAACCACGACGACTTCACTTCAATTTATTCGGTGACATAAAAATAAAAACAAAAACATAAAATGTATGTTTTTGAATTTTAATATTTTCAAAATTCAAAAACATACATTTATTCAAATTAGATCTGCAACTACAGAGATTAGCGCGTTTAACAAAACAAACTGCTTAAACCATAGTTTTCACAAACGCTTGTTTGTGAAAACTGCTTATTGGCCTTATTTTTCTATTGTTCAAATTATATAATAAATAGCTGTAAGTTTTCCGTAAATAAATAAACAAACAAACTCTTAACTTTTTTATTATTTTGCTATAAATTTGCTAACTTTATGTGATAACAAAAAAGCTATAGTAAAATACTGTGTTATGAATTCATTCTTCCATATTTTCCTTGCACATCAATGTCAATAAATTAAACATGTTAATTATATTCCGAAGTAAACACAATTAAAGGATCAAACCCGGAAGCCTATCACGAAACCCTGCTCGGTATCGTGCCAGTGTTTGTGTTTCCAAGGAGAAGCCCATTCAGTACAAAACTGGTTCTCGGCACAGGATTATAAGTTACCTCACATTATTGCGAATATAATGTAGGCCAAGGTCCCGGGCAGTTGCTTGAAAAGTATCAAAAATATGAGGTTTTTTGGTTTCGTCGTAGGTGTGACTCAAACATCGACCTATTTCTAATCAGTCATGTTACAGTTTTCTGCATCTCAATAAGACGATGCGAAACATTATCAGACGAAACCCATCAAACTAGTTGATTGGCCCGCGCGATGTGTTAAATCGTAGTAGTCCATGAATAGACAAAGGTTTGCCCGAGTCATCAATTGTTTATAATTAGATCAATAGAACTGCTGATTTCCTTTTCCGCCGAAGAAACTTTGACACACAACAGAGACCCCCTTGGGAATCTCACGATGGGAGGAGGTGAATACTTCATACTAAAGGGGTCTGCTTAATATTTCAATTTAATATATCCAAATGGCCATGTAGTCTCATAGACATAATTAAAAGAGAGGTTTATAAGAACAATGCCAAAGAAGCCTGTAGTGCCTGTAGATTTAAAGAACAATGCCAAAAAAGCCTGTAGTGCCTGTAGATTTACTGGCAGATACTTCTCCTCATGCGGAACATAAGTAGGTACGCCTGTTCGTGGTAATTATTATATTTAAGTAAAAGAAGAGGCTACTACCGGGGAAACACAGTAATTGACGCGACAATCTGCAATTTAATTAATAATAAGGTGAATTGCAGAATGTAATTACATGTCATGACGGCGGCGGCGCGGGCGGCGGTCGGTCCACCCTGCGCTTTGCTACCTTTCTAACATTGCACAATGCGACACGGATCTCTGCGAAGCCTGCACGCTGCGGTGACCGACTCATTTGCCTACACCAATATTAGTGCACTGACCTTTCATTTTATTGACACTCTATAAGATTTTAGACCTCAAATTACGAAATAAGCAAGAAAGAATTGAGTCAGAGTTCAATTCAATTTCGGTGTTAATGCTTTTAGAACTGGCGTGGGTGCCGTAACAATCTGGGAAGGCAAACCATTTCGTGATATAGCATTAATAAGGTTTTCATATATCTAGGTGTCTATTTCTATAAATTTCTACGAAATCGAGAAATAACAGACGATAGGCTATTGAAGAAAATAATGCTTGTCACTGCTTGAATCGTTCGTTGGGTTCTGTCTCTCCCCTGACCTGAAGTCCAACCGATTGATCAGATTGTCGGATCCTTTCTGCCTGAAAAGGCGTATAGATTTTCTTAGAAGTAGGCACTTGGATTTTGCGCAAGATGTAAACGAAATATGGTAAATTATGTCCACCGAAATAATTCCGGTTTTATTTCATTGGTATTTCGCTTTTAGCATGCATGCAGAAAGATATCCTGTCCTGATCTCCGACTGACTGACCAGTCGGGTCCTTTCCGACTGAAAAGATGTGTAGATTTTTAAATATAGAATAATATTTATCATTATTATCCTACGTTTCTTCTAGATCGGATCTATAAGAAAATAAATCTAATGCAGAACTCTGGACATCCGAAATAGGTTAAAACCTGTGCCAATCACAATAACATTTTCGTACAAAATTATAATTACTGTTATTTAGGTTCTAAAGAAACAATACTATTACAATACAGGAACTAATATAAAAATTATCATATTTAAATAAAAAAATGTTAATAAATTACGCAAATATCAGCTAAAATTTCAATTCGTAATAACGCTGTGTGTACACGGAAGTGCTACGGGCAAGATTCGCCGCCCGCACGCCAACTTACGTTCCTAGCACATTTGCTGTACACACGATGACGGTAATAAATCTCATCTTTTTTCCAGTGATAAAAAAAGTAGAGTTTAGTGCCTTAAAACTATTAAATAAAACACTTTTTAACCGGATTTATGGCGTGAGACGACCAGTCGCTCGTTACCAAGGGGTCTGCAAAAACACCGAAACGTCGAGTCAAAAAATTTAAAATGTAAATATACGCGATAAATCCGGTTAAAAAGTGTTTTGTTTAATAGTATGAATCGCGAAAACTTAAGACAATATTATGCCTTAAAACTGTTTCTTCATAATGACTTAGATTTAAAAAAGTAGCATTTTACAATCGGTTTTGTTTTGTGTATTTTGGCGAAATCTACAAATGAAATGGTTATTCCATTAATTCTCAATCTTTAATTCTCAGTCTTAGTAAAAAATAGTATAATAAAATATAAGTTAGGTAATAAAGTAGTCGTCTGCATTGTATCATCAACCTAGAAGAGCAACAAGGAACGCTGCAGACAGACCGGCGGAGCGGCGGCGACGCGATGACGGTACGATTTTTGGGGTTATCCTCACTTGTTGATTAACAAACAATTATAAGGTGTGAGTAAAAGGAAAAAAAAACATGAAAGTAAATTGACCCACTTATTTAAGTAGATTTTTGGCCTTTCCGATTTATACAATATTAAGAGTTTTGTGGTTGTTGAACTGGTTGTGTAACTTATAAAGAAACTAGCTATTGCATGCGGTTTTACCCGCGCAATTTCGAATCCCGCGGAAATTTCGGGATAAAAAGTGCTGTTCCTAAATGTACACTTTCATTATGCCAAATTTTGTCTAATTCCGTTGAGCCGTTTGCGCGTGATTGAGGAACAAACATTAGTAATATTTTCGTGTTCGAGTCCCGGTAGAGAATGGTTAAATTTAATTTACAAGAATGGATTGCTGTCTATTTTTCGTGGGGTTGGTTTTTTTATTTTATTTGGCGCACTCTGTGGTGCAATTATAGGATGCTTGCTTTCAATACGAGAGTTTTAAATTAATGAGAATTTGAACGAGAATGTATAAAATATGTGTGGCCTTCATGCGATGATGTAAGTTTATTGGAACAGAAGTTTGAGTATTTTTCATCTGGATCCATGACTAAGTGGGTGCTGTTTGATACTACAACAATTTTACTAAACGCTGAGTACTTTCACTATTATACGAAGATTTCTTATTCAAATAAAGCCACGGTGTTAGCCTTTGGAGATTAATAGATATTGTCTTGTATGACAGGTTGTCAAAAATATAATATATTTCAAATATTGTCTAAATAATAATTAAGAGTAAATGGTTGACTGCGTGGATCTGCATCCTACAAAGAATTGTAGCAAACATGAGCGCAGGCTCGACAGGCGCGGCTCGAAGACTGGTTGTTGTGTGGCCTCGTACATACATGCAACACACAAAAGTTGGCAAAATAAACATTTCAACACTGACGTTAACGTAACTTGTTGTCAATACTTCTAACCTTCGCATCACAAAATCTAGCCCAAATAAAGCTTTATCATGAAAACTAGACTTACTTATAACATGTACAGTCAGCTACAAAAGTTGATCAACACATTGAAATTTTCAAAGTAGTTTTTCACCATATTGTGCCTAAGGCTACAAACTGGGCGGCAGCGATTTCCGCGACACGATAGAAAGTATTGAGTTTGTATGAAACCGCGACAAATCGCTCGAGCGCCCGCTGGCGTCCAGTTTGCAGCCTAAATAAAGACTTATATTGATTAACTTCTATGTATAGTTATAATAATAAAATATAGAAGTTAGTAAAGATTAGTAGTTTTTTAAGCACAATATGGTGAAAAAATCCTTTAAAAATTTCAATTTTTTAATCAGCTTTTATAGGAAAAACTTTTGTACCTAAGCACTAGCATTCAGCCACATAAGGTGGGCTTAAAATAGTACTACCGCACCCGAATAAGCGAACGTAAAAGGTGTCTAATTCGCTTAGTGAAAGGACCCCTGTTGGGTTCACCTTGCTGGCGACCACCCTCAATATTGTAAAGTCTGCCGCGAAATGTCACCAGCGGAGCATATTTTCCCGAAACGTTTCACAAAGAGTACAATATTATAAATGTTAGGTAAAAACTTAGGTAAAAACATGCTGGACTGGGAGTGAAAGAAAAACATAGAATGTGCCAGCTGCTTCTCTTCCCAAACATACTGTAAAAGTCAGTTGAAGGACAGAGTTTTATAGGCGTTTTTGCGGGCGATGGGCTGACCCCTTGTCACTGCAATAGTCTCTTTCCATCATTATTATACCTCCAACGTCAAACGTGACATCAGATGGTTTTATCATAACCTCTGGTGTTCTGCGTACCCCATAAGGGATACAGGCGTGAAGTTATGTATGTTATGTACTTAGGTACACAAACATGTAATCGTGCATTACTTTAAGTTCTTCTTTTCGTATCAATGTTCCCTAAGTTTTTGACCAAAATCTGGCCACTCCAAGAGCATTAGTGGTGGTGCAAATATAATATGAGTTCATAACCCAGAATCACCGGGATTCGAACCACCATCAATACACACTTAGCTAACTTAGCTGTACACCAAGAATAAACCGAAGTCGTTAAAGGAAGTATATATAATAAGTAACATTAAGTCGTCGTGGCGCCGTGGTTACTGTGCATATCAAACGAAATCGCAGGTTAAGCGCGCTCGGTGCAGCCTGTATTAGGATGTGTGACCGCCGACCATTCATTTCTCACGACGACTTCCGTGCTTCGGAGGGCACGTTAAGCAATCGGTCCCGGTCGGATACTTGTATACAATAGTCGTTAGGGTTTGTCAGAAGCCATTTCGGCACCCTGAAATATCTGACATCTACCAACCAGCACCGGGCCAGCTTGGTGGATTACGGCCTAAGCCTCTTCGTCACCCAGATGAGAGACTCATAGCCCTGCAGTGGGCTCATTACACGGAGTTGTGATGATGAAGTAACGTTAGACCACGTCCGGCCAGGTGGCGGGACATGACTTTGCGGCCATGTAGTTGGATAATCACACCAACTACATGGCCGCAAAGTAAGCATATCTTGTGTTATGGGATACCATGTAGCGAACTAAGGGGGGACCTGGAATATAAATACATAAATAGATAAACACCCAGACACGGAACATTTCTTTTTATTGTTCAGTGCGGGAATCGAACCCGCAACCATTGGCGTCTGAGACTGATAGCTTTTTGTTAACACATAAGAAATATGGCAAGCAGCGGGATGAAAGCTTCTTCTTCCACTAATGCAAGTAGCACCACTTCATGATATCGCTGTTTCATTGCTTGAAAGTATATTTTGAATGCGAGCTTTAATCATGTAGACATGTCGACAGTCGTCGGGTTGTTGTTAAGCTACAAATTAAGTTACTGAAAGTAATCTCGCTCAGTTACGCAAGAATGGACTGCGAGCAATAATGGTCCGGTATCTTTGTAGAGCAGGACGTCACCAGAATATGTTATGTTCGAATAAAAGCTGTTTTCATTGTGTTCATGTTCTTGTTTCGCACAACTTTGGTTAAGGTTTTTTTGTTAATAAATAATTAAGGTTGGTTAAAATGGTGCTTTATAAGAAAATTACTTCTTTTTTCTTTTTTTGATATGATAATTTATTAATGGCCTTCAGGCCTTTCTATATTACCGGGCTTGTAGACTCAGTGAGAGGCTGTTATTAAAGAATTACTTTACTTCTACACATAAACGTCATGGATAAGTCTACGTCAACGCATTGTTTGAAACGATAAATGATATTTATTGTTTCCTTTGGGTTTAATATGTAGAGGAAAATGATATATGACTATAAGAATATAGAAGGTACTTATTTAGATCTTAAAAACTGTCGTGGAATTTGCATTTAGCTTGAACCTGTGAGTTCAAAGGTCTACAAACGTGGTCATGTAATAGCGCCATAAAGTGTTAATAAAAAATACTTCCATAATCTTTAATGTTTTAGTTGTTCAAAATGCTATGTTACGCCATCTAGCTTTTGTTGCAAATAACTTATGTACTTCATACTCTATCTACTGCATTTTGAACTTGAAACAAATCCCTTAGAAAACATTTATTTGTCTGTACGTCGTACCTACCGGACTTGGATAAGCGAGGTGACTTTATCTGAGTTAACTCCTTTCGGTAATTGGACCACTTTTGATGAAATATTGTATAATACCTCATTCACTGAGTCATAAAAGGTGACAAATCTGTGTTCTACTTCTGTGAAAATATTGCTTTTATTCTGATAAGTTCTAGAAATGTTTTTGATGAAACTCCATTTGAAAACGTTCGTATCTACTCTATGTTTTATCGCTACTGAACATAATTTATATTTGGTTTAACTACGTTTGTTCTAACACGAACTGTCTAATAATGTTACGTGATTTCCACACCAAGCTGGTGCTCTGCTATGTCCAGGTTCCTGACCCAAAAGTTGTCGTTATGAAAACCCTTTGTATCTAAAGTAACGTTTACTATACTAAAATTTGTACAAACAGTAATAAAAATTATTGTTGACGATTTATTTGTCGGCGCCCATTTCATAAAGTTCCTGCATTACCATTATCTGTATTTATTCAGGCTGACGACGAACTATCTCATTTTAGCGTTTGTTCGTTAACTTTACGACTCTTTGACTCCCTATTTAAATAATGGTGTTAACATTTTATTCCTACAAATTGAACATAAAAGTTTCATTATTCAAGAGATATCACGGTGACAGCAAACACCCTGAGACGTAGGTGTATGAATTATTATAACTCGAAAATACGTATTAAAAACGTATTTTAATGTGCGCCTTATTTTACGAGGATATTATTAAAGACAGTGTCAGACTATATGCTGGAGTGGATATCAAATATAGTCTCTCAGCACATCGACTGAAGTTATTTGATGCACTTTTCTTCCAAAACAGTTTTTTTTTAACACTACATTTTTGTTCTTCTGGCTCTGTGAGCAGGACCTGTCGATCGTTTTCTAGTGCCACGATACATTTTGTGATTCATAATCAATAAAAAAAATCTTTAATGCGTATTAACAGCGAAGAACTCTTAAAAATGAATAAATAAAACACCGAATAAACCCAACATAATTGCCTCACGCACCACTTATAGGAAAACACACTACAACAGGTTTGTCAAACTATCAAAAAGGCAATATTACCTGTTTGCAAATAGTTAAGAGCTTTAAGGAATTGCAGAGGGCGGCAATTGTGTTTGTCACATATTGCAAATATTTTTCGAAGGTGTTTTTCTCTGAATAAAATTAGTAAACCTAAAAATATTTCCTATTTGACGACCGGCTGGTGTAGGGGTAACGTACATTGCCTTCTTTGCCAGAGGTCCTGGGTTCAAACCCCGGCGGCGTCGGATATTTGTGTGATAAACACAGATATTAGTCGTCAAGTCATAGACGTTTATATGCTTATTATCTAATAAAAAATATGTATTTATTCAATATATATGTTTATATATTTCTTAAGTTTATCAGTTAACTAGTATCCATAACACAAGTTCTTTAAGAAACTTAATTTGGAATAGATAATGTTGTATGAGTGTCAGAAATATTTATTTATTTATTATTTTAATAATTAAATAAATGAAAATTTGTGACATCGGCAGACTTCACGAATGTCAGCGTTTGTTGACTCTGTTTCATTGTATCCGTTATTTAGAAATAGGTATATGTGTGAGAGAACTATACCTAAATTGTACCTTTAATAAGAAGAACTGTTCCTCAGCCGATTAAAAATAAACACATTGTTACATTGTCACGCGATTCTGACGTCAAGTCAGCACGACATTAACGTTTTTTCCAAATGTTTGATTGTTGTGTTATGGAAGATATGCCAATAAACTGTGCAAAAACTGTACCTTATGAAATGAAAAAGAAACATTTTTAATAGAAACAAGTTATTTGTATCTTACAAATATTATTATGTATACTTCTTACTAATGTTTGGATGTCTGGATGTTTGTTTCTCAATCAACGGGAGCACGGCTCAACGGATTTGGATGAAATTTGGCATAGTGATAGTGTACAGTCTGGAATAGCACATAGGCTACTTTTTATCCCGAAATGCCCGCGGGATTCGAAATCACGCGGGTAAAACCCCGCGCAACAGCTAGTTTTTTTAAATGGGATAAAAAATATAATGTGCCAGCGGCTTCTCTTCCCGGTCATATTGTTGAAGTCAGTTAAGAGTTAGAGGTTTTATTGGAGGTATGTTTGTAGACGATAGGACCCATTGTCACTGCAATAGTCTTTCTCCATCATTATATTGCCTCCAAATTTGCCAAACGTGACAGCAGATAGTTTTATTACCTCCGGTGTTCTGCTAACCACATAAGGAATATAGGCGTGAGGTTGTGTAGGTATGTATGTATAATTTACATTTTACAAACAAACACTTTTGAATAATTTAAAACTCAGAACTTCAGTAAAAAACAAATAAAGTCTTATAAACTGCGTCGAATATTTATATCTATTTATTTTACTTGATTATATTATTAAATTTTATTGTATTTACAACTGGAATCAAAGTCTCAAACCAACATGATTTTATTTGCGTCTTCTAAAGCTTATAAAAAATATTAATTCTTTCGATCCAAATGTCATATCAGCAGCGGTGACAAAATGTAATAGTTTTTTTGTAGTTGCTTAAGTTCCGCATCAGTCAGTTTTTTTTGAGATTAAATCTTAATTTCACATAAATAATTAATTACAAAATCAGTATAAAAAACTTGTTTTTTCACTAGCACTTGCCTTGTAAGTAGTAACGATAAAAAAATACAAGACAAATAATATCAGCTATAAATTATATTTCAACTCACGGCCGCTTGCACAACCACATTCAAATTTAGGTGTAGCTTCAACACGATTCTTTAAAAAAAAATCTGTTTGTATTAACCTCTCATGCATGCATACTTGGCCAAGTTCGCGTTAGGGCCCCTTACTTAAACACTCCAAAAACTTCTTCTTTGATTGTTTTATAAATAGAAATTAATATTTTATCATTCATATTTACGATCATTATATTTATTAAAATGCATTATTATTGCATTTAACTATAGGTACTTCTTACTTAGCAGTACATTTTAAATCGGCATCTGTAAGACACTGAAACATCTAGATAAATTTTATAAAGTAAACGCGTTGAACTCTTTTTTATTATGTACTTATGAAATGGCTTTGATTGCATGG
Organism: Stenoptilia bipunctidactyla; assembly: GCA_944452665.1. Classification (NCBI taxonomy): domain Eukaryota; kingdom Metazoa; phylum Arthropoda; class Insecta; order Lepidoptera; family Pterophoridae; genus Stenoptilia; species Stenoptilia bipunctidactyla. The sequence continues at coordinate 22,550,039 of OX101742.1, read as the reverse complement.
TTCTGGCAAAATATGTTGTCACCCTTTCATCACCTCATCTTTTGCTATAAGTGTCATTATTTTTATGAGAGAAAGAAGATGCTCCCTCCGCTTTGAGTCGATTATTCCCATCTCATCAGGCCACTAGCCCGGCGGCCGGCCACGGGGACAACTCTAGCAATACCGCTCCGACACTACAGACATACATGTGATAGCTTAACTCATGATTAAATTTTATTAAAATATCTATTTTTGTTATTGCTAATGCAAAAACACTACGCCAAAATCTACATGATAAAATGCGTTTAACTTAGTGTATAAAAAAATGCATATTTTTGATTCCACTAAATATTACAAAATATTCTTAATACCTGATATATTTTATATTAGTCGATTAGTCAATTAAAAAATAAAGCGATGTTACTTAGGAAATAATCAAAATTACACGTGAATTTCAGTTAGATTAACATAACATTAATGGGTGTAACAGAGATCGTCGTCGGAAAGTTCCAATCGCTGCCGCCGCCGTTCTGCAAGGTTACCGCGCGACGGATGGGCTTATTCTGAAACCGGCAACTCTTGCTTCTACTCGAGCTTAGTGAAGCTACTGGAAAACAAAATAGAATACATACACATATATACATATTTTTACCTTATGTATGTATTATATGGCATTTATGTATGTATGTATTTAAAAAGTATATTATGTAGATATATGTATAAGTATATAAGTAGTTATATATGTGTAGCTTTAAATTTACTTTCTTGTTATCACTAACAAAATTGTCCTTATCTTGTCGAAAAGGTTGCCTGGAAGAGATCATATTTTATTGATAAGGCCACCAGTTGTACTCTAATTGTATTTTTGTAAACTATGTAAACATAATTTGTATAATAAAGAATAAATAAATAAATAAAAAATAAATAGAATACACGGATTTTGAAAAATACGTCTTATTTCATGGCCATTGAACCCATTTTTCACCTCCTTCTCAATTGATATGAAGTGATGAGGTTGAATATGAAAGCTCGAGTTTAGGAAGGATTTTTGCTTTAGATGGATAATCTTGCATTTGATTTCCATCTCACCTGGTGGTAAGTGAAGGCGAGGTCGAAGATGAAAGCACACGGGCTAAGGAACGGACTCTGCGTACAAAAAATTCCTGAATTTATTGCACATCGCCGCAGCGGTGATGTACGCACGGTGGTAGCTAGCCAGGCGGAAGGTAGAGTTGCCAACTTTTTTTTCTAGAAATAAATTATATTTGAGTTTGAAAAGAATATCAAACAGTACATTTGAAAAATAGATAGTACCTATTCAATTTATTAAGCTATTGCATAGCTTCTATCGCTGGCCTTGAGCGTGGGGACCGAATACAGAAATTCCGTAAGGAAAAAAACCTAACACCCCCCACTCCGACCGGCACAGCGGTGATACTTTGATTTCATAACTTTACATGCGGGCTTTAATAAACAATCAGCGCCATCTACTAGGAACTTGTGGAACTTTATATTAGATCAAATATTACTGCCTTAATAAAATAAATAAATAATTATAATTGCATAAGTTGACATAAAATGCTATGCAATAGCTTTACCGCGGCAGTCTCCGAGTGCCACACGTCTTTTTTTTGTTTTTGATTTTCCGCCAAGGAAAGTCTTAAAACGCTTGGTTTTTTCGTTACGGAATTTCTGGATTCGGTCCCCACGCTCAAGGCCCGCGATAGAAGCTATGCAATAGCTTAAAAAAACGCTTATCCAGGGGCGGTAGGGCTATTTTATGTCGATCATGCACAAACTTAAAATAAGTCACCTTTTGTATTCTGAATGAATTCTTATAATATCGCGCCCTCATATAAATCATTTTTCTTTTGAATCCTACGATATTCACACCTGACAAAAAATGGGTGCATTTTTAGAACCATTCATTTGGACGACCGGCTGGTGTAGCGGTAACAGACATTGCCTTCTATGCCAGAGGTCCTGGGTTCGAATCCCGGCGGCGGCGGATATTTGTATGATGAACACAGATATTAGTCGTCAAGTTATGGATGTTTATATGTTTATTTAAGTTTATTCTAATAAAAAATATGTATTTATTCAATATGTATGTTTATATATTTTTATTTTTACATATTATTTCTTAAGTATATCAGTAATCTAGTATCCATAACACAAGTTCTTTAAGAAACAAAATTTTTTATATACAGGGTGACTGGTACCAAACCCGCCATAGCAAATTAGCATATAGAGGAGGTCATTTGCTAATTATTGGACCTTACTTTCCCTAACTAAAGTTTTATACTTTAGGAGATATGTCAATTTTTATACATTATTGAGATTTTTCCAAAATTTGACCTTAAAGCATTCGTAACTTTATTTTTCGTCATTAGTTTAGAGTTTTTTTATTATTTCTTGGTAGTCATTAACATTTGTGAATAAAATACGTCGGAACTTCCCTCAAACTAGGGTTAAAAAATAAGACGCTTATGCTTTTAAAAAAAATCAATAAAGAAAAATTACTTTGCGATCAAATTCAACCGGAAATAATAAAAAAACTACGGCGTTTTAATAATTTATTCTACTCTAAATTAGTTCTCTAGTTTGTCACCTTACCAACGGTACTAAATTTGCAACGGAAAGTTTGATTCGCTAAACATCGGTAGGATTTTCAGGTCAACCAGTCATTTTGATCAAAAATAGTGAAGGTCCCAACGACAGGATAAAGCTAATTTAGCAAAGTAGTTTTTGCAAATTTATGAGTAGGTATTAGATAATAGAAATTGAGTGCTTAGTGTACTTAATTTTTTTTTTACTTTTACCATGTAAAGCAAGAAATCAGGAAAAGATATCGAGCATCAAAAGAAAAATTTAAATAGAGTTAAAACTAAAAATTCTGCTCGAATTGCTGCCCGCGATTTCTGATACATGCCCGATATCTTTTCCTAATTTCCGTGGTGGTAAGTGAGTCTAATTTCTTGTTTCATAACAGAAAATGCATTATTAATTTTTTGAATTAACTCATCTTTTTTGGTTACTTCTTCATTGTAGACCAACTCTTTGGCCCGGCCCCAAACGTAGAAATCGAGAGGTGTCAAGTCTGGCGACCGAGCTGGCCATTCAATTGGCCCACCTCTACCGATCCATGAATCGGGGAATGAACTATTTAAAAGTTCTCGGACGTCCAGCCTGAAATGCGCCGGGCACCCATCGTGTTGAAACACAATGGGCGTGTCGTCGGTTATTCCATCCAACAGCAGATCAGGCAAGACGTCCCTTAAAAATTCTAAATAATTTCCCCCATTTAAAATGTCTGGTAGGAAATAGGGTCCAAAGATATTACGACCAATAACGCAGGCCCACACATTAACAGAAAATTTCCGGTGGACCGATGTAACCCTCTTTTTATGGGGGTTATCATGGGACCAGTGGTGCAGATTGTGGAAATTGGTGATGCCTTCTCGGGTGAACTGTGACTCGTCGGTCCAAAGGATACGCTCCAGAAATGTTGGGTCGTCGACATCGGTGTGAAGAACGAGGCGACAGAAATTCAACCTCCTTTCGTAGTCGCCATTTTCAAGCCCTGCCAACACTCCATTTGTTAATTATTTACGTAAATGTTATTCTAAAGACAAAATTTGATTTGGATTATGTTACATCGAAGCTCGTCGTAATATTAATAATTTCTTTAATTCTAAAGATAACACTGGTCGCTTTAGTGTAAGTAGGTACATAAATAAACTCAAAATTACCTTGAACTGGCGTGTAATGATACGGGTGTTGATGGTCCCCATGCATCACTGACCAGACTTTCCACTGGCTGACGCCCAAAGCGGCAGCTACCACTCTGGTGCTAGTCGTGGGATCTTCTTCAAAAGCTGCCAAAATCTGCTGATCAATTTCAACAGGTAATTGTCGCACAGCTGCTTGGGGTACCCTGACGTTCAAGTTACCCGTTTCTCTAAACCGACGATATGTGGTAGGAAATGTGTCACGGTCAGGTAAGCGTCTATTTGGATATCGCTCCTGGTAAATTCGCCGCGCTTTGCGGGCGTTACTGTGTGCAGCACCATACGCCAGCAGCATGTCGGCGTATTCTTCCCTTGTGTATCCCGGCATTTTAAAACGAAATGTCTTATTTATTTATACCTGTGTCTACTCAACTATTTGTGAAAGCAAACGAAACGGAAAGGAAAAGCATATATGACAACAACTTAAATGTCATAGAGATGGGTCCGACCTCATCTTTTTCATTTGACGTCTAAAAGTCATTGAAACTGTCATTGCAAATGAAAAGAGTTGGTCTACAATGAAGAAGTAACTACAAAAGATGAGTTAATTCAAAAAATTAATAATGCGTTTTCTGTTATGAAAGAAGAAATTAGGCTCAGTCTTACCACCACAGAAATTAGGAAAAGATATCGGGCATGTATCAGAAATTGCGGGCAGCAATTCGAGCAGAATTTTTAGTTTCAACTCTATTTAAATTTTTCTTTTGATGCTCGATATCTTTTCCTGATTTCTTGCTTTACATGGTAAAAGTAAAAAAAAAAATTAAGTACACTAAGCACTCAATTTCTATTATCTAATACCTACTCATAAATTTGCAAAAACTACTTTGCTAAATTAGCTTTATCCTGTCGTTGGGACCTTCACTATTTTTGATCAAAATGACTGGTTGACCTGAAAATCCTACCGATGTTTAGCGAATCAAACTTTCCGTTGCAAATTTAGTACCGTTGGTAAGGTGACGAACTAGAGAACTAATTTAGAGTAGAATAAATTATTAAAACGCCGTAGTTTTTTTATTATTTCCGGTTGAATTTGATCGCAAAGTAATTTTTCTTTATTGATTTTTTTTAAAAGCATAAGCGTCTTATTTTTTAACCCTAGTTTGAGGGAAGTTCCGACGTATTTTATTCACAAATGTTAATGACTACCAAGAAATAATAAAAAAACTCTAAACTAATGACGAAAAATAAAGTTACGAATGCTTTAAGGTCAAATTTTGGAAAAATCTCAATAATGTATAAAAATTGACATATCTCCTAAAGTATAAAACTTTAGTTAGGGAAAGTAAGGTCCAATAATTAGCAAATGACCTCCTCTATATGCTAATTTGCTATGGCGGGTTTGGTACCAGTCACCCTGTATATAAAAAATTCACCTGCGTAAGACTTAAACACATTCACTTTTTTAAGTCATACATCTGAGCTTTGTAGGATTAAAGATATAACAATATTTGTCATCAGACGGCTACCTTACATGATGAGCAAGTTAAGGGGATTGTTTTTTCTAAATAAGGTGAACCGACTTATTAAAAAGCTACAATACAACACGAACATTTTGAGTGTGAGTGTTAGTTTTTACCTGTTCATCTTTCATGTGCTTTCGTGTCGCATAAATATAAACATTAAATAACGATTGAATATTTAAATGAGGATCATTCCATGCACGCCGTTTTATCTTTGAAATGCATAATATAATGAGAAACATATGCAAGAGAACACAGAAGTCATTACATAATAATATACAGTCTCAAAAACTTACTCAAATATGTAACTGTTTTACATATTTTGGAAGATTACCTACTTTTTGTTTTTACTTGTTTAAAAAAATAATTTCATATCATAATTTGTTTTAATGCTCTAATTATTACAGACAAAAATACATGTTCCTCCTTTGTAGTAATATAACAACAAATAAATAAATTTTGTTTTCCTGTAGAGATCATAAAAGTATTTTTCCGTTGTCTGCTCCCTGCGTCACAATCTTTTCCTAGTTGGAAATTAAATGTCAGCCCTGTAGGTACAACTACTCCGTTATATTTTTTTTACTTCTTGCTATTAAAAGTCGTTTTAATCTTGATTCATTTAATATGTCCAATATTATCCTGCATATACTTTTATCATTAAGAACCGTTATTTCCCAGACAATCTCTTTACTCGATACTTGAATTCGTTATCAATTTTGTTACACGACAGAAGTTGAATAAGCTTTTAATAGCAGTAGTGAGTAACGAGGAATTGATCACCTAATAGCCTGAATTAATTGATATAATTGACATGGAATAGAATTATATGATTATGTAATCAAGTATTTCAAATGCTTATTAGATTAGAATATTATAACAAAAATACCTATAATTTATGTATATTTGCACGCTGAAATATCAGTTTTATGTGACCGGAAATGTATTATATTATGACATAACACCAAATTGTACGCATATACTGGCAAATAAAGGATTTTATTATTATTATTATTTTTGTGATGTTTTGTCTTCTCAGCTCTAGGCTGGTTATGACTACATTTACGGGTTACACCAAGTAAATGCAGTGGATAAAAGAGTTCAGTTTTGTGATGTGGTGTCTAATTGCATGAACTTTCTCACAATACGACAGGTATTTAAAATTGCGGCTTTTTGTAATTGAGTATAAATAAACGGTTTTAGGTCCAATAATTTTAAACTATGATGCAAGTGTTTAGGGATCACTCCTGTGGTAGACAAAACTATGGGGACTACATAGACTCTAGTTTGTCTCCATATCCTGCTTACTTCGTCTTTCAGTTCAGTGTACTTACTAATTTTTATTATTATTTTTATAGGGACGTTTTGTCTTCTCAGCTCAAGGCTGGTTATGACTTATTATTATTATTATTATTAATTGAGAATAGTCAATTAGAGTGGGTTTCAATAGGCACTCAATAGTTTGCATTACCTAAGCTGCATCTTCGTGCAAGTTTTTATTGCAGAAGCACGTCCAGCGTCACTGCAAACAGCAGTGGCCATGCAGCGGTCCCTGGGCCGACTTAATTATACATGGAACTAATTCCGTGAAGCGACTAAAACTTTGCATAGATTGCTATTTACTCTGAGCGTGGCTATTCCACTCATCTTGCGTAGGGAAAATATAACGTGCAAAGGACAGACAAAAAAATTTTTAAATTTTTCAACTGAAAAATGAACACTTTAAATGCAAACTTAAAAATATTATTGAGCAAAATTTATATACATTTATTTCTTAGAAAACTTTTTCCGAGTACGAGGTACGCAAAACGTCCATAAAATTGCTAAATCTAAAGTGATACTAGGAAATAATGACATGCCATTATTTGTAATGCAATATGTACTTCGTATTTATGATATTTTAGATTTACTGCCCAGCTCGTACGTACGTAGGTAATGGGTATTCGATTGCGTCCGACCGCACTTTGGACCAGACTTAACGATGGACCACGAGGATCGCAGGAGGAATTTTGAATGGTATAAAAAAGTATTCTAAAGAAAGAAATGCCATCAGTTGTAGTGGTAATCCATATTAGTTATACAATATACACACCTATAATACTCTAAGATATAACAAACAAACACATAAATATGAAAATATGAAAGTGATGAACTCATTCCTATAGTTCTTAGGTACTACGAAAATGGCTATTGCTATATAGATTATATTAACTGTGTACCTATATTTTCTAAGTTAGGACTTTGATTGAAAACTCAGTTTTTTTGTTGTTAACAAGATATGATTGTGTCTCACAGTACAATATATCATGAAGCTAGTGTTAGTGAGAGAATTCCATTCTAATTTGCGAATTATAACTTGCGATATATCGGCGTGTGTCGCAAGTCATCGCACAGTGTGAATATTGCCTAATTTGTTTATAGCTCCGCGCCGGGGGAAGGGCGAGCGATTCTACTGAATACTTTTATTAATATTACGATGCCGCTCATATAAACTAATTCAAACACTATTCAATATTTTTGTTTGTTATTCACCGAAGGAACTTATGACACAATGAGATTGTTCAACCTCTCATAATGATCTAAAAAATATTACATATGAAATTGTAGGTCGCGAGCACGCATCTTTGAACTGTGAAGAAATAGTTAACCAAACGTTCAAGAGCACTGTATACAAAGTATTTCTAGAATGAGATATTTTTTTAGTTCATGCAAATATCCGATCCCGGCTGTCGCAAGCAAAGGATGTGTCGCAAGGCGTCAACTTCCGCGGCATGCGGCAGCCGCGCGGTCGTCGCGGCTTCAAAAACTTTGTCCCTTCAAGGCTCCTTGAGAGCTTATTAACAAATTGTTTTAAAATAAAATACCTGTCGTTGAGTGGGTTGTGTAACTTGACATTCGTGTTTGAACTCTGCGGTGCGGCGGGTCGACGTTGAAATCTTTTCTAGTATTGCACACATCTCTACGTGACAGCTTTACATCTCTCGTCTATATCTCCACATTTCGACTTTGCTTAAATTAACTGATAAACTTTGGCAGTTATTTTTACACAATAATTTGTATTTCTTTTTATATATTTCTGACACTCACACAACATTATCTAGCCCAAATTAAGTTTCTTAAAGAACTTGTGTTATGGATACTAGATAACTGATATACTTAAGAAATATATAAACATACATATTGAATAAATACATATTTTTTATTAGAATAAACTTAAATAAACATATAAACATCCATGACTTGACGACTAATATCTGTGTTCATCACACAAATATCCGCCGCCGCCGGGATTTGAACCCAGGACCTCTGGCATAGAAGGCAATGTATGTTACCGCTACACCAGCCGGTCGTCTCTTCTTCTATTTTCTTATGCTAATAAAGATTTCCCCATAAATCTTCATACTTTTAAGCTCTGTCAGAGTTTGTAAACAAAGGAAATTGAACTTGTTACTAATTATCAGATACCGGTTACACAACTAATAAACGCTGAACACGTTTATTTAACATTCCTTTTTTTTAATTAAATGGTTGAAAAAATTGTATTCTGATTGCTGCCGCCTCAATGTTGGCTAAGGTCGGGAACGCACCACTGTAACTCTACCTTAGATTATGGTTGATTAGAGCTTTGATGTTATTTTCCAGTTGAAAGGGAATTGGATTTGGCAATCGATTAGGCAACTTCATTAAATTAATCGTGTGATAAATAATGATACATAATAAAAAAAATGAAAAGAAAACACGTTAGCATTTATTGTCGTAATGATAAATGTTTCATCTATATTTTCGGCCACATCGCCGAACAAGCCTGCCTCGGTCCGAAAAAGTCTGTATAATTAATTATTTGTTTCGAGTCGGCCTACATGCATACAAATTAGGCAGTTCATTGCTAGTTATTATATTTGCCAGCAGATTGAAACAGCCTTAGGTTAGGCTCTAAAAGTGATCGGACGGCGATGTTTGACCTCAAACGCTTGGTTCGAAAAGTACCTTTACCATACGGCGTTATATGCAATTTACTTTACTTTGATTTAATGTCTTTATTTTAATTGAGGCATTTCGTTACAGAAAAATATTTGCTCATATTTATTTTTCTTATTAATATGACACAAAATATGAACATATTTTTTTACCGTAAACAACACAGAGATTTACAATTAACTAACATCATCATCATCACAACTCCGTGTAATGGGCCCACTGCAGGGCATGAGTCTCTCCTCTGGGTGACGAGGAGGTTTAGGCCATAATCCACCGAGCTGGCCCAGTGCTGGGTGGTGGATGTCAGAATTTTCAGGGTGCCGATATGGCTTCTGACAAACCCTAACGACTACTGTATACAAGTATACAGCACCCGGGACCGACAGCTTAACGTGCCCTCCGAAGCACGGAAGTCGCCGTGAAAAACGAATGGTCGGCGGTCACCCATCCAAGTACCGACCGCGCCGAACGTTGCTTAACCTGTGATATCGTAAGATACACACAGTAACCACGGCGCCACGACGACTTCCTTAACGATTAACTAACCCGTGGGTATAATCAACCCTACGCTTTTTGTCACTTCCAAAATATATTTGATTGTATAGTAAGCTCTTTGTCTAATAAACCACATAATAATAAACCTTCTTACTCATAACGTACACCGTTCCATGCACAATGGTGGCCTCGGATCACATGCTGCCCAGGATCCAGGGTGGCCATCTAGTGCCAACCTCTCATGTCCAAATGTTCTATCTAGCCACAGCCCTATCTGATCGAATAATGAAATGCGGCAACAAAGCAGTCAACCAATATTTCGCACATATTTTACCGTCGGTAATTTAACTAGCATTTAAGCTTAATCTCACCTGACGGTGAACGTCCCTGAGGGAAGATGAATTAACCAATCTACTGGTTGGAAGTTTGGAACCTACGGGAAGTTTCTCTGAGCCTTAATTCCAAAAATATCTAATTCCAAAATAAATGCTTATATTTTGTAATATTTCTTTATTGTTACTTAGGTTGATAAGGTGTGTATCACAATAAATAAATAAATATGTTAATGCGTTCTTATTATAATATCAATAAATAAATATACAGGCTTGACGACCGGCTGGTGTAGTGGTACATACTTGCCTTTTATGCCAGAGGTCCTGGGTTCGAATCCCGGCGGATATCGGTGTGATGAACACAGTTATTACCCGTCAAGTCATGGAAGTTTATATGTTTATTTAAGTTTATTCTAATTAAAAATATGTATGTTAATATATTTCTTAAGTATATCAGTTATCTAGTATCCATAACACAAGTTCTTTAATAAACTTAATTTGGGCTAGATAATGTTGTGTGAAATATTTATTTATTTTTATTTATTTATACTGATAGGCGGCCTTATCGCGGAAGAGCAGAAGAAATAAGGGTGGCCTGGGCGTTTTATACAGTTTTCAAAATGATACTTACATATACTAAAATATACGATAATCACCTGTAATACAAGCGATTGCGTATCCTGCTTGGGATCCTGCTACCAAACAGGTTTCTACAAGAAAGGCACGACTTTTCTCAGCGCTACGCGGACTTCTCGTATAAGCCCTTGAGACAGATAAATTTGGAATTGGTTTTTAATTATAAAGTTTAAATAAATAAAATAAAGTTTGTATTCTAATATTTTTATACATGTATATGAATCTACACCACTCGTACGTATATCTGTAGTATGAAATAGAGCGTGTCGCAGGTTTCTGCATTAATTCCAATCCTGTGAGAATTATTTGATATAAAGTTCTACGTGATATTCGATTCTATAGTGTACATGTAAACTCTTTTTTTTTCTTGTTCCATGCGGGAATCGAACCCGCAACCTCACAATGGGTGTAGTGGCGTCTAGGCCACTGCACCACAGAGACCGTCAAAGACATCCTTCCATCGATTCTCCTCACTAACATTTACGTTACGACATTATACAAAAATTGTTTAAAATGTGGAACTAAATTGGAGTTTTAAGAGTCCTGCGTATTCTGAGCATTTTCATCTGCAGTTTTATTTTGAGTGATGAGAATAATTGAATTATTACCATCAGGCGAGATGGAGTTGGTTTAAATGAAACACTTTTAACCGGATTTATCGCGTATATTTACATTTTAAATTTTGACTCGACGTTTCGGTGTCTTTGCAGACCCCGTGGTCACGAGCGACTGAGGTGTCAAGCGTCGGATTGATAGATTGAAAAAGTTATACATCATCATCTCCATCTGTTTCGCAGCCTCCGAGCGTAGCGTTCTGGATTGACACAAAACGAGCTGACAGTATCTTGAGTTTCAGGTCGTGCAGCTTGCTGGATGTTGGATTTAATGTTTTTCAGGATAGGGTCCCATGTCGGTGATAGTTTCCAACCATCTTCTCTATTGAAATCAGGGTGTTTTTTTTAATTTCAATCGCTTCTCTGATCATTCTAGGAATGTAATGTAATGGAGTTGGTTTGTACATTCACCAATAAAAAAATATCGAAATTTTAAAGTCCGCAAACCGGACGGCAGCGACAGCGAGAGCGACAGCGGTGCGGGCAACGACGCGGGGAATCCGGGGCGTTCTCGACGCCAGCGGGCGCTCGAGTGTTTTGTCGCGGTTCCATAAAAACTCAATACTTTCTATAGTGTCACGGAAATCGCTGCCCGCACCGCTCTACCTATCACTGCCGTCCAGTTTGCAGCCTAATATTCTTAGCTATACTTAGCTGAACAAGAGCTGATTCAAAATCTCAGGATGTTCATGACTGAGCGATTTTTGATAAATCCATAAGACCACTGCACAGCTACTAGATTTGATTGCGTTCAAGTTTATTTTTTAAATAACATGTACCTACCTCATTCTCACCTGATGGTAAGTGAATATGAGGTCGAAGATGACAGAACACGGGTTTAGGAGGGATCTGGCGTCATGATTCACCAGTAAATAATCGCTGGTCTACTCTACTGGTGACATGTAAAGTGGCTCCATGCATTTTTTGTAGCAAACGGATGAGAATTTTCATCTTACATGGTGGTCTCCATAAAAGTGATTTCTATAATTATCTCTATAAATCAAACAGCAATTAACAGGAAGTTATCATGATCATCATCATCCACAACCTGTAGACGTCCACTGCTGGACATAGGAAATTATACTTTCATTAATTTATTCGTGAATATGATAGTAGCTATGTGATTTTTTATGGCTGTAAGGATTTATATTTGTCATTGAAAAAAGTATTAATTGCAAATACCTACATATAGATTTTCATAATAAATACTGCTCCTTCACCTTTAATACAAATAAATTAGCACGTAGTGGCTAATATGATAAAATCGTCACTTTGCTACGATATGCCTCGCACGAATAATGCTTGGGTTGTGGAGAAAATTGTTGGCGGTTAGATACCAGATTTTTAAAATTAATGGATCACCTCAGCTCTGCACTGTAGTGGACCGGTTACTATAAAATTTTCGTCTTGCCATAACCACATGAAACACTAACTCACCTAACTATGATATGCAATGATGTAGCCTATCTCGTTATATAATAAACACGGCCGGAAGATATCATTGCAGAAGCGTCAATATTTCGTGGCAACTTTTGTAGTAAGGATGAAATAAGTCAGTTAAACCCCTCAGAGATCCTACCGACTAGTGGCAGCCACTCGGCAGCAGCTGACCTTGCACAGACGCCTACAGATTTTTCATTGAAAGATTTTTTTCTGAGCTCAGAGTAAGCATATTTATTTTGTTTTATATATTTCGTTTTGATTTTCATGTATACAGGGTTAATTTTATTTAGCACATCACCTCTTGCATCCTGTCTCTCCACATCAATCGCAACAACATTGTTCTAGGACTTTTTATAAATCTTGATAAATAACAAAACAAAGAAAAAATGGTACTCTGTAGTCACCACGCAAGCCCGCGTCCTGCTGCACAAGGTGCGTGGCATTAGTGTAAATAGAGATGATTTTTGATTGATTTTTTAAATTAAAAAAATTAATTAAAAAAATCGTAAAACAAATGTTGTTGGAATTGATGTGGAGAGGCTACCTGCCCTGCAAGAGGTAAAGCACTAATTTAAATTAACCCTGTATATTTAATTCCCTCAAATAGTAAAACAACAAAGCATCCGATTATTATTAATTTGTTTGAGCCTGCCTTGTAACGAATTATGAGAAATTCAGTAGGCAATGAGGAAACAGGCCGCGGCCTGCGCTCGCGCTGACCTGCAGCGACCGGCGCTGGGTCGGCAGCTTCCCGCTGAAGATCCATCTGCATTGCTAATCAGCGCCATGTAACGCGTGCTGGCGCGTGTGGCAGCAGCCTTCACCCGCGGGCGGGGGCGCGCGGTGTGAGGTGCGCGGGCGGGCGGGGCGGCGGCGGTGAGCGGCGAGCTGCGCCAGCGCTCCACAGTCCCATTCCCGCCACCATGCTGACCGCACGCGTGCTACTTGCCGCCTCCTTGCTGGCGCTCGCCGCCGCCGCCGCCGCTCCCTCTGCCCGCGTCCGCCGGCAGCTGCTCGATGAAGACAAGCTGCAACCCCTAGAGGTACCCATCCTGACTACTGTGCTCCTCGCTTATCAGTTCGCACCCCAATATCGGTCATGTTTATGTTATGTTTCGTTAAATTTAAACATATTTTGATTTTGCTATTTGGATAAATTCCAGAGGAGTTGAACAACTTAATATATTTTAACTTAACCCTACTGCCCTATGAGCAAAGGAAACATATTTTTTTAATTAAAAGGTCCCAATTAAAGTTCGGAACATTTTGAAGGTCACGGTCAGCTCTGCATCTGGGTCAGCTGAGCATCAGCCTCCCGCATGAGTGTCGACATCATGCAAACATTTCACGCAAAAACAAACTGCGGCCGAACTGACGATAGCCAAACTTAAACGTTACCTAATTCTCTAGCGAGTTGCTCAACTCTACTGGAACGTAAGCAAGTAGGAGCGCAGGCGTCGACTGTACAGAGTGCATGTTGTTTGTTATGTAACGGTCGACGCATCGCACGCGAGCCCGGCGCGGCGCGCGGCCGCGGCTGCGTCGGGCGCCGCCGCACGCACCCGCCACCCTCACACGACACACAGATCCACACCATCACACCAAACTTCACACATTACACCAACTAGGCCATCATAATAATTACTTTCCTTTTTTAAGCTCGCAATTAATTGAGTAAACTGTATCAATAGTTCGCAGCGTTCATCGGCACACATTACGCGGGCATTGTGTAACTTATGTATCTCAGGTCTCACAGTACTTCTCCATTAATTCACTTACTTGCTTTGATTTACTTAACCGCCTGAAAATCGAGGTCGCAATCTTTCCACTCATCTTAATTTGAGATGATTTCAACAAATCGCAGTCCTTACGGTCACGGCAGCTGACCGTTTACTTAATATGCTACCTGCGTCGTTGGACATTTGCATGAATGAGTGTAATGTGGTCACCGTTTCGTCAAAGCCACAAAACCTGCGTTGAAGTTACTTCATCCGACTAGTTATTTAATACATTTGTATTACGATACAGCCGACAGATTGTGTGCCACGGCGCGGTACGGGCCGCGGGTTCCCACCGCGCATCGCGTCTTCGTGCTGTATGAACTATCTCGAAAAGCCAGCTTCCTCATTGTTGCTTCACTTCAATTACGTCCTCACGAGGAGTCCGCACAACGGACCCGTTGTATTACTTTCTCTAAGCGTCCAGGTTTCGCTTAAATTACCAAATCACCATAGTTAGAAAGCTTAAAGTTTGCAAAATCAATAATGACTTTAATGTCATTCCAATGGGTGTAATTAGCACTCAGCTTTTTGCGACTCATATATTTGACGCCCATTAATCAGATTGCCAAACGATGAATCAACTAGCCTACTTCCCGCAAAGACAATACCTCCAATTGAACTGGCGCCGTTCAGTTTTTCGCATGTAAATGAAGCAAACGGCGGCGCCTCGGGTCGGTCCCACGAGCTAGGACCCGCGGTGCGGGGAAGCCGCGCGTTGCACAAGCTGCACCCGTGCCGCGCACAACTGCAGCTCCGAAACCATTTCAAGGCAGGCGGGTTCCGCACAGAGCGTGAATGTTACATTTGTATGCGACCCCGAAACCAGCGCACCAAATCAAGCTACTAAATTACCAAAGTGGAAGGATTAATTATATAAATTCATACAGACATAATTACGGGTACTTCTAGAAATAATTTCGTGTTCTACTAATATTTTTGGAGTTGATTTTATATTTAGTAGGACGGGCGACTGGCGGATTTAATAAGCAGCAAGTGTAGCGAGCCTTCGCCGGCGCGGCGGCCTCGACCTGCCACCTCCTGGCATGTGGCAGCCGGTTCATTACCTCTTATTCAGAAAACTTTAAGTGCATGTCATTGTTAATGATTCCATTGATTACTTAAATTTTATTTCAATAATTGGTAATTTTGTTGAAAATCTCATTAGTGAGTATTCAGTCAATACATAAATCTTGCTCAAGGTAAATCCTTCTAAATAACAAAATAGAAAAGAAAATCCTTTAAATATGTGAGCCAAATTTGCTCAAAAGGTTACACCAATGAAGTATTTGAGTTCTACTAGTAGGTATAATGAGCCCTGCCTTACGAAATTTGTTAATAATTATGCAAATTATCGTATATGACGGGATGTTTAATAAAATAATGATTTAAGAGAATCCATCAGTGCGAGCATAGAACTTTATCGGCTCGTATGTTTACGAAAGTTCGTATAGTATGGAGTCAGTTGCAAATTTTAATTTATTTATTTAACAACACAACATTTTCAAAAACATTTTAAATTAGCGAGGCACATATTTATTTAAACTTGTCCTGGGGCAGTTACTAGTTTTTAATTGCTGCTTACAAACCTACTCCATACTACCTATACGAACTTTCGTGAAAACACGAATCGATAAAGTACTGTGCTCGCACTGCAGACTAGTGATATTAAATACTTATTATTTCTATACACGTTGTAGTTTTTCGTCGTATAAATTAAATCATAAAGCCTTGTTTTCACGAGGTTATTGAAAAATAGGCGAATCATGGTATCCGTGGTAATCGGCATGCTCTTTATGAGAAATTGATGCATTCCTATTGACTGATATCCTAGTCATGGATCCTTATCTATCTGCATCACGTGGCTTTACCCGCGCAATTCGTCAGCTATTTCAGAATGTCAAATCCGTTGAGCCGTTCTGCCATGATTGAGGAACAGACATCCACACATCTATCCGAACTTTGACATTAATAATATTATTCTGAAGTAAAATAATATAGTTAGTCCAGACTATAAAATAAACTACAAAAGGACTACCCAGCACTGGGCCAGCTTGATGGATTATGGCCTAAGCCTCCTCATCACCCAGGGGAGAGACTCATACCCTGCAGTGGGCTCATTACAAAGAGTTGTGATGATGATGATGACAAAAGAAACAAAATTTGTCTATCACTATATCTAAATACAAATATGTAAACTTAGTAGTGGTCCAATTGTGGAGTTACGTGACCAAGTAGCTGCATTCATGAATATCTATTATTGCACGATTGAGTTAGCAGTTTTGTGTAACGATTCCATGATCACACGAACAATAGATCACTTTGATCGATCTTATCGGAAAATCCGAAAAACCCGCATCATTTTCGTACAAGATTAAAACTAAAAATTCTCTCAATCTCTTCATAGTGTCAATCACATTAATATTAAAAACTTGAAAGTTTGCGAAGATGAATGGATAGATGTTTGTTATTCTATCACGGTGAAACGGTTGGGCGGATTCAGGCTAAAAATTTATTAGCTTGTAGGTATAGCGCGGAAAAGAGATCGCTGCGAAGTCGCGACAAAAACCTGTATAACTGTACAAATTTTGTTGTCAATTTCAGAATGTCTGAGATCCTTTGAAACGATGGTTTTGCGTATAGTTGCTTACCTTAAACGTATTGAAAATTTCTGTGGCGCAACTGTTTGAGTTTTATACTAGCTAGATCTAGTTACGCTTCGGGGCATACATAGAAAAAGTACGCCAAATCTACTTAAGAACTACATGCTTGGCATCTCAGTTTTATTTTAAAGTAATATGGGATTTTTACCCACTAAAATGGCCTTTATTTGCATCTTAGAAAGGAGTTTCGGGATCTCCTGCGTAATGAACCGGAACTCTTTCCATGTTGACCAATTCTTGGCCCTGCCGTTTATTTCTTTACTGTTTTTTTTGTTATTGACTGATTGTAAGACTGCTATCACGTCATTAAGCATCACCTGAATTGCCTCTTATGATAGGCAGGATATACCTTAGACTGATTCTATCGCCCGAAACTACAGGGTGAAGAGTCTGCTGAAAATAGCCCTACTAGCTCTTGTTATGCATGTCGTAATAGAAAGAAGAAAAGAAAGAAGAAAGAAAGAAATATTTTTTATCATCACAAAAAAAAGACAATGGGAACTAATACATAAGAGATTAAGAACTAAAGTTCATAATCATGTAAAGTATGATATATTTGTATATTTTGTGATAACAGGCACAGCCTCAGCATTATGCTGCTAAAAACATTTAGCTTTCAGCAGCGCTGGTTAACTTAATTTTTTTAATATTTAATGACATAGGTAGTTGATCTTTAGTTTGATAATGTTATCATTTTGTTCAATTTAATATGACTTACATAAGCAATTTTTAAATAAATTAACAAGAATAGGCGACTACTTCGAGCTGCTGGGAGGCGTCTGCTGGGAGGCGGTAGGTCCCGTGAGGTAGTAGGTAGCTCGCGTTACCACTCCGGCGGAGATTCGTTCCAGCAATATTTTATGAAGTACCAGTTCTTTCCTAAACCCGTGTGCTGTCATCTTCGACCTCATCTTCACTTACTATCAGGTGAGATTGAGGTCAAACGCGGACTTAGTCTATAATAAAAAAAAAACTTATTCTTACCCAATAGAATCTTATACCTACTCATGCTATTGCAACATTAGCTGGTCGCAAATTGCGTATTTGATACGATGTTTTCAAAAGTTTTATTAAAGAGAGGATTTGATTTAGCTTGATGTTTTGTCTTCGTGGTCCCGACATACTGGGTCGATGATGTTTTATATCCCACGTTGTTATTAATACACTATAATTATGTTTCTTTAAAATTTGATACAAAAATATCGTTATTTTGACACACAAACTATCGAGACATGTTCCGAAATTTATATAGATTCCTTCTTCTATATAAAAAGGGTAGCTCGCTATCAATTAACACAACTTAGTAAGCTATGTTGCAATAATCTCAAATATATGTTTTTTAATGATGGTCAAGGTTGCTGTAACAGTGACATGTCTCACTCACATCGAGTAGTGACACTAGTTGGTGTTGAAATGTTCTGGTTGACGTCACCAAGCTAGTTTTAACTTAGCTGCGAAGCAGGGAGAAAAACCTTGCAAACTCACAAACATACATTCCTTGAAATCATAGGTACCCTTCTTTTGTAGTCACTTCGGTAATCACAGTAATAGGCTCCTTGCGACACATTTCTGTACCACATATTATACACATTTGTTGCTTTGCAAAATATGATGACCAACTTTTTCCAGGTACAACTGAATATGTCGCAGGGATATTGTAAAAGCCGCGGTGTTATAAACTCACTAGTGACATTGTAATAACAGGGAGTTAAAATATAATTATAATTGTTTTATTGTGAACTGACACGGGTTTAACAATTTCCCTGCGACATATATATTTTTTGAATTAGTTATTACACTATCGAATAAAAACTGTTAAACATAGTCAAAAGCTTCTTTATATGTAGTTCTATCGTGGTTTGAAATCATTTGAGTAGCGGAGGTACTGAGCTCGAATACTCTCGTTCCACGAACTCGAATGTGTATTAGGATAGTCGCTAGATTGACTGGGCGAAACCTAAAAACAAATTCGTAAAACAAGTCACACATCAAAATGTGCTATAAAAAAGAAACATAATATGTTGTCTTGTCCTCAAAAGACACTTACAGTGCTTGGCGGCGGGACATCGCTTGCTTATTAATAACCCCTGGTGGAACTATGCGCCGCGGGTGCGTGTGTGTGCGGACGTGTAGAGACGAGGCAGGTAGTGAGCGTGTATGTGTGTGTACAGGAGGCGGGCGGCGAGGAGCTGGACCGCGATAAGCGCAAGCTGGAGGGCGTCACGCAGGCCAAGTTCAGCATCAAGAACGCCATCCTCGGCTTCGTGTTCGGGGTGAGTACCTACCGTCACATGCGCCTCTCGATCCATGTGCCACCGCTCCACTGACACTCGCCTCCTGTTTTAGAAAATCAACTCGCTGATCGACGCTAAGACTCATCTCGTGGACACGCTGGACAAGCAGAACATCGAGATCAACAAGCAGTACGGCATCGAAGCGCCGTCATCGGGCGGGCTAGGCGCCATCACAGGCGCGCTGGGGCAGGCCATTGCGCCCAAGCTGCAGCTGGTGTCGGGGCTGCTGGGCGGCGCGTCAGGTGCGTCGGGCGGCGGCGCGCATGGCGGCAGCGGGGGCAGCGGGGGCGGGCTCGGCTCCATCTTGTCACTGGTCACGTCACTGTCAGGCTCCTCGTCCGGTGGTGGCCACAGCGGCGCCGCCGTCGACACCATCGACTCCTCAGAGGAGGACGACTCGTGACCTCCCGTCGCCGCTAGCCTGCGCCCGCCCGACGCGCGCCTGTATTTATAATATCTTGTAAATAGGTTAGGATGCTGGTGTTGTATTAAATGTTTCCAACAAACGTGGCGTTTGACTCGCACCTGCACCCCTCACCCTGCATCCACTCGACTGGCCCTGCGTCGCGATTACCCGTGTTATAACCAAAGTAAACCATTGTTATTTTTTTTTTGGCAATCATTCTTTAATATTTAAAATGTCTTGCTATTCCAAAACACATTGAATTAAAAATTTAATCACGAATATAACAAATACTGGGCCACAGTCGCGACGCAGTGGCCGCATGCGGTCGGGTTCCGAATGCCGGCTTGTATAGTTTGTGAATGACTTAACTTTTACTTGTTTATGTAAATAAAAATCCTAAGCCATTTTAGAGGTAAACGTAACCGTCACGTTTTGGTAAGTAATTATACGGAATCTGACCGACGAGGTTGTTTGAATCAACTAGAAGTCCATAATAGTAGATATGATAAAAATTTCCTAGTCTAAACTAAGTCTTTGTATCTTTATTGCTTTTCGGTGCATTATTTACTTTAAATTTTCTTGCCATTGGATGTAAATTTATTATTAATTTTGGAGTATCAGTCATTACTAAGTTTTTTTGTACCTGATAGATAAAATGTCATTGAATATTTTCTATTTTTACGTTGTACATAGCCTTGTGTAAATATTTTTGTTTGTATTTAATACTTTCCTGGCACTGGTCGAAGAAACCGATGCACAATTTTCTTCAGCCGTTTACACTGTAGTGATTGTACAAAGTGAAATGATGTTAAGGCGGGCCGCGGGGCACACTGTAGCTGGTAAGTGTTTACCTTGTATGATATTTAGCTTCTTGTTCAGTAACATATGTTAATGCTACGACGGCGCCGCGGTGAGCGGTGGCCTTCTGCCGACAACCTTCGATTAATTTTAACCGCAAGTGCTTACTAACAATTTCATATACATATAGTATTAATAGTAATTAAATATGATTCGTGTTCAAATCTACATTCTGTAAATAATTTTGATTTGTTATTGTAGAATCTTGTCATTTCGCTTAGTTAAATCTATTTTAAATGCTTATGTTGATCTCACGCAACTTGCAATATGTCGTTTATTCTATAGCTGGTCTCACGCACATGCACACGCACACACGCACACAAGCAAATTTCTTCGACACACTCCACACAGGCACTATATCGTGATAAAGATTACCCCATTGACTGTTTACCTATGTATATCATCATCATACTTTGTTATGTATTCCGTTTTAAGTATTGTATGTATTTATTTTTTGTAAGTGGACATTTATTAAATATTCTTAATTATATTAACTGTATTTCATTTCTTAATATCCCTATTTATATATTTCAATATTACTCAAATAGTGGTGGTTTTCGGTCATCTCAAAAATTTCAAAATTATTTACTTGGAGCATTTGACTATGTTTCGTCCTGGAAAAATGTTGATTTAATTTACAGCTCTATTGTAATAGCATATTAATGCTTTTATGTAAACAATTATGTAAGCACTATCTTTTTTGGATCTAGTGATTACACACAAAGTTTAGTGCAGGATGCCTCAGATTTATAGCTACCTATAACAAATTATAGAGTAGACTCTACCGTATACTAAATCAAATTAAGCAAAAAGGGGACCTTTCTCATAAGTCATAATCAAATTTGTTATCATTGATTAATATTCATCACAGCTATTTTGGGAATAAAACTCTTGCATGCTATGTACTTCATTAATGTACTGAATTTATTTATATATTAGCACACGCAGGAATATAGTTATTGTATCAACAATCCTGAAAACATCTATCAAGTGATTTAAGCATGAGCTCATACACACATACTTTTACAAACATATCTTGACAAATTTACACATACATCTTGTCACATTTACACACGCGCATTGACACATTTACACACCAGACACCATGACACATTTACACAGTCACCTGGACACAGTGGCATGTGCGGGTGCGTGCGGCGGGCGGGTGTCTGACGGCGCGGCGTTGTTACGCAGGCGGTTGGCGCGGCGTGGCGCCCCCCGCGCACCCCCCGCCAGGCCCCCTCGACCTCATCAACGGCGTCGGTGCCCGCCATCCCGGAGTTCGACCGCAACAAGGTGAGCCTGGACGTTCCGGGCAACCTGCTCGGCCCCTCCGTCTCGCTGCTCCTGCGTACTACTAAGATCATCGGGGAGGTTATACAGGTGAGAAACGTTTGACTTCTTTTTATCTTTAATACGGTTAAGTTTGCAAAATTCATATTAATAAAAGACGTAGACTACGGTGTGTGCGGATAGACTGAAACGTCAAATTTTTTTGGTCAGAAAAGTTTGGTTCGTTTGACAACAATAGCAAGTTTGCAAACGAATAGTTACGTTTAGTTTATCTTTGTGTACAAATCCGTGCCAAAATAGCTGAGCCCAAGTGTGTCGTAAAACCTATTGAACCACTGCTCGTTGGGATTATCGACTTGGCTCATACTGAATCCGCTACATTATAGATTCGGTGACGATGTGCTAACGCTTTGTTTTAAGAATCGCCAGTTCCTTATTACACCCGATTGTTTCGCTGCCGGATTCAAAATAAATTACCATTGGCATAGCAAGGGCGGTTTAGTGACCAATAAATGATAAATATGACTATTTTCTGGCTGTGGTCCTGAAGTTAGTAGTCATGTCTCTGTGACGAACATAGTGTCCGAGGACTAGTATATTTATTAATAATTTCAATAATCAAGCGAGGAAACATATTCGTTTCGAATGAAGTAAAAGGGAGGTCGCCATCCGTTTAGTAATGAAAATGTACCATTACGACCCTCGAATAAGTGCATAGTGGCATTCGTGCACAGAAGCCAGAAAATTTAATAGTTTTCGCACTTTATACGACTGCGAAATACAGAGATTTGTAGTGTGTGACGAACCCCCTCATGTATTACAATAGTTTAATCAATATACCTATTTTAATTATTTGGATCCCTCGTCCAATGGTACAGATATTTTGTAAGGTTTATTAAAAAAACTAACAAATTTATACTTACATTAACGTAAAATAGCAATAAGAGGATATAACAAGTACCTATAGTCATTTGAACTCCGAGCAGTGAGTTGCATAGTTGGTTTTACTATATAAACATCAATAAGACAAAAAGAGAGAAAGAACCGTATGAACTTTAATGCAGTCGTGTTATGAATGTTTCCATTCTAAATTATAAATATTATTTTATTTGTAAACACTTCATCATCTTGAATTAAGCAAGGTTACCAATTTGGATTAGTACCTAATTAGGCAATATTGCTAAATCTACATGCCGATATAAGACAGTATAATTTTTCAATCATTTATTTTATTACTCGGCTGTATGACAAATCGGTTTGACGAAATCTTATCCGAAACTTTTATTTATAATATAGAATAACCTAGTAAACCAATTACTTTGCCCTTAGGACATGAAAGTTTAAAATAAAAAACCATCGCATCACCAGTTCCTGTGACTTTGATTACGTCTGGACTCCTCAACATGTTTCAGAACTCCGCTGTGCGCTACCAGACGTTCCTGCGCTTGTTCCGGCCGCTGTTCCGCGGGCCCTTCGAGATCAAAGGCCTGGACCCTGCAACAACCACGACCACTACCACCACCACCACCACGACGACGGCGGCGCCCCCCGCGTCCACCCCCGAAGCCACCACCGCCAGCGACGCCGACAACGAACTGCGCCGCCGACGACGCCAAAATACTCATATTCATATACAATAAGGACAATACAAATTAGAGCAAAGTATAAATACAAGTTTTTAGTATCCCATGTTTAATGTCATGTTATATTTCAATACAAGCAAATAGGATCATTTATACCCTTTTCAAAGAAATCATAAACCATTTTGTTTACATTGTATGACCACGGAAATTTCAAGTATTAACGGACATGATCGTTGAATAAATTGTTTTCTAAACGGATTTCCTAAATATGTAGTGTAATCTTTGCACTATCTCTATGCATGCATGCATTCATTCTTCAACCTTGTTAAAGTGACCTTCCTTGCTATTGCTGTTGATAGACGTAGTAAAGAATTCTCAATAAATCAAATTTGTGTTTGTTTTTATACATGGTTGATTGTAGTCACCGGCCAATTTTTTTTACACAATAACTATCATTTATAGAAACGTTTTTTGCTAAACAAAAGTTTTTTTTTACAAAGAAATAAATATATCCACTAACATATTAAGCACACCATGGTCACTCTAAATCACCTTTAAAATAAAGGCAACTACGCGCTACTACAAAACATCTTGTAGTACTACGTCGTAGTATTATCAAGGAAATGCCGCTTCGTAGTAGGTATGTTCATCAACAACGACTATTTTTTTAAAAGTTTGTGGTTCCATATTTCTACTTTTTTGTACTGAGCGACGCTAAAATAAATATGCAGGTACGTTTATATCGTATCAAAGAAACTAATAAATAAATTTGGCTAGTGACCACAAATCAACCATGATAGTAGATTGTACATAGCTTTAAAAAAACTAGTTGACTGATAGTTACCTAATTAAAATAATAATTTAGTATAAGGTGTATAGATAAATTTATCATTAAGTCAATTTTAAAGTCAACCTGTAGACGTCATCACAGTTGCACTTCCTTGGAAATATATTTACTTAAATTTCTGTAATGACGATAAGGAAGCATGTTCCAGAATAACAGCTACTGAGACATGTTGTGGTGTAGGTGGTCTAGGAACTACTTAGTCATGGAAATATAATTATTCATAAAAACCGTATTGATCTGTATTTTTATTTCATTACTAACAAACGCAAAGCTGTCTAACAATACTAACGTGTAGCTGACATGCCGCGCGGCTGCGTGGTTGAGCCCTTCCTACTAAAAAGTTCCTAAACCCTCCACGCTTATCCTGTTCAGTGCTGAAGCGAAGACTTAACATATATTCTTTCGCACATAATATTCTCAAAAGATAAAAAATAAAATGATGTAAATTCATTTTACAAGGATTTTGGTAGTAAAATGAAGGAATTATTTTTTACGTAATTGGAATTAAAAAACAGGTTCAAATTGCACGAATTTACATACTTTTACATACATACATACGACACCTCACGCCTGTCTCCCTTTGGGGTAGGCAGAGATAAGGGAACACCAATTGCTTCGATCCAGACATACCTCTTTCGCTTCCTCCACGTTCATTAATCTTTTCATACTTACATGATCGCCGGTTACGAGTACTTTTAAATAGGCCTAATCCATTTCACGATTAAAGAGTTATTTTGTATAAAAACAAAGGTCATTGTCAAATTGATATGTCAGATGTATTCAACATTTTTGGATGCTGAATTTGAATAAAATATAGTTTTTTGAAACGAAAATATTGTAATGACTCATTAAAGCAGAAAATAAATTAAATAAATAAAAATTGAAATATATACCTACCAGCTGTCACAAAAAACAGTATTAAGTGCATGGGTCCTACGGGTGCCCTATAGTAAACGGCACTATACCCCGTTTACAGATAAATGAATATTTAAATGATTTTGCATTCGTACACTTACAGGAATTCTAAGCTTCAACTTTCCTTGTAGAGTCAGAAAAAACTTTGCTTGTTGTTGTTAGGTCCAACTATTTGGTTTTAGTTGATAAATTAATAATTCGATTTTATCTGTCGTTTATTCTGAGGTTTGTAATAAAATTTTAAATGGTCGCAAAAACGTCTTTTTTGACTTCTGAATGGATTCGACTTCCCAAACCAAAAACGTTTAGTAAAATTTGTATGAATATTGTAAAAATAAATGCAATAGTAATCCAAGCAACTTGGATTACTATTGCATTTCTCCAGCTCAATTATTTGCTATTATAAATCGGAATATCATTGATTTCCGTCATTTGGCGTCATGGGTAATAGATTTTATATGAGGAGTGTTGGCTAGCCTGACAGACCCTGGCTCCTTCTAACAAGTATCTGGATAAGTTGACTTTTATATTGACGAACGGCTGGTGAAGCGGTATCATAAATTGCCTTCTATGCCAGAGGTCCTGGGTTCGAAACCCGGCGGCGGCGGATATTTGTGTGATTTTTTATTAGAATAAACTTAAATAAACATAATATAAACATCCATGACTTGACGACTAATATCTGTGTTCATCACACAAATATCAGTCGTACACAGATATTCATGTTTTTTCGAGGCGCGCTCGGAAACGGACGTGTCTCGTTACATTACAGTCTGAATTTAATTCAATTCGCGATACGCGCGGCATTAGCCGCTGCACGTCACTATGGCTATGGGTTCCGAAAAACTCATAGCCAATGAGTTATTGGCGTTCATCCAACACGCCATCGACACGATGGATGAAGTCAGTATCTTGCAAATCTGCAAGTCTGGCTTCACTCAGGACGAGATCAGTAGCGGTAAGGCGCTGCTGTACCAGACGCTCGGCAAGACCGCGCAGATGCCTTCCCGCAGGAGGGATGGGGGTGAACGAAGTCTCCAAGATATCATCACCCTACTGAAGGAGACAGACCCGGACGAGGTGCCCGCATTCGTAGCGAAGGATCTTAATAAGCTGCCAAGCATTGGATTCGACTTATTATTATTATTAGTCGTCAAGTCATGGATGTTTATATTATGTTTATTTAAGTTTATTCTAATAAAAAATATGTATTTATTCAATATGTATGTTTATATATTTCTTAAGTACATCAGTTATTTAGTATCCATAGCACAAGTTGTTTAAGAAACTTAATTTGGGCTAGATAATGTTGTGTGAGTTTCAGAAATATTTATTTTTATTTATTTATATTTATTTTATATCACGATATACTGCCAGAGGCGGTATGGCTATTCTAAACCGACCAAGGCGGGCAAAAAATGGTTTTGTACCGAGTGCTTTGTTCATGTTTAAAGTCAACCATAGAAGTGTTGATTACCGCAATAATATGAATTATGATTATTATTTGAATTGCATCCAAACGCTAAAAACGCAACCTAATGTTGTTGATGTCGATAATGCTCCCTTTCTGTAGTCCATTCAATATCATGCATCGAATCCTAGTTCTAAAAAAATAGCAAATAATTGAATGGCAGACGTTTAGAAATATCGAACATGCTTAAACCTCAGTCCTACAAAATAAGACAAGATTTGTAGAGTCTAAGATACACGAAATATTATTATTTGGTACGTATATCTGAAACTACTCGCTTTTGGCACTTGTCACTCGACCACCACCGGTCCATTCCAACCATTCAAGGTGTTTTACCAATGTGACTGGGTTCAAACCATTTGCGGATATTAAAACTGGGAAAATTTTAGTGGACACAACTTCCCATATTTCGGTCTCGGCCTTCACGAGGTTCTCGTCATGTAGGATAGTTATGTCCACCAAAAACACCTAAGACGACGATCGGTCCATTAACACGATATTAGATTTATTCCCTATAGTAGCCTTCTCCCTGACTCCTGGTAATGAGCCGATGCCCTTGGCCAAGGGACCCAGTTTTTCCACAGCCCTCATTTTTTTAACAATATACAATAAAAAATAGTCTGATCAAGAGATCCTTTCCACTCCAAAGGATCACGCTCCAAATAGTATAATGTAATCACTAATCACTCAATGTCCAAACCACCGTAGCAAACCCATTCCACTTTTTTTTAAATATTGTTTTTAAAGCTCTTAGTTAGAACATTTATTACTCAGTGAACTCATAATTGAATATTCAATAGTAAAGTTAACCTTAAGTCTACTCTTCGGAACCGAACAATCGATTAAAAGCATAAGACGTTTGTTTTCCATGTCACCTGCTGGAAAGTGATAATAAAGACTAAGGTCCCCGTCCATCTGCGAGAAACCTATTCATTCGATACTAGAAACAGATAGAATTACAATGGTCGGGAAAAAAGACGCAGGCAGTTCGACTAAACCTTGGCGAACCGTACCAAAAAAGAAACGATCGACGAGCTTTGTTCTTCTTCTCAGATCATGTACTAACTATATCTATAACAGAACTTCCATCCCTATATAGTGGATTTACCAAGAAGTCGAACAAAACGCTTCGATAGTTCCTTTTTGGTACGGATCGCCAAGGAGTGGAATAATCTGCCTGCGTCTGTTTTTCCTGACCACTACAGTCCTGGAACTTTTAAGTGTCGAGTGAATAGGTTTCTCGTGGACGGACGTGTAACACCATAGTCTTCATGCGCACTTTCCATCAGGTGGCATGGAAGACAAACGTCCTATCCTTACAATATAAAAAAAAAAAAAGGGATGGCAGTTCTGTCTGCATGTTCTAAGAAGTTCGATGGTAAAACAGTGTGGCTTCATCTTGTTAAAATAGAACATTTGCTTTAAGTGTGTTAAGATTAATTGATCGAATGTCGATCGAGGTCATCAATCAACGTCGATCGAAATCGAGCTTTAAATGGCTAATGGATACCATTCGACTAACCAATAACCCCGAGCCAGGTATTGGGCCGCACAATGGGTGACACTGTGATGCG
Organism: Stenoptilia bipunctidactyla; assembly: GCA_944452665.1. Classification (NCBI taxonomy): domain Eukaryota; kingdom Metazoa; phylum Arthropoda; class Insecta; order Lepidoptera; family Pterophoridae; genus Stenoptilia; species Stenoptilia bipunctidactyla. The sequence continues at coordinate 22,521,629 of OX101742.1, read as the reverse complement.
GACGGCCTCGGCGCGTCTAATGAAACAGCTCAGTCGATTAATCCATTCATCCATCGATCGATGGTAGAAATTATCGATCCATTCTACCATCGATCGCTTGGTCTAGTAACACTCTAAAATGTATTCTGTAATGTACAGCAAAACAATCGACCGTATGTCGATGCTCGAGAGTCTGCATATTTGATATTTGAGTTGGTAGGCACTTGGCTATTCCAAAAGTAACTGTAGTGCCGACACGCAATATAGAACTAGACTTGAACTGTTCTCTGCGGACCATGAGCCATGGATGCAATTTTCTGACTGAAGCTTGGGATTGGAAAGTTGTAGTACGGTCAGCATCAAAAGTTGATGAACACATTGAAATTTTCAAAGTTGCTATTCACCATATTGAGCCTAAATAACGACTTATATTGACTAACTTCTATGTTATATTATTTAAACTATACATGCATACAAGTAAGTCAATGTTAGTCGCTCTTTAGGTACAATATGATGACAGACTTTGAAAATTTCAATGTCTTTATAAATTTTGATGCTGACTGTACCTACCCACCTCAGTAACGCCCTTAAGCCCAAGGTCGTTGACTATAGGGACAGATACACTTTGGAAAGCACTTTGGTTGTTTTTGCCTTTAATTTGACCATGTTGGACACGAAAACTTTCCACAAGGTCATCTTTCCAAAAAATTGGATTTCATTTAGGCTTGCTCGCGCATTGGACTTATATTCTTCTCAAACACTCATCCGTTATGACGGAATTGGGAGATCCGGGTAGCCATCTATTTTCGTAATATTACCTACTTATATGTCGCCAGTCTATGCTGGACTGGGAGCGAAAGAAAAACGTAGAATGCGCCAGCTGCTTCTCTTCCCGGGCATACTGTAAAAGTCAGTTAAGGGACAGAGGTTTTAAAGGCATTTTTGTAGGCGATAGGCTGACCCCCTGTCACTACAATGGTCTCTTTCCATCTTTAAAACCTCCAAATTTGTCAAACGTGACATCAGATGGTCTTGTAACCTCTGGTGTTCTGCCTACCCCATAAGGGATACAGGCGTGACATTATGTATGTATGTATGTACCTACTTATACCGTTCAACGATGTGTCTACCGGCTCAGCGGGTCCCATGTCTGAGAGACCAATGAGTGATTTAGAGAATTAGTTCTGAATATTTATTGACAACCATCCATATATTCCACATCATATATTCCACAACTGGGTGAACATTCTACTAAATTTTGCTGAAAACAGAATTTGTTCCGTAAGAAAAACGAAAATATAGGCTTTTCTAACCAACCTCCGACCAGCTGGATATTCACCAAAGTTAAATCTGATGAACAATAAACAGATATTAACTTTTAGTTCTATTTTTCTTCTATTCCCCTAAACAAAAAACATTTTTCTAAAATCCCTACTTATGTCACAATGAAGTTGCAAAGAAACGGCAAAGAAACTCGGCAGAGTTTTTCTCTTAAGGGCATTATTTTTGTAACATTTACACTGGATTAATATAATTTATACTATCTAGGACCATAATTTTACTTATCAGAGTTAATTTTGGTGAATATTCCGCTGGCCGGAGGTCGGTTAGAAAAGCCTATATTTCCGTTTTTAATACGGAACAAATTCTACTTTCAGCATAATTCAGTGGAACTAAAATAAATGAAAAATGTGATAAATAAAAATTACCCGACCAGGATTCGAACCTGAGACCTCTCGTTTGCCTGACGAGTGTTACAATGAGCTACCGGGGCCTGGCAGTACGCCTCGAAATTACTTAGGTACCTACCACATTTTTTGTTTTTACGTTATATTGTTAGCGTAGCTCCATCTAATGGTATAGCTTTGCAGCTAAGACCACCCGAGACCAATTTCTTTACAGAAATTGTGAATCCCAGTTAAAGTGAAGAATTGTAATGTTTTCAAGTTTTTGCATTTAAAATGCTCAATTATTCTTAAATAAATGAAAAATGTGATAAATAAAAATTACCTTAAAAGTGGAACTAATTCTCTGAATCATTCATTGGTCTCCAAGACTGCATGAGACACATCTTTCAATGTCAGAGTTTCTCAACAACTACCTACGTATTTCTGCAAAATATATTTTATAGAGACTATGCTTCATTATAAATACGACTCCGTAGTTTGGAACGCATGTTATAAGATGTATATAAGAGAGTTGAAAAAAATCCAAGATACGTTTTTTAAACATGTGGCCAACCGCTCAAATTATACTAGAGTTGCTAAACCAAAACCACTGATTTCCCTAATATACCATCGACTAAATAAAGATAAATTTTCCTTTTTAAACTAATTAACAATCACATAGACTCGACTAAACTTTTAAGTGAAATCTTTTTTAGATGTCCTCGTATTTCTGCACGAAAAAAATACTGTTTTCCAGCCATCCACAGCACGAACTAATTATGGTTCCAATAGTTTTATTCGTATTCAAACTAATCTTTATAGCTATAGAAGTAAATTGTTGAAATAGTTAACTAGGTACCTAATGATGTAGAAATGTGCGATAATTGTGTTTAGTCTACTTTAGGATTTAGATTACATTTTTTTTCTCACGAAACTGACACTTTTTTTGTAATATTAATCAGTGGAGACTTCATTGGATAAGGTGATATTACCCATGTTTAATCTATAAATACTTTAAGATCTATTTCTTTCCCAAATAAAGACAAATAAATAAATAATTTTTAAATTATAAACTACGCTTTTCTGCCATTTACGACCGCCTATAGTAAAAATTAAGAAATTTAAAATACAGTACACCTAAAAAGTATGTTATTTAGAATCATGAATCCTGAAGCTTAAGAATATATTCCGTTGAATATTAATTAATATCGTTATAAAAACTAAGTACTTGAATATTTAATATAACGTTATCTAATAATATGTAACGGAAGTAGTGGATAGATGGCGTTTGTTGCGATGAGAGGTGAGCCGAGGTGTGGTAAGCCGAGGTGCGGTGAGGCGAGGTGAGGCGAGGTGAGGAGAGGCGAAGAGAGGAGAGGCGAGGTGAGGAGAGGAGAGGTGAGGAGAGGAGAGGTGAGGAGAGGAGAGGAGAGGTGCGAAAGTTGAGGAGAGGGGAGAAACATATAAATGTGTGGGCTCTTATTAATATTTCTGTAATTGAGTATCACATTAAAATATAGTAATCTGAAAAGTTTGCATTTATTTAAGACCACTCCCTTATAATCAGAAGTGGCATTTTTATTAACCTACGCTTCAAGATGAAGAGAAATTGTAATGGCGGTAACCCGAGAAGATTTATTTTCAAGAAAAGGAAGTTTCCAGGCTAAACTAGTAATTATGAAAATTCTGATTCAACATCAAATTATTCATTGTCTAGCATATTGGAGTAAGTGGACAAAAGAATATCGGATTTAATGAATATCAAAGATGCTAAATCTACTGTGTCGTTACGCAATACTGAAAAATTGATTCCTGATTTCGATCCGTACAATAACGACGTAAATGTAAAAAGTTGGATCAAGAAAATCGAACAATTAAGCAATATATACAACTGCTCAGATGAAGTAAAATCTTTTAAGATGTAGGTAATCCACATTACCAGGACAGGCTAGAGTGTGGTTATAAATATTCAGAATGTTGCTGGTAAATACAGAGTCCCGGAAGTTCTTGTAAGAAGCAGTTTGGTGCGCGTCACTTCCAACGATGCTTCTGTAGAAAGCTATGTACAAAACAACGTCGATACAGCATGGGCGGTTTATCATACGCAATATCAAGCTCGATGCTTCATGATGGAGTTGGATATGTCCGTGTATGCAATATTAGCAACAATCCAAAGTTCTGGAAGAAGGGCGAATCTGTTGGAGAGATTACTGCGAATTTATCACCTTTGAGGAGCAAAGAGTTAAGTAGAGAATTAAATAATACTATCGTTATGTAAAATATTCGGAAATTATTTTAAATTAACAAATGTTGGCGATAACGATGAGTTTGCGATATTAAGATGTTTGTATGACTTCATGGTAACGGAAGTATGTTGGTAGCACTGTTAAAGAGGGCGCTAAATGCAATGAATGACGTGACATTCGATGGGTACACCTATTATAGTAGAACTTTTTAAGTAATAATTTTTTATTGCATAACAACTAATAGCATAAACCTCTTTTCGCAGAATATCGTTGGGCATTAACTCATTTAGCATACATTGAAACCCATAATTCTGTAAGTCAGAATTATCTGTACGCATAATTTTGGTATCCATAATAATCACAATGTATAATCATCACATCGCAGAAAGTTCAAAACCAGATTCATCTTATGGCATATATTTCTTATCCATAACAATTTAAAAGTAGAACCATCATTTCGCATAATGCTTACAGCAAGAATCATCTTTTATACTTTTAGCCGGCTAAAACTAGGTGCAGCCGGCCACATGTGGTTAAACCTAGGTGTATCCATTTCGGGGTTGTGGTGGCCGATCACCTCGCTGCGCTCGGATGATCGTCGCCTCGCTACGCTCGGCTTTTTATATACACTCTTGAGTCGATGGTAACTATGGCAAAGCCAGGTTAAGGGGTCGTGGTTAAGGGGGTTGTGATTAGGCTACACATAGTATGCCTAGTCAAAGTATGCCAAATAATCTGTACTCTAAATGAACGTTATGCTAAATGATATTATACAAAATTTTAACTATGCCAAAGGTAAATATGCCAATAAAAATTCTACTATCTTAAATGTATGCCATTCTAAATTCGGTCATAAGCACATTATGCCTAAAAATATTTATGTCAAATATTTTTTATGCCTAATTAATGATCGACTAAAGAAGTTTCTGCGAAGTCAGTTATCCCAAATAGGTTTCGGAGTATCAAGTTTCTACCAAATAGACCGCACCCACATTCGATAGCAGCGCCATAAGTCATATCTTGAAGTAGGATGATGGCAAGTGACAAGAGATACGGTTAGGACGGCTAGGTGCGTTGACGTATCTCAGACTGACGGTCGATAGTAGCTCGGTATTAATTGAGTTGGCATTGTAACTGACGGAACGGACTCGCGAATAAAGATTTTGTTGTGACTAAGACAGGGTTATACCCAAACCCACAGACTCGGTACTAAGTAACTGTCCAGTGATTAATTCTATCGTGTTTTATGAGTAACGCTTCTTTTCGTTTTGTTCGTTTTTCCGACACAAAACAGTTATTCGGTTTGTTAGAACGATACTCTGACTGTTTTTCTGGTGTTCTGGGCGAAATAGACTTAATAGTTAGGGAAAGATGCGTATTAAGCTTAATGGTGATAAACCTATAAATAGGAAACCATATTGTTTGCCGTATGCTGAAAGGGAAGTCGGAATAAAAAGGTGCAAGAATTATTAGATCTTAAAATAATACGAGAGCCCGATTAAAACTATGCGTCTCTCATAACATCAGTAAAAATAAAAATTGAGAACTAGGTATCTAACGTCTTGTAAGCCGTAATAGTGTGTTTGTGCAAAAAAATGTTCTTAACGTGCTGTGGATAAAATTCGTGATAAATTATTGTGTGACTTAAAAAGATCCAATACGTTAATGTTGTTATTTTCATTACGCGTTTTAATGGATTCGTTTCTATTTCGTGCGAGTTTTCGAAACATGGCATCAAAATAAGATTAATCAATATATTTTGCGGTAGTTTTGTTATGACTTGTGCTGCTGTGGCAAAGTAAAATTGTTTTAAAATACCGTACGGGTTGTTGAATAGCAAATGGTTTATCGGATCAGCCCAGGTTTAAAACTGATTTGTGTTTCGATTTATCTTGTTACAATTTATGTTAAAAATAAGGTTTAACTATTTTGAAATAAGAATCACAGTATGGTGTTACTTAGTAAAAAATCTTCTAGGATCGGATTTAATTTCAAATTAATTGAGGTTCGTTATTATTTTTTAAAAAATAAGTACCTACGATTAGAATACGGTGAATTACGTTGCGATTGTTTTCTTACCATTTTGTTTCGTGCGAGGTAATCTAGATGAAATGGTGTTTTGTTCGGATTTGATATTATTATAACTTATCGTCTATTCAACGTTGTAAAAACTGTGAGTTACGAGTGAGTTTATTCTGCGGACATATTGAAAAACTATAGAGATTATTTTACGGACGGACTATGATAATTTGTGCTATGAGAATTGGTTATGAATTTCGTTATTATTTTGAGGAATTAAATTCTCGTTTTGCGTCACAATTTTTGCTGTGGTTTGTTTGTTTTAGTACATCGATTGTACGATAGAGGCAGCACAGTCGTCGGATTGCTATAGCTTTGTTTTTGCTGTAACGTCATTCGAATTGGTTCTTTTTTAGCAAATCTTGCGCAATTCATGCCATCGCTTTGCTCTTGCAAGTTACCTGATAAGGCAGCGGGCTTCATTTTGCGTCTCAGTGAGGCCACGATTGTGAGTGGCGTGCGTCCTTGTGTGTTAGAATATTGTGTACCTACTGCGCGATCTTGATGCGTTAGTTGCGGATTAATGGGTTTTGTCGAATCTACAGTATGTACCTACTTGGTGGATAGTAATGATATCACGGTGGAGCGGATGAAATTTTGTTGTTAAGCGGCCTACATATTGCTTTTTTTAAATAGTCTGAATATTGAAGTTTTAGGTTTTCTTTCTGATAATCGTGTATCCTTGACTCGGTAGAATTCGCCTTGTATCTTGCCGATCTTCGATTATTTTGCTGAGATTCTTAGAAGATACGTTTTTTTTCTGTTTAGGTAATAATAAGCTTGTTATTATTTTGGCAATTGAAACGTAACATGACGACAGTATGTGTGAACCACGGAGATAGCTAATGGCGTCGAGAAGTAACTAGATTATTGAAAATGCGTTTTAATGACTAAAGCCAATGCGTTTAAATAATACCTTGAATTTGTTGCGATTAACAGAAAAAGCTGGATTTTACTGTCAAAAAAAAATTGTAATACCTACTTTGTTGTCGTGAATTATGTGGTGCATCGACGGCTGGTTGCCACTCAACGAAATATTGATTGATTGATTGATGTGGTGCAATGCGGTGCTCTTATTGGTGTGATAAACGCTATAACCGGAGAGAGGTTATGAGTGTGAGGAGATGAAACCTAATGGAGGTTGCATTACGTTTTGTGACGAGCTTTGCATTGTTTGCTAATTAATTGAGTTATTCTAGTAGCTTATGATTGCTTTGTTTGTATTGTTCGACCGCTGTCAAATTATTTGTTGTTACATTCAAAGTAAATTTCATTGTCATTGGGGTTTTCATATCGCAAGTACTTATTGCGAATCGTACAATGCACTGACGTTAGCCGATTCCTACTGAGTTTCTTGCTGGTTTTTCTCATTAAATAGATCTTCCAAACCAGTGGTAGCTATGTGTAAATTGTTAAATCTTGGATTTAAAATTTTGATGGCAATATTAAATGGAAGCAATATTCAAAATATGTGGCGGTTACAGTTATGAAGTTGCCGAAAGTACAAGTATCCATTGAAGTTGTAAAGAAAGTTTTTGTTGTGGAAAGAGATTTAATGTGTTTTAGATGCAGGTTCTTGTTTGTTGGTTGGGTGACTACGCCAGAGTGATTCTGGGTAGTGTGTTGAAGGGGTCATTGGTTGAAAGATTTTATTGCAATTATGATTAATGTAAACCACTAACGAACCTTGTTGTTAATGATTACATTAATGGATTTGAATGGTTGTTTAATTTGGAGATAATTGTCACTCAATGGTGCTTGGAACTTGGTTAACTAAAACGATATTTTTATTTATTTAACGTTCAAACATGTGAGGTTCATACTGATGTTTGAAATTTTATTTCCTGAAATTAACGGGGATAGTGACCGCCGATGCCTTAAGATCATATGGTAGTACCCCATCATATAGCGAAACAGTAGCGACAAAGATATCGTTACAAGAGATGACTTAATAGACTTGCTGAAGAGTTTAATTAACATATTTTTGCGCCAATTGCGGCGCAATTGTTTCAGGACGGCCGAATGTAACGGAAGTAGTGGATAGATGGCGTTTGTTGCGATGAGAGGTGAGCCGAGGTGTGGTAAGCCGAGGTGCGGTGAGGCGAGGTGAGGCGAGGTGAGGAGAGGCGAAGAGAGGAGAGGCGAGGCGAGGTGAGGAGAGGAGAGGTGAGGAGAGGAGAGGTGAGGAGAGGAGAGGAGAGGTGCGAAAGTTGAGGAGAGGGGAGAAACATATAAATGTGTGGGCTCTTATTAATATTTCTGTAATTGAGTATCACATTAAAATATAGTAATCTGAAAAGTTTGCATTTATTTAAGACCACTCCCTTATAAATATCTCTTGCCTTTTGATTTTTTTAAAAGCGCCTTTTAAAAAGCGTAGAGCAAAAAACCTTAAATGCAACATTATAGACAAACATTTACTTTCGTACCGCAAAATCTAAACCCAATCAAGTCTTTGTGTTTTTTTTGAGATTTACCAACAAAAAAACATGCTGGAGTGCACTGCTCTGATATTTCTTAGTATTTCACAGGCAAAAACTTCAAATATAACGTTATCATATTTATTAGGTATTTCTTCTGAGAAAATTAACTAATAAAATGCCACTAAATGAATAAGGGAGTAAAGAAATAACAATAACAAGTGATTTTATCGGAGTATGAAAAAAAAAATATATTTGATGGATATTGTAGATACTTTCATTTAATTGGATGTGTCATGTCATGTGCCTACTTGTTTGAATACTTAATGGGCCGTATTGCTTTGGTAAACTAAAGCTGTTGCCTTCACAGTACTTACCCATATTCAATTTCACTATACAGTATGTTCTAAAATAAATGATTTTGATTCAAAATGTGATTCTAATTTAAATGTTAACTAGAATTAGGTTTTAGTAAGATGGGCGCGTTGACGATAAATAAATACAATTAAACATATGTGCTACTAGTTATAATTTATTATAATAATTACACTACTATTATGTATGCTTACAGCTATACGCCTTTCGGTGGCAAAGACCCGATAATCGGACCAGTCGGTCGGGGATCAGGCCAAGAGAGACAGATACCGGCGAACGATTCGGGCAGTCTCGAGCAAAACCGCTTTTTGCATGCGTGCTGGAAGCGAACCGCCGCCGAATCCTAACCTTTCAAGGATTCTGACCAAAGTGGCTGGGGTTAAACCGTTTGCGGATATTACAACCGGGATGACTTTGGTGGACATACGTTAAATATTTTTTGTAAAAATAATTGAAATTATTTTGAATAGTTTAAAAATGCAGAAACGTTAACGGTTATTTGATGTACGACTAAAAATATTTATTCGCACTTCGTGGAAGTAACCACGAAGATAACTTAAATTAAAAAAAAAAAAAAACTTTAAATTTAAACAAAAATGTTCGGAGTTCTTATAATTTCAGTAGTCTTTGTTCAGTAGTTTCAGTAATATATTTATGATTTAATTCCTCAACACTCAAGTGTCGATCGAAGGCATCATCGTCGAAGCGACAATAGGTATATGGCTACAGAATTTGTATGATCCAGTAATTTTATGTAGTTTAACGTAAAGTCATATTAAAAAGTACAACAATTTTAACTATTACGACTAATAGTATGTTTTTATAAAGTTTTCAAATAAAAAGACATAAAATTTTCCGAAATAAAACACGAAATAAGTTTTTGAACTTTTTTGTTATGGATTAGTCCAGAACAGCAAGCATAGTAGAAAGTATTGATTGACTATGGATGGCCTGTCTGCGCCATCTGTGATTGCATGTGTAAGAATGACAGGGGGTATCGGCATCCGTTGCTCTGCTTGTGATGATACGAGACTGCTCATTGCGGCGTATCCTTCATTCACTACGTGCTGAAAACATTTAAATATTATCATTCATAATCGTCACAACTCTGTGTAATGAGCCCACTGCAGGGTTATACGCCTTTAGTCTGGGTGACGAGGAGGCTTTTAGGCCGTAATTCACTAAGCCGGCCCAGTGCTGGTTGGTAGATGTCAGAATTTTCAGGGTGCCGAAATGACTTCTGATAAACCCTACTATTATATAAATGTATACAGCACCCGGGACCGACTGCTTAACTAGTCTTCTGAAGCACGGAAGTCGTCGTGAGGAATAAGTGATCGGCGGCTACCCATGCCTTTACCAACCGCGCCATACGTCGCTTAACCTGAGATATCGTAAGATATGCATGATTAGCACGGCGCAGAAGTTTGTCACGGAAATGTATATGATCTTATTAAGGGAGCATTGCTTAACGTAGGGCCATTGCTGCGTTGCGAGGATGCGGGCACGTGTGGTTTCATACAAATAGCACCCTCACGAGCCCGTGTATGGGGCCATTTTGAATGAAACCCGTAACTGCGTAAATCAACGTTAGCCCTTTCGACTTAGTAGACGATAGATTTAGTAGACGCCGAAAACTTAGCAAACGCTATGATGCATCTTACATAATCTTTACTATTATTAGACATGGTCTAATGGGACACTAAATTTATTGATCAGCAGAAATAACTCGTATTATAAACACTCTATTTAGGTATTTGGATGGAACTGATAATTATATGCCGTTAAGTTTAAAGTAGGAGCTTTTTTCTGTTATTAGAGCAAATCCTGGATGAGATGCCAGTTACAGTAATAATTTGTTTGATAGCTAAGCTACAAAATACCAACAATAATAATATAGCAACAATGACAAAATATAAAATAGCAATAGTTCAATGACAAAACTGAAACAATAACAAAATACAAAATAGCAAAATTGACGCACTACATAATTGCAACAAACAGAAATCCAGGATTTGTATGGATTAATATAGCAGCGCAATTCAACGGCGCTCTACGTCTGTCAAGGAGTAAGTTCGTATGTGTGAAATAAAAACACTAATGATTTACCTCGGTGTTCAACTTTAGATTTGAGGAATCTGTAGGTCTGAAGAGGGCTATAGTGAAAACATTTTCGATGCCGAGATGTCCATCCACCCAATCTTCTATTCCACCAGCGAACAACGCTAGAACATATCAAGTATTGGTTTTACTCGTTTCTCTAAATTATAATCGTTCAGCAAATTTCTGGATAGTGAGGATTAGATTAAATATTATTCCTTTTAATATTAATTAATTTTTGACGCTTCTATCCGTTTTTAAAATCAAGGTTATTGTTGAAAAAGAAATAAAGTTTATCTCCAAGGCTTTGGCCTATCTTGATGTAAAATATTAGGACTAAAACTTCATATATTGATTGCAACAAACATAGGTCCATATAAACATAAAATTATAAAGGTGTGAGCTCCACAAGCAATTTTAAAAATATATAGTATACTTTAAACATACGTAGAAATTCCGAAGTCTGTCCTGCAACGTATGGCCTGCCGTTGATATTGTATGCAGCAGAAGCAGCTTTAGATGAGCGATCTTTCTGTAAAAAATTATCTATCATGAAGTTATAATAAAAATAGTATTTATTTGAACACAGAAAAAACAAAAATGAAAAGATCTTGTAATGAACCAAAGGCCACAAAACAAAAGGCTTAATGTTGTCAATGGATTCAATGCCACAAACCAGCACATTTACACAACTTTTTAAATGGTCGCGAATAATATTGTCTAGGATACTACTGAAAGACAATACCAGTAAAAATATTGTTTTCTATTTTGATACCAACCTCATTATTAGACAGCTAGGTCAAAGAGTGGTGAAAATAATCAACTAAAACTTACGTAAACGTGATCAAAAGTTCTTTTGTTTTTGGTGTGAGAATACGGATACATTACGCCCTGTAAAAAATAAACAAAAGTGTTTTAGTTTAAATAAATAATTTCACAGTTTTGACACCTTTTAATTTTGCTACATGGAACCAATTGAATTATGCATTATGAGCTCATTTTGGTGAACCATCTAAATTCTAGAAGGTTAAAATTTGCTCCAAGATAGGTTTCCTTGGTGAGGAACTTGTTATAATTTCATTCGACACTGACATTTACTGAGTACAGAATTCGTACAAAATCTTAAATGTCCTAAGTGCATTATGCGCAATAAATCTTACAAGTTTGACAATTTTATCAGCAAACGAATTATCAGCAAAATGGATCATGAATCATGATTCGGTTGGTTCGACAGTACAATAAACACAAAAATACCTCATTAATGAGCTCAAAACTACGCAATATGATTGCCTTTACACTCCTGGTTATCGTCTTCAAAGTATAATCATTTAATCTGTGGTCAAAAAGAACAGCCAACGATTTAACTTACCAAGACCTCTCCTTCTTTGAATGTAATAAATGCGTATAGTTTCGTTTTTTGACTCTGCAGAAACTTGGCGAAAGAACTCGTTTCAACCTCGCTTAGTTGTCGCTCGCCGGCGTATAGCGCTCCACAGGGATTCTCTGCTCCAAGTTCTTCCGCTGCGTTAAGGAAGCCAAAGAAAAGGAACCTTAAGTTTTTGCGAGGGATCATCGAAACAATTAAATCGTGACCTCATTTTGGCTAGCCGTTTAAATGCTAATAGGTCGAAATTAGCTTGAAGATAGGTTTCCTTGATGACGAACTCGATATCATTTCATTGAATACTGGCATTTACAGAGTAAAGAATTCGTACAGCATCTAAAATGTTCTAAGAGTAGACAAAACCTTACAAATTTGATAGTTACAAACAAATTATCAGCAAAGTGGTTCGTTATTCAGTTGGATCGGTATTAGGTACTCAAGCTTTGAAGTGTTCACGACAACTTTTTAAACATGCTCAGCTTGTGGTCTACTGGTTTGCAAAGTTCGACCTTCATAGACTCTTAGCATTTGCACTAAGATTAATGGTTTACGATTATGGTGACCAAAAGTTGGTACTTTTGGTAATAAAAATATTTTCAATAAAATTGATTTGTTTGCTTCTAGAGTTAATGTCACAAATTTGTCCAAAACTACTGCTATAGAAACAAAGAAATCTTTTTTATGACTTATGTTTTACACAGTTTGATCATAATAAGTGTTATTTAAGTCACAAATTGTCTATATGAACACCGAACCAACTGAAACATGACCCAGTTTGCTGATAATTCGTTTGAAACTGTCAAACCTAGACAATTATTTGTATAATACACTTAGGACATTTCAGACAATGTCCGATATCTGTACTCAGTAAATATCAGTGTCGAATGAAATGATAACAAGTAAACCTGTCTTCAAGAAAATTTCGCCCTATTAGCATTTAGACTATGTACCAAAATGAGCTTTTGGTGGGTCATGATTCAATTAGCTATATATAAAATAGTAAATGACAGAAAAATCAAATTCAACGGTGAATCTTCTAAAAAAGCCTTTTATAAAAATCGAGCAAATGCCTATAACTACGTAAGTCTTATGATTACTTTGTTGTTGAGATGATTTTGTTCCGAATTTGAAAACTCATACATGTTTTAAATCTATTTCCTCACCAGGTATCCACTGATATTCAAAATTGCGATCCAAGTTCACGCCAAAACAGGGTTTTAACTTGCACCTGATTCCTCGTAGTCTACAAGATTCACACGAACTTTCTTTTTGACAATAATCCCAATACTGGTGTAGATTTTTTGTCCACTGTCGCCGCTGCAGTAAACAATGTTCAGTTCAATTATAAAGTTATTTGGGCTTTCAAAGGCAAAATAAAAAAAAACACAGTTAAAAAGGTATGCAAAGCAATCGTTTTGGCATTATGCTGAATTTTAAAGAAGACATGTTACGAGTCTTCTTTAAAATTCCTGTCTCCCAAGGGGAGACAAGCGTGAAGTTATGTATATACATATGTATGTTTGTACATATTACGATCATTAAAATCCTTTTTGTTTAGATTACAATAACAAATCAACAATCCAATCATAATATTACATATATACATAACTTCACGCCCTAATGGGGTAGGCAGAACACCAGAGGTTATAAAACCTGATGTCACATTTAACTAATTTCGAGGCGTTGATGGAGAGAGACTATTGCAGTGACAGCCCTATCGCCCAAAAAGAAACCTCCCATTAAACCTCTGTCCCTTAACTGACTTTTATAGTATGCCCGGAGTGAAAAGCAGCTTGCATATTATTTTTTTTCCTTTCCTCCCAGTCCAGCATGGAAAAATCTGGTTTTTCATGATATTATTTTGCTTTATTTCACATATTAATGAAAATAAAGAGAATTTTTCGGCTCCTTTCAATATTTTTAATAATGTTTTTTTTATATATTATTTATTTATATCTTCTCGCGTCACTAATATGTGTGCGTGACTTGCATGTCTACTTTGATTCTCATATTATCATTTCAATAAAGCAAGGCACCAAAAATCAAGAGTGTTCCACTCACGTGCGAAAATCCAACAGAATATTCGTAGCCATCAGGATTGAAAACAGGAATGATCCAAAACCTGTTTTTCTCAAGCAAATGGAAATTTTCAAGTGGTTTCTCGATCAGCTGTTGCAAAACATACATTGCTGCAGATACCGCATGGTGATCTCGAGCATGGATCCCTAATAACCATACAAAACTCGTTTAATCTATGAGTGCGCAGAAGTCACTATGTTCCGAAATTTAAACACTACTGCTGTTCAATCCTAGTGATTGAAGTATTGCCATGGTAATTTCCACTTTAAAGATAACATACAAAATTATTGAACATATGAAATCTTTATATGTATTGCAGTGAGCAAACATCCATCGATCAACGTTTTTAATAACAAAACAGGTTTTTAATATACTTAAGTTAAAAGTGAAAAATATTTCGATTTGACGTAAAGTTGGAGTGCATCAATATCATTTGGCTCATAATTACAGCAAGCATATTATGGCTTTCTGATCAGCATTAGGAATTGCGAAAGAATGCATCGATGCGTAATTTTATAAGTTTTTATACATTAATGTTGACAATCGTTACTTTGTTTGACTGATATAATTCGTGATTGGATTTATCATGTAAATATTCTTACCTGCTACGATCATAACTACCCGTTTCAAAGTAGCCAACTGTCCCGTACTAGGATCATCAATGATCATCATAAAAATGGGATTATCCATACTTGTTAAGTTTCCATACGTGATATCTACTAGCTTTGCAATATGGCTATCTTCAGCCCATACATTGAGTTGTGTATATATCTGAAAATCAATACAAACTTTTTTTTTGTGTTTCTACGATTAATGAATAGCTAGTACTCTAACATAGAATTAAATCTGTTAAGCAATCTTTTTAATCTCGCACCTGTCTCTTTCTGACCCTTTATTTGTAGAGTTGCAGTTAATAATAATAATTTTTACATGGATGAATCTAAATCGATCCGCAGTATGGGTAGTATGCTGTCATCATCTATAGTTACTTTAAGAAGTATGCAAAATAAATTCGTCCCGACCAGGGATCGAACTTGAGTCTACCGCATGGTGGGCGGGTGCTCTAACCTCTAACTAGGTACTGGCAGACGCCAATAAAATTATGAAGTTTATTGGATTTTTTCACTTTCTTGCTCATTTTTATACTTTACAGCTTTACCCACCCGAGATAAAAAAAATAACAGACAAAATAAAAAATTATAAATATTAGTTCAAATGAAAAATTTGATGAATATAAGAACATAAAATATAATAACATTTTATTATTAATTGAGCTCTTTTTAATTTAGTCCTTTAACCTTTATGTAACCATTTTTTTTGTATCTTATGGTAAATACATATTTTTATTGTGCACTAGCTGCTGCCCACGACGTCGTCTGCGTGAACGCTATGCAGCACCAAACGCACCTACGATTATAACACTGCTAGTATGATAATATGTAGCCTATATGTTGACCCGACTTCTTAACTATCTTCATGCCAAATTTGAAGTAAATCCATGCAGTACTTTTTGAGTTTATCCCGGAAAGACAAACAGACAAACAGACAAACAGACAAAAATTCTAAAAACTATATTTTTTGTTTCTGTTTCGATTGTAGATCATACCCCTAGTATTCTTTTAAAAAAATATTCAATGTACAGTTTTGACTTTCCTACCATTTTATTATATGTATAGATAATGCCAAAGTTAACAACCCTGGCGTGATCACCGAGATCAGATTGAATTCTGAACCTGTGTGTTTTGTGACCACACTTCCAAACATAGAAAGCAAAATTGTGTTTTTTTTTCAAAAAATAAAATTACCAAAACAAGTTATTTCCAAAGACAAGTCTCGGAGCACTAACTAAAACTGTGAAATATTTTGTTACATTATTTTTTAACAATGGAGTCATTAAATCTAATATATAAAATTCTCGTGTCACAGTTTTCGTTGCCGTACTCCTCCGAAACGGCTTGACCGATTTTGATGAAATTTTTTGTGCTTATCTATGAGAATCGGCAAACATTTTTTTTTTTTGTTTTTATTTATATGGCAAAACAACGTTTGCCGGGTCAGCTAGTTACGTCGAGAGAGACTTAACATTCAAAATGCTGTATTTTGTTAGAATTTGAAATTAAAACTACGAATATAATGGAAAAATTACCTCATCTAGTGTTTGTTTCGATTGAAAGTTAAATTTTCTCATTTTTACGATGTTACAGTCAGCTATTCTTAATAAGTCATACCCAGTTTTTGATGCATTATCTATGCTTTTATCTGTTGTTTTGTCTACTTCTTCCATAGATCCCTTCACAGCATCATAACTTTCGTTATCATCAAATTTAAATGCACTCATAGCTTGTTCATTAATTTTCTTAGATATTTCTGCAGGAAGTAAATCATTTATATCTCTCATTGCAATATCTTCCTCGCTATTCAGTTTTTTATCATCTTCAAGATCGGTTTTGTTTCTTGAATTATCGTCTTCATCAAGCAAGATTTCGGATATATCGTTAAATTTTCTTTGATCACTGCGAGGAGAGTCAACTCCTAAAGGATTTGAAATCAAAATTTTATTTTCATCGAGAACTGGATTACCGATTCTGTAATTATTCTCCATAGGAAAAACGTTTCTTTTTGTAGTTCCTACGTTTGGTTGATAACTCAATGGTGTGTAAGGCTCAGTAGGATTAGGATTTTCCATATACTCAGTGTTGCTCGTTCTATGAGGTCTAAATGAAAATGAATTCGATGAAGTGCGAGTTGGTTTTCGGCTAACTTTTGTGTCAATGCTATTATCGTCAAAATTTGGATTTGGTGAATCTATTAACATAAGTGTTGTCCTAGTAGGTGGAGTTATATGTGAAGTTCTTTTTGGGTACTTCAAGCGAGAAATCTGAAATATCAATGTAATGTATTAGAGCAAGTCATACACATCAAAGTGGGCATTTAGTAGGAAAGTAAGCTTAATTTCCATGGAATCCCATTAGTAACTATTATTCAAATTGGGAGTCTGAATCTCTCAAAATAATCAACATATTATAGTACTTGTTATTTATTTATATGATCTATATTTATACGCATTTGTGACCCCCGCTTGGTGGTATGATTCCATCAGTGTCCGAATGGCTAGCGACCACCCTTCATATAAAATCTGCCAGCAAATTTTATCTCCAGAGGCAATAATTAATGAATAGCCAGTTCATTCCTAGGCCCGTGTGCTTTCATCTTTGAACTCATTTTTACATTAAGAGAGATTGAGGTCAAACGCGGGCTTAGTCTGAAATAAGTTTTTTTTTGTTTTTTCGAAAAATAATAAATTTGATTATTTGTTAAAAAATAAATATTAAAAACATTACGTTTTGTAAATCCCTAACTAAATCAGGAATTTCGTTGTATTTACGAGCAAAGGCGACTGGAACTATGTGTTCGTTCAATTTAGGTACTCGGTTCAAAAACTCAGCTCCTTGCCGAAGGTTGTCTCCCAGAGGTTTATATGCACCTGCAAGTATAGATAAAAAAATATCTGACTCCACATAAATATGAGTTTTCTAATTTTAAACCTACGTACCTATTTAAATTGTTTGTCGTAAGCTTACATTTAAAAATTATTGTGAAAACACATATCACTTTTCTACCATATCACGATATTATGTCAAGAGTATGTTTTCTAAATTAAAAAAGAAAATGTTGAATTTTCATTCTCTTGATTTTGTTTCCCTTTTATCATCTCAAATACCTAGGATCTTCAAGTTTTTTGTTTGTCACTAAATACCATCTGATTTCAAATGAAGAAGAGTTCGAAGATGATGTCATTTATTTAAACTCGGTTTAGTAAGAAAAGGGATGTAAATTTTTTTATACAAAATGTTGATAACTTCGTGAAGACAAAGGTGTAAGACGTCGATCCACAAGAAATCGATCTCTCGACGCTTTAAAAAAATTGTTCTATAAGGGGTCCGGAAAACAAACGCAAATGAAACACAACAGTTACAGTTTCCCTATGCAACCATGTTGGTGTACAATAAAGAGTTTATTATTATTATTACGCATACCTATGGCTACACGCCTTTCGGCGGAAAAGACCCGAAAATCGAACTAGTCGGTCGGGTATCAGGGCAAGAGAGAAAGAAGCCGGCAGTCTCGAGCAAAACCGAACATTATGTTTATTATTAAATGTTCCACATTCTAGCAATCTGTACCAAAAGCAACTAACGAAGCGTTGCTTTTGCCTTTGAGATATATCAGTTTCGTAGGGATGGAAGTACTGTCTGCGTCTAGTAGTCTGATGGTAAAAGAGTATGGATTTATTTATTCAAATAACCACTATGCACGAAACCAAGAACTTTGAATTGATGCACGAGATGCAATTTTAATTTATAAACTCTTTGTTGCTAAAAAGTTTACGGGCTCTTCGGCCAACTGAGTCTAGCGGTTTCAGTTTAAACTTGGTAAAATATTCCTAAGTTCACTGCAGTACATGATACGTTATAGTTACATTCAAAAGACTTACGTGGTCGGTTATGGGGACATATAAGTTTCGGAAAGTATAGGTGAAAAGATGAAAGTACACTAAATTTATGTTACTCTCGTTTATTTATAGGCTATAATAATAAAGACTTGCTACTACGTTTACAACGAAACAAAAATAAATACCTGCTTTTGGATTGGGAACTCTAAAATCTTCTATTGAACCCATTTCGTTTTTGGCTCCTGGAGGTAAAGCATCGTCATCTATTACTTTCACAACAAAATCTAATGTAGTGTAAAGGGGGTTTAGACGCCATCTTGTGTAGTCATTGGTCTTTTGCTCTCTATTTACTGGAATTAAAAAAAATCATTATAATTATCAGCCATTACACAAATTAACTTGTTCTACGTTTATTAAATGAAATACATTATTCAGGATTATATATCTATTTAGTTCCATTTTTCTTCATCAATATTCATGACTCGTAATCGTGCTATAGATAGCAAGAAATCGAGTTAAATTCAAAGCGATGAAATTATATTAAAAACGTAATTTATTTAAGGTGAAGCACTAGAAGATCTTGTGGGGATTGAGAAAATAACTTTTTCCATCTTTAAAGTAACCAAAAGTATAAATTAACCATAAACTTTGAAGATTAAAGCTGCGGTATTATTCCAAGTAGAGAAATTATATTCAAATGGTAATTATTAATACTATTCTTATTGAAAGAGGCTTATCAGTATCTGTGTATGACTAAAATTCACACTACATTATTATAAATATATATAAAACTGTTCCGTTACTGACTGAGTTACTGAGTGACTGACAGACAACGTACAGCCGTAACTACTAGGCGTAGAGAGCAGAAATTTCGAACATACATTCTTTAGGGAATGTAGGGGTGCACTAAGGAAGGAATTCCCGAAATTCCCACGAGAACGGGAAATATAGGACTTTTTAGTTTGTATGAAAAAAAATATTCCTTGAGTGCACGGATACGATACTTGGCATAAAGGTTCTTCAAAAAGTGACTGGTTGTTTTATGAAAGGAATTCCCGAAATTCCGACGGGAACGGAAACTATATGATGTTTTACTTTGTATGAAAAAACCTTATTCCTGGAGTGCACGGATATGATACTTGGTATAAAGGTTCCTTAACAAGTGTCTGTTTGTATTATGGAAGGAATTCCCGAAATTCTTACGGAAACGGAAAATATAGTACTTTTGAGTTTATGCGTGTACGAAGTCGCGGGCAAACGGTCGTATAAGAATAAAGTTTCTTCCCTCTAACAAATTATTCATTATACATTCAGAGGCCTACCTAGTAAGCATGGAAAAATGTTTGCAGCAGGTGGCCCTGCTCTTCCCAATGACATCATTAACAGCAACAAAAATAAAGTATAAAGTATGTGTACAGTACATACTATGTTTAATTAAATAAGAAAAAAATACATACATACATACCTTCACGCCTATATCCCTTATGGGGTAGGCAGAACACCAGAGGCTATAAAACCATCTAATGTCACGTTTGACAAATTTTGAGAGGTATTATTATGGTGAAGAGAGTCTATTGCAGTGACAGGAGGTCAGCCTCGCCCGCATAAACACCAATAAAACCTCTGTCCCTTAACTTACTTTTACAGTATGCCCGGGAAGAGAAGCAGCTGGCACATTCTATAGTAGTGCAATATTGGGGATTCTGCATCACTTGCCCTCGCTGTGCTCGAGCTGCATGATGCAGAATCCCCAATACTGCCCGCTCAAAACCAGATGTATCCTACACTGTCAACTTCAGTTGCCTTATTTAAATAGTTGTAGGACCTCGGTTCGCAAATGGAGAGTGCCCCAATAACACTACTAATATGAGACAGACACATTATTGATACTATTGGTTCAGACACTTATCGATATAATATCTTCCTTTCACAGCGTTCAAATACAAACAATCAGGAAAGTTTATAGCATGTTGCCTCCAAGGATCGTCGTACATCTCCCATCCTTCAATAACGCCTCCACATGAGAAACATACAGTTTTATCATTAATTCCATTACCGCCATAAAATAATCCAGCATCAACCATTTCCATCACCAGCCTTTTCTGAGTGTCACTTGCCCAATAATATTTAAATGAATGTTTGCGCATTTCATGTGTATTGTACATATCATATCGAGGAATGTAGTTTTCTTTTAACATTTTCACCATGCAATACTTCAAACCAATATTAATGAAAATATAATGAAGTCGCATTTCATTGTTAACAATTTATATAGAAATGTAATAGCTGACGTTCTAGGACGTTTAGGGGGGAGGTGAACTATTATGACAGGTATGTTCAGGAATAAAACGTATATATTTTTTATTTTAAACATTTATTTTCTAAACACCACTTTTTTAAACATAGGACATTTCTTAAAGCACATATTTTTTCATGATAAATACAACTATATACAGCTTGAGAATGTAAATATTGATCATAAAGACTTAACAAACTAGGACAGCCTTCGTCTTCTAAATTATATATATTATTATTTTCTAAAATACATTTTAACCAAGACACTTTTTCTAAACCTTTGACGTAGATATATTTATCTTTTACAATATCTGTGATTAATTTCCGATAATCTGAATAGAATACAAGTCCTTCACTCCAATATATCTTTCTATTACGTTGAATCCAATTTACTTGCCTCCGTTCTTGTTTTGTTAATTTATGATATGGAAAAGGCGGTTTAATCAAAAACACCTGTATTTTATCATCACACAATATTGCAATTTCTTTTACTATGAATTCATTTGCTTCTGTTTTAAAACCTTGAACATCTACGATAGCAGTCATGACAATTTTCGCACTATGTTACTCAAAGGTTTATATTCCACAAGCCGATCGTTAATTATTAAACAATATCCAGTTGTATTATCTGGTATCGGCGAAGAGCATTCAATTTCCAGCCGTACATCTACGGGACCAGTTTTTAAACTATCGTTTTGTCTTGAACAGTCTATGATAAAAAGAGGAGCCTTTTCCTTAAAATTGATTATATCAAGCAACGGGTCCGCAGGACAGTTGTAGTACGTCTGACGAAATTTTACATACATCTCGTATAATATATTATATTTGCTCTCAGTAAATTTTAAGCCTAGAGGCTCGTACGGATAATACTGTGAATTTAAAAATAGCGTTATATTTGTTACTCCGCAATGATCAAACAACGAACTATCTTTCGTTTTATTATTTTTTCTATTAGTTTGTAAGCAAAAAATGACATATCGTGGTTTTTCTAACTGAGATGCAGTCTTAACTGACCAAGAATGCTTAGTAGTTTTAGGAAGTAATGGATACTCGTATAAATCCCAATTTCTAAACGCAATCTGAATAGGTTTATCTCTTTCTAAATGTTTTAGAAGTGTCAGTCGTTCACGGTCAGACACTTTTATGTGTGGTACACGCCATTGTATTCTTTGCACATCTATTTGAAAATGAGCAACATCATCAGTCAATATGATGCTGTTTAAGTTAGAGTTACTTCTGTTTAGTATAAGCTCATGTTTACAATTTATCACAATTTTATTGTAATCCTCTGCAAACCCTAAAATCTTATTAAGAGGTATGATAGCACTAAAACGACCATCACTTTGAAATCCGTCCATATTCCAGCCCCATAACGCAGCAACTTTATTTTCTCCTTCATTCATTGATACGTATGACTTTATTGTTGATGTTATTCCAGAATTTTTAATACGATCTATTTCAATACCGTTTATTTCGTATCTGATATCTTGAAACAAGAACATAATAGGGTTATTACTAAACGTTATAGATTTTTTTAACGGATTCCCATCTTTACCAAAGACTTTTGCTTGACCTTCGATGTAAATTGAACTGGCCGATGGTAGCACGTATATGTCTTGCTGGTGTATTGGAATTCTGATTTCATCATTTTCTCTGAAGCTGTTGTTGTAGGGATTGTAAGAATGGACTTCATAACTTTCAATAGAAGTATCGAACTGTGGTGATTCAGTAATCTGCAGCATATTCATACTTTAAAACCTAAGGCTTTAAGGAAATCTTTATTTGTTCTAGTCAATTTCTTAACTTTTTTCTTACGTCTTTGCACTTTAGTGGCTGTAGAAGAAATAGAGTGCTTAATATTAACTGCAGGGTTTTTATAATATAATATCATATCGTTTTTTTAAATGAAGTTGTAGTTGAATATGTGCCTCTTTGAAGTTAATGCAATAACCAAATTGATCAACAATCTTAATAGATATAGAGGATATTATATTTTTGTTTACTGGAAAGTAAATAACGTTTTTCGGTATTTCTATGTACTGATGAGCTGCTTTAGTATTAGATATGAATTCATGTATTATATGGGTTGGTAATCCGTTTGAGTATGAACCATGAACTAGATCACATTCAATTCTAATCACAGGCAAAATATTGTTCGTAATATATCCTTCCGGTGTTGAATTTAATACTGAAAAATATAGCAATCCGCACTCGTAATGACCAGATAAACTTAGAGGTGGTTGAAAGTATGAATCCAGTTCTGATTTATTTCCAGAGATGGTAACCGTTAAAGACATGCTCGCATACTGAGCACTTCTGAACGATACTGTTTATTTTATTTCTTGACCACACCAAAAATTATTTAAAAACTTTAAAGAAAGATGCCCACAATTGAAAGGGTGATCGCGTTGTACATTATCATAATTATAGCGAACTTCATTACCTACGTATTTTATAAATTCTTTAGGGGGTTTAAGATTTCCGTAACTGTCAAAGTATTCTACATAATCATTGTATTTTACATAGGCTACCCAATGAGAACCAGGATTTTCAGAATTATCTAAATTGATTACTCCACACTCTATTTTGAAAGGTTTTTTGGGGAGCTCATCTCTCATAAAGACACCTCGAAAATATGGAATATTATTACCATACTTCAGAATGTCAATGTTTGTTAAGGCTCTCTTGGGTAGCCGGTATTTTAGTTTTTTTCTTTCGATACAAAAATTCCAAGCCCATTTTTATGAGGTTTAAGATGTAATCCCCTTCCGATGCGAATAGCCTCCATCTTTTCATTATGTCGCTTCAATTCATCAAAATTCTTTTTTGCCATTTTAAATTCGTTTATCGTTTTAGCTATTCCAGCAGCACCTCCTGCTAAAGCTCCTGCTGCCGATAGTCCCGCAAAAATTGGGATCAATGGTAGGAATCCGCCAGTTTTTGGTATAGGAATAACTCGCGGGAGTTCTATGGATGAATCATTAACTAATTCTCTTGCAGCAGCCATAGCTAATTCAATTGCCATTTTCTTGCCTTTTGGTTTCAATTTCCGTATGTGTCTTTTTGTTTTAGTAATAACATTTTTTAATTTATTTTTTAATCCATTGCCAGACGTTATTTTTTTTGAACGTTTTTTATCACTGCTATGATTTTGTAAGCCCGATCCAGTTTTAACTTTAGTCAACATAGCTTTGTTTACTAGATGTGCTGCGAATTTTTCCCCTACACTTGCGTCAGAGGCAACGGTCCGCTCTTTAGCCATTTTTAATAAAACTAGATCCGCCTTATGCCGGTCCCTCAAGTTTTTTGACTTATGATAGGCAATATCGTGTTCTTTACAATATTCGTCTAATTTATTCACACCTTTATCTCCGCGTCTAAGTCTTTTAAACAGATTTGTACCGGGACCACAATAATTATATCCAGGTAAATGTAATTCAAATGGTAAATGATTTATAAGCCAATTGAGAAGACTGCTCTCTTCAATACACATCGTAAGACTGATCAATCATAGATTAAACACTTAATAAAATATAACGAACTACATACATCAATGGTTTTAAAGTGTAAAAATGTTTTTCATTGTTATAATATATTAGACTTATTAAGCCAGCTATTTTCAGCAGAAGGTAATCCTAACCATTTTACTAAAACCTTATTTCCTCTCCGACTAAGAACTTTTTCAACTAGATATACATCAGGATATTTTGTCTTTTGAAGCTCTTGTACATAAAATGCTCCTAAAATAGGCCGACTTCTGATAGCGTCTTCGATTAAATAGGTTATAGGACTTGTATTCTGTATTTTACGAATTTTAAATATTTCTGTCGACCAGTTGGGAGTATACCCCTTTTCAAACGCTCCTTTGTATTTACTGATACGCACATAATCGCCCACCTTAAACTTACTTTTTAAAACAACTTTTTTTTCTAACTTTACATATTTTTCTAATATTCGTTTTTTATTAATATTATTCACATTTGCTGGAATTTCATCAATTGTTCGATGATGAGTATGATTATATTTATAAATAACGTTATTAAGAGTTTCATTTATCCAATTGTAGTTACCTTTTAAACTAAACTCTTTGTACAACTTAGACTTCAATGTTCTGATGAATCGTTCAACGATTGATGCTTTTTTTGTTGAAAAGGTTGAATAATGGTTAATGTGCAAGCATTTCATGAGTTTATTAAATTTATTATTATAAAATTCTGTTCCATTATCAGTTTGTAGATTCTTAGGCACTCGACCTTTATCCAGCAACATCTTAAAAGTGTCACATACACTATCCATGGATTTGGTTTTAAGAGGAAAGGCCCAGCCATATTTTGAAAATGTATCGATAATGACAAGAATAAACCTAAAATTCTTATTTTGGGTGGCAACAGACTGCATATCAATTAAATCTGCTTGCCATAGATCATCTATGTCTCTCATCATAACACGACTTCGAGGAAAGTTCACTCTTGCGTTTTTATGAATTTCATTTACCACATCTGCTTTGCTCATGATGATATTTTGCAACTCTTATTATTTTACAATCTCTTCGACTTGCATGTGTTACATAAAATGTAAATATTATGTTATTTAAGCTGATTCACTAACGGGCTTTGCCAATGCTCCTGACGAATAAGTCTGTAATACTAAATCAAAATCTTATCAATATCGCTATTTATTATTTAATTATATCAGCTTCTTTTAATTCCTCAATTATAGATAAAATTTCATTATCATGATTTGTATTGCCAGCATCTCTTGAAGCTACTAGTAACTTCAATCTCTCGACCAATTCATTGGGATCGTCCCAATATACTAAATCAGCATTTTTTTTATATTTTTTTAGTTTTGGCAAGTTACCTCCAATTTTAATCTCACTTTTATCATTTAATGTTTCACAAAATAATGGCTTGATTATCTCACGATATTTTATCCCTTTATCGCCTCTTATTTGACCTTTAGGGTTAAAATCTCTTTTATGCGCATTTGTGTAATATAACATATCCTTATAGACAATTTTATCTTTATTTGATATTAGCTTTAAATCAGGTTTTTTTCGTAGTAGAAGCTCTTTCAGACCAGGGGTCAAATTATAAGCTTTATCACCAATTTTTATCAAAATTATATCATCATTATTTACACCATCAATAGTAGAAAATGATACAATTGAATTACCCATAAATATTTTTTTGTGTTCACTTCTTATTCCGAACGGAATATTAACACCATCATATATACCATACATGTCATCACCTTCTAATGAAATTTCCACATTATCTGTTAACTCTCTTTTATAATTTTGTTCCGACGATTGAGCAGAGTTAAATTTTGATTCGTAATTATCACCAAACTTCGTAGATGATCTAACATTATTTTCATCCGATTCTACTTCTTCAGAAGTAGTCAGAGTTGTATTTTCATTATTTTTTATTTTTTCTATAAAACTATTTGAATCAACTAGAGTTTTAAGAGGATCAGTCACCGGTTTTAGCATTTTATTAAGGGACAAGTTTATCGTATGTTCCTGAGTTTTCATTTGTTTTATTTTATTTTTAATGGATTCAACAGACTTAATCAATTCCATTTTAACGTTTTTCTCCATCTTATGCAAACACAACTGTGTTCAACTGGGAGAGGAATAACACTAATAATTTTTGTAAGTATAAAATTCATTTATAAGTAAGTGCATTTTCATTCAAATTTAAAAAATATATCAAAATTCTGTCTGTACCTTCCATTATTTAATGATGACTCTTTGTTAATAAGAAGAAAGTTATAAGGGTTACTCCAAACAGTTTTACAAATATATTTGAACTGATTCCACGTTAGATCAGAGTTTATATGTTCTTCATAGATATGCTTTAAGTTCACATCATCTTGTTTAAATATTATAATAAAGTTAGCATTATCACGTAACAACTGTTTAGGGATTTTTGAGTAGGTTTGCGATAAGTAAAAGCAATCAATTTGTTTATGTCTACCCATACAGAAATAATTACGAATGTTTTTTTGATTTTCACATACGACGTCATCAAATATAAACACAGAATTTGGTAAAGCTTCACTCGGAGATATGACATCTTTATCGTCATTGAACTCATTGAATTTTATCTGAGGCACTCTTCTTAATACTTCTCGCAAAAAACAATATTTTGGCTGAAAATTAGTCTTTGAGTAAAGGTACAGGTTTTGAAATTTCAGTCCATTTTCATGTAATAACAAACTAATCACAACGTTTGTTTTACCGCAATTTGAGGGTCCGCAAATTATACAACGAATCGTATTTGGCAACAAAGCGCTATGTCTAATTTTTTTAGGAGTCTCGCCAAGATTTATATTTTTAACGTTTAGTGATAGGGGTTGTTTGATCAGCTTCATCTTATCAATTAATTCAATTATTACCTAACATAAACATATATACTTTATTTTGGATTAACTTTAGACTTGTCACTACAAGAACGCTTGTAGTCTCATCTTACAAGATATAATATATCATGCGTTCTTAAATATGAGCTATGTATCATATTTAAAAATGTATATGTTTGTGCCTAATATTTTTGGAGTGTGTGTAAGTTTATACCTAACAACATTTATTTTTCTTTATGTCATCATTAATTTGTATTATTGGCGAAAGAAATAAAGCGTTTCCATTCATTTCAACGATTGACTTCGAATAAGACAGTTATTGCTTTTGATTGTATTAAAAAAAAAACTATTTAAAGTATTATTGGTGAGTGTAATATTTATTTATAAATTTATTCGTACTAGTACTTATGTAATAAGTTTAATATTTATTGTATACTCATGCTACTTAATTTTTCGTTTTTACAGAAAATGTCGCAGAAAGAATTTGATCCATACAGCGTAAGCCAGGACTATCCTGAAATCAACGAATTTAATGCTGGTGGTTATGCTCAAGATGTCGATAGATGGCTGGATAAAGTAGAGAAAAGACGTATGGAATGGCTCGCCACCAAAAAGGAGAAAAATATACTTTTGGCTAGCAAAAAGAAAAAATATACATCTTCTTTTATTAAGAAGGATGAGAATAAAAGTAAAGGAAGATATCTTATAAAAATTAACATTGTTCCTATGGACAAAAATGAAGGTGATCGGTCGGTGCATGCACAATATTTGGTGACGGATTTATATGATGAAGTGTTAGACGAGACTGAGGCATTAGTTAGAAAAATATCTAAAAAGATTTCTGGCAATCAGTGTTAGTTATAGTGTTTTTTGTTTGTTTTAGTTTACAGTGTGTTATATTGTTATTTAATTATATGTAAATAAATATTACAAATGAACATGAGGAGCATTTTTTTTTTCTTTTAAATTAGTTATGATAGGTAGTTAGTTCAATTGGAACTTCAATAGCCGCTGTGCTATATAATACTTGAATGATATCAATGTTCTATACATTGATATAATTTAATAATTATAAAGCATTTAAGTTAAATTCAAATCACTCATCAAATGTGTAAAAATTTACTTGTTTTAAAAGTAACATATTTATTTAACTGTCTACTATTTAAAAGAGTGTAGATAACTTATGTATAAAATAAAAATAAAACTCTGTTTCTATTTAGGGTCATTCAATTTATTTCAAATAAAAACCTTAAAAGTATCATTTTACAAAAATAGTAAAATAAAAATATTTATTTTTAATCACATCAATCAAAATACAGCCTAGTACTTAGATAAACATAAGTTGATTAGTAACATTATCTCTAAATTTTTTAAATATGCAAATTATAATTGTTATTAACAGTATACAACAACAAAATAAAAATAAAAAAGTCTCAGAATGTTTCTTAGCGAATTATTAGAATATTGTGGAGTAATGACCCCAAGGTAATGTAGAAAAGCTATCTGGCACTATTTGTCTTTTATCATCTTTTGCATTTAAAACAAGTTTATCAACTTTTTGCGTATATAAATTATGATTTTTAGATCGTATTATGTACATTGAATCTCTAAAACTTTCATTGAACAAAAGAGCATTCTTAAATTTTTTGATATCCAGTCTATTAACAATACTTTTTTTTACACCTTTAGCTTTTTTTATTAAAGACCTATTCGTATGTATACAATACAACTTAGCTCGCAAGCCCACAAACTCGGATATTACTTCACCACCCATTTCATCCTTAAAATAACCTGGAATTTGTTTATTGAGTTGGGAAACACCATATACATTATAAGGTTCAAAATTACTGGTATCAAAGTACTGACTATTCTTTTTTAAATCTTTATAAAAATCTTTTGTATGCAATAAATAGAGAAGACTGTCTGTATCAGTGTAGCAAAGTTGAGCATTTCCACCATAAATATGTTTCATTATAGAGTAATGAAACTTGTATAAGTGAGTTTTGGCTAGTTCAAGGATAGTAAAACCTATATAAATAGGTCTATCCAGAACAATTTTTGTAGGATCTAGTTGCACTGCTACCAAACTTTCAGAAATAATTGACAGATTTTTGAAATTAGGTGCACTAATGTACTTTTCAGCGCCGCAAAATTTATTTGTTTTGTTAAAACGATCAGTCCAAATATTAGCAAGTTTCACATCAACTTGATTTCTTCGGTTTTCTATAGTTTTTCCAAAAATAGAGTTATTTTGTTTTTTGAAAAAATCTTTTTCAAATACAGATTTGGCTTGCTGTCTTAGAGTAGTATTCAAATTAATATATGGCGCTAAAAAGGCTGTCTGGTCAAAACAAAGAACTTTATAAATTTTAAGCAGCTCTAAACCATTTCTTAAACATTCTTGTAAATGAACAAAATGTATAATATATTTATGTTTGTCATACAAATTTGCTACTAATTTTTTATTTGTACCTGATGGTATTGGCACTTTTAACTTTTCCGCGGCAAAAGGCAAATCAGAATGATTATCATGAATTTCTGGTGGATAATATAAATCAACTTCAAGAATATAGCCTTTTTCACCATCAGACGGAACAGACTGAACATTGAAATTATGTGTTTCATGATCATCTAAAAAATTGAAATTTCCAATAGGTAATTTTGACATCATAGCGTAGCCATATAAATTCACACAATCTAAATATGCTAAAAATGTTGAGGGAGATGTAGGATCATAATCTGGCAGATATTTGTTATTTGCTTTGGCATGCCGCAAAGAACACTGAGCAAGCCCTCCGCGTATGCCTTGCTCTAGCATTTGGTAAACTTCCACATTTGAAATTAAGTCCATTTCTACGCCTGTATACAATAACATTGCATCCCAGCTTAAAGATGCTGATGACACAAAAAAACAGGGGTCTAAACTGTAAAAGTTTAAACTCATGCACCTAAATTTCTCAAACACATCAGCAAGCAATAAAACATCGCATTTCAAGTAGAAATCAGTATACTCGCCTAAGTTTTTAAACCTAAATGTCTCCCATACATTTACGGCATGAGTATAATCATCATTAGAAATTGACTCGCCAGATAGTTTATTGAAAAAACACTTTATATCTGGTAATTGAGTTTCTTCGTATCTTTCCCAAGTGTTCACATAATCATAAAAATATGTGCCTTTTCTTCGAGCCAAATCAAATGATTTTTGATCAGCATAAAAGTATCTTAGATTTTCAAAGTCATTAGAATCGAGCGTTCGTACTAAGTTTTCCAAACTAGAACTTAAAAAATTGAAAGAGTCGATAAATTTTAACTGAGCTATTTTTTGCGTATCAATTGGAATAAATTTAGTGAAGGATATATATTTTTCCTTATTTTTTGCCAACAGATTTATTCGCCCGCAAATCTTTGAAAGTTCGTTTATAAACAAATGAGAATCATATCCAGAAAGATTATGAAATATTATGGGAATAAAGTTGGCTGCTTTGCAATTCAAATTACAACTTTTATGTGCAGGTCCTTTGAATTTTCCGGTAAAATGATCATGATCTAAAACAACCTGATCGTTAAGAGCGAAAGATTTCTTGCAAATATGACAACAGGTTGCATTGTTAACAACTAATTGTTCTTCGTCTGTTAATGGCAACATATCTCTATATATAGACAATATTTCATACAACCTTTGAATGTCTTTGGATATCGATTCAACAAATTTTTGAGAACAGTTTGGACCGCGATAAGCTACATATTCATTTAACTCAGGGTTAGATTTACAACAGACGTAATAACCAAAACAAGTAGCTTCATGAATTTGCACATTTTCTACATGCGTTGACTTGTTCTTATCAGAGTACTCCCGCAGTAGACTTTCAAAGTCACCATAGATTACTATTGGTATACGCTGAGTTCTTTCGTAGTGAGAAAAAGAGAGTTTACATCCTTCCTCGGGAAGAACTGTTTGGATCCTAGCACAACTATGGTTCGATAATTTTTGTTCTGAACTGAAATACATAAAACACTCATCACATAAATGGATTTTAGATTTATGTCTAGTTAGCTGATTTCTCAAAAGTTTTTCAATGTTTTTGATCAAACAAAAGTGATTGTGACCATTTCTACTCAAAAATAACAAATTAACGTGCTCTTGTTTCCGTTTGAGTGTTTTGTATAAGGGACCTGTAACATTATTTTTTTCATCCAAACCATATACATTAACACTTATGTTGTCATTTTTTTTTTCAAAACATTTAATATTATTAAAGTTGGGGGGAAATGATATGTTTGAAATATTTAATATTTCTGAATAATGAGGATACGATGAAACTCTATTTGGATTTTGTTTGGCAGGAAACATATGCGCAACAATACACCAAAGAAAACAAAACTCATCAGTATTATAAATATTAAGACAAGATTTGGTATTTTGAATTTTTTTTGGGAGAGGAAGATACGAACCTGCTTTTAGCGGATTGAATTTAGCAATATTTATCTCTAAGTGACTTATAGACTCAATAGTCTGCCCAGATTCCGACTGTTCGAATTCTGAACATTTACATGAAAGAACATTTGAATGTTTATAATACAACTTTGATAGATCTGTGTTTTGGAATACCATAGAATATTTTGTGTTAAAAGATTTCAAAGATAAAGCATCATTTTTTGGAAGTTTGAATGTAATAAAAAGTTCTAAATTCACTTTTACTGACTTATGTTTCTTTATCAACTTTTGAATAATATCACATACTATTGGAGAAGCTTCTGATAAAAATTGTTCAGGAAAAATATAGTTCGTAGTAGGATTGATTCTGTAACTAATTATTCGATTTTTAAAAGCAGAAGCTATTATTTGAACGTTGCTAAATTCAGTTTGTACTAAGCAGTTTAGTTTATGCGCGCTACTTTTCCTATGAGAAGATAATCGATAGACTTTGACCTGACAGTTATTACAAAAATCCATTTTGACTTTTTCAACTACAAAAAGTTATAATTCCAAGTGAAAAATGTTAAAAATAGCGCGTATTTTAATCATAAAACCATATACGAAGTATTTAGGTAATAAAAAAATGATCAAGTCACAATAATTAGGCAAATTAGTGAATTATGATAAAATATATGAAATATAAGTTCAATAATATTACTACCTATTACCTAACTATATACTACTACCTAACCTACTACCATATAAAAAATTAAAAAAACTTGAAAGAAAATAAAGTATTAACAGTTTGAAGACATTTCCAATAATATACCAACTCATGAAACATACCCATTGAAAAAATAAAAAACAAATTAGCAAATGTTAGATGGGTATACTACTGGACGAATGCCTTTAAACGTAGCCTTAGTATCGGTTACTAATTTAGCTACCGATCGCCATACGGGGCTGTCCAAATTTACCGCCGTTTTAAACTGCACCAGGGCATGCTTGCTCTTCTCAAACTCGTTCATGTGCCGATGCTCAATGTCCTTGGTATTGAACACTCTGCATTCTATGTAAAAATCGCCCCGGCGAGCAGGGTCCGTCTGATACGAGTTGCCGCTACCAGTACGTCTTATAAAAAAGTTTTTTAAAGCCGAAACCCTCACTGGCTCCTGTTCATCCTGTAAATATAAAATACTAACATTAAAAAAATATAAAAAAGTCTTCTTTACTTACCTCAAATAAAATTTAATAGTGCCAAGTCTCGACTATCGGGACTCGATGTTTAAGTAAAACAAATCACATAAAGAGCTCTTAAATTCATGAAATACGAATTTTAATAATCCATTCATTTAATATAAAAAAGTTGAAATTTTATAGAAACTCAATTAAAAGTAGGTAAATCAGCCTAAGTATGATATTTGCAGGCAATTCATGAAATTATCAGTAAGTACATTTTACCTTAATAATAATTAAAGTTTACGATCTTTCTTTGCGACTTCTTTAATATCTGTTTGCCTATATTTCCTTAAAAGTATAAATATACATTACTAGTTTTAACCATATTATGACAGGTATTTGCTAATTTTTAATCGATGAATATTACCAAGCTTTAAAACCATACACATATTTAAAGACTATCATAAAAGGCTAGTACAAAAAAATAAAATTATTATTTCTAACAATCACAACTTATGAAGCCTAAATTAGATTTCATTTAGAATTTTTGTTATTGAAACTAGATAATCTAATCAATAAAGAACACCGAATAAACTGACCTCAGAATCAGGGAATTGTGAAATTTTCCTTCTTTTCTTGTTGGCCTGCGCACAGGACAGCTCTTCGTCCGACTCGGAATCAGCAGCATCCAGCAGTGGGCTCTCGAGCACTGGGGCGCTGCTCGTAGAAGGAACGATTTTCTTCGCCTTTGCTTTTGTGGCTTTTTTCGTGGTAATGGCAGCCTTTTTCTTTGGAGCAACCGGTGGCTGCTCTAACTCCTCACAGTCCGATACAAAAGGATTGGAAGACCTGAAAATTATTGAACAAAATATAGTTATTGCGTTTACACACTAATGAGGCATTTCAAATAGCTAAAACCAAACACTTATGATACATACATACTTTAAGTCACTAATTTTTTTAAAATTTTAATAGACAGTCGACACAGGCATCTACTAGGAACAGAAAAAAGCAATGATCATGAAGAAAATAATTTGTAAAGATCGATATCATAGGGCAGCATTCACACTTCTTTTGATAAAATTTATTAGCAATAATTACAAAAGCAATATTATAACTTACTTACCATTCTAGTCCATATCATACAAATACATATGGCTCAGTTTCGTGTACTGTAATTTTACAATATAAGCTTTAGTGCGATCACTTGTTTAGGAGCCGATTTTGGTCGATGTTTACCTAGTGTTTACGCTGAATTTGCTCGACGGCTCCAATTCGATACGAAAATCTAAAAAGGAAGTGGCGTGTAGGTACTGACTTTTAAGAAGAATCGCCAGCAGCACATTGGTTTAAATAAACCGCTTTGATTTAAGGTCTTGGTTTTGATGCCTGGTGAATACCAATGATCCTAGTGCAGCGAGCTAATGGGCCTACAATGTGTATTTTCGGATCGTATAAACGTGAAGTAATAAAGTTAATGTATTTAATACTACTTAATATTTCCTTCCAACCTGCTCGTACACTTTCATAACAACCCGTATCAAGTTTCAGCTCAATCAAATGCTCAGTTCAGGAATTCATACAAGACGAACATACTAAATTACATACTTACAAATGAAAAACTATTTTTGATGTAATATAATAGGTAACAGATTGCATCTATACAAACTTAATAAAATAAAAGCGAAGAAACCGCGTAGAATTACTGTTCGTTGCAGGAGTCGAACCTAGGATCTCTTTCGATCTGGTTTTAAGTTTGTCACTTTTATTCTATTTCATAATTTGTAGTGTGAAATAAATGCATTTTCTTTCATTCTTAGCGGGCAGGAACGCTAAATAAAACTAAAATAAAAATCTTTTTTATTCAATATTGGTACATGCGCTTACAGAACGTCATAATATTGCAATAATGCACTTTGTTGCGCTCGCCGATAATTATGCCAGCCCAACAAACTATCTTATACTGCGAAATTACGGATTCTGTTTGCGCTAGCACCATGGCAGTCCAGGTTCGAATCCTGACCCTGCCTGATAATAAAATAATGTAACAGATGTTTGGACTTGATATAATAATTATCTTTAAAAATTTACACTTTTATTGTAAAAAAAAAAAAAAAAAACAGAAAACGTCAGACATTCATATTATCTTAAAAAATATGTCTATGCATTATACATAGTCAGAAAGTTAAATAAAAAAAATCTATTACAAACAGTATGTGAGTTGCAGTATAGAGGTAGTAGTTGCCTACTTGATAATTCCCGATCGCTAGGTTTTGGATTCGATACTTGCAACTATCATGCGCACCGGTGTATTTTTTTTAAAATGTAGGTTTATTTTTTTTTAAGCTGAATGAGATCTTACTTTATTTAGTCAAATCTTAAATAATTGCTTATTTTAATAATTAAAATCAGAATTTTTTAGAAAGCATAGATACATTTTGTGGTGCCATCTACATATTTTTCTCACATACTTACTATGTTTCATGCAATATGATGATTCTTAGAACTAAGTGCATACATTAGGTGGCGTTAAATGATATTTGACGAAAACATTTCAATTATTAATGATTAACCCGTCTTATTTAAATATTATGCAGTTTATTTATTCAACAATAGAAATATATTGAAGCGATGCATTTATAATAAAAAAAAAAATGATTCAATTTATTACGTTTAATGAGATATTCGCAAAATTCCTAAATCGCGCTATCACTGTTTTTATTGATTATTAGTATATAAGAAAAATAACATTGCTTGTCAAGTGGCAGTTGGATATGAGATTCACTATACGGATTCGCCCAAATCCTATGGAGTTGATCATGTCTGATGTAGTCACGTGCTGTCAGCGAAAGTTAGTAAGACTTGGGCAATCTGAAAACCTTCAATGACATATAGCACAGAAGAAGTCTCTATAACAATTAAACAACAATTATAAAAACATACTCGGTGGTTGCCGTGGTGTGCTTTTACAATATCTCGAACTATAAAGACGAGGGTTTTGCTACTTTTTCCTTTTTTTACGATAACGTAACTGAAGCAGAGGATAAATCTGGTTTTTGAGCTGGCAGTATTGGGGATTCTGCATCATGCAGCTCAAGCGCAGCGAGGGCAAGTGATGCAGAATCCCCAATATTGCACTACTTTCTATGTTTTTCTTTCGCTCCCAGTTCAGCAAATAAAGTATAATAACATCTGATTGTGTATGTCTGATTTTAAGCTTTTTGAGGAAGATTTGTGTGTTAGAATAAGTGTGTGGTGTGTACTGTGAATGTGGGCGTTCATCAGTCCAGTGCTGATTTTTATTATTTGAAGTCATTATACAGGGTGACTGGTGACAAATTTGAGATACTGAAGGAGAGCGCTCCGAACTCGATTCTGATCATAATTATGTATTAAAAGTAGGTACTTAATTTTTCACGAGAATTCCCGTGACCAGGCACGCGGATCGCTGCCAACGCTAGCGTAACCATGCGTTGCGTAATCAATTCTTTAACATTCGGTTAAGTTTACTCAGTAAATATTTAATATTTATTTTTATTATATTTATTCTCTTCATATATGATCTCAAACTATCACGTCCTTGAATTTCAAAAGTTCTTCAAAAGTTCTGTATTTCACAAAAAAAGGACCTTAGGTTCATAAAATATATCGGAGCAAAACCGAAATAAATCGGTATTAATCGCTATTTTTAAAACCGGTTGCGAGCAATGGTCGCCAGGGCCTATTAGCTCACTGGAAGAGTACTCGCCCGGCAAGCGTGAGGTCCAAGGTTCGAGTCCTGATCGGGTAATTCTATTTAGCACAATTGTTCAGTTATTTGAGAATGATTTACCATTATTAACTGCAAAATCCCTAATATATATTTCATTTTTTATCTCTGACAAAATGACGTAAATATTAACCGATTCAAGTGTCCGTTGAAGTTTTGAGAATTGCAGCATTCGAACATGTAATGAAAAATAACCCAATAAAAAATAATATTTTGTATACTGAATAATATATTTAAAAAAAACAAGCATAATTAATTCTATTTTTATTTACAGATTCGCCCCAGCATTGCTATACCTTGCTTCTTACAATGACAATAGAACCCATTTACACTTTCCCATCCCATTATTATCATCACAGCATTCATTTTAGCCTCCCCCCATCTGTTTATTGTCCTAAGGTCTCTCATTTAGCTACTGAGAATGCATTTGATATAGGAACCCACTTAACAAGATATCACTTACTTAGCGATAGTCCTATAGCTAGCATAATAAAGTATTTTGAAGTGAAAATAGTAAATTATTCGAATATAAATAACCTCTCAAGTGGATTGGGAAATAATTGTCCAGCAGTGGGATAGCTTGGGCGTAGTATATCAAAAGTCTTTAGTTAAAAATCTCTTGTTATCTTGTATAATAGAAATGTAATTATTAAGTAACAGTGTGAACAATTGTTGGTAAACCTGAATAAAGAAAATAAAAAAAATAGCAGATTACGAAAGAATAATAAAGAGATCAGTTCAAGTCTACAGCTCAATGCATATTTAATAGAAGAAGATTGTGAATGAGTTATTTATGAAGCATAATTCTTGATAATCCAAACATATTAAACTCAATAAGTATAATACTTCAATACGTACATTCTTGGCCGTAGTCTGGACCTGAATCATATTTGCGTTTTTTTTCTAAACACAAAATCACATTAAAAAAACTTAAGAAAAATCCAATAAAATTAACTTTCATGGTAGCAAAAATACATCAAATTGACAGTGACAAGAACACTGGATGTGATTTTTTTAAATAAAAGTGACATCGTAACTCGACATATTAAACTTCTTCCAAAGCTGTAAAGAAAACAAATAAATAAATGATGCATTTTAATGATACTACAACAGGGCAGTGAGACTCTTAATCAGCAAGTAAGTGGATGTCAGGCTTCCGTTTTCATGACTTCCTAACGACAAATTTACACAAGCCCTCGGGACTGCCTACTTAACCAGCCCTCCAAAGCAGTGATTTCTTCGTGATAAATTAACGGACAGCGGTCACTGATCCTTGTCTTGAACAGCCAAACGTACCTATGGAAGGATACAGATGAAGCGTTCAAAACCTATAAAAAAAAATTAATTGATTTTGAATCCTGTAACCTCGACATTATGCTCAAATTGGTTGGGGAAATTTGACAGGTGTACACACTTGATCTGATGCCTTATATACCTTATATGATTAACACATTGAATGTCGACATAATATTATCAACATTATCTGCTCCTCACCATACAAACAGAACAATACGAATTTAGTCGTATTTGAAAACGGTTAAATACGTCAACGTCTATGATGCCAACGCTACGAGTTAGTTCGTATACGAGATTACTCGTATATTGGCACCAAGCAATTTTACTGACAGCAGATTATAGCAACAAACAGTATTTATTATCATATTTGTTGCTAACTTTGTAAAAATGTATTATTTTTTTGACATCTAGTAAACGCCAAATGCTATCATGAGCTATTGAACTGCTACAATGTCGCACTCACGCCCTCGTCGTAATTTTCAAAGATCGATAAATATTGAAGAGTGCCAATGCAGATTATGGTTCTGGTAAAGATATTTCAAGTCCTTCAAGTGAAGAATATGTTCCGAAATTTAGTACTGATAGATTCAGTGAGTCCTCGGTTTCAGCCATTAGTGAGTCAAAAGACGATTCGCGTCGGTATAAAACAGTTACAAGCTGTTTTCGTCTTCAGCACCTAACATCTAAGATGAGATTTTTAGAATTCAGGAAAGAGATAATTTTGCATTTACAAGGTCTATTAGATGATGTTGGTACTCCTCGTTCTCTCTTGTTTCCTAATCAGCCTTCTACTCAGTTTCCTCCTTCATCCGTTGATCAAAATACCCCTGACTGATTAAAAAGCTAAACCAAAAAAGCTTTGTCGAGTTTGCACCAAGAATATAAGACTTAAAGAAACTGCCTATTTATGTGAAAAGTGTGCAAGGAATTCAAATTTATGTATTATAATTTTTTTTTGTGTCGTCTTTGTAATTATACTAAAAAGGTTATTTACAACAACTCTGTTTACTTCTAAAAATACGTTCGGAACTATCTTGTAAAATTCATGTATATTTTTTTCCTAATATAGAATCCTACTATTTTTTTTGTTTTTTTTTTATTTGTAAGATGCCAATCTATAATATCGCAACGTTCTCAGGACGCCAACTTTATAATTTTCCTCTAATAACCTTAACTAAAGTCTTACGACTAAACTCGTAGTTGGCGTAGCGGAGTAAAAACAGGTAGGAGTAAAGTAATAGCTGACATTTTCTATATTCAACAGGTTGTTATGAGAAAATACTTCGACTAACAAATAGTAGGTAAATAAGCTAAATAAATAGCGTTTAATCCCTACTAGCTCTGAAAATCCGTTCTATTCGTTAGTATTCGCTTAAATTACAAGATGTTGGATACTTACGTAATAATGCTTCTTTCCTAAAGTGTCAACAATACTGGAATTAAAGTGTGCCTATAACATGGTTCATTAAAGAAAGGAATAAAAAATGGCGGCGCTTATCATGTTCCCTCGCTCGCTGACTCGTGCTGTCTATCTCACTCTCGCGCGTACAGTCAGCAAAAAAATATTTCAGTTTAATAAATTGTTATATTTTTTTTATTAATAATTATTTTATTGTTGTCGATATTTTTCGGCTGTTTCTCAATGAACATCCGTTGTTGACATCGTTTTTTTTTGCCAACGATGTCGATACCACAGATGTTAATGTTAAATAAAAAACAAAATAAAAATTTTGAAAAACCCACGACGCGACGGTTAAAAAGTAATTGAAAAAGAATAAAATAATTTAAAATCCCCGACTGAAATGATTTATGTGACGAGAGATAATTAACGTGAAAAGCTTTTTTAAAAGTTCACTTGATCTCACACAGAGTCGGTCATATTATGAACAACATACTATTCGTTTTCATAGCACTTCCTACGCTTACCTATTCGGTTCTCGAAGATGTAGATGTCGCAATAACATAGGTATTCAACTCCCTATGAACTTTATAAGAAGAGCAAAAAAATCCGTCTGGGGCCAGGGACCGGAAAACCCCTTTATTTGATTAAGCCTATTGATAGGGTAACCCTATCAAAATCTTACCATATGGAAGTGTAACCCTATTGATATGGTAAGCTTATCGACGTGGTAACACTTTGAATAAAGTTAACTACTTTCGGATGCGCTTACCCTGTGATAGGGTTAGCCTATTTCTATCTCTTTCCGCGCATGCTGTTGAATTCGGAAGTATAATTCGAAGTGCGAGATTGAATAGATGGTGATATTTTTGATAATTTGATATTCTTAGAGATTAAATTTGCCTGCAGGTTTTAAAACCCTATTGAATCGGTAACCTTCAATAGGGTTTTCGATAGGCTTACTGCTTACATGAAGCTAACTCTATTGATATGGTAAGCCTTAAATTAGGGTAAGTCTTCGATACGGTTACCAAATTGATAGGGTTTTTTAAAACAAGTCTATGAAAAACCCAATCAAAAACCTCTTTAAGGGTAAGCGGTTCCGGTCCCTGTCTGGGGCTGCCATTGAATGAATTCATTTTGTAGTTTTATATTGAAATTTAAAATATTGATGGCAGCCCTCGACGGATTTTCTTGCTCTTCTTATAAAGTTCATAGGGAGTTAAATACCTATGTTATTGCGACATCTACATCTTCGAGAACCGAATAGGTAAGCGTAGGAAGTGCTATGAAAACGAATAGTATGTTGTTCATAATATGACCCACTCTGTGTGAGATCGAGTGAACTTTTAAAAAAGCTTTTCACGTTAATTATCTCTCGTCACATAAATCATTTCAGTCGGGGATTTTAAATTATTTTATTCTTTTTCAATTACTTTTTAACCGTCGCGTCGTGGGTTTTTCAAAATTTTTATTTTGTTTTTTATTTCAAACTTTTTAAAGAGCATAATATAGGTACCATACATTACATTACACAACACCTCGTTCCTCATCAGCCCTCTAATATCCCCACCACCGCTGGAAAACCCATGTAGTTTATTTAAATACATGGTGAAGTATTAAAATAAGTATTTACAACTCAACTTTGCTGGGGCTTTGTTGTAACGTAACTCGATATCATATTACGTAGAATGGTTTGTGCAAACCAATGTTACCATTCTTCAAAACCATTGGACCGATTTTAATGCGGTTATCAGTGATGGCTTTGGATTGTAACACCTATCTAAGAACATGCACCAATCAAACCCAAAGCGATCACTGAAAGCCACATTTAAATCGGACCAATGGTTTTGCAGAACTAATGGTTGTTATTACAAACAAATGTTTACTGCAGTGCCCCCTGATGAGTTGTTACCGTTAAACCTATTTAAGAGCATTATACCAATCAAATCCAAAGCGATAATTGAAAACGGCATTCAAATCGGACCAATTTGGTTTGCAAACAAATATTTACTGCAGTGCCCCCTGGTGAGTTGTTACCGTAACACCTATCTCAAAACATGCGCTAATCAAATCCAAAGCGATCACTGAAAACAGCATTTAAATCGAACCAATGGTTTTGCAGATAAACGGTAACATTAGCTTTTACAAACAAATGTTTAATGCAGCGCCCCCTGTTGAGTTGTTACCGTTACACCTATCTAAGAACATGCACCAATCAAATCCAAAGTGATTACTGAAAACCGCATTAAAATCGGACCAGTGGTTCTGGAGATAAATGGTAACATTGGTTTGCACAAACACCCTCTCACCCCAAACGCATATACCGTCTCCGTTCCGTCGTGGGTAATAAGCGTTTTAAACGGTGGGCGTTTGTTAAAAAGTTGTGTTGCATCGTTGCATGGAATAAAGTCTTTGCACATCAAATTATGGCATACACGCAACTGGAAGAGGTTTGATATCAATCTTTTAATTTTATAAAGACTGCTATTTTATTGCTCTATGATTAATGCATAAAAAAATAATTAGTAATGATTTTTACATTTTACATATTTAGGTACGTTTGATAAACTCTAATCAAATTAATGACTTTTAATTATTTTTACCAATACTGAAAATAACTCAATTTAATTGAAGTATATTAAATTATAATATTTTAGATAGACATAAAAATCAAAATTTCCGCAGTCGGATTTTTTAGTTTATGTAATTACTTATTTATTATTAATAATAAAATAACTTATTTATTATGTTAAAAAAAATCACTTATTATTTTTAAATTGAAAAAAAAGATTTTTTTTGCTGACTATTGTACTATTTGTCAACGTAAGTACATGCCACCATTTAAGATTTCTTTCTTTAATGAACCAAAGTATACCTTTATTCATTAAATAAAAAAAGAATGTATAAATGTGAATGTGTTGGTTAAAAAAAACAATAGTTTTAGTAATTCATAAACTTTACTCTCACTTGCTTATAAGAATAGTTCTTTTGCTTTTTATGAGGCAAAGAATATTTTCCTTGTTCTTCCCATGGAGTTTTTATGTACGTATTTTGGATTCCATCGGCAATCATAACAGTGAAGAGACAGACTAAAATCACTAGTAGTGCTATGATCATTCGGTCTATAATATCTTTGTTTTTCTCGACCCACAGTACAGTCGAGTATAAATTTTTCATTTCACTTTTTTTAAATATCGCACTGGGATTGGTCAGGATACTAAAAGGTAATGTCAAGTTCAAAAGTGTAGATATAACGGTGAGGATGACAGATATACTAAAATCTAAGGTTTTGTTCACATTCAATGAAAGTTTGTATTCGAGTTTGTCTTTTTTCTTTAGGAGGATGAAGCGCAAGTCATCGCTTCTGTCAAAAAAGTGATCGAGTTTCAGGAGTTTTATCAACCTGTAACAAAAGTAGAAGGAATATTTAATACACATAAATTAATAGGCATCAAATGGTTGTATAAATTATATAGTAGTAAAGCAATAGTTGTATAATTTATATAATTTACATAATATTTTATGTATTAAAGTAAATCTAATTAATTCATTATATTTATAGTGGGTATCAATTAACCTCTTAAGACCCTAATAAATTATTTTAATAAAAAAAAAAAAAACTGAATGGTTTCCTTGAAAACTTTTGGGAGATAAGGCTGCCATTTATTGCTCTTTTTCGAGTTTTAATTAAAAAAAAAACAGTTTTAGCGGTTTCTTGAATAAATATTGAACGGATATACTTTTACAACATTTGTTTTGCATGATCATGATTTTTGAATTATTTGTAGTGTAGAATGAGTAGTAGAAATATTTTATGTGAAATCATCTTATGATCAGATAACATCAGTTGTCATAGAAAGCAAATGTTCTATCCTTATTATAAGTTAGTATACAAGGTGTTCTTTTTGATATAGGTACCATAACTTTGAGGTTTTTTTCCTTACGAAAAAATAATACTTTTTGCCCAAGAATATGTGGTTCAAAGTGCATACTTTCCAAGATATAATTAATCTTAATGTAATGAGTTCATAAATTATCACCCTTGTAAAATCTCTTTAACATTAATTCAATAGACGCGTGTCACTGTCACTGAAGCCATACAATAAACAACAAAAACATTTTGAACGTTGAGGTACGTTGCATACAATTTATTTATTTATTTACACTTTATATATGCCTTACAAAAAATACAAAAAATTTAAACACATAAAAAAAAAGATATACAATTGGCGGCCTTATCGCTGTGAAGCGATCTCTACCAGACAACCATGGATGTAGAATATTCGAAAATTTAGCTTGGGGCATACCTATAAACCTACATAAAACATACACTACATAAAAATATACTTAAACTATACAAAAATGATATTTATAAAAATACATAAATGGATATACTAAACATACCAATAAATATACATAACACATACACATTATAGTACCTAAATAAGTGATCAAATAACTTCACTTGCTGATAAATAGTGGGATTTTAGGAGTTTTTTAAATGAATGGAGTGATTTTGCTGATTTTATATTTAAAGGGAGTTTATTCCACAATCTTACTGCTCGAACCATGAATGATTTGCTTAGATAATCCGTAGAGTGTGAATGTACAATGAAAAACGTGCATAGCCATAAAAAAGGGATAGAAAATGCCACGTTGTCATACTTCGCATTAAAGGTGTTTTACACAAGATGTTTTGACATAATTGAATTATTTTTTATGAAAAATAAAAACAAAAAAAATAATTAAAATGTTATTTGATTATAAATCATGGTACCATTAATACCCTAAAGTTATGGGAAATCAAGCGGAACACCTTGTATAAAAAGAAAAACAGTTTTTTCTCACTATTTCGATGCCGTGGTCACAGTTACAAGTACACAAATTCACGGTCTTTTAGCAGCGTCATTTTTGTTCCCTTATGAGGAAGAAAAATGATTAGATACCTAAATTTCCTCAAGATTTTACATATCACTTTCATGAGAATTTTAAAACACATCTGGAAGATTCACATATTGAAGGATTCAAATATACAAACTCTTAAGCTTTATTATACCTACATAATAATAATAACATAATAATAATCTATTTTTAATAGAACTTACCTTTGAGTCAAACGATATAACAACATTGTAACTTTTTTAACACAACACACCTCATAAAAATAAACTAAGGTCCGAATATATTGAGATCTCTTATTTAAATAAATCAATTCTTTTGAACATATAAATATGTCTAACCTAATTAGGCAATTGTCCAATTTTGTTAATTTGTTCTTTTATCCTTTATCATTTAGTAATTATATCAGAAATCAATTAATAGCTTTGTTCATTAGTGTACTTACTCATACAGATCTTTATTGTGAGATCTATTGAGGTTTAATTTTAATAGCTTACTAGTAAAATTTATGATAAATATTTGATGTCAGGCTGGTGGAGTGGTAAAATG
This sequence comes from Stenoptilia bipunctidactyla, assembly GCA_944452665.1. NCBI lineage: Eukaryota > Metazoa > Arthropoda > Insecta > Lepidoptera > Pterophoridae > Stenoptilia > Stenoptilia bipunctidactyla. The sequence continues at coordinate 22,476,672 of OX101742.1, read as the reverse complement.
CGAGAGACCCTGAGATGGAAACCTGGCTGGGTTTATACAGGCTCCATCTCAATACCATCTCAATAGCCAATCAATAGCAGATTAAAAATGATGAGTGGATCTTAATTTGGAAAAAAAAGTATTATTAAAGTATTAAAATTTCAAAAATCATCTTTTTTCATTTCATCATCACTTAAATTTTTATATACATTTTATGACTACATGGAACGTTTTTATTACTTGCTGTGTAGTCATTAATAACAGATTTAACTTAAATTTTGATTAACTACTTAGAATAGATTTGACATTTTAATAAATTAAAATATTTGAAAAAAATGACCTACTCATCATCCTTATCTGCTATTAAATATTATTAACTATTATAGACGGACCCTATATTTTTAACTGATTTCAAAAAAATGGAGGTTATCAATTCGACCCAAATTTCGCATTAGTTTCCGAATACAAATTTGTTTGATATAAAGGTGTTCTTTTTGATACCCCATAACTTTAAGGTTATGTTCCTTAGTCCTTACTAAAAAATACCACTTTTTGCCAACGACTATGTGGTTCAAAATTGCATACTTTCCAAGATATCATCAATCTTAATATAATGAGTTAATAAATTTTAACTCTTGTAAAATCTCTTTAAGATTAATTCTATTTTAAACGTTGAGGAACGTTGCATACAATGTACAACGCAAAAACTGTACCTGTGCATAGCGATAAAAAAGGGATAGAAAATGCCACGTTGTCATACTTCGCATAAAGGAGTTTAACATAAGATATTTTGACTTAATTGAATTATTTAGTATGAAAAATAGAACAAAAAAAAATTTTGAAAAATTATTCACATGTTATTTGATTCTATTACATGGTCCCATTAATACCCTAGAGTTATGGGAAATCAAAAGGAACACCTTGTACTTATATGTAATAAATTCCAGAACTGTAATTCTAATCAATTCCAGTTTTCGTATGTTAGTCTATTCCCCGTCTGAACAAATGTGCCGAATTTCAAAAGTGTATGTTTTTTTTTTTTTTTTTATATGTGACTAAACCCGCGTTTGACCTCAATCTCACCTGATGGTAAGTGACGATGAGGTCGAAGATGAAAGCACACGAGTTTAGGAAGGAACTGGCTCTTTATACAATATTGCCGGAACACATTACCGCCGGAGCGGTAACATTTGGCGGCAGACTTTATATAAAGGGTGGTCGCTAGCCAGGCGGACCCAGAAGGGATCCTACCACCAAGCAAATATATAATATATAATATGTTTGTATGTATGTTCGTTTTTATTTTTGTGTTCGCACGTCTCCGGAGTTACTAGTCTGATTTAAGTGGTTATTTTTTTATATTGGTTATAAACTATAATGTAACGTGGACAATATCTAGTTTTAACTAATCATGTCGACCTCAGGGAATACTGTAAGTATGTTCAAAATGGGTACAGTAGTTTTAAAGAAAGGGAATTGTAACCGACGAAAGAAAAGAAAAATAATATCTACTTAAGAAAGAAAAATATATATTTACCTTCACTATCAATGTGAGGAACCTTTAAGTTACTAGCCTACGATAAAAAAGTAAACCGACCTAATCGTACCTTACTTACGTAAGTTTACAAAGAATACAACGCAACAAAAATTTTGCTTACAACTACTTACCGACTTACCTAGTTTACCCTTAAACTTTAGTTAAAAAGAAATAAAAGTATATTTAAAAAGAAAACGACTTCAAAACTGTGCTTAACTAACTTACCTATGTATGTTTAGAAAGAATATTAAAAAACTAAAAAATAAAAACGATAACCTCTGTCTTGAGTAAACTACAAAGTGAATTAGTATAGGTTCAAACTTAGTATTATTTGAAGTTGGTGCCTGTCCGAATTATACTTCTTACATTTTCTTTTTAGCTAAATACATTGTCAACTGTTATGACTTTCGAATATAATTTATGAAGAGCCAGTTCTATCCCAAGCCATGTGCTCTTTGACCTCGTTTTCAAATACTTCTCTCAGCTATGTGACGAGAAGGTTTAGGCCATAAACTTCCAAATTTTCAGGGCCTCGAAATTAGAAATAGCTTATCCAAATGATTACTAAAAAAATCCTTGCAATTACTGTAAACAAATAAATAGTACCTGGGGCTGACTGTTTTACGTACCCTTGAAAACACGGATGAAACAAATGATCGGCGGTCACCAATCCTTGATTCAATGACGCCTAGCACTACTTAAACCGCAATACCAAATGAACTACACACTGCGCCATACTTAGTCACTATGCCATGCCGACTCATAACATAGAATCTCAAAAAAGTAAATGATAAATCATAAACATTTTCAAGAGCAGAAAACTATCCGGGCACTCGTACAGGTCACAAATCCTGGATTTGTCAATACGACCAAGAAACAAAGCGTCAGTCGACAGTTTGGCTGTTTCAAAATGAACAAACGCCTACGAACGTGAAGCGATCGAGGAGCGACTTCACTTTGACGGAGTACAATACAATACAAAAACTCTTTATTGCACACCTCATATTATAAAAAAATAGGGCCTTCTCGCTAAGAGAGATCTGTTCCAGGCAACTTTAGGATGGACAATAATAACTATAATTATTGTAATAAGAAGGTGCGGTGTATACATAAATAATAAGTAATAATACAATATAATAGATGATTAAACGAACTTCTAAGTGAAGTTCTATCGCTATTATATGAGTCGCTTCATTCGAAGATATTATATAACAGGTAGTCCTTTTTAGGTACTAGGTAACTTCGCATAATTTAAAGTATCATAAAAAAAAACACTGTGGTGGGGCGCCGCGTGGCATGATCCACCCGGTTCGCGCCAAGCCCTCATTCTTTAGAGACCCTAAACGAAACTTTTAAATGGGTTCTGGGGTGGGTGGGTACGTCATATCTTCGAATGAAGCGACTCATATAATAGCGATAGAACTTCACTTAGAAGTTCGTTTAATCATCTATTATATTTCGTCGCTTCATTCTTCAGATATTATATAACAGGTAGATTTTCAGAGATAGAAAGTTTTGTTTAGGTATATACTTGGAATTGAAATAAGTAAAGATATAAATATGTAATTACATATTTTATTATTATAGTACTTAATAATTAGTATTATTACATAATGAGCTTCAAATAATCTTACTTTATTTGAGTCGCTAGAAATTATAATCAGCTTAAATTAATGAAACTTAGTGATAGTCTATTTATAGACACATAATTTTTAATGTAGTAATTTACCTAATATCAAAATACGTAATATTCAATAACTATTTTTAATATTAGGTTAAGTATTGTTCATGTCTCGATTAAGTATCGACAAAGCAAAGTTATTTTGTTGATCATCTAAAGGCCGATGGTAAAACTTTGCGAACACCTGTGAGTTTTGTGTCCACCCGGCCGTTTTTCGAATGACATCGACACTGATACTGGCCGCGCGCGCGGCTGAGGTCGACGCGTGTCGTGTGCTGTGCGCACTAAAACGCTCATGTCAATGCCGCTCGTGGCGAGCGTTTGCTTAATCCATCCACTTAGCGTCTGACTTGATGCAGTTCTGTGGGGAGCTTTGAATGTTACGAAGAGATTCCCGGAGTTTGAACCTCAGATATTTTTTGTAATAAAAATATATTCTTTTAAATTTGATACTGGGCATATGTTGATATTGCTTTGAAAGTTTGGGAGAGATAATAAGGGCTGTTCACGATTTGGAGCGGAAGTCTTGATTATATCTGTTATAATAATATTTACTTTATCAGATTGAAAAACAATATTTTCTAATTTAAGTAAAGACAATGTCTGTACTCTTTGACCGGTACATAAAGCTAATAATGTAACGAGTTTTTTTGTAATATTTTCTAATGATAAATTAATATTTGGATACCAAGAAGACAGTTGATTTAGTACTAAATTTGGATCCCAAGTAAATGAATATTTAGGCTTAATATGTTTAGTTTTATAGGCTCCTTTTAAGAGGCGTTTAACACAACTATTATCACTTATCTCTTCTCCTAATAAAAGAGATAATGCAGATCGATGTGTATTTAATGAACCGTAAGAACATCCCTTATTAAATTGCTCGTTTAAGAATCAAAGAAATAATGGAATGGATTTTTCGAAACTATTAATTCATAACCACACTTCTTGAAACCATAACTTCAATGAGACGGTGTACTGGCGAACAGTAGTGCCTGCGAGCGAGGCGAGCATCAACGTGAGAGCCTCTTGGTGGGCAGCTGCGCCGGCTGAACGACGCCCGGAGAACCTCGCGGCACCCAGGGTAAGGCTGGAGTGCAGTGAGTGCTGACTCCATGGCTGGGAAGGCCAGAAGGAGACAAGTACCCCTTCGGCTTTATCATCAATGATTTTTCGTATACATTTTAATACAAGAGAAAAGGGAGGAAATGCATAAAAATCCAAGTCAGCCCAGCTTATTGTAAATGCATCAACTGCGACTGCATCAGGTTCAGGCTTCCAGGTGACAAATAATTAACATTTGGCATTGGCTCGACTTGAGAACAAGTCGATCTTAATGGGCCCGAAACTATTTACAATAAGTTGGAAAGCGCTATCCGAGAGGGCCCATTTCTGGACTCGAAATCTGCTCGATTTTCTTTGGTGTTAACATAAGAAGCAAATATCCATAAATTGCGTTTTTCACACCATTGCCAAATTTCTCTACTTAAAATATTCAAATGTGGGAACTGAATACCTCCCATCCTATTAATGTAGCTAATGGCGGTAGTATTGTCAATACGTAATAATATTGCACAATCTTTTCCTTCACTAGCTATACTTTTGAGACCTAACAAAACCGCGAGTAATTCTAAAAAGTTCATGTGATTTTCTTTTTCACTGTTCGTCCATGAACCACTATATTTATTATTTTTGCATACTGCTCCCCAGCCTGTCCTAGATGCGTCGGTGTAAATTTCTGACTTATAATTTTGAGTAATGATTGGACAAGAAATAATATTAATATTATTTTTCCACTACCATAAATCTTTTAGTAATATCTTATTAAGATTCATTTTCACCTCATAGTTTCCTCCGAACTTATTTAAGGCTAAAAACTTTTGTCTCTCTAATATTTTTGTATATAAGAATCTATATTTTGTGGCTGGACAGGCTGCGATCAATACACCTATAAGTTTAGCGAAATTTCGTAATGAACAAGTTTTAAGATTAATGTTCCTATTTATTAACTGTGCAATGTTATGCCGCTTATCCCCAGGTAACGTAATAGACATCTGTTCTGTGTTGAACATAAAACCTAAGAATTTGATTGACTTTTTTGGTACAATGTGACTTTTATCGAAATTTACAATAAAACCTAGACAATGTAATAACTTCAAAGTTTCTCTTACATTAATCATGCATTCTTCATATGTATCTCCAATAAGAAGATCGTCTTAATAGGTAGTAGACTTAAAACCTTGTTTTCTCAAATGACTCATTACTTCACGCATAATTTTTGTAAATACCCACGGAGCTACCGATAATACATACGGCATTGTTGTGAACTCGTAAGTGATCGGCTCAGACGAATCATTTTCTTGGAATTCGAATCGTAGGTACTTTCTGTCACTAACAAAAAACGGCATAAGTCGATATGATTCTTTCATATCTATGTTGGCTAAGTATCCATTACGAGGAATTAATTTCGAGGCTGTTTTATAAGATTCCATTTTAAAATGTACTTTTGTTACGAACTTGTTTAAAGATTTTAAATTTAGTATAAACCTTTTTTCTCCGTTAGGTTTCGGAGCTAAAAATATATTTGAAATAAATTGATCATTTGAAGGAGAACAAGGCTTTATAGCCCCTAAGTCTAATAATTTATTTATAGCTATTTTCATGTCTCTTTTTTCACATGATGACAAATTATTTTTAGGAATAGAATACTGACAAATTTGAGTATCAAATGGTATTCTAAATCCATAATTTATACACTTCAATATAACTTCGTTTTTAGTTACTTTTGTCCAACAATCATAAAATAAATTACTTCGACCTGCATGTACCTTGGTTAATGTTGGGTCGGAGCACGCGTCCTGGACTAAGTCTGCGGCTGAAACTTGGCGTTGAACGCAGAGTTCGATTGAGGGCGCCGCTGTGTTTGAGCTGCTATCGGTTTCCTCTGACCTCCCCGCCCCCCCCTGAACGACGGGTAACGAGGAGGTCCTGTCCAGTTTCCCTGCTGAGACGACCGGTTGACCGTTGATATTTGAGAGGAGACTGTTTTGGCTGGGCCTTTTTTAATTAGGGCTCCCTACTTTTCAATGGCTTTACTTGCCTTTATTTTTTCCGGCAACGAACTTCCGAATAAAGTTTCGTCTCTTTCGGAGTCTTGTATTACATGTTTAAAGTTTGTATCCAAATTAGGTAAAATCAGTTTTACCCTATCTTTGGTGAACATAAAGTGGAGGTCTGATAATAGGCAGCATCCATCGCTTACGTGACGGAAGGCCTTCATTTTGTTTTCTTCCTTCTCAGGGAGGACGTCTATCTCTCGATTTATGGTGGTAATACCGTACCCCAGCTGTTGCTGAAAGTTTTGGATTTTTTTTTTGTCACGTGCTCGTGCTATGTCAGTTATGGCTGCTGAGATTTCAGCATTTATTTCAGCTGTAATCGTATTGAAAACAAAAGGTGATCGATAAGATCAAATAAAATTTATTAAATTTTACATCATTACGATATTGAGCGGATAACGTGATATATCTATTATAGATTACACGCATTTTCTGCTCTGATTTTTTAAATAACCTTGGAGGCGACATGTTTATGTCTAATTCATATTAATATAACGCCCATAACGTATTACAGACAACGAGATAAATCTCCTTGAGATTACCCGCATTTTCTGTAATCGTATTGAAAACAAAAGGTGATCGATAAGATCAAATAAATTTATTAAATTTTACATCATTACGATATTGAGCGGATAACGTGATATATCTATTATAGATTACACGCATTTTCTGCTCTGATTTTTTAAATAACCTTGGAGGCGACATGTTTATGTCTAATTCATATTAATATAACGCCCATAACGTATTACAGACAACGAGATAAATCTCCTTGAGATTACCCGCATTTTCTGTAATCGTATTGAAAACAAAAGGTGATCGATAAGATCAGATAAAATTTATTAAAGTTTACATCATTACGATATTGAGCGGATAACGTGATATATCTATTATAGATTACACGCATTTTCTGCTCTGATGTTTTAAATAACATTTTTAAACCGAATAAGTAGGTCTTACCTTGTAAGATTTCTTCTTCATCGGAAGAAATAATTCGCTGTTTCCGTTTTTTATTTATTTTTTGTTCCAACTTTTTTATCTTTATATTATAATGTTGAAGCTGTTCTTCTGCTGTACGTTTAGGGATTTTGTAAAAACTTAAGTAAATGATTAAAGTAAATGACGTATGCTTGTTACCACGCACGAAAAAAGAATGAGGGCTTGGCGCGAACCGGGTGGATCATGCCACGCGGCGCCCCACCACAGTGTTTTTTTTTATGATACTTTAAATTATGCGAAGTTACCTAGTACCTAAAAAGGACTACCTGTTATATAATATCTGAAGAATGAAGCGACGAAATATAATATGATAAATATCATGATATATCTAAACATTATTCCATTCCAGCTGACACTGATAAGAAATAATTATAAACTTGTGACTTAAATGTTGGCAGAGATTTTGCGTGTCGTATCAAAGCGGGCAGAGAATTCCATTATTTGACGGCCTATACTGTTAAGGAGTCGCCATAGAGGGAAGTGGTATGTACAGGTGTCATTAGTTGGAGAGTGTTGGACGTACATTAAAATTATTAGAGAGATGAAGAAACTGGAAGCGTACTTTAAGTTATTGAGGGGTCATGGGAATAAATAAAATGGAGCCGGATAGGAAGCCACTTGAGTTAAGTGCGAAAATGAGATACAAGTTCATATTTACGCAGGCCAAATATAAACCGAATGCAGAAATTTTGAAGCCGCTCAAGCTTATTTAGCTGAGCTTCTGTCAAATCGAGATAGCAAGTCCGCGTAATCCAGGATTGAAAGAAAGAAAGAAAGAAAGAAAAAAGTTTTAGTATCACAAAAAAAAAAATTGTTATTACAGTTACATAAGAAAAAAATCATATATCTACATTTAAAAATAAAACTTACAAAATTATTAAAAATATTAAATAAAAAGAAGCATTTTGTGATATTTGTAAAAAGAAGTGATTGTGCAAGCATAGTTTTGGGGCCTGTAGGAAAAAAGTTGCGGAGTTTTCTGAGCGCAAATATTTTGCGACTAATTTCCGATAACCACGGATCCCAACTTAGTTTGCTGTCCATGACAACACCCCAGTTCTTTACGGAGGGGCTGATAAGAATTTTGGTACCGTCAAAAGATATCATAGGCGGTTGAGAAAAGTTTATATTTGAAATCATCCTTGAACTACCAATAACAATGATTTGGGTTTTATCAGGATTTACCCTGAGGCTGAAAGCTTTACTCCATTCGCATATTTTGCCGAAGTCTTCATTTATGGTAGCAATAGCTTCGTGTAGGTTGTGAAGTGAAGCCTGGCTGTGGATTTGTAGATCGTCTGCATACAGATGGTAGGAAGTTAAATTCAATGGAGTAACTAATTTCAATTCCACTTCGATACCAAAGTAGCATCAACGTCGAATGGTATACCATAAATTGCCTGCCGAAAGTTTTTTCTACAATGAGCAACAAGCGACCGAACACCGGCTCCCGCGGGGTCCTTCTTTCCTACGACAAATCGCCCGCGCACTCTGGGATCAAAACAAGGGACTTCCTGGACTCCACATTGGTCAGAGTCTTGGTCTGATTTGGCTCCGTTGGACTTCTTTTTATTCTCTAAAATAAAATATCAGCTCAAAGGGATGTACAGTTTTCATCGCCAGAAGACGCGCTAGCAGCGTTTAAGAACGCCGTGGAAGAGGTGTCTGTGGGGGACTGGACAAAATGTTGTGGTTTTGGTTCAGAGGCATGAAACTTGGTAAAGCGGCTTGAGTTATATTAATGAATGAACCCACTGTAATGAACCCACTGCAGGGCTATGAGTCTCGCCTATGGGTAACGAGGAGGGTGAGGCCGTAATCCACCAAGATGGCCTGGTGCTGGTTGGTCGATTAAAAAAATGATAATTCTAATAAATTCGGTGTATTACCTTTCAACAGTACCTAGCATTAAGATCTTATTTAACCATATTCAGCAAATAAATGAATCTAGTCTATAGACAATCACATAAATCCCCAGCCGAATGACCAAGTAAGCCATTTTTATTTTGGTTTCTAAGACGAGGATAAGTTTTGAAAGGTTCTTACAACCCAAATCCTAAGAGGGTGAAAAGGAGGTTTTGTTGTAAGTTTTTTCCGGGTCACGTTTTACTCTTTGGGAACGGAACCTTAAAAATATCAGTATATCAAAACAAAATCGTATTTGATCATTTTTGATGATAAAAATACAGGTCTATATTATAAAGCATACATTACTGTTATCTGCAAATGCATGTACAATTACAAACATATCATACTTCATTTCAATTTTAGGTAGCAATTTTTGTTTAGTTAGGCCATATCCTCACTGTGACAGAATACTCGTATGCATTTCGAAATAAAGTTTTAAATTAAGTTAAAGTTTGAGTACTTTTTTTATCGCATATTACGTACTCATACTTCGATCACCATCGCAAAGACTGCTGATGATTTTTAACTTTGTACCTGACAACCTGATGCTCAACAATGCATTTCTCATGATCACGATGTGTGCAATGATACCGAAATGTCGTCGAGTTAATTTGTAAAATATCATTATACGCGAGCCATTCAAAAAGTACTATACTATGCTAGTCTTTTAAAGTGCAAATTAGCATGTAGATTAACTAATGTTAAGTGTGAAAAAAAGTAATTACGAAAACTAAAAACCCGACTGCGGAATACAGTGAGTTCAAACTAAAAAGCGCGAAACAAGGACATCAATATAAATATATAAAACTGTTCCGTTACTGACTGAGTGAATGAGTGACTGAGTGACTGACAGACAACGTACAGCCTTAAATACTGGGTGTAGATAGCTGAAATTTGGAACCTACATTCTTTAGGGGATGTAGGGGTGGTAATGCCCTAAGTACATACGCGATAGGGATAGATGTTACAAGTTTGGCAGTTTCAGAGGAATTGTCAGCGAAATGGGTCATGATTCAGTTGGTTCGATAGTACGTATAAAGATTATTTCCCCAAAAGTTATCAACGGTCTTATTGGACACGGGCGACTTCATGCTAGTTTGTCTTCCCTACAATTACCAAAATTCGATTACTACTAGCGCTACGCGCCGGGCATTACTGGAACTTTTTGTATTTTTTGCTGCATTCGAAATCGATATTTGTGATGTCGCCAGTTGAGAAAAAAAACTTACGCCTGCTAGTTCTTATATATATTATCATATAATCTGAGAGGAAAATTTATCAATATTTGATTATCAAATCATTACATCTGTGACTTGAAGTTTAAATAGTAATTAATCGTCAAACATTATAACTAGTTTTACAGAAGTGGAATTAAAAGCGGTGCAATGAGACAATTATTCTTTATTCTAGTTAATTTGCAGATGGATGTAAGTTTAACGTTCTCAACTGACGATCAAAAAGAAGGGAGGAATCCATGAGGTTCCGGCAATTTTATACAATCTCTAAAGGAAGTCAAATTAAGTACTATTTACAACAATTTGTTATAATTTAAAAGACCATACCAATGACTTTCATGGTCTATCTTGTCTATGATTAATCTATCTTATCTAATGATTACTAATAATCAAATATTAAAGTATTCGAATGGTATGAAATAAATTAGTAGTCGGTTGGCACATTGCTATGTTGGTAACATTCGGCCATCCTGCATGTGGCGTGTCCCACGGCGCGGCGCGGCGTTCCGGTTCGCTGCTACCCTCATTGTTGGTTATCTGTAAGAACAAAGTAATACTGGACAGTGTCTGAATATGAAAGTTTGACAAATGATTAAACGTGAGGAGAAGTGTCTCTGGTGTACTTATACTATTAAGTTTGGTACTTATATTGATCTTATTCTCCTTTAGGATATGTTTTTAAATTTGAGATCATATTTGAAAACCAAAGATTACACATAATTATTTTATTTTAGAAACACTGGACACTTCAGATAAGAAACGTGGAACCTAGGCTATTCTTTACTTATTTATGTCACACAGATTCATGAAAATACTTTATTTAAACAATTTGAATTTGAACTTAATTTTCAACCAGAATTGTGACGCAGATTTGTCACGCAAACCTGTCACGCAGACTTTTTTTCATACAAACTAGTGGTCACACAGACCAGTTATAATACAGACTTGGTTATCACACAGACTCAGTTGTCACACAGACTCGTTTGTCACACAGACTTGGTTGTCACACAGACGCATTTGTCACACAGACTCTGTTGTCACACAGACTCCTTTGTCACACAGACTCGTTTGTCATACAGACTCGTTTGTCACTCAGACTCGTTTGTCACACAGACTCGTTTGTCACACAGACTCGTTTGTCACACAGACTCGTTTGTCACACAGACTTAGTTGTCACAAAGACTCGATTAGAGCACCGCCAAACACCATGATTATAGAAGACGGAATGATAGTTATTTCTAGATATATGTTTTTGTTTCTAATATTTATTTTACTCGCCGTGTCAACATATGCAATTAACTTGATATTATGAATACAGATTGGTTGTTTGAAGATGCTCGAAATTTCACTTAGTTTATAAAATGTATTACTTACTTGCGGTTTGTGTATCTTGATGATGTGAAGAGCTCGAAGACGCTGCATACCAACATGAAGCTGTAGTGTGACCTCTGCGTTGACAGGTCTCACATTGGTGTTGCATTCTGCAGTTTCGTGATTCATGACCCGGTTTTCGGCAGCAGTAACAATATCTAACTCCAGACGACTCCATTCCTGATGTTGATCTTTCAGTACTTGTACCCCTTCTCCAAGTGCTCCTTTGTAACATTCTAGTTGCTTCGACTCTTTTGAAATTCTCCAACGAAGACAAATAACCATGATAAAGTTCTTCAGGTTCCTCACATCGGTAAGCCTTTGCATTGGCCTGTAATTCTACGGGCAATCCACGAATGATGCAAGAATTCGCGTTTTGTCCTTGAATGTGGCATTTTTTAACGAGTGACAATTTGTCGTGAAAATACTTTGTCATTGTTTCTGTATCTTTCTTGGTTCTCAGAAGCATATTTTCGAGGCGATCAACGAAGTCTGTTGACCGCGGGAAAGCGGTCTTCAAAGCTGTTTTCCAGTCTTCCCACGACAAGTCGTAATTTTCTAGGTCATCATACCAACGTCTCGCAGAGCCCCGTAGACGGAGCTGCATCACAAATTGCTTCTGTGTATTATCCCAACCATAAACTTCGCCCAATTGGTCGATCTTGTGTAACCACGTGGCAACATTGTTTTCGTTATCTTCAGGTTGAAACTTAGGGATCACTTCAGCTTCATAATGTGTGATTCTGCGCAGTTTTCTTGGCCGTTCTTCACATAGGTGTGAAGAAAAGAAATCTTCATTTTCGTCTTCACTTGAGGCCGGTAAAGAAGTTTTCATTAGGCGTTTGATGCCATAGCCGGCAGCGTAGGGTCCCGACATTTTTCTTCGGATCTCACTTCTGAGATTTTACAGAAGTGGAATTAAAAGCGGTGCAATGAGACAATTATTCTTTATTCTAGTTAATTTGCAGATGGATGTAAGTTTAACGTTCTCAACTGACGATCAAAAAGAAGGGAGGAATCCATGAGGTTCCGGCAATTTTATACAATCTCTAAAGGAAGTCAAATTAAGTACTATTTACAACAATTTGTTATAATTTAAAAGACCATACCAATGACTTTCATGGTCTATCTTGTCTATGATTAATCTATCTTATCTAATGATTACTAATAATCAAATATTAAAGTATTCGAATGGTATGAAATAAATTAGTAGTCGGTTGGCACATTGCTATGTTGGTAACACTAGATATATTATCTAGTTATGTCACAGTAATGACGTGTAGTAAATTTATTAAATATGCTGTGGCAGATTTTTCACATTTGTATTACTTGCAACACTTAAGTTTCACACAGCTTGTTTTCTTTAACGGTTTTGAACTTTTGTATTCAACCAAATAAGTTTTTGCGTTTGATTATTTTGCTGTGTGTTTTGTGTTTCTAATTCTTTGGTTAGTGTTTTCTGAAAAGAACGTTGAGTAGAGTATTCACTCCTCGCGTCTTTACGATCTCGAATTTTACTTTTGTGAAGTGATATTTTTACATGAGAAACTAGCTTTGTAGTGAAATAGTGAGTTAAGAAAAGGAATCGCATTGATTTTGAATGACTAGCGCAAGGAGGTGAACAATTTATTGTGTGGCAAAAGCATTGAGTTTGGCGAAGACTACCCGAACAAAATATCTATGACTATAGGCTATTATATATAATATCAAACGCAAATATAAAAATATAAAACGAATTGTCTGAGATGCATATTTTTTATATTACTCCCAACTCCCATAGCATAAATGCTTTTATTCTTTTTATTTCAACTTATTACTATTGCGCAGTTTGAATTTGACTCGTTACCTATGTAATAAAACGAGTCAAATTATAATTGCGCAATAGTAATAACTTGTTCTACGAATATCTGAAAATTTGAAAGTGTAGGGGGCTGCATTCTAGGGTTGCTTGGATCAAAAAGTTCCAAGATTGGATACTGACGGTCATCTATACTTTGGTACTTATATTTATCTAGACAGACATGAGTATCAGTAAAAACACAGATTTTGGAAAAACCATCCATTTCAATACTTATATTGAACAATAAGTTGCACAATTAAAATGTAAAACAATATTATAACAGTGTATTTAGAAATTAAAACGTCGAAATGCGCGATAAAATCCATTAAATATATTTTGTTTACAAGTAAGTAGTTTCACATAATTAACACATTCTTCTTTACGAACTTAGCTCGTAGCGTTGGCATTATTATTAATGACTACTTCAAGTTTCTAAATTCAGAACAGTTCAACGATGTTTACTTAAAAGTAATTTATTGTAAATATACCCCATAATACTATTGTGTATTTTCCATAGTGTGGAACTTCTATACACTTAATTCATTAATTCCTAATCATATGAAACATGAAAGTTACTTAATTTATTGACCTGATGTATTATTAGGCTAAGTGTTTGTACCCGATGAATTTTAATGACCGAAACTACGTGCATGTAAATGAGCAAATGCCATTAAAGATATTAAAAGGCTTGCAGAAGTATTGACATAGTGTTCGAATATTGGTTGCAATAGAAACAACGTCGTAACAAATGATGAAGTACATCTAAGCTATAAGTGATCTTCTATCAGTGATAGAGTGAATATTAACCTGAAGATAGGAAACTTAAACAAACAGAACTCTTTTTTGGGTGATGCATCAAATTGACTGTTAAATCAAGATGCTTTCTAACGGAGTCCAAAGTTATAAGGATTGTATATAGTATATGGTTATATTATATTGTAGAAATAACTGAAAGTAATACATTCTTCATTTATCAATGTTTTATATAAAAAAAGCGGTGATCAATTTGATTTACATTTACATGTAAAAACTATCTTAAATGTAGATTATATTACAATTATTTTTAATGTTTTAAATTGACAAAACACTTTCTATACAGGGTGACTGGTGGGTCACTTTTTGAAATTCAAGGACGTGATAGTTTTAGAACATACATGAAGAGAAAAATATAATAAAAAATTAATATAAATTATATACTGGCTAAACTTAACCGAAAGTTAAAGAATTGATTACGCAAGGCATGGTTACACTAGCGTTGGCAGCGATCCGTTGGCCTAGTAACATTGTAGTACTTATTTATAGGAAATTCTAGTGAAAAATTAGGTACCTATTTTTAATTCATCATAATGATCAGAATCTAGTACAGAGTGCTCTCCTTCAGTGTCTAAAATTTGTCATCAGTCACTCTGTATATAAAAGACAAACAAACAATATAAAACAACTTGCGTATATTCGTATACAATACTTACGCTCCATTACTTTAATACGAAAATATGCCGTAGGTATAAGTTATTGTTTGTGAAAGTGATAAGTTACTCATGATTAAGTGTCTTTAACGGAGATAATGATCGTATCAACAAATTTCTCACTAGAACAAAGTAAAAAATATCGGTGCCCCCAATTTATTGTTATCCTCTTTTGTTTCATTCAAGTAGTGTTTTCACAAAACTATGGCTTTGCGAAATATAAATCTTCAAGGATTAAAGTTTTGGTTCAAATACTTTCGTATATTCAATGTTTAGCTATAGTCGGTGTTTTCATAATATATTATTTAAAAGGCGCCAAAAGTATTGATTTTACTTGGGGCATGATAGTACTCGTTGAGTATATTTTATATGCACTGATCTTGACAAATCGTCAAAACTCTATGAGGGATTTTTTAGAAGAAGTTCATTTGCTTGATAGCGAATTTCCACCGTTTTTTATGAAATTAAAATTGAGCAAAGCACTCATCTCTGGAATAACAGTTTTGGGTCTTCTTAGATTTTTTTTAGTTTGGTTTTATCATTTTGTTAATAGAAGAGCTATGCCATTTGGTATGTTGTTATTGACAAGAATACCTATGATGTGTTGCATAATACCTCCAATTATTTATTTTTTGATATACCATTTCATTTTGGTACGATTACATCAACTTTTGGAATATCTAAACAGTGGCCATAGGAACAATTTTAACAGTTATTTGCAGTTTTATAGAAGGCTTTGTGATGTTGTTGAAAAATTCACGGATAGTCATGATAAAATGGTAAGATACTTGTAATAAAATGCATTTTTAAATATATTTTAGGCTATTTTGTTAAACTAATTGCATACTTACGGTCATTTTGGCGATGGGGTAAAACTATCTGCCTCAGACGCCAGTGGTTGCGGGTTCAAACAGGAAAGTACGAAACAAGTAAAAAAAACCTGGTCTGGACGTTTATCTGTATGTATATATATTAGTATATTATGTAACAAGTGAGCTAATTACATTCGAGGCTGTGATTTGAGCCCGAGCCGCAAGCGAGGGCTTAATAATGAGCAGAGACTGTAATTAGCAACGCTCACGACGTTTTTCAACACACTTGTGAGTAAAAGACAGACATACGTGGTCATAAAATAACAAACACACTTGATAACAAAGCTGTGAATTGTGATTGAAAAATGGCGCCGAACCTCGCGCATGCGCGTAGGTTTTTTTTTTCCGCCAAATGTGTCAATGTCTGTATAGCATATACAGCCTATTTTACGTGAAAATGTTTAATTTGGAGTGGTAAATGCAAATATTTTAATATTTTATAACAAATTATTGTAAATAGTGAATAATTTGTTTGATATACAAATTTGTTTTACTAATATAAGGCGCAAACATTTAAAAATGTATAAGGATTTGAAGTGGTATAAAATGTCTTTGTTGTTTCTGAAAATATTTAATGTATAACCCGGATCAATAAAATATGCTCTGTTTACTTGCATGCAATTTGCACAAAGGTACAATTCAACTTTGTAGGATTCATTATATTATGCACTAGGGTATAATATATTATGCACGCGTGACTTATAGCCCAGTTTATAGTTCTAAATTCAATAGAATAAGGCTCACTTTACGAGCAAGTGTGTTGAAAATTATATTCTAGGTTCCCCCAGTTCGCTACATGATATCTCATTACACAAGCTTTGCTTACTTTATGGAAAAGTAGTTGGTGTGATTTTCTGGGGCATTTGTTACCTATTTTTATTTATAATATTTCGATAATTCATATTAGAATATACTTCCGAGCATTCTATGCTTTTAGCATCATCCAGAATCATAGCTTTTTTTGGAGATTGTGGAGAGATAGACAATAAATTAAGAGGATGTAATTTTCTTTTTTCATCTAAAACTTAAGAAAACTAATAAACTAAACTATCAATCATAAATACTTCTTGACCGAAAATATTATGTATCATTAAGTCAGTCACTTATGATTAACGAGGTTAACCAACGAACGTGGAGAAAGCCAAAGGATTTTTTTTTGTTTTTGCGCCAACGCAAGCTTTGGTACCCACTAAAGCAAGCTCTAGAAGGAGGAATATGAATCCATCTTACGGAAGAAAGGGTATTCTAAAGTGATGCTAGCCCCGAAGGCATAAAACAGGTATGAAATACCCTGACAGTGTGGGGACCGCAAGAAAGTTCACATTCCAAACATCCCCCTTTACTGATCCGCCTTGGTGAAGGCCATTGATCAGCATTGGAGCGACAGCCAATCGGTAGATAGAGGCTACGCAGCGAGTGGCAACGCCCAATCCATACTTTATAAAACAAAAGAACGCCATGCTGTCAAGAGACCCCTTTGCGTTCTGGCACTGGGAAGCTGGTTTGGCAGTCGGTTGTGATTGAGTCGCAACACGGCTGCTCGGACCTGAAACGGAAGTAGGAATGGCCTTAGGGGCCTTAGAGGTGGCTGGAGGAGCGCTCGAGATTTCGATGGGCTTTACGGTTTATTTATTTATTTATTTATTACGGTAGCCCTGGCAGCACACGGTGCCTTGGGGCAACCGCGATAATTTGCCATGTGACCTGACTGGCCACATAAGACGCAGGACGGATCATTAGGCTACTCAGGTTGCAAGAGTACTCCTTAGTCCCATTAGGCTCTAGGCACTTGAGCAAAACAGTTTGCCGCCGCATGGCCATACATTTGGCAGCGGTAACATTGACCAGGGTAACCACGTTTGTGTGGTTTCTCAACACGAATGTTAGAGAGACCACACACAGTGCGATGCCCTCTGAAGATGGACTGCTCTTTTGGATTGTTTGCTAGGATCACTTGCGCAAGTGGGAACTGTTTTATCCGGCGGCTGTGCATTTTGTGCACAGATTCAACAGGGAAACATTGAGACGACAAGCCCTCTTGAACTTGCTCGTTCGAAAGCTCAAACGGCACGTTCCTGAGGACAGCACAAATCTTACGCTCCTCAGGGAGGGCTAGGTGCAAGTAAGTGTGATACTCGAGCTTCTTATCAGAAAGAAGCCGAGTAAGATTGCTTGAAATCGGAAATGGAACAGAGCTGGACCTTAATAGAATCACCCGTGTTGGATTCTCTAGTATACTGGATTTTGGGACTATGACTACCGCAAAGAGCAAAGACCTCGGTCCAACTGCTCTTGTCCTGTAGGAAGACGGGGGGCGGAGACTTGGGTTTTGGCGGAGCCGAGACTGATTATGAAGCAGACTGTGACACCGGGATTGCTGAAACGGACGAAGGCGCAGAGGCAAACGGATGCGCAATAATGCGCGGAGCAGGTACAGCGGTTGGAGCAACTGGAACGGAAGGATGAAAAATCAAAGTTACATCTTACATTAAATTTACTACAGCGCTCTCTAGGGGACTTAAAGTGAAGAACAAAAATTTTTTTCTTTATAGTTTCGTATGGGGAATCCAATAAAAGAACTTCGTAAGCACATTCAAATATGTAAACACCAAAATATCAATATGATCTACTATCATTATGACGTAAATACATAAATATTTCAGCGGAGACTTTTTTCCTGTTTCATACTTTTTAGAGAGTGTTTTAGTAGTCGGGTTTTAGTTTTTAAACTTTAGTTTTTAAACTTTATTTTTTATAACAAGCTTTCCGAGACAGAGTGTATTTAATAATTGATTTAAATTTATTGAATGGTAGTAATTGAATTGACTTCAGAATTTTGTTACGTATTGACATTCCAATAAATGATATGCTGCTTTTAGCCAGCCTTATTTTGGGAAACGCTAACTTATGGTCGTTCCTAGTCCTTGCAGAGTAATTATTATAATGATTATCTTTACTACTTTTAAATTTATTACTATTCTTATAAAAATATACATAATGTTTTCAAAAATATATCGTGATGCAAGGGTCAAGATACCTATCTCTTTAAACTTTTCTCGAAGAGATTCTCTATTTCCAAGTTTATACATTTCACGAATAGCCCTTTTCTGCAGTGTAAATATCGTATCAATATCTGCAGTATTTCTCCAAAGTAGGATGCCGCAGGAAATTATACTGTGAAAATAACAAAATATACCAGCTTCGCCGTATCAACATCAGTCAATTAGTAAAATTTACCGCGAACGCTGCAGAACTAAGTCTACTCGCTATAGTTAAATTCTTCTCAAATGATTTTCGTGATAGGTCAAAATAAAAATCAAGAAGTTGCCCTAATGAAATTGTTCGATTTGAAAATCGATTGTTTCAAAATACCGGTTAGTAAAAGAAATGGAATAAAAGATTATAGAATTTAGTTTTCTTCTTATAAAATGGTTATCTCAAATTGTAATTAAGTATAGAACAAAGACCATTTGTCTCAAATCATTAATTTGATTCGTCACTGTTTGGCGACAGAGAACTTGTTTCGGTATCAGTATCATCTCTGAGTGAAATAATTAATTGTTGATCGTGAATTCTGGATATATTTATTCCAATCTTCATTTTAGTATAGTTCGCTGCGTTTTTAAATACTTTTTTTCCAATTTTCTTTATTCACGAATCAATTACAAGATGGCCGCTCGTATTCATATATTCATTTGATTTGGTATCGATTCACCTTTTTTTTTGCGGTCCCCTGCATTTGATGTATTTAATTAATAATGTTTTTAAGATTTTTGCATTTAAAATGCTCAATTATTCTTAAATTATTTTTTATTTATCACATTTTTCATTTACTTATGTATTTAATTAATTAAATTTACTTATTTTAGTAAGATTTAATAATAATAATAACATGTGATAAATAGTTCACTTTATATTATTTAATTTAACAATTTTATTTAAATACTTTTAATTTTATATTTATTCACTTTATTAATTTTTTATTATAAAAAGTTTGTGCAAAACGGAATATGAGAACTGTCACGAAAATCATTTAAAAAGAATTCAACCACAGTTGTGAGTATTGGGCACCCCATTTCAATTTAGAATCCAAGGTTATTCCAATAAAAACAGTGTTATCTACTAAATTCAACCTGTTCCCATTAAGACGCAGATCAGACTCAACTTGTTTCACATTTGGTGCAGAGAATTTATTAAGAGTTATATTATGTCGTTCTCACTCATTTTTAATCTTTCTTCGTATGCAAACGCGGGTCACTAACAAAACATTCAAATATCACCATGCACAAGAGTTTGTACTGCTATAAACAGTGAGTCATAACATTTTTTTTTTATTTCAGTTTATCGTCGTTTTATTATTTAATATTCCAAAATTATTACTCAGTGTCTATTTTGGACTGGCAATGCTTACATCCATAAGTGTAAGTATTCAAAAATTTCTAATTTTTTTTCAATAAATATGCTATCAAAAAAAGTTTTTGAGGTCAGAAAAGAGCCTTACGTCGAATAGTAAATTTTAAAAATAATATTTAATTTTAATATTTCAATTTGACCGGAGATAAAAATTAACCCTGTATAACATTATGAGATTAAATCTTATTTATTTACTATTTGTACCTTTCTGAACATTAGACCAGGTTGCAAAACGGTTACGAAAAGATTTCTCATGCCCGTCTGCACTAAACTCTACTAAGCATAAGCTTAGTATGACATGCCTAAACTTTTTGATCTTAAGTTGATACGTGTTATGACGTGCAACGAGAATTGATTGACTTTTATTGTCATTTGGCCTGTCTGACGGTTCATTTCACATGATCGAAAAGTAATGAAAACACTATAAATAATGTATTGTGGAAACTTGTGTAGCTCAGGTTTCGTCAATATACCAACTAGTGAAGGGGAAAGGAGTTTTCGTTTTTGAGACGATGTTTTATATATATTTTTTTAAATGAACTTGTAAAATATTAATAAAATAAACATCTTTTTTTTAGGGTAGCGTGTTGTCGTAACTTTTCGAACGCCGTCATAAGTGTCTTGCCTAAAGTTATGACACCAATTACCCATGTCATAACTTTAAACAAGAAATTATTGTCCGTTCATCGTAAGATGTCCCCTGCCGTTATGTTGGCACTATTGCTTGTCAAGCTGTTTTCGTTATCTGGGATAGTGAATTAATCCTTTTTATTAATTACTTGCCAAAAGGGCAAACAATAACTGGATCCTATTATGGAAACTTAATCCCGAAATTACGTGAAGCGATTAAAGAAAAACGTCGTGGGAAATTGTCATTGGGCGTGTTGTTTCTCCAGGATAACGCTCCACCTCATCGTTCGGATGTTGCGCTCACCGCTATCCGCAGTGCTGGCTTCGAAGTCCTTGATCACGCACCATATTCTCCTGACTTAGCCCCGAGTGATTTTCACTTATTTCCAAAATTAAAGGAGCATATTCGTGGAACTAAACTTGACGATGATGACGCGGTTATGACTGCCGAAGAGGAGTTTTTTAATGGTCTAGAAAATGATTTTTTTGCGGAAGGAATAAGAAAGTTGGATATGCGGTATTCTAAGTGTATTAGATTAGAAGGAGATTACGTAGAAAAATAAAATAAAATGTATTCATTCTAAGAATTTTTTGATTCGCCCTCGTATAATATAAATTGTTTCGTCATTCAAAACCTTCCTAGTCTTATAGTTGTTTATTATTTACAAATCAGAAAATTAAACATATATTTATTCGTGGTAGGAATAAACAAAGTTAGATTACGGGGTTAAAATGGACACATATTATTGGTAACACTGCTGCCACAATGCTGCCAACATCAGCAGGCAGGGGACATCTTATAGTGAACGGTCTGTAAGCGTATCATATCAAATCAACCGTCAGACAGGACAAATTACAATATAAATCAGAGTAGGTACAGTGCGTTCACAGTTGGTTTAACTCCAGTTGTTTGATTGGCTGCCATGAATCTTGGGTTGCCGTATTAAATTTTGATTACAAAATATCGTTTGGATTACTAATAATGAAAGCACCTATATTTTTGAACGTCTAGTCTACTATAATTATTTCATATTTGAGCGTAATATTTCGTTCTTTTTTACAATATTTGAAAATTACAGCCATTTAGTTTACCTTGTTGTAATAGAATAATGAAGGCTATTTAAATTTTTTTATGCAACCGTAGGGCCAATATAGAGAAAACATATGTCAGAGGTAAACCACCTGCGAACGGACTGTACAGACTTAAGCATTGACTTAGGATCGGGATTAGGAGGAAGTTTAGTGCAGACGGGCATTAATGTTTTAAAACAATTATGACGACCGGCTGGTGTAGTGGTAACATACATTGCCTTCTATGCCACAGGTCCTGGGTTCGAATCCCGGCGGCGGCGAATATTTGTGTGATGAACACAGATATTAGTCGTCAAGTCATGGATGTTTATATGTTTATTTAAGTTTATTCTAATAAAAATATGTACTTATTCAATATGCATGTTTATTTATTTCTTAAGTATAACAGTTATCTAGCATCCATAACACGAGTTCTTTAATAAACTTAATTTATGTTGTGTGAGTGTCAGAAATATTTATTTATATTTAATTAAGGTCTGATTGTGAACATCATCTTTGTGACAAAGGTACCGATATATGAAAAGGAGTCATAAAATAAGATGATGCTCTATTTTGGATCGAACATTCTCGACTGTATGCTAAGAATACAGAATTAGTAATATTCTTCCTAATTTAAATTTGACGTTTTGGTTCGAGTCACCAAGGTGTGGACGAAGAGTCTGCAGCTGTTGTTCATTAATTTATCAAAGTTGTTCGTTAATGTCAATATCTCAGTATAAATTTCTCCTACGTGACTTAAGTCGAATGTTTCAATCTTTTTATATTCAAAACGTTATTTTTATTAAACTTATAATTTTTTGCTTGCAGAGTTTAGAAACAAATCCAAAGTTTTTAATAAACTTGACTTTAGATATATTTGTATATCTGTGTAATCTTTGTGCTCCTGCAATCGTTGCTGGCTGTCTCTCTGACAGAGCTGAGAGCATCAGAGTGTTACTTCACGACTATTTAATTGAAACACGAGGTAAAGTAGCATAAGGCTATTATAATCTAAAGATTTTTTTATAAACAATACGTCTAAAAACATAGCAGTATGTAATTTTTGACATAAAGACAGTTAAGTTTAATTTGAAGGTAAGGAAAAGTATATATACCCGTAAAAGTATGCTTTAAATGTTTAGGTATAATACAATCTAATTCTTAAAAAATAGGATGACGTATGACATGCAGTGAGAATAGAGCCGAAAACTTCAGGTATCAGACACATATTTGTCGAATGCGCCACAGATGATAACATCATACCTAACTGTGGATTACCTATAAGAAAAGGGTTTGATCCACTTTTCACACATGTACACGCCTTTCAGAGGAAAAGACCCGACAGTCTACAGTCCGTAGGGGATCAGGGAGAAAGATTATTTATTATATTAGCCTGCGCTGTCTCACTGCTGGGCAAAGGCCTCCCTCAAATTCTTCTATTTATTTTTTACAGTAAATCCCACTAAATACATGTCATAATTACTGGCATCACCAACTTTATTAATAGATTAAACGTGAATGCAATTATTCCTGTGATATTTAATGGTATGAGAATTTGTTAGTGATTCTGTCAACAATCTGCTCATAATATTCAACAGGACTTTTTCCTGGAAGTATCAATTTGAAGAAATGAGAAGGAAGATTTCGTCAATAGTTTCAAATGTTTGCGCAATCTTTTGCCAATACCCACCAATATCTCAATAGCACACACTCTCTTTCTTCCCGTTTTCAAATATGCCGATGCCGGATATCTTGATCTCGCAGAAGAACTTCTAAATAAACTAAAGCGGCTCCAAAACCTTTGTATACGTTTCATATTTAGATTTCAAAAATATGACCATATCTCCGAATACCATTCTAAGCTCAAATGGCTTCCAATGCAACTTCGCCGAGATACACATATACTTTCCTAGCTGTACTGGGTGCTGTTTAATTCCGCTCAGAGACCTACTACAATTCCGCCACGAAGGCCACGACAGAAGATTACGATCTGCTTATAATTACATGCTCAGCACTCCCCTTTATAAATCGCACTGCTTTAAGACCTCATTCTCTGTAAGAGCAGTGGTCCTGTGGAATAAGCTTCCATTAAAATTAAAACTGAAAAAAAAAAAAAAATTTAACTATAGTATCAAGAATATTAAATGTCAATCAAAGCTAATCAAATAATTTATTTGTACGACGTAATACATAGTCATTAATGTATTAACTTTTGTTGGTATGTAAATGTACATTAACCCATTTACGCCTACCGTAAATGTCACAGGTTGATTCGATTTTAAATCCCTTCATTATTGTGCCGGTTCAGTAATGTAACGCAGCAGTCGACGCGCGTTTGTCGGTTTGCTTCACTCAATTCATGAGGTACCCACCTTTCGAGCTTTCTTATCTTCCCAATTTGTTTCAAGTGGATTAAAACAGTTTTATCACTAACACCACAGTCTGCAGCTAACTCGGACGTAGTTTGCGATGGATCCGCTTCCACAATAGCCTTCAATTCTTCATTGTCGACTTTGGTCTTCAGTCGTCCACGGGGATTGTTCTGTAGGTTGAAATTTCCAGAACGAAAACATTGGAACCAAAAATGCACTGTGCTTTATCTAGCGACACGACTGCCATACATATTATTGATTCTTCGAGCCGTTTATGCAGCACTGGTACCACGACGGAACTCATATTCGTAAATAACGCGAAATTTTAAATAAGGACAACCAAAATGGGCTAAGTTAACTCCTTTAAACAAACATTAGCATAAGAATGTATTTAATAAAAAAAAAAGAAATTAAATAATATGAATAGAAATAATGATTTGGGAGTAGCCAGCTACATTATTTGAAAAACAGATATTATCAGGTATTTAATTGACTTTGCTCAGAGATTTGTGTTGCGTCACACTGACCTCTATATTTACCACTGGACTGGCTGTTCCGTAAGTTTGACAGCTATTTTTTTGTGCCTATTTGAAGCGCCACTAGCGAGTAGCGAGTGTCCGCAGAACAAATTTTGACGTATATTGCAAGTGGCCGCCAGAGAAGTGCTTGCTTATTGTTAAGTGATTTTATATTTTTTAAATATTAATTCGAATTTTATGTTGTTATTGTTATAAGCATTATATAAAAGTTATCAAGAATGAGGACATGTGACATATGTGTAAGCGACTAGTTTTAGTACCACGGACACTCGCTACTGCTCGCTACGTCCGACAGCGCCAAAATGGCGATTATCAAACGGGCACAAAAGCACTTTGACAGCCGCCAGTCCAGTGGTAAATATAGAGGTCAGTGGTTGCGTCATCACCAATCGTGGCTGCAGTTAGTTTACAATAGAAAAAGCTTTAAAAATATGACATAGGTGGCGCTGTGCGAATAAATACAAAAAAAGGTTTTATTAATTTAGGTGCCTTTGTAATAGTTTAAATATGTATAGATGGATTCGAAATATTGAAACAGTACAAATATTAAAATCAACGCTGTAAACCTAAATAAACCTTTGAGTAGACAATATTTCAATTCATATTTTCGTATAGCAGCATCAGTGTCAATGTATATCATCATTCGCATTTCGCGTGTGTTGTTGTTGCCGGTGCTTTTACGTTCTTTTGAGTGTTTTTGGTTTTACTTTTATCGACGACCGCTGAAAATGGATTGTAATAGATCTTAACTCCAAGATCATGGCTTGCCCTTGGACTTAGACCCAACGATAGACAGAGTGATAATAACGTAAGAAAATGATTTTTTTTTGTACAGTAAGTGATTCATAAAAATATTTTACTGATTTTTTAAGCTAACTGGCTACTAAATCTCCTTCCAATATATGAAATAGTTGCTATAACCATCTCTAAATAATGAGAAATGCTTCAATATCTTCATGTCCATATGCAAGCCCAATGCCCTATACATTGTGGTTGAAGTCCTTTCCATTTTGTAAACTCCATGAGGCAGAGAAAAAACTTAAAGAAAAAATAACAGAAGAAATACGTTTTTCGAGACACAAATTGATGAGTAAATAGCTGTATAAATTTTAATTTGGAAATCTAAACAAAAGAGGAGATATTTGAGATTAAAGTGGCCAGTAAGACAAAACACCAATTTCATATGTAAGGACTTAATATTAGATACCCACGTGCCTTTGGATCAAGACTCTTTTGACCATCTTTTTATTTCATCCCATTCATACAGGTATTGGTACTAACTAAAATACCTTAGTATGTTATAATTGCTAGTCAAAGGGATCAGATCCGACCGCTTCGGAGACATAAAGACATTACCATAACTTCACGCCTGTCTCCCTTTGGGGTAGACAGAGACTAGTGAACGCCAATTGCTAAGATCTAAACATATCTCTTTCACTTCCTCCCTGTTCATCAATTGTTTCATACATGACCGTTACGGGTATTATTAACTAGGCCCTTTTTAAGTATGTCCCCTCGCCAACGTGGTCGGCGTACGTTCGTCTAGGGTGGCCCTTTCCGACATCGCCATCCATTTGTGCTCTTTACACCACATGCTTTCTAAATGTCCAAATCACCGTAGCATACCATTTTTAATCTTAGTTAATACATCTTCTTTCAATCCGCATCTCTTTCATATTTCACTATTGCGCACCCTATTATCACTCGATTTCACTCACCACATGGTCCTCAAAGCTTTCATGCATTAATCCTGCTTTCATGTCTTATCTACCACAACCAATATTCACTACCATCCATAAGTGTTGGCACCAAAACTCCTTTAAGAAAAATGATGGAAAGATGATGATGGACACCAAAGTTTTGTTTTTGAACAAGAGAAAAAAACAATTAAGACAAATCGAGTATTTCTTATTATTTTTTACAATTCAACGTGGATGGCAATGGCTCTTAGGAAATCTAAGGTAGTTTCATGTTTTCATTTTGTATTGCAATATTTGTTCGAGTCGTATTTTGCTTAGAGAAGTTACATAAGTGACGGAAAGTGTAAATATTACTTAGATGAAACATATTTTGTTGTATAGTGTTTAGGTGAAACGTAGCACTTACGTTATGAGAAAAGGCATATCAAACATCTTATGAATTAAACTGAAGGTTTACTGGATTATCGATGATACGTCATAGTAGACATATAACATGGTTTATTGTATTTCGGAACGGCGAAGTGAACCTAGGAAAATTTTGCAAGCTATAACAACCACAGAGCCGCTGTACAAACTTTAGTAAAAGGGGCATATGAAATATAATGCGGGATAATACAGTGTATGCATTTTATAAGAGTTTTATGCCATTTGTTCATGAATTTTAATCGTAGCACTTGTTATCTTTCTTCAATAACATGACCTGTCATTCATGGGTAAACAGGCTTTAAGAATTAACCACTAAAACATTATAAAATGGCAAACCGATTTACAAACATGAAATAAAATTGGATTACAAGAAGCTGCACGCGACCTCATCCGCCAGGATATTGACGATGATACTACTTACAACTTGATTATACTGCCACCTAATCCAGACGTGGTTACCGATGTAGTGAAGGGTGGTGAGGATAACTTGTATCAACATTACCTACCCCTACATGTTCCTGGTATTGTAAAAGTTGATACTCGCAGATGTAGTGGCCGTCGAAGATGAATGGAGCGGCGATGACGATGAGCCCTCAAATTTTGCGTAATCATCTTTTTCTCAATAGAAAAAAAAGGTGAATTGCCACCTTGGAGCAAGTGTGTCCATTTACAGGGTGACTGGTGACAAATTTCAGATTCTGAAGGAGAGCACTCTGAACTCGATTCTGATCATAATTATGTAATAAAAGTAGGTATTTATTTTGTCACTAAAATCCCTATGCATAAATAAAGAGACCTTACTACACTTTTCCACACGCGCTGCCTCAGTCAACACGCACACAGTTCCCGTCACACGCACGCCACCATCCGCTAAGGCGCTAAGTATCTATTGCATTTCGCTTATGTTACCATGCGTTGCGTAAGGAATTCTCTAACTTTCGGTTCAGTTTACTAAGTAAATATTTAATATTTATTGTATTTTTCTCTTCATGTATGATCACAAACTGGACGTTGGATTACGTCCTGGAATTTCAAAAATGACCCACCAGTCACCTTGCATATTCTATTTATAGATCCTTTTAAGATCACGTTACTTTTGAAGAACAATGTTTGACTATTCTAAAAAAAATTACTCCCGTGAAAGTGTTTGAACATCTTTTTGACGATGACTTGCTGGAACTTACCAAAAGCATAATATATGATGGGCAAAATGATAGCTATGATAAAGCCACTAGGACGTTACCGAATTTGAGATTTATGAAAAACTGGTGATGGGTCTTGTTTACCTATATGGTGGACATGACTATTTCAAATGCAGGAAGGCCACACTGCATAGCAAACCCAGATATGGTATTATGGATCAGCTAGCATTCCACAGACATATATCTCATATTTGGGCGATCAAAAGGTTAATAACACCAGGCAGTCATCTTATAGATTAAAGAGAGAAGAAGAAAGAAAAAAATATGGTCATAATCAAGAAAAACTACCAAACCAGCTCAGCTGTATTGTGTGTTCCAACTGAGTCAAAACAGCCTGTAGCAATTAGCTGAAATTGCCGAGCCTGGACTGAGGCTTTGCTCAGTACCACTCCTGCCCGTTCATTGTACAAAACTTAGTACACCCCTAAAAACCAAACTTCTGATTTTGTTTTCCTTTTCCTTTCTTTTCAGTGTCCTTATGGAAGTATTTTTATTATAATTGTTTAGAGTTATATTATTTTATTGTTTTTATTTAATTTTATTATTATATTTTATGATATTATCATGTATCTATTTTTTTTTGTTTATTATCATCATCATAACTTTTTGTAATGAGCCCACTGCATGAGTCTCTCGGACTCATGCCCTGCAGTCACTCTCTCCCCTGGGTGACGAGGAGGTATAGGCCATAATCCACCTGTATGCTTGGTGGTGGATGCAAGAATTTTCAGGGCGCCGAAATGAGTTCTGACAAACCCTAACGACCACTGTATACAAGTATACAGCACCCGGGACCGACTGCTTAACGTGCCCTCCGAAGCATGGAAATCGTCGTGAGAAATGAATGGTCGGTGGTCACCCATCCAAGTACCGACCGCACCGAACGTTGCGCCGAACATGTGATATCGTATGATACACATTATCCAACCACTTCAACTTCTTTTTTATACGTATAAGTTTTTGTATTCTACTGCTTAAGTTGACTTGAAGAGATCGCTCTAGAACGATGAAATCTCCTTTTGTATTGTTATCCTTTGATGTTTTTCTGTACTTCTATTCTTATACTACCAGTAAATTAAAATCATTAATTTTTTTGAAATTACTTAAATTAGGTATGTCTTGAACTTCACATTGGATATCCCGTACAACAAGCTAGATTCGATGAACAGACTAACTGGATGTCTGTTTTTTAATTGCTAATTAACATCTAGCAGTTGATTGAATGACGATTAGAATAGTTATTTAAGTTTTCTTTTGACACGGTTGTACAGGCACACTTATAAAATTGAACTAGCGTTGCTCTGTGAAAAGGGTCTGTGCGATTAGCAAGCGCGAGCGTCTTTGTGACACTTGCCCATTTTGTCAATGAATTACTAGAAATTTTAATATTCTATTTTTTTTGTAAAAAATTACAAATCCCTTTAAAATTGGTAACTGTGATGATAATAATTCTCTGTGCCATGCAACTTTGGGCCGTCAATTCCAGGAAGCCTTGGACACCGGAACTCTCCCGAACTTCCTCACTACTGGGGTCACTCATTTAGTTCCTAAGTACAAAGATACCGCGGATCTTTTGAAATACCGGCCCATAACGTGTCTATCTACCACCTACAAGACACTTACCTCCGTTCTGAGAACCAAGATTCGCCAGCATTTAGATGCTAATCGCGTTATATCTGTTGCTCAGAACGGATGTAGGGCCGGTTCAAAGGAACTCCTTCTCGGGGACAGCATCCCCGAGAAGGGGAAATTGGTCAAACGCAACCGTCGCAATTTCTCCGCAGCCTGGATTGACTATAAAAAAGTATTTGACTCCGTGCCTCATACATGGCTCTTGAGAGTTCTTGAACTGTACAAAATCGACGGTGTAGTTCAAATATTTCTCGAGCAATGTACGAGACAATGGAGTACAATGCTCACTCTCCAAGGGAGGTGAATGACGGCTGCGGAAGACCGAATCCAGATTGGTAGGGGAATATTCCAGGGTGATTGTCTGACCTCACTTTGGTTTTGCCAAATGGACTCAGACCAAATTAGACGCCCTGGATCGCAAGGTCCGCACTACTATGACACTCCACAGAATGCATCACCCTTGGTCGTCAGTAATGAGGCGGAATTGTGGAGGAGGAGGTCTACTTAGCGCCAAAACCTTGCACAACCGGGAGATATATAGCCTCCTAGCTAATAAACCTGATATCGTGTTAATGGATTGATCGTCGTCCAAGGTGTTTTTGGTGGACATAACCATACCACATGACGAAAACCTCGTGAAAGCTGAGACCGAAAAGCAACGCAAGTACTTGGACCTTGCACACGAGGTGACCGAAATGTGGGACGTTATGTCCACCGAAATCATCCCGGTTGTAATATCTGCAAACAGTTTAACCCCAGTCACACTTGTTAGACACCTTGAAAGGTTGAGATTTGGCGGCGGTTCGCTTCCAGCACGCATGCAGAAAACGGTATTTCTCGAAACTGCCCGAATCGTTCGCCGGTTTCTTTCTTTCTTGCCCTGATACCCAACCGACTGGTCCAATTGTCGAATCTTTTCCGCCGAAAGGCGTGTAGTCATAGGTATGCGTAATAATAATAATAAACTCTTTATTGTACACCAACATGGTTACAGAGGAAAAATAACAATAAATTATAACATTAAAATACATTTGTACTGTAGTATTGATTATAGTTATACTTTCTCTTTTTTTTCAGATTCAATCAAAATCAGAGAAATAAATTCATTCATTCACTACATAGAATCTCGTCCGATGAAGTTTTTCTCCTGTAAAGTAGTCCCTGTTGGCTGGGGCCTACCGCTTATAATATTAAATATTTGTGTTACTTACCTTATTGTTCTGATACAATTTACGAACATGACAGGGGTTTGAATTAAAAACTTAAAAGATTTTGATTTTGCTTTTGCTTAAGACGGCACATTGAAATGTTTTTTTCTTGAAATAATAGCATGTTAACACGCCGACATACATAAGTTAATACGCGACGTATTGCATAGAAATCGCTGCCATCGACTTAAATATTCAAATCGTTTCAAAAATCTATAAATGAATAATAGTAGGTACATTCTTCATGTGAAATATTAATTTCGATCAACCAAAGTTTGAACAATAAATAAATAAATATTTCTGACACTCACACATCATTATCTAGCCCAAATTAAGTTTCTTAAAGAACTTGTGTTATGGATACTAGATAAATGATATACTTAAGAAAATTATATAAACATACATATTGAATAAATACATATTTTTTATTAGAATAAACTTAAATAAACATATGAACTTTACTTTAGTTTTACTCTTGTTGTAATGAAAACACTATCTGCAATCTTCGGATATACTGTGCAATTTTTTGCGTCAAAGTTTTGTTCACGCTGCGCAGTTATAGTTACCGTGAATGCCGGGGACACTTACCCCCAATTTAATTTGTGTTAATAGTTTGAGTTACTAGTTTTAAAATTTCGATGTTTGTAACAGGTACTACTTACGATGAGAATCATAACTTTGCCGTATCACAGTATTTTACTAGAACGGAAAGTAAAGGATCGCTATTTGTACCCACGTAAATATTGTCAAGCTATAATGTAAACCAAATTGTACTAATTGTATAAGGTATGCACAATAAAGAATTTTGTATTTGTATTTGTAAACATCCATGATTTGATGACTAATATCTGTGTTCATCACACAAATATCCGCCGCCGCCGGGATTCGAACCCAGGACCTCTGGCTTAGAAGGCAATGTACGTTGCCGCTACACCAGCCGGTCGTCAAAATTGTTAAGATTGTATTATTATTTCTAGGCAAATGGATTTCATTACTACGCGCTACGTGGTAATTTAAGAAAAACTATTTTTATTTTAAACCTATTTTCGAAAAAAAAAACTGTCTAGTCAAAATCATTAAATCATGTTTTTGAGCAATCAAAGTATAGATTAAGTTTTGCAATTACACATATCAAAATTTCAGAATCCTCTCGCCTTGTCATGTTCTCATAGTATGCGTTGAAAGTCAATGTATTTTTTTAATATGTCGCCTTAGAAATATATTGTTCTTTTTTTTGTAATAAAATTTGTGAAACATAACAGGTTTTTTTTTGTTTCTGTAGCAGTATTTAAAGGCAGATCTTTTTCATTAACACTAGAAACATACAATTTACTTTAGTTTTTAATAGTAAAACACTAACATTAACGCGAAGGTTCATGTGTTCATATAAAGGGTGAAAGATTTGTCTGATTAAAAATGTTATGGATCTATATTCCTGCTCACGATATATGTTTACCCCGCAAATTAAAAAAAAAGCCAGCTTAAGGGCATCATACTGTATTAGTCCGAAATAAAAATATATGAACTCTATTTGGATTTTTTATTACAAAAACAATTATGTAGTCCCCTCTGTCATAATCAGCTGTGTAAAACTGTGTAAATAAAACCATCTGATGTCACGTTGGACACATTTGGAGACATTATTACCTCAATATTCGAGCGGCGTTGAAACTTGACTTCATCAAGTGTTTTGTGAAATTCCTAAGATGAATAAAACTTTTTTAAATTTTTTGAATTTTGAATTTTTGAATTTTGCGTAATAACCAATCGTGTAAGTGAGATAAGTAGGTATGGAAGAAGGAAGAAGTAATGAAAGCAATGGCAAGTTTGAAATTGGGTATAATAACAAAATGCTCTGCAAACCTGTTGTACCAGCTTTTTAATTAGTATTGGTTGTCTAGCCGTGGTCCAGGTGACTGGTGTAAGGCCGTTATTGTGCCATTTTATAAAGGTCTTGCACCAGTCACCACAGCAGGAATGTAAAAACTTCCGTGGCATTTAATATTGTCTTAAGTTTTCACGATTCATAATTTAAATAAAACTACTTTTTAAGCGGATTGATCGCGTAAAATAAAAAAAAAAAAAAATATATATATATATATAAATTATACGCGATTAATCCGGTTAAAAAGTAGTTTTATTCCGTGGAATTTGTCTTTTGAGTATTGTAGGCAAAATGTATGCAAAGATATTAATCGAGAGAGTGATGAATGAAACAGAAAGCAAGATTTGGGATGTGCAAGCGGGATTTCGAAATGGGATGGGATGTACGGATCAAGTTTTTGCTGTTTGACAGGTCTGAAAAAAATCTGAAAGAGGTTTAAAAATGAATGAGACAGTGATCAAAACTCTGCTTTTCTTGCTATTTAGTCGTAAATAACAAATTAAACAAACTTATTATGGGTATTATAAAATATCAATTTACCTAACAAAAAAATTTTTTTTTTTATAAATTGTATACTCACATAATTCTCAACGTCCTCCTAACATATTTTGATCTTTATAAAAAAATAAAACCTTTATAAACACAGCAGATATGCGTAGGACTTTCACAAGCCAGCAGCGTTTTGTGATCAAATGGCGAATGATTGTCTATTCTATCACTCATATCAAGTTGTTATTGCCAGTAATATGTGGCGCCACGGTTTTCAGTTCACACGACGGCCATTACCGACCGACCGGCCATATTTATTTACGTTTTCATTGTGAGATTTTGTTGCTAGTGTTGATTGTATTTCCTTTTCAGTTTTTGGTTCTATTTTCTTACAATTATATTTACGTATTCACTTTACCATAAGTTTTACATACGTTGTGTTGTGTATTACGTTGTGTTAGCACCCGTTTATACCCTGTATGAAGGGTCATTCTTGGAAGAATATTGAACAGTTCTTTGAACTTGATTTTGCTAATTGACAATTTGTGTTCGCTCCATACCTATGAAAGCGTCATATCAAACCCAATGAAAAAGAAAATGCGATTGAAATTGGCCACCCAGATATTTAGTCACTCTCTGACAATGGGGATAAGTATATACAAGAGCATCAGCAAGTAGGTAAACTAAACTTTGATCATTATATCGACAATTTTATATATAAACTTAAATACATTTATTTATTATAGCCCAGTAAATAACCCATGAAACCCTCCCTATACAGCAGTAGCTTGAACAAAAAAAGTAAATAAACTCAATAAATTATGACAATATGTTATACTTAGTTCTACTCTTTGTAAAGTGCATATTAACTATAAAAAGTAAATACATATCAAAATAGATATTAATATCATGTAAAAGTACTTTAAAATATTTTGAGCTGTAATTTATTATAAAATTTTGTAATATTTCCAATAATGATTTTATTGTCTTCATATTCAATTTACATTTCTTTACAATTTATCAAATGACAAACCAGTAGTTTAAGAGATCAGCATATTATTATGTAGAGAGATTTTTGACAGAGTGCTCATAGTTACATTTTCTTTTTCAGATGAAATGCCTGTGGTAGCCATTGGATCGGCCACATTCCTCCTGCAATTCAATAATTTATTCGATTTACTAAACTCCACCTCTCCTCCACAAGGAAGATGGAAAAGGATTTAAAACAAATTGGACGGGCAGTAGTTCACATAAGGAATTTATCATCCAGTCAAAAATAATGAGGCCTTTTCGTTTCATTTTTTTTTAAGCTTTTTCAATACATACTAGATGGCGTTGAAAAAAACTGAAGAGTCAATGTCAATATCGTATCCTCTTTTTTGACAGTTGACTGATCGTAGAGATAAAATTCTTGCTGATTGCCATAACCTTCAAATTAATAATATTACATTTCATTGTTTTTTATTCTCCTAGTTTGTTTTGCAGCGTTTTTTCTTTACATGAAGTATATTAATAATTATTACACGTAGGTACGGTACTGAAATTGGTACTTGAGTTGACACTTGAGTTAGGTCAGCGCCATCTAATGTTGAAAAGTGAACTACTTTTTTTTTTTAATCGTAGACTGAAAACTCCTCATTATAATGAATATTGAGTTTATAGGATGTAAAAAAAACCACCATAACAACTGGGCTGACTCAAGTTATTAAAAGTATATTATGTAACAAGTGAGCGAAGTTGCTAATTACAGTCGAGGCTGTGATTTGAGCCCGAGCCGCAGGCGAGGGCTTAATAATGAGCCGAGACTGTAATTAGCAACGCTCACGAGTTACATACGACGTTTTTCAACACACTTGTGAGTAAAAGACAGACATACGAGGTCATAAAATAACAAATACATTTGATAACAAAGCTGTGAATTGTGATTGAAAAATGGCGCCGAACCTCGCGCATGCGCGTAGGTTTTTTTTCTGCCAAATGTGTCAATGTCTGTATAGCATATACAGCCTATTTTAAGTGAAAATGTTTAATTTGAAGTGGTAAATGCAAATATTTTAATATTTTATAACAAATTATTGTAAATTGTGAATAATTTGTTTGATATACAAATTTGTTTTACTAATATAAGGCGCAAACATCTAAAAATGTATATGGATTTGAAGTGGTATAAAACCTCTTTGTTGTTTCTGAAAATATTTAATGTATAACCCGGACCAATAAAATATGCTCTGTTTACTCGCATGTAATTTGCACAAAGGTACAATTCAACTTTGTAGGATTCATTATATTATGCACTAGGGTATAATATATTATTGCACGCGTGACTTATAGCCCAGTTTATAGTTCAAAATCAATAGAATAACGCTCACTTTACGAGCAAGTGTGTTGAAAATGGTTTTAAACGACTGTAGGATAACCTAAATAAAATTAAAAGACTAGCCGCAAGGGGGATCAACAAAGATCCTTTGGAAAATAGCTTTGGTTGGTTTGCTTGTAAGAGCCAACTGTGGCCAAAATGACAATCCTACAACCGCTCAGTGAGAGTGAGGTTAAGAAACATTTGTTGAAAAAAAAAATATTGAAAAATTCTCAAATATCCTTGTTTTATTGAAGATGTTTTATTTTGTCTCGAGTGCGCTGCGCATGTGTGACTGTGCGCGCATAGTGTATGTGTGACTACAATTATAAATAGTCGATGAATATCTGCAAAATAATTTGATATTTTATTTATATATTAAATAAATTAAACATTTTTTAATATTGGATATTAAACTGTAGGGTCTTTCGTTGATGTTTCGATATTATAAAAATTAGGTAAGGGCTTTTATTTACTAGTGTTACACGTTCTCGGAAATTTTCTTAGGCCAGTGATATTTTTTATTATTCTAATGTTAACTTTCAGTCGACTTAAAAAATAGAAGATTCTCAATAAGACCCTCAATTCCATTGTAGGTATGAACAATTATTTCTCTAAAATTGTACATATACATGAATATCGCTCTCCAGTATCCATTTTCAATTATAGTCCTATTGGACACGGGACTTGCCCATGTTAGATACGAGTGTCAGTAAAAACACAGAAACGTCGAGTAAAATCCATCCATTTAAAACTTATTTAAAACAACTACTATAAAAAGTAGTTGTTTTAAATAAGTGAGGTGCAACAGGGTGCAACGACCACCGAACTGAGGTG
The DNA here is from genome assembly GCA_944452665.1 of Stenoptilia bipunctidactyla. NCBI lineage: Eukaryota > Metazoa > Arthropoda > Insecta > Lepidoptera > Pterophoridae > Stenoptilia > Stenoptilia bipunctidactyla. The sequence continues at coordinate 22,439,908 of OX101742.1, read as the reverse complement.
GTCGTTGCACCCTGAGGATGCTTCTGGTTGAAGCGAAACACGTGTCGGTGATAGCTTGTGGTGTGGGTTTCCAGGTGTGTGTTCATTGCATGTCTTGCTCTTGCTTGAGGGAGGGAGGGCGGTGAACCTACGCATGAAAATCCTGCATCACTAGTGCAAGTACAAGTCGCGGAATTAGCAAAATAACTTTTTATAGTAGTTGTCATGGATTTCCGCAAAGTAACGCCTGATTCAATCAATTATTTAAAAACTTAAAAATGTAAAATATATATATATTATTATACAGTCTCTTAGGAAATCAAAACGTCAAAACAAAGATTTAAAATTAAATGTAAAATGTAAATCTATGCAATCCATTTCAAATGTATTTTGTTTATACTTACGTAAGTAATTTCACATATAAACACATTCCACTTTCTTAGCTCGTAGCGTTGGCATTGTTATTAATGACGCTCTTTTTGAAGTGTTCTTAGTTTCTAAATTCAGAAAAGTTTTACAATGTTTACCTGCCTAAAAGTTATTTACTTAAAATATACCTAATATATAATACTATCGTGTATTTTCCATAGTGTGGAGCTTCTATTAAGGGGCTAGCCATTAAAAGTTAAGACTAGACGCCATCTAAAAACGGTCCACATAGCTAATATGGCAGAATTTCAAACAGTTCAAATGACTTCGAGATTTCAACTTGCTCTGGTCTGAATAATAATAAGCAAATACTTACAAACTTGTAAGGTGAAATACCATATGTACCTATCAGTTCTGTAAGGTATGCTTATTTTCATTGCGACTGGCTTAATATAAGGTTAACTTGATGAACAATAACTAAGACAATAAATAAGTTTTTGATACTTTCAATTTGTTTAAAGTAATACAACAAAAAGTGTGAATAAATGATACTCTTTCTTAAAAATACAAATCACATTGAAGCGAGTTTCTTCAAGCAATCAGGGGGATTTTTTTTTGTTTTTCCGCCAAGGAAAGTTTTGGCACCCCCTAACACAAGCTTTAACCAGTAAAGCAAGCTGTACAGTTACGTGCCAGTCGAGGTGCGGAATAGACGTACGCCAATCTTATTTTTTGCTTCTGACTTTTTACGACTACCCGCGAATTGGAGAATCAAGAAACATGATTGAAAGTGAAAGTGAGGATGATGGAAATAAAAATAAGAGTGACGATGAAAATAGGAGTTGCCATTCTATGATTTTGGGCTCGGAACCAAAAGGGGAAAAGAGAAAAAGTAATATGCCAGAAAAAAGTGACGAAAGTAGCGAAGATGGATTTATTACAGTTACGAGAAGAAAAGCTAAGCGATCAATTGTAAAAGAATCTGAGTATGAGACAATAAAAGAGAAATCAACAGACCAATCGACGTCACAAAGCGAATACTTTGAGGTCAGCATAACCTCCACGGAAAATTTGCCTAAGCAGATGTCTATGGCTAAGCTTTTGAAAAACGAAAACATCAATAATATTACAAGTGTAAGATATAAGGGGCCTTTCAAGGCTTTGATAAGATTTACCAATAAAAACGATGCTTTGAAGTTAGTAGAAAACTTAAAACTTAAAGAAATGCAATTAAGATGTCAGTTAACCTATGAAACAACTTTTAGTTATGGTGTGATAAAAGGTATTACTACGGATACTACAGAAGAAGACCTCATGGAACTTTTTGAGAGTGAGACAGAAATAACATCAATAAGAAGGTTGAAAAGATTGGAGCAAGACGGTAAATGGGTTGATAGTGAGTCTGTACGAATTGGATTTAAAAGTTCAAAATTACCTGAGAATATTAAGATTTATAGTATTAACTTTAAAGTGTTTCCGTACACATTTCAAGCTTCCCAATGTACAAGGTGCTGGAAATTTGGACATTTCATAAAATATTGCCCATACAAAAAAGTAACCTGTTATAAATGTAGCCAAGAACATAGTACATGTGAAGCCGATGTATATAAATGTACTAATTGCAACGGTCCTCATACAGCAATAGATAGATCTTGTCCCGTCTTCTTAAAAGAAAAAGAAATTCGACAAGTAATGAGTGATAAAAACCTTACATACAGGGCAGCCTTGCAAGAACTGTTAGCAACAAAACCTCCAGAAATACAAAATTCAACACAAATATGTAATACCCAACGTCCCATAAGTGTTCAACCAACTAGTAATGACCAACTGGCGGCCCTGCCAACCAAGAAGTTATATAGCAATATGATTAAAACGAAAGCTACCATACACAGAGAAAATAATTCAGACGAAAAATACAATCATAGTAAGAGACCAACAATGCACAATTCATACCATCGAGTAAATACCGGTGAAAACTTAGAAAAAGAGAACATAGAGACTGAAGAATTAAATGAAAATAATATGGAATTTGAGTATAACACAACAGAAGAAGAAAACCAAAGAAGTAACGAAAAAATTGATCTCTTAAAAAAATTAAAGGAAATTATACTTTCAAAAAGAACTTGGGAAGAAAAAATCTTTGTCTTGATTAAAATCTTAATAATTGAAGTGAAAACATTATTGATTAAATACATATCAAACGGAGAACTCATGAAAACCATTCTTACAACCATTAATGGATAACAACGGCAATAATACTGTAGTGAAATTACAATTTGCACAGTGGAACTCACAAAGTCTGCAACCCAAATGGTTAACCTTTGAAGCTCTACTGATCCAACAGAAAATTCATGTGGCTATAATATCTGAAACGTGGTTGAACTCGGACATTAGTATTTCAAGTAACACTTATAATATATTTAGAATAGACAGGGCAGATTCTTACGGAGGAGTGGCAATATTAGTTCACAAATCAATTCGTTGCCAACACAAAATTATCCGGTTAAAAAACCCTGGAATAGAGGTAATTGGTTTAAAATTACTTAATTGTAAATACCTAGAAAATATTTTATCTGTATATTGCCCCTCCACTGTACGAACATCGAGTTTAGATTTTAATGAGCTTTTTTCTCTTTGTACTAAAAAAACTATATTGGCTGGTGATTTCAATGGACACCACACAAATTGGTCCACCAAGGTTGACTCGAGAGGTGATAATATTTTAGATTCATCATTAAATAATAATTTCATATCATTAAACAATGGAAGTCATACAAGAATTAAACTCGTTAATGGATTTTTACAAAAAACATCTCCCGACATAACTTTTGTAACAACTGATATCTCCATGTACTTTGACTGGTCCGTTACAAATGAAAACCTTAATAGTGACCACTTAATTATAAACTATAAAATGAATTATACTGACAAAGTTACTTTCGCTCTTAAGCGCAATTACCGATTAGCTGATTGGAATGCCTATCGAGAACATTTAATAACGACTTTTTATAACTCCGACGTAAGTACAGGGCAACTGGATATCCAAGGTAAATACGATGTTTTTATCAGAGCAATTAATGATGCAGCCGATAATAGTGTACCAATGATAAAACAGTGCAACCTACCTACAAACCGTTTCAAACCGAAAAACTATTGGAATCCTGAATTATCCATGGCAGTAGCACAACGCCGTCTTGCTTTAAAAATATTTAGACGTAATCCTACGCCAGAAAATTTAAAAAAATTACAGGACCAAATAACTAATTGTCATAATTTAATCAGAAAAGCAAAAAATAAAAGTTGGCAAACATTTTGTAATCAGATAGATAAAAATACTACAAGTTCAGCAATGTGGCAAAAAATGCGCTGGATAAAAGGATTCCAAAAAAATAGAAATACCGTATCAATAGAAAAAAGTGAAAAGTTATTACGTGACTTAGCTCCAGATTATGTTCAGAATATGGCACCACAGTTTGTATCTTCTAATACTCTTTTAGACACTGAATTTACCTACCAGGAGCTGTGTCATTCCTTGAAAAGGAAGGACACATCCCCTGGAAAAGATGGCGTAACATACTCTATGATTTATAATCTTCCAAAAGTTGCAAAGCTATACTTGTTAGATTTGTACAATACGATTTACAAATACGGTGTGGTGCCTACGCAATGGCGCGATATTCGGATTATACCTATACCCAAAGCTAACCACCAAAATCATGAACTCGTTAAAATTAGACCCATAGCTCTTATTTCTTGTTTATGTAAACATTTTCATGTAATGATGAGTAGACGTTTGGAATGGTATATAGAGAATAATAATGTATTGTCTAAGAATACTACAGGATTTCGAAGAGGTCATTCATGTTTGGACAGCGTTGCTAGACTAGTTAGCTACATACAAATAGGGTTCTCTGAAGGTATTTCTACTCTAGCTTGCTTTATTGACGTTGAAAACGCTTATAATAACGTTTCCACTGATAAATTAATTAGTACGCTCGAAAATCTTGAAGTTGGTAAGAATATATGTAGATACTTTTGGAATTTTCTTAGTGAACGTCACCTTGAAATTGATACTGGAGACTTCTCAATAGTAAGATGGACAGGTCAGGGCTTGGCACAAGGAGACCCTATTTCACCGCTTATGTTCAATATCATCACATACAAAATATGTACAGAGATCCAAAATGTAATTGTAGCTCAATATGCTGATGATTTTATATTATATACAAAAACGCCAAATATTATGCAGAGTAAATTAGACATACAATCTGCTCTAAATGCAATGGTAGTATTACTAAATGATTTAGGATTAAGTATTTCGTTTACTAAGAGCAACTTTTGTTTATTTAGTAGAAAACGTAAAAATTTGCTTATAAATATAGAATGCGGTGGTTATCCATTGAAGTCACAAGCCTGCACTAAATATTTAGGAATATGGTTAGACAGACAATTGCTTTGGAACAAACACATAAAAGAAACTAGTCAAAAATGTATGCAGTATCTAAACATATTAAAAACTCTAACTGGTCCCCAATGGGGAATTCATCCAATTTATTTGAGACGCCTATATATATCTTTAATCAGAAGCAGAATAGACTATGGAGCTTTTCTTTACGATAATAGTGCTAAAAGTAATGTAGCAAGCTTAGAAAAAGTGCAAAATCAAGCTCTAAGAATTGTTGGATCGTTTATTAAAAGTACACCAATTTACGTCATGGAGAGTGAACTGAGTGTACCTCCTTTAAATCTTAGAAGAAAATATTTGGCATTTAAATTTACTTTAAAAGCTAAGTCATTATATCACAATACTACTACTGTCTTACTCAATAAACTAAGCGGTTTATGTCAAAACAACTATTGGACCAATAAAAAAAAACCTTTACTGGTGCTTACTTTCGATGAAACGCGAACTCTCCCTTTGTACAGCTCCTACACACTAGAACATTTTAAACTCAATATTTGGTTAACATACATAGATGTATGCAACTATATTAAAACTGATTTACAATGTATTAAGGAAAGGAAAGACAAATATCAAATTGATAATTTAAAGTCAGATGTTTTAAATGAACTTCGAAATAAATATGACGGGTGGTATGAGATATATACAGACGGCTCAAAAAATAACAAAGATCTAGGAGCAGCCTTCTATGATGTAACAATGAAGACAGAAATGTGCTTTAAAATTGTCCACAATATGCCCATAATGTGTGTGGAACTCATTGCAATATATGAAGCTATAAATTAAGTAGCTAATATAAATAGTAGTAAAATAGTGATATTTACTGATAGTAAAAGTGCCCTCCAACATCTGGCTCGATGCGCCTCTGGCACTAGCAGAGGTACATCGATAGCCTATAAGATTTTAGAAAAAATATTTAGTTTCCAACAAAACAGTTATAAACTTGTATTGCAATGGATTCCAGCACACATTGGTTTAAATGGAAATGAAGTGGCTGACCGCTTAGCGAAGTCTGCTTCGCTGAACGGTGCAGAAATTGAGATTTTACCAGACTTTAGTACACATTTACCATCATGCAAGAAAAATATTTATGAATTATGGATTAATCACTTTAATGAAGAATCGTCGCATAAAGGCATTTGGTACAAATCAATCCAGAGTCGACCTTTTCAAATACCGTGGTTTTGTAACATAGAATTAAAAAGATTTTATATTATTTTAGCTTTTAGGTTAAGATCTGGGCACTATCCATCAGCAAAATTTGCATATCTCATGAAGAAGAAGGACTCCCCAAACTGCGATCAATGCAGAAGAGTAGAAGATGTACAGCATTTGTTGATGGAATGTGTCCGGAACTCTCAGCAACGACATAATATGTTAAGAGCACTCGCCATCAACGTAATGGACGTAGGGATACCTCAATCAATCCTGGCAGAACCTACATCTGACGCTGCGCAAATGTTATATGATGTGGTGGCGAGTGCTCAACTGTAGAATAATTGTTCATATAATAATATAATTTTAGTCTAAATTTTAGGATAAGTTTAATTGTGTTATACAATAGGGCTGACATGTTTAAAAACAAAAGCCCTTTCAAAATAAAGAAAAAAAAAAAAAAAAAAAGCAAGCTTTAGCGGGAGGAGGATGAATCCTGTTACGGACGAATGGGCATTCTATAAGCTGTTAACCCCAGTGGCTAACGGAAAATAGAATGCCCAGACAGTGTGGCGACTCACTCAGTGAAGCCGAGCATACCCACTAAACATCCCTCTTTACGACCTACCTTGATTCAGGTTCTTGATCATTTATCGGAGCGACAGCCAATTGGTGAAAGAGGCTGCGCAGTGAGCGGCATCCGGATGGCTGCCACCAAAAGGAACTGAAAGCAAAATTCAGAAGCTAAGATTAGCAGAAGTGACAAAGCTGAAACTAAGAGATTATCTAGAGTGATCAGACTCACTCTGAGATAGGAACGCTGGAAAGAAGGACTACGTTTAGAAACGTTGAGCTTGCTGGAGTTTCCTGATAAGGGGAGCGAACTTGGTTAGGACCGGAAGAGCACCGTTGAAACCCTCTGGGCTGGCGTCGAGAGCGGCGCCGAAAGCCAGGATCTCGTCGATGGGAGCGAGCTGGATCCAGAACGCCATGCGGTCTTGAGAGCCTTTTGCATTCTGGCACTGGGAAGTCGGTTTGGTGGCCGGTTGCGATTGAGTCGCGACCCGGCTGCGCTGAACTGGAACGATAAAACGCGGTGCCTTGGGGCAGCCGCGAAAGTTTGCTATGTGGCCTGACTGGCCGCACAAGACGCAGGACGGAGCGGTGGGCGATTCGGGAGTGCGAGAGCACTCCTTAGTCCCATGCGGATCTAGGCACTTGACGCACCTAGGGGAAGCAAAACAGTTTGCCGCCGCATGACCATACAATTGGCAGCGGTGGCACTGACCTGGGAAACCACGCTTGTGTGGAACTTCGACGCGGATGTTGGAAAGACCGCACACGGTGGGCTTGCCTCTGAAAATGGACTGCCCTTGCGGGCTCTTTGCTAGGATTACTAGCGCAAGTGGGAACTGCTTGCCTCGGCGGCTGTGCATTTTGTGCACAGATTCGACGGGGAAGCCTTGAGAAGACAAGTCCTCTTGGATTTGCTCGTTCGAGAGTTCGAACGGCACGTTCCTGAGGACGGCACGAATCTTACGCTCCTCAGGGAGGGCGTAAGTGTGGTACTCGAGCTTTTGATCAGCAAGAAGCCGAGTAAGATTTCTGAAATCGGAAATGGAACAGACTAAGATCTTAATAGAGTCACTCACGTTGGATGTTTTACTATACTAGATCTTGGGATTGTGCCTACCGCAGAGAGCTGAGACCTCGGTCCAGCGGCTCTTGTCCCGTAAAAACACGGGGGGCGGAGACTTGACTTTTGGCGGAGCCGAAACTGACTGCGACGCAGGCTGTGACGCCGGGATCGCTGAAACAAAAGGCGCAGGAGCAGACGCCGGTGCGACATTTTGCGGAGCAGGAACAGCGGCTGGAGCAGCTGAAACGGATGGAGGTAAAGTCGAAGTAGCAGATTGCTTCTTCTTCTTCGATTTTGACTTTTTGCGAACGTCTGTGAACGGAGTAAGAGATTCTGAAACTATAGGAGCGGAGTCAGAGTCACTACCCGGCGGGGTAGTTTTGCGTTTGCACGCGGAAGAGTCTACCAACATACTACTACCGGTTTGCTCAGAAGGGTCTGGTGACGCCGGAGAGTCTGTTAAGAAGTATTGACGAGAGGACAGATCGGTTTCTGGCTGGAATCCTGGAGTGACGAGAATTGAAGCAACATCAGAAGGGATTTTGATGCCCTGCGCGTTTGCGTGGACAAGTGCCTGGATTATTTGTTGCAGTTTATGAACAAATAAGAGCTGGTCGTGATTGAATGATGTTATCAAAGGTTCCATTATGCGGAAGTAATGGAGAGTGCTGTAAGAAAGGATCTAGATGAGTGCCTGGCGACACGGCTGCAAACTGCGCTGAAAAAGAAAACGACCTAGTACGGACCTATTGCCGGTGAACGGCGGACGATCAGGCTTAGTTGTCACGGTTACGTATCCACCTGACCAGCGATGCTTCGGCTGGCAGCAGTCGGGTCCGCCCTGAAAAGGGCAGATGAATTCAAAAATTCAAAAAATTCAAAAAAATTCACAAAGTTTTATTCATCTTAGGAATTTCACAAAACACTTGATGAAGTTAGTCATCACATACTTCGGCTTTAACTAGTTGTTGATAGTTGTTAAATAAGATATTACAGTGGACCAAGAGACAAAAAAAGCCGGCGGAAAAAAACTCTTGGCACTCTTTTTCAGTCAGAATTATCAAATTAATACAAATAGGTACAGTACAAATTGACCGTGACATGAAAAAAAACAAACACAAGACAGCTGATTGTGAGAGCCAATGTCATGCCACAACCAAATTGCTTACATAGCAGATGCAATGAGCTATGGATGCACAATACGAACATGACAAACTGGGACCAGAGTATTTGAACAAGAAGGGAATAAAATAGTCATAGTATCATTAGTATCATTAGGTGAAAACGACCTGGCACCGCTAGTAGCACCCGTTCACGAGTTAACGCAAGCAACAGCCATCACCTCCTCAACCATATTTTAGGGAAGAGGGTGACCCGATACCCGACGCTACCACTAGCCATGCCGCCTGAGGGAGCATGACGTTCTTGCTGTTGTCTTGTCAAGAAAATAAGTGAGTGGGACAGTCACCAGTTTGTCATATATATACTGCACAGCCAAGCCGTAAACAAAATTATTAAGTAATTAGAAACTTTTAGAAATATCCTGTTGTGCTTAATCCCATGCCCTTTTATCATCTAACTAATCTTTAGTTTTATAATAAGCTTTTCGAGATAGAGTGTTTTTAACGATTGATTTAAATTTATTGAATGGCAGGGATTGAATTGACTTCGGAATTTTGTTATATATACGTATTGACATTCCAATAAATGATTTGCTGCTTTTAGCCAACCTTAATTTAGGAAACGCTAACTTATGGTCGTTCCTAGTCCTTACAGAGTAATTTGTATCATGATTATCTTTCCTAGTTTTAAATTTATTACTATTCTTATAAATATACATAATGTTTTCATAAATATATTGTGATGCAAGGCTTCGAGAAAAGTTTAAAGGGCTCTTTAAACTTTTCTCGAAGAGATTCTCTGCTTCCTAGTTTATACATTCCACGAATAGCCCTTTTCTGCAGTGTAAATATCGTGTCAATATCTGCGGCATTGCCCCAAAGTAGGATGCCATAGGACATTATACTATGAAAATAACTAAAATATACCAGCTTCGCTGTATTAACATCAGTGAATGAGCGAATTTTCTTTACCGCGAACGCTGCAGAACTAAGTCTACTCGCTAGTTGTGAGATATGGGCGCCCCATTGCAATTTAGAATCTAAGGTAATTCCAAGAAAAACAGAGTTATCTACTAGATTCAATCTGTTCCCATTAAGCCGCAGATCAGACTCAACTTGTTTTACATTTGGTGCAGAGAATTTTATACATTTAGTTTTTTTATCATTGAACGCTAGATTATTTATATTGAACCACTGAACAACATTTGCGAGAGCATTGTTTACATCGACGTAGTTTATTTTCTGTCTTATCATTATAAAAATTAATGATGTGTCGTCAGCAAACAATACAATCTCATGATTATTGCCTACCATATAGGGTAGATTATTTATATAGACTAGAAACAAAAATGGGCCCAGAATTGATCCTTGAGGCACTCCCATGCTCACAACCGACCCAGCCGACCTTTTCCGGTTAACCTCAACCTTCTGAATTCTATCACTTAGATATGAATTCAAAAGTTTGAGGTCAGTGCCTTTGATGCCGTAGTGGTGGAGTTTCCTGATGAGAGTGTCATGCTGAACACAGTCAAATGCCTAAGATAGGTCACAAAATACACCTAGGGCATCCTCCGACCTCTCCCAGGCACCAGTGATTATTTCAAATAGTTCAACACCAGCATCAGTTGTTGAACGGCCCTTTGTGAATCCAAATTGTTTATTATGAAGTAAATTGTTATAGGTGAAATGGGCCAAGAGTGGATTAAGAATAATTTTTTCAAAAATTTTACTACATGTAGGTAGAATTGAAATTGGTCTAAAATTAGTAGGGTCTGTAGTGCTACCCGACTTAAATAAAGGTAAATTAGCCCCGATACCACACAGCCCCCACAAGAGAAAACTTTTCGAAAGAGCTTAACTTGGGACCTTACGCGCACGAGTGCGGGGGAGGGAACAAGGGCAGCGCAATACGAACACTCGGGAGCGGCCGCAGACACGACCGTTCGGGAGCGAACGCAAACGGGAAGTGTTTTGTAATCAGGGGGAGAAAAGTCGATTAAATCACAAGAAAACTTAAAACACAAACACAATTTAAAAATATCGCAAAACCGCAATCATGAAAAAATATTTTCATATTGTGAAGTAGACGTTAATTTTTGACATTTCCTTTTATGTCTGTGTTGCTATATTCAAATAACATCGATTCGCTAATTCATTCGATTATGTAATACGGTCCCTTTAAATATTTGTTAAATTATTTTAACATTATGAAAAAGTCATGAAAAAGTTTTCGTTTAATGTTATTTCTAATAAAAGCGAAGATTTCTTGAAGAAAAATATGAATAAGTGTAAACTCAAAAAAATACTGCGATGTATTCGAACAATCGATTGAATTTTTTTTTTCTTGGGCTACACTGGTATCATTCTTGCTCTTTTCCTCTTATTGTGTTCTGTGTTCTTCACTCTGTCTCCAGTATGTAGTCTGCACCATCTCCATACATTGTCGACGCCCCCTGGCTGAGACTGACTGACTAAAAGTGAGTGAGTGGTGTACCAGACGTGTTCGCATCAATCGATTTAAAGAACTTTCTCGATTCGATCTATAGATCGTTTATTTATTTGTTTATTTAAGTACCAGAAAAATATATTTCTAGATGATTTTTTAATACATTCTTTACAGTAAGTAGCCAGCTAGTTTTGTTACAAACTTTTTTAATTTAATTGAACGAATTATTTAATGATATTTAAAAATACTTTTCTCAACACCATGACGACCACACACAATTAATAAAAAAAAGACGTGTGGCACTCTGAGACTGCCGTGGTAAAGCTATTGCATAGCATTTTTCATCAACTTATGCAATTAAAATTATTTATTTATTTTATTAATGCAGTAATGTTTAATCTAATATGAAGTTCCACAAGTTCCTAGTAGATGGCGCTGATTGTTTATTAAAACCCGCATGTAAAGTTATGAAATCAAAGTATCACCGCTGTGCCAGTCGGAGTGGGGGGTGTTAGGTTTTTTTCGTTACGGAATTTATGGATTCGGTCCCCACGCTCAAGGCCCGCGATAAAAGTTATGCAATAGCTTAAAAATTATGAAATTATATGCATGCATATCGTTCATAAAAAAAACAGTTTTGATAATCGATTAGTTTGTTTGATGTAACAAAAAACCATGAGTAACAACACTAGTGTTTTTATACAGCATAAACTCACATTTTCATTGAAAATTGTTTCCGGTCAATGCAACAGTTTATTTATTTATTATTTTTACGACATTCCTTTCAATGGAATTGATTAGTCCAGATATATATTTAAAAATAAACATTGTTTTGTTGAATATAAAATGTTTTCCTTGTATTCGAACATTTAATGGGCGTCACCATAGTAGAAAGAGGGAAACCCTCTTTCTACTATGGCGTCACTCTTTAATTTGAGACCGCACTACCCATCATTTGAAACATGAAAGTTACTTTATATATGGACCTAATGTATTATTAGGCTAAAGTAATATACAATGAACTTTTGTGATCGAAACTACGTGTTATATGAGAAAATGCTATTAAAGATATTAAAAGATAGTAGAAGTATTCAAATATTATTCGAATATTGGTTGCAATAGAAACAACATCGTAACAAATGATGAAGCAAAGTACATCTAAGCTATAAGTGATCTTCGTGAACATTTACTTGAAGATAACAGCAAATACAGTAAATAACAAAAAAATAAATGTTGAATCCAGGTGATATCTAGAAAGTGATAAAGATTGCAGAAATAACCGAAAGTACTTCATTATTGGTTTATCAATGTTTAATACATTTTTGTGGCCAAGTACTAAGGCGCAGCACATCCTTTACCAATTTTTTTTTACATTTACAAACTATCTTAAATGTAGATTATATTACATAAATTTTAAAAGTTTGTTTTAAATAAACAAAACACGCTCTATATAAAAATACAAGCAAACGATATTAAACACCTTGCGTACATTCGTAAACATAACTTAAGTCCTATTACCTTAATGTGACAATATGCCGCAGGTATAAGTTATTGTTTGTGAAAGTGATAAGTTGCTCATGATTACTTAAGTGTCTCATATCTGAGATAATGATCGTGACATCAACATATTTCTTGCCAGAAAAAAGTAAAAAATATCGATGCCCCCGATATATTGTTATTATGTTTTATTTTATTCAAGTAGTGTTTTCGCAGGACTATGGCTTTGCGATGTATAAATCTTCAAGGATTAAAATTTCGGTTCAAATACTATCGTTTTTTCAATGTTTGGCTATAGTCGGTGTTTTTATAATGTATTTTTTCAAAGCTGCAAAAACTATCGATATTATTTGGGGCTCGGTAATACTGGTTGAGTATGTTTTATATGTACTGGTCTTAACAAATCGTCAAAACTCTATGCGGGATTTTTTGGAAGAAGTCCATTTTCTTGATAGCAAATTCGAACCGAGGCTTATAAAAATAAAATTTAGCAAAGCACTAATTTCTGGAATAACAGTCTTTGGTCTCCTTAAAATTTTTTCAGTTTGTTTGTATCAATATATTAATACAAGACCTATGCCATTTGGTATGTTTTTATTGACAAGATTACCCATGTTGAGTAGCGTAAATCCTCCAATTATTTATTTTTTGATATACCATTTCATTTTTGTAAGATTACAAAAACTTTTGGAATGTCTAAACAGTGGCCATAGACACAATTTTAACAGTTATTTGCAGTTTTATAAAAGACTTTGTGATGTTGTTGAAAAATTCAAGGATAGTCATGATAAAATGGTAAGATACTATCTTTCTTAATATATAAAACTCTTCCGTTATTGACTGACAGACAACGTACAGCCAAAACTATTAGCCGTAGAGAGCTGAAATTTTGAGCATACAATCCTTTGAGGTTGTGGGGGAGCACTAAGGAAGGAATTCTCAAAATTCTCACGGGAACGGGATTTATGAGACATTTTAATTTGTATGAAAAATCTTATTCCTTGTGTGCACGGATATGATACTTGGCATAAAAGTTTTTCAAAGAGTGACTGGTTGTTTTATGGGTGGAATTCCCAACATTCCCACTGAAACGGGAATTATATGATGTTATTGTTTGTATGAAAAAATCTTATTCCTTGAGCGCATGGATGTGATACTTGGTATAAAGGTTCTTCAATAAGTGTCTCTTTGTATTATGGAAGATATTCCCGAGATTCCCACGGGGAGGTTCTTTTAAAAAGTGACTAGTTGTGTTATGAAAGGAATTCCTGAAATTCTCTAGAGAACGGGAAATATATGATGTTTATGTTTATATGAAATAATGTTATTTCTTTAGTGCATAGAAGTAATACTCGGTATAAAGGTTCTTCAAAAAGTGTCTTTTTGTGTTATGGAAGCAATTCCCGAAAGTCCTTCGGGAAAAGGTGGGTGAACGGTTTTGAAAGTGGACTGTATACGATAAATTAATGAAGTATGAAATGAAATGGATGTGAATGATAGTGCAAAGAAATAACTGCGAATGAACTCACCTTGTACAGTCGAAACCTCACAAGACCAGGAACCACGGTATCCTTGGATTGAAATCAGTTTATCTAGACGTACCTCAGTCGCTCCGCGAATACCTGGTAGTGGATAATGAGCGGTGATGATGACTCGATGAAGTCCAAACACAGGTTTCCTCTTACACGTCACAGACACAATCACAACAAATAAATAAATAAACAAATTGAAATACACTAAAATAACGACAAACGAGAATTAATTTAACGAGAACGAAAATGCGACAGATTTACTTAAATTCGAAAGAACAAGTGAGCGCGAACGATCAAGTGTTGCCAATTTATAAAATAAAACTACACTAAAAGTGTTACCGATGCGAAAATAACAATTACTAATATTCAAACCTAAACATTCCGCCCACCTAAATGCATTATTTACGAAAAAGGAAAAGAAAATTAAACTAGCTAAAGGCTCGCGAAGAATGTTCCGTAATTACGATAAGAAGCGACAACGAAAATAGCAATAAATATATAAATTAACAAATAACTAAGACAGAGAAGAATGGGTAGGTACAAACATGGATAATAAAGGCGGAAGCTTGCCGCCAAGCTGACATCGGCATCAGGCACGCGGCCGCCCACCCTCAAAAGACCAGCCTCCCATAACGATCCAACCAAATGCTGTGTTAAATGCTGGGCCAGCCTTAAGCATGTGTTAAATGCTTAAGGCTGGCCCAGACTACCCTTTTTGCGCCCAGAACCGAGAATTGATGCGAAAACATCTGCATTGAGCAGCAAATCAATCGGGCCTGGACAAGCAAAGTCGGGATCAGCCATAACTAAATTGTTGATATGTGTCCACTCTGAGGTATCTATGTGGCATGATGGTTGATCTGTACAAATTGAAGGCAATGCTAACGCTTCCAAATTTAATTTATATTTGCTATCATGGAGTGACATTAACTCACATGATAGCATTCCTTGTGGTTGGGTCAAAGAATTTCCTACACCGCTAATGGTCTGGTTACTTTTACACATTTGCAACCCTAACCGCTTAGCGCATGATGCTGTAATAAAATTGCATGCACTAGCACAATCCAGCAGTGCCCTGACTGCTTGCCAATTTCCCCTGGAGTCCCTCAACAAAACCCTTGCTGTGGGAAACAAGACATCAGTAACTTGGGTAGCCGATGTTAAGGCTACACTAGGAAGCTGGTTAACGGTGGACTGGCTTGTACTATTTCTTTGAGCTGCTGTCTGCAAGGGCCTATTAAAGTGCAACAATGTATGATGGGAGTAGTTACATTCTTTACATCTAAAGCGAGAGGTGCAGGATTTTACCTGATGGCCACTTGCTAAACAGCACACACAAAGTTTCCTGTCTTTAACAAATTTGAAGCGTGCCTCAACATCCAGCTTTATAAACTCCGGACAACTAAAAATATAATGTAGGCCAGAACAAAATGCACAGATTCTGTTATGGTTTACTAAAAGTGCTGACTTAGATTTATGTTGGGCATTAAAATTGGATAGGTTCATTCCTGTAGTATCTAAAGCTCTACTATGCTTTTCAATAAATGCTTGTAATTCAGCAAATTGCGGAATGTCATCAGAATTAAATTCCAACTGGAATGCCTCTTGCGTCAGCCGATCTAATTTTGACCATAGCAGGTGGAAAAGCATGAAGTTCCTATCAGGCAACTGAAACTTCTCCAACACTGCTAGGTTTTGAGTAAACGTCCTGCTTACACGCTCTAATTCAGGACCAGTTTTGCATGAAATGGGTTTACAGAACACTAACTTATCAAAATAATTGGTCGCTATCTGTCGCCTCCTATCATAATATTTGGACAGACTCTGATACGCATCTAAATAACTCTCATTAGTGAGAGGATAGTTTTTAATTAACTCGTATGCACCATTCTGCACACTTGATAGCAAATAGTGCAGCTTTTCAACATTTGCAATATTCCTATTATGTATTAAGGAATCGAATAGCTGTTTAAATGAGATCCAATTCTCCAGCTTCCCATCAAAAGGCTTTATGCAGATTTTAGGCAACTTAGCACTTACGGGTTCAGCTATATTTGATTTAGTCTCACTTTGAGCTTGTAGTCTAATAGACCCTAGAACCTTTTTGAACTTTTGTTCAAAGTTTATGGTAACCTCGCACTCGGCCCGTTGCTCAGATTTGTTGCAAGTTGTCAACAGCTTACGCTAAGCATCGTGGAACTCATTGGCTATATCCTTCACATCGTCCTCAATATAGCCAACAAGGTCCGAGGCTTCCATGTACTCGAGACGCATTACCGCGTAATCCCTAGCAATTCGGTTCACATCCGCAATGGCATCCAAGTGAGCATCACTTTTCCTTTCTGCCATGTTAAATCTATTAAAATTTATTTGAACTAAAACTTTACAACAACAACAAACAAACAAAGTTAGGTTAAGATTGATACTTGATCAGAGTACTTGATTGATAGATTCAAAAGGTGACAGAAAAGATGGTGACACTGACAGATACTGGGTGATTGACGGATGTGACAGATGTCAATGAACGAATGTAACCGAATAAATATTAAGAAGAAAATTAGTCAACAATACTATGCAACAGTGCCAACATAAAAATACAAATTATTATTCTACAACTACCTACCACAATTTTATCGAAACGGCTGTTTTAATATTAAAATTACCCACGATTACAAATAAGAAGTTAAATACAATAAATAAATGAAATACGATAATACGAAAGGAACTGTACCTAAGATCCGCCGATGGACCAAAATGAACGGTTTTGAAAGTGGACTGTATACGATAAATTAATGAAGTATGAAATGAAATGGATGTGAATGATAGTGCAAAGAAATAACTGCGAATGAACTCACCTTGTACAGTCGAAACCTCACAAGTCCAGGAACCACGGTATCCTTGGATTGAAATCAGTTTATCTAGACGTACCTCAGTCGCTCCGCGAATACCTGGTAGTGGATAATGAGCGGTGATGATGACTCGATGAAGTCCAAACACAGGTTTCCTCTTACACGTCACAGACACAATCACAACAAATAAATAAATAAACAAATTGAAATACACTAAAATAACGACAAACGAGAATTAATTTAACGAGAACGAAAATGCGACAGATTTACTTAAATTCGAAAGAACAAGTGAGCGCGAACGATCAAGTGTTGCCAAATTATAAAATAAAACTACACTAAAAGTGTTACCGATGCGAAAATAACAATTACTAATATTCAAACCTAAACAGTGGGACTTCTTAGTTTGTATGAAAAATATAATTCCTATATGTGATACTTGTATAAAGGTTTCTCAGTGAGTGACTGTTTGTTTTGTGAAATTCCCGACATTTCCACTGGAACACGAAATATTGGACTTTTTAGTCTGTATGAAAAATCTAATTTCTTGAGTTCTTACTTAGGTCCAAGAAAAAGATTGACTGAACTGACTGACTGACTGACTGACTGAACTGACTTACAAGACGACTTACTTACTTTACTGGACGATTCATTTCTTTGCTTTACTTTGTGTGTTATTCATAACACAAACATATTATGCAAACGCGGTTTACAAATAAACATTCAAATAGCACAAAAGTGTATTAAACAATAGGTCCTAACTGATTATTTTTATAAATTTCAGTTCCTCCTCGTTGTATTATTTAATATTCCAAAATTATTATTCAGCGTCTACTTTGGAGTGAGAATGCTTACATCCACAAAAGTAAGTATTCAAAAATAATTTGCTCAGATAAAGCTTTTGAGTTCAGGGGATACAGCGTTTTGTCGAATAAAATATTTAAATTTAAAAATAATATAATAAACACATCAAAAAAGTCTAAGCAACATGTACTTATGTGAATTTTTTAATAATATTTAATGTTACAAAGTTTCTATTTTTTATTTGAATATAATTTTAGGATCTTTTTGAAGTAAAAACAACATCTGTTATTTTTATATTGTTTTTGTAATTACAAAAAATAACAATATAATGTCTTCTGTATCATACGCAAAACGAGCTTAGGTCAAACAAAATAAAAAAATTCGAAAAAAAAAAATACAAAATTTATAATCAAAATTAATTTATTGAAAAATAATTTAATAATTTAATACAAAGTTTGGCTTCCTCTGTTGTTTAAAACTTGTCGGCACCGATTATTCATGGAATCAATGACTCTGTTAATCTGGTCCTGCGGTAATCGCTCCCAGTGGAATTTAAGCAAAAAACCCTTCAGCTGCTGGGTTGTTGTTACCTGGTCCAAGTCCTCTAAAACACTTCTTTGGAGCATATCCCACGCGTGCTCTATAGGGTTGAGGTCCGGAGACTGTGCAGGCCAGGGCAACACCCGGATATTTTCTGTTGCCTAGTACCGACTAGTCCACAAGGCTGTATGTGAACGTGCATTATCGTGCATCAATGTGAAGTCTGGGCCAAGTGTTTGTGCAAATGGATGGACATTGGGTTTAAGAACATCCTTAACGTAATTTTCAACGTTCATGTTTCTATTTACAAAAACGAGCTCAGTTCTTCTATTTTTCATAATCCCCGCCCACACCATAACAGTTGATCCGCTGTACGGATGCTTTTCTTGAATGCACCTCAGCCTTTCTGTATTTCCGGGACGTTGGTACACTCTCACTCCTCTGGAATCAGGCCTAAATCCGAATCGCGATTCATCACAAAATAAAATTTTGTCCCATTGTTCCTGGCTCCATGTTAAATGTTCCCTACACCATTCATTCCAACGCACGACACCAAAATGCCGCGATACTCGGGATTGATTTCTTCCCGCTTGCAACATCCCTACAGCTCTTTACATTTCATTTGCAGTCAAATGACGTCGCTCCATGGTGTTAAAAATGTAAAAAATCACGTAAAATGTAATTATGTCGATAACCCTATTTAAATTATTGTTAAAATATGTAAAATGAAGATTCAACACCAAATTCAATTAAGAAAGAAAATGCATTGAAATTCTATTTAAATGCATTCGTTTTTGTTTTGTAAAAAAACAATAGAATATCGTTTTTTTCTAACCAGCCAGTGAGTAAATTAAAACAAAAAAGTTTGCATACCTATACCAACCTAACTTTTACTAAAAAAAAGAGATTAGTTATGATTTTTTAAATTTTATGCTTAGACAGCTTAGACTTTTTTGGTGTGTATATTTAAATTTGGCAAAAGACTAAAAAAATATCATGTATTAAGTTCATCATGAGTTTTCCATGTCAAAGTTTTTCTTCTTTAATTGTTCTTTATTGTAAATTGCACCAGGTTGCAACAATTAAGATGACGCAAAGATTTTGGAATTGAAAGTAATGTTTGAAAGCAATTAAGGTCTCATTGTGAACATCATCATTATAACGAAAATACAGATATATGAAAAGGAATCTTAATATCAGATATCCTCCAAACTGATGCTCTATTTTGTGTTATAGATTCACGACTGTATGTATAAAATACAGAAAAAATCAGCGGACAGTAAAGAGGCTTCTAACGACACCTTATTTGTCCAATTATGATTAGCAATTTAGAAGTTCTGAGGAAACAGATGAACATCCATACACACATAAATACATACACGTCAAAATCATAATAATAAATAAATAATAATAAATATTTCTGACAATCACACAACATTATCTAGCCCAAATTAAGTTTCTTAAAGAACTTGTGAAATGGATACTAGGTAATTGATATACTTAAGAAATATTATTATATAAACATACATATTAAATAAATACATATTTTTTATTAGAAAATAAACTTAAATAAACATATAAACGTCCATGACTTGACGGCAAATATCT
Organism: Stenoptilia bipunctidactyla; assembly: GCA_944452665.1. NCBI lineage: Eukaryota > Metazoa > Arthropoda > Insecta > Lepidoptera > Pterophoridae > Stenoptilia > Stenoptilia bipunctidactyla. Next base: position 22,419,910 of record OX101742.1, on the reverse strand, counting down.
GTGTTCATAGCACAAATATTCGTCGCCGCCGGGATTCGAACCCAGGACTTCTGGCATAGAAGGCAATGTACGTTACCCCTACACCAGCTGGTCGTCAACCCTCCTTTTTGCTTCGCCGTAGTCGGGTAATAAGTAATCCAAATTTCAATTTAAAGTTTTGGTTCGGGTCATCAAATGTGGTTCGGGTCATCAAATGTGGTTCGGGTCATCAAATGTGGTTCGGGTCATCAAATGTGGGTCAAAAACTTTCCTCCTGAAGACATGGAAGTCAAATAATATTTTTTTTAGTATAAAAAACGTTATTTCTATTAAAATTATAATTCTTTGCTTGCAGGGTAAAGAACTTTATTCAATGCTTGTACTAAACTCGACTTTAGGAATAATTCTACATCTAGCTTGTCTTTGTGGTCCTGCAATCGTTGCTGGCTGTCTCTCTGATAGAGCTGAGAACATCAGAGTGTTACTTCACCACTATTTACTTGAAACACGAGGTAAAGTAGCCCAGGACTATAATAATACGCACAAACTGCGCTCGCGCTCTAGCTTTTTTGATATTTTTATATAAGTTCAAACGCGATCCTATGTACTTTCTTGCTTTGTATATAAGTTACAGTCCACTATCCTATTTATTGAAGCTCCAACAGTGGCGGTGTCGCTTCCTATCTATGCTATAGGTGAGTCGTCTGCTGTTTTGGCTCTGAACGGACTAACGATCGAAATTTTGCGCCAAAGTAACTTTGATTCAAGTTACGAAGACCTGTCCAACGGCATATCCTACATGGTTGCCAAAATTATAGTCTGACACTTAGGACCCTACAGCTCTGAACGGACTAACGATCGAAACTTGGCGCAATAGTAAATTTAATTCAAGTTAATAAGACCTACCCAACGGCGTATCCTACATGACTGTTGTCGGAGCTTACCAAAATTATAGTTTGACATTTAGGATATGACATCTGATATCTATCTATCTAAAACAAACCTAAAAAAATAAATAAAGTTATATTAAAAAAAAGAAAAAGAATGCAACAAAATCATTTCAAAAGTTTACACATTAGGTATAAAACTTAATTGAAGAAATCATATTACTATACCTTATGATCAAAGTAACTTTAATGTAACATAACACATAAGCATATTTATGAAATGCTGTCTCTGCGACGTGTTCCAGCCCTAACATGTCCTAGAAAATTAAGAATTGTGTTATTTTCGTAAAACTCTTGAATTTCTCTGTGTCATAAAAGCCCTTACGAAGAATTTCAGAAACAAAAATAACACTCACTTGATTACTGTTGTAAGTTAAAATTACTCTTTTTTTCAGATTTAATCAAAATCAGAGAAATAAACTTATTCATTCGCTACATAGAAGCTCGCCCGATGAAGTTTCACGCGTGTAAAGTAGTTCCTGTTGGCTGGGGCTTTACGATTATAGTATTAAATATTTGTATTACATACCTTATTGTTGTGATACAATTTACAAACTTGACAGAAGGGTTTTGAATTAAAAACATAAAAGGTTTTGCGTTTGCTTTTGCTGAAAGACATTGTATTTTTTGTAATATAATGAAGGTAACATACGTCAAAAAGAGGTTTCTGGTTTTTGTAGCAGTATTTAGAGGCAAATCTTTTGATTTATTCTACAAGCTTACAAGTAAAACGTATTGTCTGTAGCTTTGAAAAGTAAATCACCACCATTATCATTAACGTGTTCACGCTAAGGTTGAAAGATTTATCTGAGTAAAAATGTTATAATATGGATCTATGACAGATAAATTGAGCAATTCGAGTAACCGACCAAAAATAAACTTATAAGAAATCGGAATATTTTTCATTTGCCAATTTTAACGTCCACATGTTCAAACTAAAGTTAAATATGTAGCCAGAAACACATATTACTATTTAGGATTTATCTTTAACCTACAAATTTTAAAAGAAATAAGCTAGATTAAGGGTATCATATTGTTCTAGTCCGAAATAAAATAATATTAATTGTATTTGGATTTTTTATTACAAACACGATGTTGTGGTCCCGTTTCTTTACCGGTAAAACTACACAACTATGGTCCAGGGTCTCAACTGTGGTCCACTGATTTCAACGAACAAAAACCCTTTTTTGCGGTAGGAAACAACATCTACTTTATTGTTTTGTACTATTTCGTTTTCTTAAGGTACGAAGAGATTAGTGTCACGTACATTTCACAGGTAGCACCATGAATTGATGCCATTCGATGTTCGCAAGAAGAACTTGTTTACGCGGGCTTTGTGAGTGTCGAAAACTTTTGTTTATTATTATTGGTTACAGTGTCTACAAAATACCTAAGTGGACTTAAATTGAAGGTAACCAATTTGTATTTTTATCTTAGAGTACTCAGTATTCTATAAAATAAAGCTCTCAACTATTGTAAAATTGATTGCAATAAGCAACTATTGCCATACGTTTTAATCTAGATCATAGTTGTCAAAATCCTATATTTATTAAATAAAAAAATTCAAAATATATTTGACTACATATGTACTCAATGACTACGCTTTACTTAATATAAAAACGTCAACAGATATCATATTTGTAAATTAATTCTAAAATATCAAAGTAAATAAGAAAATTAAAAAAAAAATAAGAAAGTAAATAAAAAATGTGTAAAATCTAGAGCATACTTGTGTAGTTTTACGGTGTCTTTTGATATTTATTTTTTGTTTTTAATTTGGTCGTTTCCCTGTGAGGTTAAAATTAAGTTATTTTTAGTTCTTTATTTTTGTTAGTAATTTATGACTTTTGATAAGCTTTACCAAAGGCAACAAAACAAAGAATTGTACATACATACATAACGTCACGCCTGTATCCCTTATGGGGTAGGCAGAACACCAGAGGTTACAAGAGCATCTGATGTCACGTTTGACAAATTTGGAGGTATTATAAAGATGGAGAGAGACTATTTTAGTGACAGGGGGTCAGCCTATCGCCCACAAAAACGCCTTTAAAACCTCCTCTTTGAATTGAATTGAAATTGAAGAATTGTCTGTTATAAATTATCATTGAATTATATACAACGTTTAAAAAAAGCTCACTTCAGAAACATAGTCGTAGTGTGAGGTCGTATATGGTTCATACGACTATTTTTTTTTTTATAAAATCCCCAGACAATCACACCAACTACATGGCCCCAAAGTAAGCATTAGCTTGTGTTATGGGATGCCATGTAGCGAACTAGGGGGGAACCTAGAATATAAATACACATATACATAAACACCCAGACCCGGAACATTTTTTTTTTCTTGTTCCGGGCGGGAATCGAACCCGCAACCACTGGCGTCTGAGGCAGATAGGTTAACCCCATTGCCAAAGTGATTCACGATATCCATGTAAAATTTATCAACGTAAAAGATTGTTACTTTGTTATATACCCTAGAAGGAGAATCTTGTGAGAAATCGTACATTTGTCGATACGCTATTATGCTTTTTGATCTATAGTCCGACAATGGTCTTTTGGCGCGTGGCAAAAAATTGAAATAACCGATATATTGTGAAATATCACTTCATGACTTATACCGGCTCATATTTATTTTTGTACTATTTACTCAGTATTAAATTATAAAATACGCCAAAATTTATAAAACTTGAAAATGAAAATAAAATATTTTTTTTTATTCGTAGTAGGTAATTTTATACACTTTACGAACGTCAAATGCTGGATGAGAGCGGCGCGGGTCCGGACGACATGACGAATCCTGGGGGAGGCCTCCGTCGAGAAGTGTGCGTCTCTCGGCTTTGAAGATAATGATCGCTCATTATCCACCAATGTCTTGGTGCTGTCACCTACTACTTCTTCTTCGGCTTTAAAAAAACGAAATGAAAGTAGAAACCTAGGTACACCGAGAGGAAAAAAGCCGGCGGAAAAAAAACTCTCGGCACTCTTTTGTAAAAAGTGCTTATCATAGGTACAATTTGGCAGAAATACAGCTCTGCTATGACATGAAAAAACAAACAGAAGACAGCTATTCGTGCTTGCCAATATCATGTCGCAGCCAAGCAGCTTACAAAGTGATTAATGTTTAATATTTGGAAATAGCCTGTGGAGACATCAATCCCACGCTCTTTTGTCATCTAAATAATCTTTGAGTTTATAGTAGCCTTTTTTGCATAATGTTTCTTTGATAGTTCTTTTAAATGTATTAAACGTTAGGGATTGAATTGACTTTGGTATTTTATTATAAATACGTATTGACATTCCCATAAATGATTTGGTGCTATTAGCAAGCCTTAATTTGGGAAACGCTAAATTATGGTCGTTCCTTGTCATTACAAAATAATTTTTATCATGCTTATCTTTCATGGTTTTAAATTTACTACTATTCTTATAAATATACATAATGTTTTAATATATATATTGTGATGCAAAGGTCAAGATACCAATCTCTTTAAACTTTTCTCTTAGAGATTCTCTATTTCCAAGTTTATACATTCCACGAATAGCCCTTTTCTGCAGTGTAAATATCGTGTCAATGTCTGCGGCATTGCCCCAAAGTAGGATGCCGTAGGACACTATACTATGAAAATAACAAAAATTAACTAGCTTCGCCGTATTAACATCAGTCAATGAGCGAATTCTCTTTACCGCGAACGCTGCAGAACTAAGTCTACTCGCTAGCTGTGAGATATGGGCGCCCCATTGCAATTTAGAATCTAAGGTAATTCCAAGAAAAATAGTATTATCTACTAGATTAAACCTGTTCCCATTAAGCCACAGATCAGACTCAACTTGTTTTACATTTGGTGCGGAGAATTTTATACATTTAGTTTTTTTATCATTGAAAGCTAGATTATTTATATTGAACCACTGAACAACATTTGCGAGGGCATTGTTTACATCGTCGGAGTTTATTTTCTGTCTTATCATTGAAAGCTAGATTATTTACATTAAACCACTTTAATACATTTGAAAGAGCATTGTTTACATCTTCGTAGTTGGTTTTCTGCCTTATTATTTACAAAATTAATGATGTGTCATCAGAAAACAATACAATATCGTGATTATTGCCTACCATATAGGGTAGATCATTTATATAGACTAAAAATAAAAATGGGCCCAGAATTAAACCTTGAGGCACTCCCATTCTCACAACCGACCCAGCTGACCTTTTCCGGTTAACCTCAACCTTCTGAATTCTATCACTCAGGTATGAATTCAACAGTTTGAGGTCAGCGCCTTTGATGCCGTAGTGGTGGAGTTTCCTGATGAGAGTGTCATGCTGAACACAGTCAAATGCCTTGGATAGGTCACAAAATACACCTAGAGCATCCCGTGACCCCTCCCAGGCACCAGCTATTACTTCAAACAGTTCAACACCAGCATCAGTTGTCGAACGACCCCTTGTGAATCCAAATTGTTTGTTATGAAGTAAATTGTTTTTTGTGAAGTGAGCTAATAGCTGGTTGAGAATAATTTTTTCATAAATTTTGCTACATGTTGGTAAAATCGAAATTGGTCTAAAATTAGTAGGGTCCGTAGAGCTACCCGATTTAAATAAAGGAATAACCTTACTATGCTTCATTAAATCAGGAAAATCCCCACTTATAATACAGTTGTTAAATATATTTGCAAAATTAATGATGTGTCATCAGAAAACAATACAATATCGTGATTATTGCCTACCATATAGGGTAGATCATTTATATAGACTAAAAATAAAAATGGGCCCAGAATTAAACCTTGAGGCACTCCCATTCTCACAACCGACCCAGCTGACCTTTTCCGGTTAACCTCAACCTTCTGAATTCTATCACTCAGGTATGAATTCAACAGTTTGAGGTCAGCGCCTTTGATGCCGTAGTGGTGGAGTTTCCTGATGAGAGTGTCATGCTGAACACAGTCAAATGCCTTGGATAGGTCACAAAATACACCTAGAGCATCCCGTGACCCCTCCCAGGCACCAGCTATTACTTCAAACAGTTCAACACCAGCATCAGTTGTCGAACGACCCCTTGTGAATCCAAATTGTTTGTTATGAAGTAAATTGTTTTTTGTGAAGTGAGCTAATAGCTGGTTGAGAATAATTTTTTCATAAATTTTGCTACATGTTGGTAAAATCGAAATTGGTCTAAAATTAGTAGGGTCCGTAGAGCTACCCGATTTAAATAAAGGAATAACCTTACTATGCTTCATTAAATCAGGAAAATCCCCACTTATAATACAGTTGTTAAATATATTTGGTGGTAAAAATGAAGGAGCAGTTTGAACCAAGAAAAACAATCCAAATTCGCTATAAATCCTTAAGGAGACTTTACTAAATGGTAATCCTGATTTCACCCTCTTGCCCCTCTCGAAGCGCCAAAAGTTTTTTTTATGTCTTTCCGCCAAGGAAGTCTTTGGGACCCACAAGCTCTAGCAGGAGGAGGATGAATCCTGTTACGGACGAAAGGGAATTTTAAAGAGCTGCTAGCTAACCCCAGTGGCTAGCAGATATAAAATACCCAGATATTTAAAAGAAAACCAAGTTTTTTATGGACTATAATATACTACTATATAAAATACTACCTATAATAAAGTGATGAAAGTGAACGAATTTTTTTATTTTCTGATTTTTTCCTACCTTAACATACAATTATTGAGCTCGATTACAAATTTCATCATTCTAGGTCATCTGGAAGTGGGTTAGGTTTAGGTACTATAAATCAGACAGCCAGTGCTTAAATTCACAACATTTTCACCTTTATATCTTTATAATCTTTTGAACTAACTTCATGAAATTTGGACTTCCACATGTCCTTATAGATATATTTAAGCACACATAGTTTTATGTGTGCACGTTTAAGAGGTTTTGGCTTATAAAAGTGTTGTCACTTCAGTGGAACCAAGTTAGCCAGTACCTTTGCTTGAACTTGGCTTGACACGCTACCGCGTGTCTAGATATACCTAATGATGAGAATGATGTACTTATCTAACAATTAAATTCAAAATTAAAATGTTTTATTCATCATAAGAACTTCACAGATCATTTGATAACGTCATCATATATCATATAATCGTCAGCTTTAACTAGTTGTTGAATACCATATTACAGTAGATAAAGAGACAAAAAAGCCGCTGGAAAAATTTTTCGGCACTCTTTATCAATCATAATTATACGAATGAATACAAATAGGTAATCTTGAAACATCCATGGAGGTATAAGTGCTCCACTAGAATTTGACTCACTTTTTTATATTTTGCACTAGCTGTGACCCGCGACTTCATCCGCGTGGATACCGTTTATTACAGTTGGATAAATACTATTATTATATCCTCCTTGAAGTTAAAACTTACCTTATTCTAAATTTCGTCAAAATCGACTAAGTAGTTTAGCTGTGAAAGCGTTACTGATAGATAAAAAGACAGAATTACTTCAAAAACTGTTACAACAAAGCAGTGATCCGCAGTTTCACCTAGGTTTTGTGAAAAAGTATAGGTAGGTAGGTATATTACATAGATGATGCCCGCGACTTCGTCTGTATTGAATTAGTATTTCGAGTAGGTTATTTTCTTCTCCAAGGTCCTAACTATCTTTAATAACAAAAATAAAAATGAAGAATCTTCGCCCATATAATATGTATAACTTGGTCCTTACCACAAACATAGGTAGGTAACTATCTATTAGGTACATTACAAAGGCATATAGCGTTATAAACAAATCGGGTGCCAAAGTGCCTTAAATTTTAATATGGTCTTAAGTTTTCGCGATAACTATTATGTATGACTATTAAATAAAACACTTTTTAAATGGATTTATCGCGTATATTTACATTTTAAATTTTAACAGTCGCTCGTGACCACGGGGTCTGCAAAGACACCGAAACGTCGAGTTAAAATGTAAAATATAAATTATACGCCATTAATCCGGTTAAAAAGTGTTTTATTTAATGCCTTCAATTTTACTTAATTCATGCAATATCTTCATTAATTATACTTAGCTTATTGTTATTCTAGGTAAAGCTAAGTAGTTTTTGCGTGAAAGAATAGCAAAAATCCATCCATCCAGCCATTATCAGTGTACATACAATACTACCTATAGTTATGTATGGCTGCTTTTCACTGCCAAACGGCTAAGCCAATATTAATGTAATTTGGTATAGTAGTTAACACATACGTTACTTTTTATTCCGAAGAAATCTACGCTTTCTGACTTCCAAGAGGCAGAAACGATCATGAAATAAACAAAACTTTGGTTTCCATTTTATCTCTGTATGTACAGAAGGCATTACCTACATCAAGCGTTACAAATCTGTCACATTTTTTTACTTGAATTTGAACCCTATGCCCTCGATAATAAGTTAAAATTGGTTGGGGAAATTTGACAGGTAATGTAACGCTAGTTCCTTCTGTATCTACCTATATTAAATCGCGCAAAAGCTTGCGCTCGCCTCCCGCCTTTTTATACCCTACCGCCGCGAGCCGCGTCGAGCGCGGCAACCGTTACGCAAAAATAATCCTTATATCATTCAGTATTCACGCGCGATGGGTTATTTATTAGCGTATTTCATGTATAAGATGGTGTTTCTATACCGATTTCTATGATTCTTTTTTTATTGAATAGGTAATAATGTTATTTTTTTTTTTAATTATGGATGAGTGAGAGTATTATAAACGTAAGAGTAAACAAATATAATCAGAAAGCTCCGAACTGCTAAGCTATCGGGATTTACACGTGTTATTGTGAGTCAACCATAAAATATAGATATATACTGTTGTGGGATATTTTTTATATAATTTTATGAAGAATATTTCTGTCATACATGATTTCTATGCAGCTTTAACCATTAAGGCTGCACACGCGACGGAAGCTTAAAAAATGAAGTAACTTCTCCCGTTTTTTTAACATTTCCCTTCACTGCTCTGCTCTCATTGATTGTAGCGTGATAATAAGTATACTATAACCTGCCCAGGAGTAAGAAGAATAATTTTACCAAGTTTCGTTAAAATCCGTCGAGTAGTTTTTGTTTCTATAAGGAACATACAGACAGACAAAAATTTTACTGATTGCATTTTTGGCATCAGTATCGATCACTTATCACCCCCTGATAGTTATTTTGAAAAAATATTTCATGTACAGAATTGACCTCTCTACAGATTTATTATAAGTATAGATAGAAGATAGATAAGTATGTATAGGGTCAGAAAAACCACGTAAAGTTGCCCTCCTTGTGTATAAATGAAACTATGATCTGGTAAGGCACCTAAGCTCATAATTTAAATGCAGAATCCAAAAAGAAACAAGTTAGGATTTTTATCTAATTTTCCCTGTGTCACCATAGTAAACCACTAGATATAAATAAGGACTGTAATGTAAGTACCTTTGTTAAATTAATAATCTTAAATTGAAGTGTAAATCTAAAGTCATAGTGTTTATACAACGTGTAACAAAATGGAGAGATAAAACTTAAGGGTTGGCTTCTATACCATACGTAGAATATACAGTAAAACAATTAGCATGATCAGTGCTGGTATAGACTTTCATACAAAGTTATTTAATTATTTTACAACAAAATATTTTGACAACCCTAGTCAACCTAATAAGTAAAAACAAGACTTGTGCAGCAGTCAGTGACCTTATGACCTTTCCCGCACCGGCGGAACTTTGTAGTGTGTCTTAGTTACCCATCACTTTATTTCGACGCCATCTGTTATCAAATAGATTTCATCAAAAGCTAACAGCTGTTTTTAGGGTTGAAACTTAGATATTTTGATCTAAACTTTGAACTTGTTTTTCAGCCGAACCGTAAGGATAACAAATTTATGTTACTCTTACCTACTACATCACCAAACATACAATTTCCTTAAGTATTATCTCTTCATTATGTTACACGTTGTATTTAGTTAATAATCTGAACTTTTCAATACTTAATACTGTGCTTCTACAATTTCTTGTTTGAATTCATAGAATGTCCGTCTTCTCGCTTGTGTGTTGAGAGGGACTGGCGTTTATGACTATTAAATTTTGTTCTCTCTCACACCACTGAGCTGAAACCTTCCCACGCCTTGAGGAAGAGCTAGCCGCACCATAACCTACATCTGTCTGATGTAGGCTCAATCTAGCCTGGTGGCGAGTGACTCACCACCTTAACGCCTCCGTCACCCCAGAAAATCTGTTACAAGTTCTGTTTTAACATTTGAGTACGGAACCTTAAAAGTATCAGTATATTATCAAAACAAAATCAAATTTGACCATTTTTAAAATTACAAATTACAGGTTGTAAAGAATACATTATTTACTGTTATCTGCAAATGCATGTGTAATAAAAAATATGTCATAGGTACTTCAATTAAATTTTTTTTAGGTAGCAAGTTTTTGTCTAGTTAGGCTATATCCTCACTATGACAGAATACTTGTATGCATTTTGAAATAAAGTTTTAAAAACATTTTTCTGCAAAATGTCTTAAATATAGTGTAGCGCTGAAAGCTTTCACAGTTGTTTCTGAGGAAGTGACAATAGATCAGAAAGGATAATCCCTTACTCAGATTTTATCGTGAATTACTCATACTTTGATAATCATCGCAAGTATTATTTTTTTAGCATTAAGCACCTTAATAGAAATACATTTGTTTTTAACGCTTGACGCTTACGCTTACAGGACAAGGAGAATTCGCTTGCAGCGTCGCAATTCGTTGTCCCCGGGTTAGACTGGCACAAACCATAACGAACTTTGTTCAATAGGTATAAAAATTATTTCCAAAAATTTCCAGATAAATACACGAATATGGCTCACCATTATCCATTATCAATTATAGTCCTATTGGACACGGGACTCGCCCATGATAGATACGAGTGTCAGTAAAAACACAGAAACCTTGAGTAAAATCCATCCATTTAAAAACTTATTTAATACAATATATTGCACAGAAAAATGCAAAAAAATAATAATACAGTTTATTAGGAAATCAAAAGATCACAATAAAGATGTGAAATATAATATGTAAATCCATTTAATCGACTAAGAAGTATTTGTAGAATAAATTTATGTTTTTTTTTTTTTTAGTTTGATAAATTGATATTTTATAATTCTCATAAGTTAACAATATTTTCTTTTAATCTGTTATTTACGACGAAATGTTACCTACTCGACAGCTTCAAGTTCGTCTTAACTTTATTATCATTCTATGTAATTGTCATACAATTATAAGAAATAGTAAAACAACATTATTTCGCCGAGTAATACTTTATACGTCTGATAACTTTTATTCGACGATTGAAAAATCAGGGCTTCAATACACATAACCAAACAATAACTAATACTACGCAAATCTCACACACGCACACACAGAAACATAGCACTAGGCATAGGTATGTATTCTCTGGCGGCACAATCAAAGACACCGAAAGTCAAGCCCGCGCCGACAACACTCTGTTGGCTGCTGTAAAAGTCTGTCTAGTGATATGCGCCCGTAAATTAAATCATAATCGAATGGTGGAGCCTGCCTGACCACTTCAGCACCGATTCAGTGTGAATGTATATTTGGTGAAAATATTTAAGACCTAGTTTTCCTCGAACCTTTAAACAGTAACTCCAACCTGGACTTGTTACGGGGTGGGGTTTGGGAGGCATGTAGTTACTACCAGCACGACGGTGCTCCGGCGCATTTCGCCCGGAATGTGCGTTAGTACATGTCTCAAGAGTACGGTGAGCGATGGATAGGACGCGGAGGGCTGGTGAGCTGGCCGCCCAGGTCACATGTACTTACAACTCTAGACTTTTTCTGTGAGGTCGGGTTAAAGACTTGGTGTATGGTCACGACAGTCATACAATTTAGAGTGCAGGCTAACTTAAAATCAGGATATCTAACGCCTTCGCTACTATCAAAACTGATAAGGACATTAAGTCATGTGCAGCAGTTATTATAAAGTGCTTGTGTATACTTGTGCTGTGTACTTAACATCATTGACAGGAAGCAATATGTAAGTTATTTTTGTATCTAAACTGTAAATAATACATACACATACATACATACATAACTTCACGCCTGTATCCCTTATGGGGTAGGCAGAACATCAGAGGTTATAAGACCAACTGATGTCACGTTTGACTAATGAGGTATTATAATGATTGCGAGAGGCTATTGCAGTGACAGGGGGTCAGCCTATCGCCCACAAAAATGCCAATAAAACCTCTGTCCCTTAACCGACTTTTACAGTATGCCCGGGAAGAAAAGCAGCTGGCACATTCTATGTTTTTCTTTCACTCCCAGTCCAGCATGGAAGTAAATAATAGTAATTGATAGTAAGGTATTTCCATTTAAACACAATTCAAATATTCAAATACATTTATGCTGTAAGACAAACAGCTCAAGCGGAAAGCTTTTTTTTTCAATTTATTTCTAATTTAAACATTACCAAAGAGATCAACATTACTATAAAAATAAATAAAAAAACTCATAAAATTTAAAACAAAATAAAAGCAAACTAATAACTTCTTTTTAAGAAAAAGTGAACCGCCTTCAAAAAAACAACCCACTAAAAATGTTTAAATAATTTTTATGTACGCCATTCTAGTTCTGTTCCAATTCCTTCCCTATTACTATCCCGGATAGCAAATTGCTGCCAAAAATGAATTAATAATGTAATAAGAACATTAATAATTTACCTGGGTAGGTATTTACATAGTTTTTGAGTCGGTGCCAACTAATTATTAGTTTCCAATATCTATAAATATGGAAACTAATTATTATACATGTGAAAGTTTGGCATAGTGATAGTGTACAGCCTGGAATAGCAACTTTTTGTTCCTATATTTTATATAATTTTTGATTGCGCGGGTAAAACTACGCGGAACAGCTAGTATTCGGCAAATCAACCAAACATTCGGGTGATTACGAATGTTACGATAATATGCCGAATGTACCGAAGACGAATGTTCGGCCGAACATTCGGCTCGTCTCTGATACAAAATATACAGAGAAATTGAGAACCTTCTTTTTTACAAAGTCGGTTAATATATTAAAACCTTCTCCTAAACGTGACACTTCTTTTTCTGAAAATCGCATCTTAATCGGTTCAGCCAAACGCGAGATAATCGCGGACAAACATACATACATACATACAGGTCAAACTGATAACCTCCTTTTTTTGAATTCGGTTAAAAACGGTATTGACAATTAGTTAAACGTTAAATTGACAATCCAATTGATGTGTGATGGGAAATTAGAATCACCGTTAATACTAAATAGGTATGAAATTACAACAGCTGATTGTTACGTCATACATCGAACTAAGTACGTCACGCAACGCCCCGGGCGCACGAGGCGACCTTTGCTCGCGTGGATAGTAGGTACTAACCGCGTAAGATTTATGTTTTGTTGAAGTGATTTTCTTGAAATAAATAGATTGAATTTTTAATTTCTTGCTATGTAGTCGTAAATAAAAGATTAACCTAAATTTGGTCACTTAAAAGAATTGTAAAATTTAAATAAAAAAATAAATGAAAATTTAATTTTTGTCATGAATCCGCCCACACATTATTCTTAACCTTGTCTTAAAATGTTTTCATCTTCAAAAAAATGACCCTGTATATACATTCATTCCACTATAAGAACTTAGCTTGTAGCGTTATAATAATAATAATATCGATATGAATTTCTGTAAATATTTTTCTGTATGACGTCATACCGTTAAATTTGGTGTATTTAATTAAAAATAACAGTACAGGAATTCATACTGAAATAATTCGTGTACCTTTTTTATTATTGTAGCATAACTGATTTTTTTTTCAGTTAACTGAAATTTTCCGGTATCAATATTAATATTGATATCAAATATTTATTTTTAAACAATGTAGCGGATATTTTAGAATGTTCGATAGTTTAGTTGAAGCCTATGAAGCGTAGATATGCTGATCGGTACAGATCGGTCATTTCGGTACAGAAATTAATCCGGTATACATAATTTGGGTATTGATATAATTGAGCTAGATTTTAATAACTTGTACAGGTATTGTGTTTGATGAGGCAGTACACTAATAAGGGTACTGAAATTGATCTGGTACTATTTAAAAAAAATATACCGATATGCCCCATAATACTATCGTGTATTTTCCATAGTGTGGAGCTTCTATAAACTTTATCTGAGATCGCACTACCCATCATTTGAAACATGAAAGTTACTTAATTTATGGACCTAATGTATTATTAGGCTAAGGTTATAAACAATGAATTTTTGTGATCGAAACTACGTGTCGATCACAAATGTCATTAAAGATATTAAAAGGCTTTTACAAGTATTCAAATGGTATTCGAATATTGGTTGCAATAGAAACAACGTCGTAACAAATGATGAAGCAAAGTACATCTAAGCTATAAGTGATCCTCGTGAACATTTACTTGCAGATAAGAGACTGAACTTAAACAACAGAACTGTTTATTGGGTTTTTCATAAAATTAAATGTTAAAACCAGATGATATTTAACAGATTCCAAAGTGATAAAGATTGTAGAAATAACCGAAAGTACTACATTCTTGGTTTATCAATGTTTCATACATTTTTTTGGCCAAGTACAAAGGCGCAGCCAATTATTTTACATTTACATTTACAAACTATCTTAAATGTAGATTATATTAAATAGATTTTAAAACTTTGTTTTAATTGACAAAAAACGCGCTTCATAAAAATACAAACAAACGATATTAAACAACTTGCGTAAATTCGTAAACATAACTTAAGTTCCATTACCTTAATATCACAATATGCCGCAGGTATAAGTTATTGTTTGTGAAACTGATTAAGTTACTCATGATTACTTAAGCCGTTATTAAGTGTCTTTATCAGAGATAATGATCGGGAAATCAACATATTTCTTGCCAGAAAAAAGTAAAAAATATCGATGCCCCCGATATATTGTTATTATGTTTTATTTTATTCAAGTAGTGTTTTCGCAGGACTATGGCTTTGCGATGTATAAATCTTCAAGGATTAAAATTTCGGTTCAAATACTATCGTTTTTTCAATGTTTGGCTATAGTCGGTGTTTTCATAATGTATTATTTGAGAGGTGCAAAAACCATCGATTGTATTTGGGCCTCGGTAATACTGGTTGAGTATGTTTTATATGTACTGGTCTTAACAAATCGTCAAAACTCTATGCGGGATTTTTTGGAAGAAGTCCATTTTCTTGATAGCAAATTCGAACCGAGCCTTATAAAAATAAAATTTAGCAAAGCACTCATCTCTGGAATTGTATTTTTGGGTCTTCTTAGATTTGTTTTAGTTTGTTTGTATCAATATGTTACTACAAGACCTATGCCATTTGGTATATTATGCTTGACAAGAATACCCATGATGAGTAGCTTAATACCTCCAATTATTTATTTTTTGATATATCATTTCATTTTAGTACGATTACAAAAACTTTTGGATTATCTAAACAGTGGCCATAGGGACGATTTTAACAGTTATTTGCAGTTTTATAGAAGGCTTTGTGATGTTGTTGAAAAATTCAAGGATAGTCATGATAAAATGGTAAGATACTATTATTTATAAAATGGATTTAAAACAACTTTTGAGCATATTTTTCGCGCTTACTGCCTTATAATTCAATGTTTTATACAAGCGTATACTTTCAAACGTCCTACGCTTTAAATGTCATCGGGAATTATAGCGTTTTTTAGAGATTCTGGAGAGAGATAGACACTAAGGAGGATAAGATTTACTTTATTTATATAAAATTTTAAATCCTAACAATAAGCTATAAATTGTAAATATTTTTTTACCAAAAATATCATTTACACTCACTCAATAAATTTGATATTAAATAACCTAAATTATTTCAATTTTTCGATACAAAAATAACCTTATCGTTACTTTGCTAGACGATTTCCTTTTTTTTTGCTTGGGTGTAATAACACAAACGTATTATTATGCAAACGCAGTTCACAAACAAAACATTCAAAAAGCAGAATAGTGTATTAAACAGTAAGGCATAACAAATTATTTTTTAAATTTCAGTTCCTCCTCGTTGTATTATGTAATATTCCAAAATTATTACTCGGTGTCTACATTGGAGTGGCAATGCTTACATCCACAAAAGTAAGTATTCAAAAATAATTTGCTCAGATAAAGCTTTTGAGTTAAGGATAGAGCTTTTCATCAAAAAAAATATTGGAATTTATAAATAATATAATAATAAATTTGGCCCGAGACTAAAAAATTACCATGCACATATTTACTTTTTGTACTTTATTGTGAATTGCACTAGATTGCAGAAATTAAGATTATGAAAAGATTTCATAATCGAAAGTAATGTTTGAAAGCATTAAGATTTCATTGTGAACATAATTATTTTAACAAAAATATTGATTATATAAAGGAATCATAATATAAGATATAATAAAAAATTATGCTCTATTTGAGGTCATACGTTCACTACTGTATGCTAAAAATGCAGAATTAAGTAATAGTCTTCTTAATTTCAATTTTACGTTTAGTTCGGGTCACCAAATTTGGAAGGAACTGCCAGCGTATTCAATTATTAAAGTTATTCGTTGATATCAATTTCATGGTCTTCATAACCACTTTCATCTAGAAGACATCGAAGTTAAATGTTTAAATTTTTTGTATTACAAAACGTTATTTTTTAATTTAAATTATAATTCTTTGCTTGCAGAATACGGAAATAAATTCAATGGTTGTACTCAGCTCGACTATAGAAATAATTCTACATCTGAGTAGTCTTTGTGGTCCTGCAATCGTTGCTGGCTGTCTCTCTGATAGAGCTGAGAGCATCAGAGTGTTACTTCACGACTATTTACTTGAAGCACGAGGTAAAGTAGCATTGGGTTATAATAATCTAAAGTTTTTTATAAACAATACGTCTTAAAACCCAGCTGCAGATAAACTTTGATGTAAAGAGAGTGAAGCTTAATTTGGAGGTAAGAAAAAGGGTATATTCCCCTTAAAATATCCTTTTTAAAAATATGTATAGGTATAATATAATCAAACCCTTCAGAAATAGGTATGTACAGAATGACATATTTCATGCAGTGGGAATGGAGCCGACGTCTTTGGGTATCAGCCACATATTTGTCAAATGCGCCACAAATGATAACAGCATACCTTGAGAGCATGAGAGTTTGGTCACATTTCTTTACAATGCGAATTTTGTGAAATGCGGCCTTTGATTGTCGTCAACGAAAATAGTATGGCTAGTGTTAAGCGGCTAATTGAAGAAAACCGGGGACTACCTATAAGAGATTTCGAGGCAATGGGGATTGGCATGAGCCAAATACAGAAATTTTACACGAAAAATTTAAAGTTCGCATACTTTATTGACAAAACGACGAAAAAAATTAAAAAAACGGTTTCGTAAACGTTTCTTCAAAGAAAGGAGGACGTATAACTTTGTATGAGATATGGTACCCGCTTCAAAAGACATGTGTTATATTTCGTTGAAAAGAGTTCATCTTCTATAGGAGTTAGTATTGCGCCTGTCTTGATTTTTAGTCTAAGCTGATAACCATTTTAATATAATTAATCAATTAATAATCTCCGAAGACAAAAAACCTTAATTCAGGTGTGCAAAAGATGATCAAGGCGGTGTCGCTTCCTATCTATGCACTATTCCCGCCGTCTGCTATTTTGGCTCTGAACGGACTAACGATTGGACCTCACATGCCTATTGGAGGTTGTTACCAAAATTATACTCTGACATTTAGGATCTAATAGCTCTGAACGGACTTATATCATCCATTTTTTTTTACATAATCGATGAGCGAAGGGAGAAATTGGATTTTCAGAAAAAATATGGTAAAGTCCAAATATTTTTAAAATTTTGCACTTTCGGATAACATGATTTGGGCTTTAGTGATTAGAAATGATTATGTCACACTAAAGATTCCGGTTTAATTAGTAAAAACCCTGTATATAACATTATTTATTGTATACCATCAGCATGAGTAAAGTTCTTAAATATTGCTCCTGAAGAAAATAGCACTACAATGCGATTTCAATATAAATCTTTATTTGCAACAAAATAAAATTGAATTCAAACATAAAATAAAATAGGTAATAGACAAAAACTTAGCCACAAATTGGTTACAGTTCAGCAAAGTGCTAGCTTAGAACTAGCGCTGATCTTCCATTGTAACCATTAGTAACCCGGCGGTACACATTAAAAAGCATATAATTAAAACGTATTTATTTTTTAAACACCAACATTAACCCTATGGCTTAGGTGTTCATGCCAAGGTTCAAAGAGTTATCTGAAATATAAAATGTTATGTGTCTACGAGTATTACAGATAAACGTAGCGATTAGAGTAACCGAACAAAAGTAAACTTAAAAAAAAGATAACGTTGCGTTTGCCACTTACAAGTATATCGTGTACACGTTCAAACTTAATTCAAGAAATATTTTGCCTTGCGATAGATGTAACTTAAGTACAACATAAAACAAAACTTAAAAATAAAATAATGTTATATTAAAAACAAAAGTAAAAGAAATGCAACAAAATCTTTGCAAAAGTTTACAAATTAGGCATAAATCTTAATTTAAGAAATCATATACCTTATGACACAAGTAACTTTAATGTAACATAAATTAATATAAGCACAGTTATGAAATTCTGTCTCTGCTACGGGTTTCAGCCCTAACTTGTCCTAGAAAATTAAGCATTGTGCTATTTTCGTAAAACTCTTAAATTTCTCTGTGTTTTAAAAGTCCTTACGAAGAATTTCAAAAACAAAAATAATACTCACTTGGTGACTGTCGTAAGTTAAAATTACTCTTTTTTTCAGATTTAATCAAAATCAGAGAAATAAACTTATTCATCCGCTACATAGAAGCTCGCCCGATGAAGTTTCACGCGTGTAAAATAGTCCCTGTTGGCTGGGGCTTTCCGCTTATAGTGTTAAATATTTGTATTACATACCTTATTGTTCTGATACAATTTACAAACTTGACAGAAGAGGTTTGAATTAGAAAACATAAAAGGTTTTGCGTTTGCTTTTGCTTAAAGTTATTGTATTTTTTTGTAATATTATAATGAATATAACATACGTCAAAAAAGAGGTTTTTTTGTTTTTGTAGCAGTATTTAGAGGCAAAGCTTTTGATTAATTCTAACTAATTAAAATGTATTGTCTATAGCTTTGAAAAGTAAAACACCAACATTATCATTAACGTGTTCACGCTAAGGTTGAAAGATTTATCTATGTAAAAATGTTATGGATCTATGACAAATAAATTGAGCAATTAGAGTAACCGACCAAAAATAAACTTATAAAAAATCGGAATATTTTCCATTTACCAATTTTAACGTCCACATGTTCAAACAAAAGTTATATAGCCAGAAACACATATTACTATTTATCTTTACCCTACAAATAAAAAAAAATAAGCCAGATTAAGGGCATCATATTGTACTAGCCTAAAATAAAATAATATTAATTGTATTTGGATTTTTTATTACAAACACAATTTTGAGGTCTGTCCGTCAATATTAGCTGTCTATTTTCAATATGTAATGTTTACATGCAAAACTATGTAGGAATTTATACAAATTTAAGCGTCTGGAGTCCGACCCTATATGAAGTACGGTCCTGTACCCTCACCCTCGTGTCGCTCGTGCGGGCCTCATATGACGGATGCTCGCTCGCGCCTCACGGGGCAGTTGAAATATGTCTTCGACGCGGAGCTCACATCGTATTGTACGCCTGGGCTCGTTAACTAACGTTTAAGTGTTACGTATCTATGTTGTACAAGTTTTATATTAAGCTTTCTGGTTGCGAATACATCTATTGTGACGTTCATCGGTGTTTGTTTTTTTATAAGAAAAATTTTGTATTTCTGCCAAATTGTACCTATAATAAGCACTTTTTACAAAAGAGTGCCGAGAGTTTTTTTTTAGAAGAAATTTTTCATAAATTGAATCCACACATCCTTCTTAACCTTCTCCTAAAATATCTTCATAAAAAAGACCCTATATATTAAGATTTCTCAACCAACTGCCAAAAAAGGAGGAGGTTCTCAATTCGTGTGTATATTTTTGTCTTTGTTACACGATATATCGCATATCTATAAATCGATTTTGAACATTCTTGTTTCATATGATAGAAGGTACTTCAGAGTTGGTTCCATATAAATTTCATCGAAATCGATTGAGTACTACTTCGATGGCAATGGGGTAAATCAGTCTGCCTCAGACGCCAGTGGTTGCGGGTTCGATTCCCGCACGGAACAAGAAAAAAATTGTTTCGTGTCTGGGTGTTTATCTGTTTATGTATTTATATTCTAGGTTCGCTACATGGTATCCCATAACACAAGCTATGCTTGCTTTGGGGCCATGTAGTTAGTGTGATTGTCTGGGGATTTTATTATTTATTTATTATTTACTAGCTGTGACCCGCGACTTCGTCCGCGTGGATACCGGTTGTTGGAGTTGGATAAATACTATTATTATATCCTCCTTGAAGTTTAAACTTACCTACCTTATTCAAAATTTCGTCAACATCGATTCAGTAGCGTTACTGATAAATAAACAGACAGAGTTACTTCAAAAACTGTTACAACAAAGCTGTGATCCGCAGTTTCACCTAGGTGTTTTGTAAAAAGGATAGGTAGGTAGGTATATTACATAGATGATGCCTGCGACTTCGTCTGTATTGAATTAGTATTTCGAGTAGGTTATTTTCTTCTCCAAGGTCCTAAGTACTATCTTTAATAACAAAAATAAAAATGAAGAATCTTCGCCCAAATAATATGTATAGCTCCTTACCACAAATATTAGGTACATTACAAACATAAGTAACTATATTAGGCACAATGCGTTATAAACAAATCGGGTGCCAAAGTGTCTTAAATTTTACATAATTCATGCTATACCTATCTTCATTAATTATAGCTTATTGTTATTCTAAGTAAAGCTATATTACTGTAAAGTTTCAGAAGAATAGGTACATTCGGCAGTTTTTGCGTGAAAGAGTAGCAAAGATCCATCCATCCAGCCATTATCAGTGTATAATGTGTATCTATCTATAGTTATGATTAGCTACTTTTCACGGTAAAATGGCTGAGCCAATTTAATGTAATTTCTTTTGGTAGTTAACACATCTACGTTACTTTTTATTCTACTTCTAAATCTACGGTTTCTAACTTCCAAGAGCTAGAAATGATCACGAAATAAATAAAACCTTGAGTCCCATTATTTTAAGTTTAACTTTTTACAATATATCTCTGTATGTACAGAAGGCAGCACATCAAGCGTTACAAATCGGTAATTTTTTTTTTACTTGAGTCTAAAATCTATGCCCTCGACATTACCTAAGTTAAAATTGTTTGAGGAAATTTGACAGGTAATGTAACGCTTGACCTGCTGCTTTCTGTAACCACCTGTATTAAATCGCGCAAGAAGAATCGCGCTTTATTAATGATTTAGCCCTATCAACATAGCAAAATTTTCTACTGCATACCAACTATTTTTCAGATTTATTATTTTTAAGCCCCTAGTACTTTTACCAGGAGAATTTCCTTAGAATTCTTATCCCCATGTTTAATTTTAGTGTAGTTCAGTTTTTTTTTCTTCTGGCTATCCGAACGCTTTTACATCTATCTAATCTACTAATGCCACGTTACAATATAAAAAACACTGTTCGTTCGTTGCTTCCACGCTGGACTGGGAGCAACAGAAAATCATAGAATGTACCAGTTGCTTCTCTTCCCGGGCATACATTAAAAGTCATTTTAGGGATAGAGGTTTTATTGGATAGAGGTTTTATAACGGTTAAAGGCGTGAAGTTATATGTATGTATGTTCGTTTATTCTACGAACAGTAAAACTTACTTACTTAAACAGTATAACTACCTACCATTCGTTTGTAGTAGCTTTTACTCATGTAAAATATTAAAACCCAGCATTCATTGATTTTGACGACAATTTAGTTATAATTTACCCCTAGAATAACCCTACCGCCTCTGAATAATTGACTAATCCGAGTGAGCCTCGCTTGGTGGTAAACTGACTGTCTCGGCTGACTGAAATTTGCCGTCAAATATCTACTGCCAGCGTGACGCGTCCCGAAAACATTTTATAAAGAGCCAGTTTTAGAGCCGCAAACGGGTTTATGATAGAACTGGCTTGGCTTCGGTATTCGACCTCATTTATACTTACCATCAGGTGAGAATGAGGTCAAATTTGGACTTATTCACCGATTTGAAAAAA
Source organism: Stenoptilia bipunctidactyla (assembly GCA_944452665.1). NCBI lineage: Eukaryota > Metazoa > Arthropoda > Insecta > Lepidoptera > Pterophoridae > Stenoptilia > Stenoptilia bipunctidactyla. Next base: position 22,397,741 of record OX101742.1, on the reverse strand, counting down.
ACTTAGTATTTTTAATATTTTGGAATAGAAAGTTATAAAATTAAACTCGTGGGTAGTCTGACTCCCAACCGTTACAAAAATTTGGTGGTTCATTCAGAGAAATCTTATTTCCAAGTGAAATAATAAAAGTTGGTTGAATATGGTCATAGGCACCCAGAGTTTGGTAGGTATCTCGAACAATTAACAGCGTGATTGGCCGGCCATGCCAGCGAATCACTCGCTCGCCCGCCCGCGTTTTATCGAACATACCTACCTATTTTATTACGGAGTTATTTTAAAAGTATTACGATATCTCTTTGGATCTTGATTGAAATCAAGTGGTGTCAAAGACAATTTTGTTCACAATTAAATATTTATTGTAAACAAAATAAAAAAAAATATAATAAAAAAAAATACGCGAGCAGGATCGAACCCACGACCTTAGACTCATGGTCGGTCTACGGGCAACTGAGCAATGAGTACTTCTGATCTGTATGCCGAACATCTCCACCATATTCTAGTAAAGTAAGTTTTAGGCCTAACTTTTAAAAATCTATTACAATTTTTTTAGATCCTAGATTTTTTTATGTCTGCAGAATCTGCTCATCATCCTGGACAACTTTTGTTAAGGCATCATATCTATATTACTTACGGTTTTGATGATCCCTTAAGGGTTCTGCATCAGGTGTTCCAGTAACCGAAATAAAATATACCCTATATGTTGCCCCGGCTTCACAGCTATACATCAAAAAAAGGTTCATTCAAATCCGTCCAGCGGTTCCAGAGATTAGCGTGTGCAAACAGACAAACTTACAAACAAACAAACAGACAAATTTTTTTTTTCAGATTCTTACTCTTTTTTCATTTCTTTATAACCCTAGATAATTTTTTTTGTAAAAATATTAAATGTACAGACACGTTTTACTGTTTTATTATATGTATTGATTATATTTTCAAATTTTTAAGTCACCGACATAGCCAGACATAGAAAATCTGTGGCAATAGGCATGGCACATAACTCGCAGAACAGATGGCCGTTGGGGCATAAAAGTTCTCGAGTAACGGCCACGTACTGGGAGCCGCAGCATTGGCAGGCCCCCCGCAAGATGGACCTACGGCTGGCTGTCGATGATGATGATATAGTGAACTGAGAAGTGAATACCTACCTCTGCATTAGACTAAACTTCAAAATCTAAAGGCGGTGCAGTGAAATTCATAGATGTTTTATTTTTCACAACTTGCATGAATTTTTTGAACGTCATAACACGGATTTTGCTTATTTTTCTTGTGAGATTACCCTTAAAATATTTGTCACTAATAAAACTATCCCGTCTATAAAAATCTTCGAAACTAGAGCCTTTTCGTGCCATATTGTGTGCAGGAAAAGATAACTAAACGACATTCTTGAAATTATTATAGAATGTGTAAAAGTATCTTAACGACAAATTTATTATCAAAAGTTTTCAATTAGATTTATCTCAAGCATCAGAACAACAAGTAATATCGAGTCAAATAAGTAAATACATGTAAGCGCCAATAATATTAAACTTTACTCAGGGTAAAATTATACTAGTTCCACTTTCATAAAATAATTGGATTATGTTAATTACAGTATGTTTGTATAATTCACTAATACTTTTTATGTGTGCAATCTACTAAGTGTTTACAAAAACAAATTTTCAAACAAGTAAAAATAATTCAGTCCAGAAAATTCAAAAAGTAAAAATAGGAAAAATAGACAAAGTTAATATTTCATATTTTAACTTTTCATAAGTGTAGAATATATTAAAAATAATTTTTGAGGGAGTATAAAATTCATGGTTTGGTACAAATTTTACAATATCTAAGCGACATAAAAAAACGTCGTAGAAGTAAAACGATTAGACCAAACGACGCAGAAAAAGAGAACAAAAAAAGAAGTAAGGCCTTGTCGGAACGGTTGGGTGCGACGTCAAGCGTAGCGACGAGGAGCATACCTATAGTAACATACGTGTAAACAATGAGTGTAGATAAGCCAACTTTTGTATTGTTTGTCTTCTTGACCAATCAGCGAGCAGTATATTATTTTCCGCATTTTAAAAAAGCGTAAAATTAAAAACTCTTTTGTGATTGGTCGAACCGTTTTGAATCTTATGAATGAATATCCGTAACTTTATAAATTTACCTCGAGACGTCGAAAGTTGATAAATTTGCGAAAATGTGAGCGTAAAATAATACAATTTATCTCTCGTTTAGAATCTTCCGAGGGTTTATAAATTTTCGCGTAAATTTATAAACTTACGGTTCTTATTATTTTCCGGTAACATACACAAACTCATTTTTAGTATTTATGTCGCTTAGATATTTTTGCCTTTGAAGCATCGATATCAAGATATTTCATACAAATACTATTTGACCACTATTAAGGATATTCAAAAGAAAACCAAGTTTTTTTATGGAAGAACATGTCATACCTCCACTATAGTCAAGTGATGAAAGTGTACGAATTTAAAATTGTCTTGCTCTAGTAGTTACAAAGGACAAAAAAATTGTTTAATCGAAATTGTAAAGGATCTCGAGGTAAAAATGGGACAAAAACAGCAATATGAGGATACTCCATGCCTAAACAGGACGATTGATGGTCACTGTTACTATGTAGATGCACGCCCCTAGATGTATGCAGAGTAAGTCGATGTTTAGGTTTGACTTAGTTTAGGCATGACATAACTAAGTTTATGCTTTTTAAATACTTTCTTAAATGTAATTTATACCTAATATTTTTAAGTGATTTTTTTTTAATAACGAAAACAGCCTTTTATAAAACAACTTGTGTACGCTTGTAAACACAGCCTTAGTTCCATTACCTAAATTAGACAATTTACCGTAGGTATAAGTTATTGGTTGATAAAGTGATAATTTAGTCATTATTACTTACGTTGTTATGAAGTGTCGTTTTCAGCGATAATGATCGTGACATCAACTAATTTCATACAAGTTAAAAATCAAAAATATCAGTGTCCCCAATATATTGTTATAATTTTCTTCTTTATTCAAGTACTATTTTCACAAAACTATGGTTTTACCCTGTATAGATCTTCGAGAATTAAAATTGTGGTTCAAGTACTGTCGATAATTCAGTGTTCTGCTGTATTCGTGATTTTTATTATGTATTATATGAATGGCGCAAAAAGTGTAGATTGCGCTTGGGCCTCGACATTATTGATTGAGTACGTGTTATACGCACTGGTCTTGGCAAATTGTCAAAACACTATCAGGGATTTTCTCGAAGAATTCCATTGGATTGACAGAAAATTTAAACCGAATATTATCAAAGTAAAATTTAGCAAAGCGCTCATTGCTGGAATATCTTATATGGTTCTTCAACGATTTTTATTAGTTTGGTTGTATTTTCTTGTTAGTGAAAGAAATATGTCATTATGTATTATGTTCCTGACTAGAATACCTATGATGTGTTGCGTAGTACCCCCAGTTATTTATTTTTTGATATACCATTTGATTTTTCTTCGTTTACACCATCTTTTAGAATGTATGAGTGAAGGTCATCGGGACAATTTTAAAAGTATTTTACAGATTTATAAAACGCTTTGTGTTACTGTTGAAAAATACAGGGGTAGCTATGATAAAATGGTAAGATAATGTTAATTATATTAAATGGATTATTATATTAGATAGATCTTGAGCAAATTTGTTATGGCAATGAGGTTCTATTACTTAAGTGCCTAATACCCACTTCGATGATTCTTATGAGATTTAAGTTTCTTTTTTTATAAAAAACCTTTATTGATATATTAATACGGTATCCTTTAAGGAAGTTTATGTCATTGTGGTAGTCAGCGACAAGGTAAGTTTATAAAAAACCTGGCTTTATATCAAATATAGATTTCATAGGGTACTGTCCTAAGCCCGACTCTATTATTTGTGTTAACTTTAGACTTGCACTAAACTTTGAAATAGAAAAAAATATATGTACTTTTCCAACTTAGTCCAAAAAACTGAGTGTCGGAAACTAAAAATCTAAACGAATCTAAACCAAATTTTTTCTTGAATTTCAGTACGCCGTTTTGTTACTATGCAATGTTCCAAAATTATTATGCATTGTATACTTTGGATTGGCAATATTTACAACCACAACTGTAAGTACTCAAATAGTTTTTCAAATGTTTACGTTTTATTGAATTGTACCAAAAAAAAAATGATATTAATATACAAATTATAAATCAGTTAATATGGATGATCTGCTTAGAGTCAATGTCTATACTCGAGACTGTATATTTAAAATAGAGTGGAAGTCTTATTTATCCCATACTAGACCCGCGTAACTTTTGATCCCCTGGGAATTTCGGGATAAAATATAGCCTATAACCTTCCTCAAGAGTTGGGCTATCAAATGCAAAAATATTTTTTCAAATCCCACTTGTAGTTTCTGAGATTAGCGCGTTCAAACAAACAAACAAACAAAAAAACAAACTCTTCAATTCAATTAGTATAGATTAAACTTAAATTAAAACTATTATGGTCATCAAGATGAAATCAAGAATACTTTTATACAGGGTGACTGGTGGGTCACTTTTGAAATTCAAGGACGTGATAGTTTGAGATCATACATAAAAATAAATATAATAAAAAAATAAATATTAATTATTTGCTGAGTAACGTAACCGAAAGTAAATAAATAAATATTTCTGACACTCACAAAACATTATCTAGTCCAATATTAAGTTTCTTAAAGAACTTGTGTTATGGATACTAGATAACTGATATACTTAAGAAATATATAAACATACAAATATTTAAAAAAATACATATTTTTTTATTAGAATAAACTTAAATAAACATGTAAACATCCATGACTTGACGACTAATTTCTGTGTTCATTACACAAATATCCGCCGCCGCCGGGATTCAAACTCAGGACCTCTGACATAGAAGGCATATATGCTACCACCACACCAGCCGGTCGTCAAAAGTTAAAGAATTGATTACGCAACGCATGGTTATGCTAGCGTTGGCAGCGATCCGCGTGCCAGGTCACGTGCCGCGATCGACTCAGTTGTATGTAAAGTAAATAGTACATAGTAGTATTTATTTATGGGGAATTACATACATACAAACATAACTTCACGCCTGTAAACCTTGTGGGGTAGGCAGAATACCAAAGGCTGTAAAACCATCTGATGTCACGTTTGACAAATTTGAAGGTATTAAAATGATGGAGACAGACTATTGCAGTGACAGGGGGTCAGGGGAATTCTAGTGAAAATTTAATTACCTACATTTATTGCATAATTATGATCAGAATCGAACACAGAGCTCTCTTTCGCTCTCTTTCAGTATCTAAAATTTGTCACCAGTCACCCTGTAGACCTGGTTCATTCGACTTTTGAGGTTTCTCGTGGATGGACAGGGATTACCTTATTCTTCATTAACATTTTCAACCTGGTGAAATGGAAATATACAGCTAATGCTTTTTCAACACACTTGCTCGTAAAGTGAGCGTTATTCTATTGTATTTAGAACTATAAACTGGGCTATAAGTCACGCGTGCATATATATACACTAGTGCATAATATGATGAATCCTACAAAGTTAAATTGTACCTTTGTGCAAATTACATGCGAGTAAACAGAGCATATTTTATTGGTCCGGGTTAAACATTAAATATTTTCAGAAACAACAAAGAAATTTTATACCACTTCAAATCCATATACATTTTTAAATGTTTGCGCCTTATATTCGTAAAACAAATTTGAATATCAAATAAATTATTCACAATTTACAATAATTTGTTATAAAATATTAAAATATTTGCATTTACCACTCCAAATGAAACATTTTCACTTAAAATAGGCTGTATATGCTATACAGACATTGACACATTTGGCGGAAAAAAAAACCTACGCGCATGTGCGTGGTTCGGCGCCATTTTTCAATCACTATTCACAGCTTCGTTATCAAGTGTGTTTGTTATTTTATGACCACGTATGTCTGTCTTTTACTCACAAGTGTGTTGAAAAATGTCGAATGTAACTCGTGAGCGTTGCTAATTACAGTCTCGGCTCATTATTAATTCAAATCACAGCCTCGACTGCAATTAGCAACTTAGCTCACTTGTTACATAATATACTATTGTGTATTAAAAAAACTAATTCTGTTTGCCTTCAGATGACAAAAACGAATATGTTTGTGGTGCTTTGCTCAGGTATAGAGACATTACTACATATGTGTGGTCCTGCGTTCGCCGCTGGTCGTCTTTATGATAGAGCTGAGAGCATCAGGGTGTTACTTCATGATTATTTACTTGAAACGCAGGGTAATAGTTATTTTATTTATTTACAATTTATTGTATGGCATTAATAAGTACAAAAAAAGGAAATACATAATAACAATTTTGAGATACAATTGGCGGTGTTGACGCCAGCGCCACCTAGCATTCGCCTACGGAACCTACTCAACGCAATGGAGGAGCTGCGGTCGCGTCTCGCGCCGTGACGTCGTCGTCGGAGCTGTTCGGGCAGGTCCGATGGGGGAATACCCGAACACCGAAGATCTACGAGCTCCATCGTCACTCCTTCACTTCCACAGACTAATAAGGAGAATAAGTTCAGACGGACAACTCCCTTGTCATAGATGTCGGTCTATACGAGGCTCACAATATATTGATTTTGACAGCTTGTTTTTTTTTAATGTTATTCTACACAATGAGGTGTAGCAGTTTTTTTTCTACGGACATGGCAAAGAACTTTCTTAGTATGTTATGCCTATAGGTAATTCCTTGCCAAATAATAAAATTTACAAATAAATAAATATGGGTCTGGATGTTTTTCTATATAAAAAATAAAAAATATCTATGTGTTTATATATTTCTTTAGTTTATTTATCCGTTATCTAGTATCCATAGCACAAGTTCTTAATGAGACTTAATTTAGGCTAGACAATGTGGTGTGATTAAATAATTTTTTCTGACAATCCAATTACAAATCCAATATAGGTATATAATTTCGGTCCTCGCTGTCAGTATATTTCAGGTATTGTTGTGTTATAGTTAGGTACTTCCTTTGGTATATTTTCATGGAAATTCACATAAGGGTAACACAATTTTCACAACTTATACAATATTTTTATAATTTACTTATGATTATAATTAAATTCATTTACACATCAATTCACAAAGATTGTTATTGTGTCAATCTCTACAAAGATTGTTCAATTCGAATTGAAACTTTCAATTCAATCAAACTATTCAACCAATTCAAGCAGTCAAGTGTCAATATCATTATGTGAGCCCATGGACAATATCCATAGATTGATGCTAATATACACTATGGAGATTACCAGCCGTGTTCACTTCTATTCTACTCGTTAAGATAGACACATCGTTCTGTAAATGTACCTACCTACTACAACATTGTACCTACTTGAAAGTATTAAATATTTAAATTCGATAAATCATTAGATTTCATTTTGTTTGCCTGAACAATTATTTCGCATCAACCCACGAGCAGAGCCTGACGAAAACCCGGAGCACCGCAGCCCCGCACATGGTCATCTTCGAGCCACATACGCTGAATCTGGAAACTTCGACCTGCGCTTCAGGAACTAGCAAGAAACGGTCAGGTCCCATCCTACCTAGCCAAATTCTCCTTTTCGCTTCTAAATTGTTCTAATCCCGTACTGCGCTGTTTTTTCCAGTTACCAAGATTTGCCGCCTACCCGTACCTACGCCGTTGGTGATAACCGTGAGTAGCTTTTGTTTCCTATAAACGTCCAGAATGAGTGATTACGAGTATAGTGAAGCGGGAAATAGTTCTAATTTGGGGGATCTTAAAAAACAAAGGGGTTCGTTAAAAGGTAGATTAACGGCTTTTGAAAAATATGTAGGTAGGTATGAAAATGTTTCTTTGTCTGAACGCCAACAGACAGAGTTAATTTTACGTATTGATTCGATTTCTAGTTTATTTAATACATATAATAAAGTTCAAGATAAAATCGAACAATTATTAAACGAAACAGAGTTGGTTAAACAAAGCGATTACAGGGAATCTTTCGAGGATCAATATTTTAATGTTATGTCGGTAGCTAAATGTTTAATTGCGACGGCTAAAGTCACTGACAAAGGTGAAAATTCTCAGTGTTCACGTGTACATAATAGTAATCATAACTCGAGTTCAATTAAATTACCGGAAATAAAATTACCCTCTTTCGACGGTTCGTATGATCACTGGCTCTAGTATAGAAATTCATACCTGTCTATGATTCATAAGCGTAGTGACTTAGACGCGATTCAAAAATTCCACTATTTAAAATCCTCGCTAACCGGCGCTGCACTTCAAGTAATCAGTGCACTCGAATTTACAGCGGTTAATTATACCCATGCATGGGACTTATTGGAGAATAGGTACCATAATAATCGTCTCTTAATACACAATCATGTAAAATCTTTGTTTACTGCGCAATCCGTAACTAAAGAATCGCCCGTGCAAATCAGAAGATTGATCGATATTGTTTTACGTAACCTACGTGCGCTAAAATCCTTAGACGAGCCCACAGACGCGTGGGATACCCTCCTTATTTATATAATAGTATCCAAACTGGATACATCCACTGAACGCGAATGGGAAAACCATAAAGGATCGATCAATTCTGATTTACAACGGGGTAAAATAAAACTAGATGACTTGTTGGGTTTTCTAAGAAACCGTGCTGATATGTTGGATATGATACAGGGTAGTCATTCCCGGGCAACTCAAAATAAGCCTAATTATATTAGCGAAACCAAAAGGCACTTAAATAACTCGCAACCCCAACAAACTCATAGTTTTGTGTCCACGTGTAATAATATTCAAAAATCTAATAAAATTCGTCAGTGTGTATTATGCGGCGGTAATCATGCGTTATACACTTGTTATAATTTTCTTAATTTAAGTGTTCAAGATAGAATTAAATTCATAAACGATAAAAACCTATGTAGTAATTGCTTGCGAAGTGGTCATATTATATCTAATTGTATGTTCGGGCCGTGTAAGCAGTGTCAGAAAAAACACAATAGTTTATTACATCACGATAGTTACAATTCATACACGTCAAAATCGGGTTCATCGGCGACAAGTGCGCATCATTCACAGTTGGCTGATAACGAGAAACCGGTTGCGGTAACTTCGTGTGCGTTGAATTCTATCGTAAATCATGCGAGTAATGTGATAATCGATAATGCGTCTTATAATTTGACTCCACAGGTGTTATTATCCACTGCCCTAATCGAGGTCATGGATAGTAGTAACAAATATCATACAGCCCGAGCGTTGTTAGATAGTGGTAGTCAAAATAGCTTTATTTCAGAGAAATTAGTTAAACGTTTAAACGTCTTGGAGATACAGTCCACGATACGTATATCAGGCGTGGGACAGTCGGTCTCACAATCGAATAAATTATGCGATGTTAAAATACGTTCAAAGACCAAACACTTTAATACAGAATTAAAGTGTTTTGTTTTACCGTGCATTACGTCAAGTTTACCAACGGTGCCTTATAGCAATTACGATTCGTTTAAAATTCCTGTAGGTATTTGCTTAGCTGATCCTACGTTTAACGTACCGTCGGAAGTTGATGTATTGATAGGCGCGGATCTATTTTGGAATTTGTTAGAAGAACAACGAGTTCGATTACCGAGCGGGCCATACCTCCAGCAATCCAAATTAGGATGGTTACTTTCTGGCCCAATCGAGTTAAATAATTTAACCATTAATAATAATAATAGTCAATGTAACTTTACGCGAGCGTCGACTATTGATACGCAATTATCTAAGTTTTTTGAACTAGAGGAAGTTAGTAGGTACGAGTCGATTCTTACTGAAGAGGAACGTACCTGCGAGAATTTGTTTATAAAAAGTACTTTTCGGGATAGTAACGGGAGATTCTCGGTGCGGATCCCGTTAAAGGAGTCAGCTGATGCACTCGGCGACTCATACGAAAAAGCTAGGTCGCGTTTTCTGTCATTAGAACGTAAATTAGAACGTTCATCGTCTTATAAAAAAATGTATGTCGACTTCATGCGGGAATATCGCGATTTAGGACATTATGTCTCTCATAGATAAATATACTAGGCCTTATTATTTCCTTCCACATCATGGAGTATATAAAGAACACAGCACAACAACCAAATTGCGTGTGGTTTTTGATGCAAGTGCCACTACAACCTCTGGTAAATCATTAAACGATATACAACATATAGGGCCGCCTCTTCAGAACGATATTTTTTCTATTTTGTTGCGTTTTAGACAAAAATAATTTAATTCGTGTGGGTGGAAGGCTGAACAATTCATCTTTGTTTGATCAAAATAAAAAACATCCAGTGCTATTGTGTGGTAAACATAGATTCACTAGACTTTTATTTGAACATGAACATAAGCGACTATTACACGGTGGCCCTCAGCTCTTGTTAGCTTCCATTCGGGAAGCTTGGTGGCCTCTTAGTGGTCGGAACTTAGCCAGGCAAATTGTGCGTAATTGTGTTACGTGCGTTCGGTTCAAAGGTGATACGGCGCGACCTCAAATGGGTAATTTGCCTGCTAAGCGCCTGGAACCTGGATTCCCGTTCATGCGCTGCGGCGTTGACTACGCTGGGCCAGTGATGATCTCGAGTCGTCGGGGGAGGGGAGCCACTCTAAGTAAAGCCTACATATGTTTATTTATTTGTTTATGTACACGTTCAGTTCACTTAGAATTAGTTACAAGCTTATCTACCCAAGATTATATACTTGCACTAAAGCGATTTATTTCTCGTCGGGGTAAACCGGTCGAGATTATATCTGATAATGGTAGAAATTTTGTAGGAGCCGAAAAGGAAATTGTTTCATTTATCAATAAAAATAGTAAGGAAATCGTTGATTTTACTACCAATGATAGTATTAAATTCAGCTTCATTCCTCCGTATGCTCCTCATTTTGGAGGTTTGTGGGAGGCAGGAGTTAAATCATGCAAACACCACCTGCGTAGAATTATGGGGAACGCTAATCTTACTTTTGAAGAGTTCAGTACGGTTTTGGCTCAAATAGAAGCTGTGCTGAACTCCCGTCCCTTAACAGCTCTGTCCACAGATCCTAACGACCTACAACCTCTTACCCCCGCCCACTTCCTAATCGGCCGACCGCTCACCGCTCCAGCCTGCCAGGACCTGACTGGGACTCCTATTCACCGGTTGCTACGCTACGGGTTGATCGAGCAGATGAGGCAACACTTTTGGACACGATGGGCGAAGGAATACGTTTCTAAATTACAAACACGTACCAAATGGAAGACAAATCAAAGCGAAGTGCAACTTCACAGCCTTGTCCTTATCAAAGATGACAACCTGCCACCGTTAAGATGGCAGCTAGGTCGCATCATACGTATTTATCCTGGAAGCGATGGTATTTCAAGAGTGGCTGATTTACTCACCGCCACAGGTGTCACGCGCAGAGCTTTCTCTAAGATCTGCCCACTACCTGTAATGACAGCTGACGTCGGTGATTCGGAGCTGTCAAATTGATCCTCTTGGAACCTGCTGATTCCAAGGCCGGGCCCATGTTGACGCCAGCGCCACCTAGCATTCGCCTACGGAACCTACTCAACGCAATGGAGGAGCTGCGGTCGCGTCTCGCGCCGTGACGTCGTCGTCGGAGCTGTTCGGGCAGGTCCGATGGGGGAATACCCGAACACCGAAGATCTACGAGCTCCATCGTCACTCCTTCACTTCTATTCTACTCGTTAAGATAGACACATCGTTCTGTAAATGTACCTACCTACTACAACATTGTACCTACTTGAAAGTATTAAATATTTAAATTCGATAAATCATTAGATTTCATTTTGTTTGCCTGAACAATTATTTCGCATCAACCCACGAGCAGAGCCTGACGAAAACCCGGAGCACCGCAGCCCCGCACAGGCGGTCTTATCGCTGGAAAGCGATCTATACCAGACAACCATGGATATAGAAAATTAGTATATGTAGCTTGGGGTTAAAGGCATACCTACTATATAGAATATACAGTAAATAAAAATATACTTACATTACAGATATATATAAATATAAAATACACACATATTTATTAGTACAATATTAGGATCAGATTACTTCACAAGCACTTTATTAAAATTTAAAGTGACGCATAAATTAAACATTCTAAAACTCAGCTTTGAAATTGAACTAGCAGATTTATGAAATTGAACTGGAAACGTTGGTATCTGCGATGGATAAACGTGTCGTCGGGGTCACGCTTAGCGCAGATCAGTCCTAACTTGTATTTTTTGATATCCATAAAAAAGTGACTTAATATGAGTTTTTTGGGTTTTATACTAATATTTTAATATTGTACCTATTTCGTCAAACCTCTTAAATTTATGTGTATTTTGTTGTTTAAATTTTAAAAAGAGAAAAATAAAACTGACTTGATGACCGCACTATTGCTTGAAGTTAAACTTTTATTTTATTTTCAGATGAAAACAAAATCAGAGAAATAAATTTATTCATTCGCTACATTGAAGCTCGGCCTTTAAAGTTTTTTGCTTGTAAAATAATTCCTATTGGCTGGGGGCTACCAGTTGTTATATTAAATATTTGTATTACATACCTTATTGTCCTGATACAATTTGCACACTTATCAGGGGTTTGACTTGTAGAATTGAAATACAAAAAATATAACGTAATGTTAACTGTTTGAATTTATCTTATAAACCTAATTATTAAAGTTCCATTTAAGCTATAGGACCTCATAAACCCTTAGTAATTCGGTATCAAATTTTAAAGTTTTTTTTTTAAATAGAATAAATCTGCGTATAACCTCAACCTCACCTGATGTTAAGTGAAGATGAGGTTGAAGGTCAAAGCACAAGGATTGGCACCCACTAAAGCAAGCTCTAGCAGGAGGAGGATGAATACTGTTACGGACAAAAGGGAATTCTATAATCTGCTAACTCCAGTGGCTAGCAGATATAGAGTACCCAGACAGTGTGGGGACCGTAAGAGCGGCCACAAGACTCCTCAGAACGCCTGAGTATACCCACTAAACATCGCCATTGATCATAATCGGAGCGATAGCCAATCGGTAGATAGAGGCTGCGTAGCGGGTACACCTTGGTCCCCATGAGTGAGCTGAAAGCTAAAATGATAAGGGTAGTGGTAGTATTTGGTGGCAGATTTTATACAAAGGGTGGTCACTGGCCATTCGGACCCTGACGGGATCCTACCACCATGCTGAAGACACTCGGATTAGTCGCTTTTTACGACACGCTTATCTAAGCCAACCCTACGCGGGCTTGTTTATCTTTTGTATTTTGTTTTACAGTAAAAACACCACCATGCGGAAGACACTCGGATTAGTCGCTTTTTACGACACGCTTATCTAAGCCAACCCTACGCGGGCTTGTTTATCTTTTGTATTTTGTTTTACAGTAAAAAGATGGATTTTTAATACAAGTGGTTTTAAATAACTTTGGTTTTGTAGATTTTTAAATGTCTGCTGCTCATTTATTTATTGAGAAAATCCAGATCCTAAGATACATACATACATAACGTCACGCCCGTATCCCTTATGAGGTAGGCAAAACACCAGAGGTTACAAGACCATCTGATGTCACGTTTGACAAATTTGGAGGTATTATAAAGATGGAGAGAGACTATTGTAGTGATAGGGGGTCAGCCTATCGCCCACAAAAACGCCTTTAAAACCTCTGTCCCTTTATTGACTTTTACAGTATGCCCGGGAAGAGAAGCAGCTGGCACATTCTATGTTTTTCTTTCGCTCCCAGTCCAGTATGGAAGTAATCCTTAGATAATTTTGACTAATTTGAAATAGTTTTAATTTTAACTTAACTATATAACCTTACTTTTACTTTAATTAATGTTAAATTTTTTTTTAATTTCATCTACGAGTAGGCATATCGAATCTTTTAAAATAATTTCTGCGCCATCTACACATTAAACATAAAAGTTTTTCAATCCTACTTACCCTCCTAAAATAAGAACTCAGAACAAAAAAATGGAAGTGTGTTTTTACTAATTTCTGTCATAATTATAAGTTATATGAACAAAATTATAATTAACAAAAAGAAGCAACATAATACATTTTTTATTTTGAGTTTAAGTTTAATAAGGGGGAAAACAATAAACGTATTTCGCAAATTCAAGATAGCGCCATCTAACGAGTGGTTTTTAAAATTAAAGTAGACAAGCTTTTGGCTGGATATGGTACAAAAAGTTAACGTGCAGGAACAATAGGTGGCAGCACTAAATTACCAAACGAGACACCACGCGGACCGAAATGGAAACTTATCCGTCAGTGTGCTTTAAATATTAAAAAATTTTAATATCTTCAATCGGATTTTTTTTTATATGATAAAAGTAACAAAATGTGGGTTTCGATTCGATCTATCAATAATGATCGTCAGCATGGCCAAAATATGCTAAAAGGTCAAAAACTCATCAAGTCCGGTTGAAAAGGTACCTAAATAAATGAAAACAAAATATATAAAATAATATATCTTCTATCTATCTATACTTATAATAAATCTGTAGAGAGGTCAATTCTGTACATGAAATATTTTTTCAAAATAACTATCAGGGGGTGGTTAGTGATCGATACTGATGCCAAAAATGCAATCAGTAAAATTTTTGTCTGTCTGTCTGTCTGTATGTTCCTTATAGAAACAAAAACTACTCGATGGATTTTAACGAAACTTGGTAAAATTATTCTTCATACTCCTGGGCAGGTTATAGTATACTTATTATCACGCTACAATCAATAAGAGCAGAGCAGTGAAGGGAAATGTTGGAAAAACGGGAGAAGTTACTTCATATTTTAAGCTTCCGTCGCGTGTGCAGCCTTAATGGTTAAAGCTACATAGAAATCATGTATGACAGACATATTCTTCATAAAATTATATAAAAAATATCCCACAACAGTATATGTCTATATTTTATGGTTGACTCACAATAACACGTGTAAATCCCGATAGCTTAAAGATATTGCAAGACAAGAATTTGTTCATTTTCCGACAATTCTGGAATATAATAAGGAGAACTCTGAAGAAGACGTTGCAGTGTTTACAAAATTTTTGGCCGATCTTAGCAACGAATTTGCCACAAGATTCCAAGACTTTGCAGAGATGGGCAAGCTATCTCTGTTTCTTAAGTCACCCTTTGAAGTTGATGCAGCAGCCGAATGGACAGATGTGGCTGCCAAGTTATTTAATCTGCCAAAGCCATCACTTCAAATGGAAATAATCGATCTGCAAGAAGATCTGTCTTTGCAAATATATAAAAAGGTGTCAACTGAAGAATTTTGGGTCAAACATGTCCCAGAAAAATATTAAAATTGCAAAAAACTTGCTATCAATTTGGCCACTATGTTTATAAAATGAATTTTTTGAAAAACAAATATCGTTCGAGATTAACAGACGCTCACTTAGAAGACACTCTTCGAATTAGCTGTTCTTCACGAGAGCCAAACTTTAAAAACCTGGCTCAAGACCGCCGATGCAATTTTTCACACTAATTTTTGGTAATAAATAGCTGTTCTTAATTATTATCAGTTGTTTTTTTTTTCTGGACCTTTTAAAAATTTTCGAGCAATATCCGGAACCTACTTAAAACTACTTGCCGACCCCTGGCTTAGCAGTTCGGAGCTTTCTGATTATATTTGTTTACTCTTACGTTTATAATACTCTCACTCATCCCTAATCAAAAAAAAATAACATTATTACCTATTCAATAAAAAAAGAATCATAGAAATCGGTATAGAAACACCATACTTATACATGAAATACGCTAATAACCCATCGCGCGTGAATACTGAATGATATAAGGATTATTTTTGCGTAACGGTTGCCGCGCTCGACGCGGCTCGCGGCGGTAGGGTATAAAAAGGCGGGAGGCGAGCGCAAGCTTTTGCGCGATTTAATATAGTTAGGTACAGAAGGAACAAGAAATCAAGGTTTTGTTTATTTCATGATCATTTCTGCCTCTTGGAAGTCAGAAACCGTAGATTTCTTCGGAATAAAAGGTAACGTATGTGTTAACTACTATACCAAATTACATTAATATTGGCTTAGCCGTTTGGCAGTGAAAAGCAGCCATACATAACTATAGGTAGTATTGTATGTACACTGATAATGGCTGGATGGATGGATTTTTGCTATTCTTTCACGCAAAAACTACTTAGCTTTACCTAGAATAACAATAAGCTAAGTATAATTAATGAAGATATTGCATGAATTAAGTAAAATTGAAGGCATTAAATAAAACACTTTTTAACCGGATTAATGGCGTATAATTTATATTTTACATTTTAACTCGACGTTTCGGTGTCTTTGCAGACCCCGTGGTCACGAGCGACTGTTAAAATTTAAAATGTAAATATACGCGATAAATCCGGTGAAAAAGTGTTTTATTTAATAGTCAAACATAATAGTTATTTCGAAAACTTAAGACAATATTAAAATTTAAGGCACTTTGGCACCCGATTTGTTTATAACGCTATGTGCCTAATAGAAAGTTACCTACCTATGTTTGTGGTTAGGAGTTATACTACATATTATATGGGCGAAGATTCTTCATTTTTTTTTGTTATTAAAGATAGTTAGGACCTTGGAGAAGAAAATAACCTACTCGAAATACTAATTCAATACAGACGAGGTCGCGGGCATCATCTATGTAACATACCTATACTTTTTCACAAAACCTAGGTGCAACTGCGGATCACAGCTTTGTTGTAACAGTTTTTGAAGTAATTCTGTCTGTTTATTTATCAGTAACGCTTTCACAGCTAAACTACTGAGTCGATTTTGACGAAATTTAGAATAAGGTAAGTTTTAACTTCAAGGAGAATATAATAAAATAGTATTTATCCAACTCTAATAAACGGTATTCACGCGGACGAAGTCGCGGGTCACAGCTAGTATAAAATAATCTTCTCAATTACCTTTGCGTTGAAAAACAAATTAATTACTTTTTCAGAAAAGGTATAGAGTTCATTTTATTTGTTTTAATTTTATTAGATTGATTGCAATAGAATCATTGCAAGTGCAATTTGTAAATTCCAGCTTAGCATTTCAGGGACATTTAAGCACGTCTGATCCTTATTTGTATGTATTAATTCTCCTGAAAGCGCCAAACCAAAAACTAGCGATGCCCAACAGTGGGATACGCCAATGCATCTGCAATTATTGGGTTATTATAAGAGACTGAGAATGTCCGAGTGACTTTCATCGCTAGCTAAAAACATAATTTGACGAAATAGATAGAATCACAGGATATTGCTACTTTAGGAGAATCATTGGCTGACACTCTATATAGAATCCTACAGTTAGAAAAAAAAGATGAAAAACAAATTATGGCAGCGGAAAGTTTAATTCATCTGGTTCAAGTATATATTTATGCTGCAATGTATTGCTAGTATTTCGCAAACTTTGATTCTAGAGCAAGAGTACTAGGTTCTGATTTGAGACACCAGTCAGCAGCACCGTCTTTGTGAACTTTAACTATATTCTAAAACAATGCTAAAACTACACGGTAAACCCGTATTTTTTTCATTATATATTAAAAAATTTGAGTTTTTTAACAAATTGGTGTAATAATCACTGCTCGTGTTCTTACAGTTCAAGAACTATTGTTGCTCAAAAAGAACCCTTTCCTCTCGATGACAAAATTTACCTAAATTTGTAAAACTACGGCTGTTTAAGCTCAACATCTTACAAGAGCTCAATATCAGTTTAATTTTAAAGACAAAAGAATTAAGTAACTAACAGCAAAGAAAAAAGATGGCAAATATCTGTTTTTTTATGTAATTTTCTAAGGAACAAAGTTTATTTTTAACAGTAGTGAACGCTTTATTTTGTGAAAAATAACCGTTAGCCCATATATTCTTTCTTATTATACAAGCAAGACATTGACATTAAACGCCCGTTTTTTTATAAATTTGTATCGCTAGTAACAATATTTCGCAAATTTTAATACCACAGCTCGTATTATTACGGAGTACTAGTTGCAAATTTAAGAAGCTAGTTGGCAGCACCGTTGTTGTGCACGTTCCTTATTCCGTATTCCGTTCCTTATTCCTTATTCCGTATAGTTCGATGTTTAGAATTCGGTTTTACTTAAGAAAAGCTAAGGCGCTGCGCAGACGACAGACTATCCGTGACGCACTTTTTAGTCTGTGAAAATAGAACCTATGCAAATATATGCAGTAACGCACACGACGCGCAAAAAGTCCGGCGCACAATAATTTGACAAACTTTTGTATAAAAGGCTTACAAACTAAATAATTAGCACTAGTTTCCGGCTCCTTTCGGTTGGAAATTGACATCCAGTTACAAAATATGAGAATAAAAAGAAAAATAGTTAACCACCGATTTAAATAATCTAATAACTAAAATCTGACCGCAGATCGCAGTCTCGATCGCACAAAAAGTGTGCCGTCTGCGCTGCACCAGTTTTTCTTAACATTCTATGATAACAGTTCAAAATAAGTGTAAAATTTTAGTTTCTATTACCTAATATATAGACTCATACTGACTCATGGAGAATACCGCCCGATCACTTATCCTGCTGCATGCTGAGATAGATCCATCTAGGTTAAGTAAAATATTGAGAAGACAAAACAAATCATACTTTTAGGTATTTGACACCAACTAATGAAGCTAAAAAAAATGTGGATTAGGCCTTCATAAATATTGCAGTCTCTTTATTAGCAAGTGAATTTTGAAAATTAATTATAGTAGATTTCCTCAGACTATTTAAATAGTGAATAAAAAAACACCTTTATACAGGATCATTTTTTGAAGATGAAAACAGTTTATGAGAAGATTAAGAATAATATGTGGATTCCATTTATGAAAAAAAAATTATATCTATTTTTTTAATTGAAATTTTACAATTCTTTTAAGTGACCAAATTTTTCTGACTTTTTTTTTTTTTATATATGACTAAACCCGCGTTTGACCTCAATCTCACCTGATGGTAAGTGACGATGAGGTCGAAGATGAAAGCACACGGGTTTAGGAAGGAACTGGCTCTTTATACAATATTGCCGGAACACATTACCGCCGGAGCGGTAAAATTTGGCGGCAGACTTTATATAAAGGGTGGTCACTAGCCAGGCGGACCCAGAAGGGATCCTACCACCAAGCAAAACTATTGACTATTGAAATATCGGGGCATAACGTGTTTCTTAATAGAAATAGTTAGAAAACGCTTTTATTTCTTGCTATTTAGTCGTAAATAACAGATTAAACTAAAATGTTATTAACTTATGAGAATTTTAAAATATCAATTTACATAAAAAAAATTATATAAATTGAATCCACACATCGATCATACAGGGGGAGTTTAGTGAGTAAAAGTCTCACACTGTTGGGTGTCATCTGGCCGGGGTCTAACCCCCCTGACAAGTGCCCCTTCGTACTTCTGAATATTCTCCTCCTCTCCTCTCTGAGCACTCGTACGGTCAATAGGCCTACGGGTGTTCTGAGGAGTAGTCTTCTGTGGCTGGAAAAAAAATAATCTTATTTCTCCTAAAATATTTTGATCTTCATAAAAAAGACCCTATATTATAGGTGAATGATTTAGTTTTAGAAATCGCCTATCTCTAAAACCACCAATTACTACTAACTTCCACTGCCTATTCAAAATTTGAATCAAGTAAGAAAACCTTACTTAATTTGAACTTACGCACAAGTCATCCATGTCATGTCATCCATAGACAAAAACACTACTACATACAATACAAGGCTGTTTTTTAGTCATCGGCCAAACTTTTTTTAACAAAAAAAATCATTTAGGTATAGAAAAGATTTGACAAGAAAATTAGCATATTCATTAACATATTAAACAAAGCATGGTCACTCTAAATTATAAATTAATACATTAAAATAGAAGACTACGCGCTACTACAAAAAACCTTGTAATACTACGTCGTAGTAGTGCGTTTTATTAATGAAATGCCGCGTCGTAGTAGCAGTGGTCATCAACGGAGACTATTTGTAAAAGAGTTTGTGTTAAAATATCTTTATTATTTACGATTAAATTTAATAAAAATCGTAAATAGTGAGCTATATATAAATAAGTGTGTAGTGAAAGTGTACAGTGTAACTCACAAGAATTATTATTTACAACACCATCCTGCAGAAACTACAGGTTTCTGTTCGTACAACAATCCCTAGAACGTTTTTTTTAGTTATTTATTACATAACTTGTACAGACTTACTTTTTTGTAAGCGAAAAAAATCCAGAATCATATTTTTACAAGCTATATTTCTACTACTGATTACTGAATAATATATCGTATTATGGATAAATAGCTGGATTTCATCAAAACAGGATTAATTACTGCATTGTATGCATAGGATGTTCCTTATTAAGTCGTGGTCTAAAATTAGTTTACTTATAACATTATGGTCTAAGTCATTAGCAGTACTTAAGTTGTAATTATGCGACATACCCCTATTTAAAATTGTTTTAATATCAAAAGTTCTCTGTTCAGAATAAACTTCTGGGAATCAAACTTAAAACCCAAAAACGACTTTACTTTAAAACAGCGTTCAGGATTTTGACATGCCATGGGATCGCTTGTACTTTCATTTTAGTGTTTTTTTGAAATATCACACATACATTTTAAAACACTTTATTTCTTATACAAAATAAAAATGATAACAAAAAAAATCTCAAAGCCATGGTCGGCTAAGTAAACTTTTCTATAAATAATTCCTTATGAGTTTTAGCAGGTCCTCAATCGAAAAATTTTCATGCTGGTATGGAAAGTACTTTTAGCGATAAGACCACTTACTGCACTCTATCTTGTTTTATTAAGTAAAAAAGAAAAACTTCTTATTTTCATAATGTGTTATTTTCACATGTGCAGTGTTTTTTTTTATATTGTAAGGATAGGACGTTTGTCTTCCATGCCACCTGATGGAAAGTGCGCATGAAGACTATGGTGTTACACGTCCATCCACGAGAAACCTATTCACTCGACAATTAAAAGTTCCAGGACTGTAGTGGTCAGGAAAAACAGACGCAGGCAGATTGTTCCACTCCACACCTTGGCAATCCGTACCAAAAAGGAACTATCGAAGCGTTTTGTTCGACTTCTTGGTAAATCCACTATATAGGGATGGAAGTTCTGTCTGCGTCTGGTAGTCCGGTGGTAAAAAGGGGTGGGTTCAATTTGGTCAAAAAGAGCACTCGCACACTCACCAAAATGTAGCCGATAAAATACTGTCAAACAAGCAAGCTTACGACGATGCTCCAGCGTCTGCAATTTTTTATTTGTAAGGTTGTGCTATAAACTGTTTTGTATTTTGTGTACCTCTAGTCTCTCTTAAATTAGACCATTTGAAGATGATGAACAAACAATATGTTAATCTGTTGACATCGGGTTTAGGTGATGACTTAGATGACTTGATCTGCCACGCCTCACTGAATAGCTAATAAGATAATAACGCTCTTCTGCAAACAGATAATATTCAATTATGCATATTTACCTTTGGAAATGCAGGCTAAAAGATGAGTTATTTAATAATAAATCCATTTGATATCAGCACATACTTGAAGGTGTAAAACAAGGATATGACATTTTTCTTAAACTGGAGCTTTCAATATGGAAGCACTTTATGTCTGTTTTAGTTATATATAATTTTCAAAACTATTTTTTATTCCCTTTTTTGTATTACTAACATAGTTTTTAAGTTGTATTACTAACAAGTGGGCCAAGATGCCACAATAAATGAAATTTATTATTATTATTAAGTTGTTTCATATGAAGAAAAGCGTCAATTATTGCAATAGTTTAACTGCATTTTAATAAAAAAAAACTGCATCAAAATGGGTTGGGTACTAAAGCTACTTTAAATTAAAAATTATGCTACAATAAATTACAGCAGAGACAATAAAATGTATTACATCGGTATAGGAAGTTATCATTCCTAAGCTGGCCGATTCGGTCCGGGCCTTTCTAGGTTCACTGAGTGTATAACACGAGCATATTAAAAAATTCTTACTTTGGGACAAAATAGTAGTTTTATTAAAAAGCTACCATTATTTAATATTCTCATTGACTTGAATATTGAAATTTGCCGATACAAATAACTGCACACAGCTAAAGTGTTATTTTATTTAAGACGCCACTCGTTAGATGGCGCTGTCGTAAGCTTGATTACATGTTTTTTTTTTTTTGTTTCACTAAAATTTTAAAAATATTCATATATCATAAATAAAAAAGATGATTTCAATACGCGATTCCTGTACATTTTTAATTCATGTATATTACTTTCAATACTAAAGGGTAGAATCAGTTTGCGTGCTTAGTTTATAAGTAGAGTAGAGTAGAAAAAGGTTCTCAGCTTAATGCATAGATGGCGCAGAATACAATTTAAAAAAACGTGAAATCAAGATTCAAGGATTTCAAGTAAGTCTCAAGTTTTCAATGGTCAGATAAAAGTTATCTAATGAATAATCACTACAGATTCAAACTCGTCTTAGGTTATTGTAATTCTATTTTATTGTCATTCATTTATAAAAAAAATCATAAAAGAACATTTTTCCGTGGAGTAATTACTTTTCATAAGAAAAAAACAGGCCTAAACCAATATTAAATTTTATCTATACAGATGCATCTTTAGTTAAAAGAATTTCAAATAATAACACCATTAAAAATGTAAATTATCTACGGATTTGTATTTTAGGATTCAATCTAACAAAATAGCAGCGGATATAAATTACTAATATTGAAAGTCTACACTGAGTTCTGAGCACTAATGACGGTGACTGAAAGAGCCTTTTCTAGTTCAAATCATGGCGACGAATAATTGGTGCGTACACCCCTTTTTTATATACAGTATGCTTTAATTTTCAAAAATAATAAAGCATGAAAACATCGATTATTAAGTAATTTTGTTTTTGACTGTAGATCTGCAGGTCTGGATGCTTTCTGTGATACCCGTTTATTCCATTATGAGCTTTATATAATGAATTTTTTTTATCAGTTACCTGTATATTAATGGTCCAAATTTAATAGAAAACCCGTATAACTACATCTAAAAATGTATATAAAATATTAAATTTAAAGTATACATATGTATAATTATATATTTAGAATAAACTGATCGTAAGCTTTCATTTGACACAAATCTTTTGATACCTCATTTGTTCAAATTCATCCATCCGTTAAGTAGAAATCAGGGAACAAGAAACAGAAATACATACATACATACGCGTTGAAAACATAACCCTCTTTTGCGTGCCACAGTTCGGTTTAGCAGATATTTTACTTAAAATACTCGCTTATATAAAAAAGAGCTCGCGCGTCACTGTGGCCACCGGCCGACGCGCCCGCGTTAGGCGTTAGGCCCTAGTCACCGCGCATTCAGTGTGGCCGCACACTAATTGTTAAACACTTTTGAACCGGATTTATCGAGTATAATTACATTTGAAATATTAACTGTCTTTGCAGACCCCGTGATCACGAGAGACTATTTAATAATATGAATCGCGAAAACTGAAGACATTATTATACAAATTGTGTTTTAGTGTACTCATAAAGGCCATGTACCATATTGAGCGGCCTCAAATATTACTTGACTATTAAGCAAACGTCATTTTTATTACCGAATTTTGTCGCATATAATTCTCAAAGTTTCGAGTACAAATCCCGTGGTTACAAGTGACTTGTCAGAATGCGAAATATAATTATTAAACACTATAAAATTAGGCAAATTATTATTAAAAACAAAATACTTTTTAACCGGATTTATCGCGTATAAAATGAATGATATGATCACGCGTGGCCAAAGGGTCTGAAAAGATACCGAAACGTCGAGTTAAAATGTAAAAATTCGTTTCAATATCGTTTTATCTATTTTTATTAAAAAATAAGCTCATGTTTGAACTCAATTTCACCTGATGGTAAGTGGCGTCAAAGATAGGGCCTGTACACGGGCCTAGGAAAGCACTCGTTTATATTTTTTCCAGTAATGAATTGGTGATAAATACTCTTTCTTCCATCCATTCATACATAATTTGTTAAAAATCATATTTGAACTTCATTTTAGACTAAAATTCGTTTTTAATAACAAAGCACCCTGTGTGCCTATTAATACGCAAGTACTCGGTTACCCTAGCGCTTTTTCCTCGTTTGACAAATTCCCACTATGTTACTAAGTCAATGACATGAATACGAAAAAGCATAAAAAGTTACATGTTACACATTACGAGCTGGGGCAACTTACATATGTTTATGGATGGCATGCTTGTGTATATTGGTTTCCATTGCCAGATCTATTATTAAAACCTATTCTTATCTATTATTAAAAATTAACACTACCATTTATTAAAACAAAATCAAAGTTACAATATTTTTTGTCACCGAAGATAATAGGTATATGATGAACGAATCTATTAAATTTAATTTATAGATTAATTTATAAATTAAATTTAACGTTTATAATTATAACAATGAGCTTAATTCGACATTAGGTACTCTTAAGTACTTTACGTCTATAATGTCAAATTATAAATCAGGAATTGTTAGCAAAAACTCATTAAGGAGCCTCTAAATTCAGCATTAGAGAAACATAAAATAAGAGAATGTAATGTATAATACGGTTAATTAAATATACCTGAAAAAGTATTCAATAAGGAACAAAACAGTACAAGAAAGGGACATCCTATTAAACTTCACAATGTTAAAAATATGTAAAACTGAAATCATTGTGAAAAATTTTAACTAACTTTATAAATATTTGAAACATCGAAGTATTGAACGGATGGATGTTTGCTGCTATTTCTAGCGGTGGCTTGGATGAATGAGCTGATTGCCCTGAATCTCTGGATATCAATAGAAGAAAGAACCGAATTTTTATCCTGAAGTTAAATCAATTAAGACGAATGCTGGTGAAGTCAAGAACTGGTGAAAACTACAAAAATATTACAAATTAGCTTGCTCTATGCAAATTAGGATGAAATAAATAACTTAAAGTGAAGCTAATAAGCAAACCCAGAAAATTCTGACTCAACTCAGCTGACAACGCTACATGATATACACATTCGTTACAGAAAATGACTAGACAATGGAACTGCAAATCTCACCTGATGGTAATTTGTTAGTAAAATATAAATAAAAATTAAAGTGTGGTGTGTTTGTTTTTCAAATCACCTGGTGGAAAGTGTTCATAAAATATTGAACCTTCTATAATAATATTTAATTATAATTATGTAATAGCTAGCTGTAAGTTTTCCTAAAATGAATAAATTAAATAGAATAAATAATAATCAACGAATGCAGAGCATTAAAAACCGACTTCTCGTCAAAACTTTGGCCGACTGTGTCATCCACGTAAACATTCTCCGAAATCATACATATTGTTTCAAAATTTTGAAATTTTCTATGAAGTACTTAACCGATTTCAATGAAATTTTTATGAGATTAACTATGTCTCAAATATCGTGTAGCAAAGACACAAAAAAAATATAAAGACGAATTGAGAACCTCCTCCTTTTTTGGAAGCTGGTTGAAAATAAAATAAAAGTGAAGGTGTTACACTTCCATCTATGAATTTATTCACTCTAGTGCTTTTAGGTAGTACTTTTTAATACGGTTGCCAGATTGGCGAACTTATCAAAAAGTGCTACCTATTGAATGATTTCGTTCAACTCCATATTCATTTTTGGAATATATTTATTAAATGCACGGAAATTTTGTCTGCCTGTAGGAGCCCGATGGTAAAGGGGTAAACATGCATATTTAAGACTAAGATGTACCTATAGTTATCTATTCAAATGGTATCTATTTACTCTGGAAATATGTCGGGCGTTCATTTTCAGGAAAAATATAAAATATTTCAAGAAGCAATCTGTTTAAACACTATTATAAATTTCCTCAGAGAACTGTATTTAATAAAGCAATTTTAATAAATATTGCTCAAGACCTGAGCGCTGCAATTTTGCTTCGGCTAATTATTCTCTTAAGTTTTGCACTTGATCTCGTATTTTAATGCGATGTTCGTATTACGTTTAGGGTTCCTGAATTCTTGGGGCATACCTTTTCTTATATATGTAAGAATTTGTAAGAATTTGTATATATGTAAGAACTTTTTATATATGTAAGAAGTTTTAAATTAATTTTAATCAAGTACTAAGTAATTAATTAAATTTAATTGAGATATTTATTTTAAAATTTTGCTGTTTTTATATTTTGGATATGACATTTAGAATTATGATTGAATTTTCAACATTTAGAATAATGTTTAATTTAATGTATATTATAGTTGGGACATTTATTTTCTTTATATTATTTTTAATTTATATGATGACTGAATATTTTCCTGTTATTTCTGTTTTTTTTTTTTTTTTTATGACGTTTAATGTGATTTTAATTTTAATTCTGATATTTTAATTTTTTATTCTTAGTATCTATGTAAATTATTATTTTGATGTGTTTTTATTTACTTCTATGAGTCTATGCAACTCGAAAATAAATGTTTTTTTTTCTGTTAATATTCGTGCTGCAGTTGTATTTATAGTTTTGAGAACGGTTTTTCTGGAATAAATCTAATGGTATACAAGTATAATCACTCCTTCGTAAGATGCGTACTTTTTAAGTCTACAGTGTTGTGGTACTTTTTATTTCTTTAAATTATTTTATATACACATGACTTTAAAGCAAAAAGGCTAGGCAAATCCGCATCTCTAGCCCGGGAATCGAATTACACCTATGACAGATCTGGCAAAAAGTGTCTAGCTGACATCGGGCTTTTCAATGACCGTGGAAGATGTGGCTTCCCTAATCGCGGTCGCTGTGACAATCACCCGTAATGGATGTAGTGTTCATTATAATAAAATACAGTCATTTATTAGACCAATAAAATATTTTTTAAATACCAACATATGAATTGACAAATTTTAATAAATTCATAATATAACATAAAGTATTTTTTTTATTGCGAGTAATCTCTGGATAAAAATTAACTTTAAAAGGCCAAGACCGAAAAGCAACTTAGGTACTAAGACGTTGCACAGAGATGACTGAAATGTGGGAATTATTAAATAAAACTCTTTTTAACCGTATTTATCGATTACGATCGATTTACGAGCAACTGGCCATGCTCGTGGGAAATTATGTGGGAATGATGTCCACCGAAATAATCCCAACTGTAATATCCGCAAACGATTTGACCCCAGTCACACCGGTTAGACACCTTGAAAGGCTATGTCATCGGCAATGGTTTGCTTCTAGCATGCATGCAAAAACTAGTTTTGCTAGATACTGCCCGAATCGTTCGCCGGTTATTGTCTCTCATGCTTTGAATCCGGATCGAGTGGCAAGTAATTGTAAGAATTCATTTTAATAATCAGATAAAATAGTAAAAAGATAAACATATTTCTGCCGCGTAGGGCTGGATTAGAACAGCCTAACCTCTCTATAAGCTTATCGTTTAAGTAGGTTATTCTGAGTACCTGCGTTTGGTGGTGAGATCCCTTCAAGTCCAACTGTCTGTCGACTAGTCTTCGCATTAAATCCGCCTTCAGGCGGTATTTAATCAAGAGACAGTTTTGTCCTAAGCCCGTCCACTGTCATTTGCGACCTTATCTTTACTTACCATCAGGTGAAATTGAATTCAAACGCAAGTTCAGCTACCGATAATATGTACGGAACTCTTGAACCTTCGTATACCAACACTTGTTCATCCCCACTTTTTTTGCTCGGCTACTCTCACCCTGTTGTTTTGAGATAAATGCATGCTTTTATCCGCAGAGAATATTTGCTGTTTTCCTGGATAGAATGCTTTTTAACAAAGTAATTATAATACGACTGAGAGTAATGATCTTCTTTTGTTGATGTTTCTCAGAAAAATGAGAAGGTTCTGGCGTTTTCACATAAGTGAGAGGGAATGGATAATCAGACAAATGAAAACGAATTAACTATCATAACTGATACATCATTTGTATATTTCTAACCATAAATTTCAAAGCCTCGTAAATTTTTTATGAATAAAAATACTCTTTCGAGTGTTTTTTTTAATCTTTGTATTTTATTACATGTGTCTTCTTTAGAAGTACAATTACAAAGCACAAAATTTCATTTGCAAACACAAATTAGTATGAAATTGTTTCTAGCAGCGAGACTAACGGTCTTAGTATTTAGATTGTCATGCATGATAGTTGTTAGTTTAAATGAATTAACCCACATGCTCGTTGTAGTATTGAAATTGTAGTCTGTACGAGTCCAATAGTAATCAGCCATTTCCCATTTAGCCCACGAAAAAGGAAATTTTGGAAAAGTTGGGTATTTGCGATGAGTCTACTTTTAGTTACTTTGAGCCTATACTTCTATCTGTAAGTTCATATCTTCATTTACCAACTAGAAATCAAAAAAAAGGGTGCAATGATCAAAAGCATCAGTCTAAAGTATCAAAAAGCATTACTGATATAAACATGCATTGTTTATTCAAGCACCTGCGTTGCATTTTGCTTTTAACTGCTCTGCATTGGCACATAAAAACTACTCTTATTTGAATTGACCGTCAGAAATGTTTCAATGTATCTGAAAACAATGTTGCTTTTGAAGTCCATTAACGCATTGAAAGCCTTTACCACTGGGTTGTCACTAGTTTGTGTTCATTCTATTTGGTCTTGTTTATAAATAAGGTATAATAACTGCTTTAATTGAATTACTTTACAACTTCTGTGACTGTTTGTTGTTTTGTTTTGTCTATTAAAGTATTTTTTTCATGGGTGTCTAAATAAGAATTAAAATCATAGCATACATATTATTTACATCTCTAGAGGGGCTACCTGTACAATACTGAATTTAAACATAGTAAAGCTTATAATTTAATTTAATTTTTCTTGTTTTTAAATATATTTGATTTGATCCTCTGGGTAATAGGATCAAATCAAATATATATAAATATATATACATAAAATAAAATAACTTGAATTGTGCCTGTATCCTTTATGGGGTAGGCAGAACAACAGAGGCTACAAAACTATCTGATGTCATGTTTGATATTTGGAGGTATTAAAGATGGACAGAGCAGTAACAGGGGTTCAGACTATGGTTCACAAAAATGTCAATAAAACCTCACTTCCCGTTTGCGTTCGCTCCCGAACGGTCGTGTCTGCGGCCGCTCCCAAGTGTTCGTATTGCGCTGCCCTTGTTCCCTCCCCCGCACTCGTGCCGGTAAGGTCCCAAGTTAAGCTCTTTCGGAAAGTTTTCTCTTGTGGAGGCTGTGTGGTGTCGGGGCTAATTCATCTGCCCTTTTCAGGGCGGACCCGACTGCTGCCGGCCGAAGCATCGCTGGTCAGGTGGATACGTAACCGTGACAACTAAGCCTGATCGTCCGCCGTTCACCGGCAATAGGTCCGTACTAGGTCGCTCTTTCTTTCAGCGCAGTCTTTGCAGCCGTGTCGCCGTCTAACGGCACGCAGTTGACTCATCTAGTTCCTTTTTTTTACAGCGTTCTCCATACTACCGCATAATGGATCCTGATATAGCTATGTTGAAAACACTTAACCACGAGCAGCTCTCATGTTATCAGAAACTGCAAAAAATATCCAGGTTTTAGAAAATTCAATCCATTTACTTCTCCGCGCAAACGTGCAGGCCATCAAACTCCCCTCTGATATTATTTCAGGTGTACTTCCAGACTTCCAGCCAGACATCAGTATGTCATTGCCCTCCAGTCAATCCTTCTCAACAGACTCTCCGGCGTCGCCAGACCCTTCCGAGCAAGCCGGTAGTAGTATGTTAGTAGACTCCACCGCATGCAAACGGAAAACTACCCCGCCGGGTAGTGATTCCGACTCCGCTCTTTTAGTTCCAGAATCTCCTGCTCCGTTCACCGAGGTTCGCAAAAAATCAAAATCAAAGAAGAAGAAGCAAGATGCTTCTTCGACTTTATCTCCATCCGTTTCAGCTGCTCCAGCCGCTGTCCCTGCTCCGCAAAATGTCGCACCGGCGTCTGCTCCTGCGCCTTTTGTTTCAGCGATTCCGGCGTCACAACCTGCGTCACAATCAGATTCGGCTCCGCCGAAAGTCAAGTCTCCCCCCCCGGCTTTCTACGGGACAAGAGCCGCTGGACCGAGGTCTCAGCTCTCTGCGGTAGGCACAATCCCAAGATCCAGTATAGTAAGGCATCCAACGTGGGTGACTCTATTAAGGTCGTTGTCAATTTCATTTCCGATTTCAGGAATCTTACTCGGCTTCTTGCTGATCAAAAGCTCGAGTACCACACTTACGCCCTCCCTGAGGAGCGTAAGATTCGTGCCATCCTCAGGAACGTGCCGTTCGAGCTCTCGAACGAACAAATCCAAGAGGACTTGTCTTCTCAAGGCTTCCCCGTCGAATCTGTGCACAAAATGCACAGCCGCCGAGGCAAGCAGTTCCCAATATAAGTTTCAAACTGGCATGGTCATTAACATTTAAATTAACTTTAGAAACGGGATATTAATAAATGAAAAACATGGTAAATATCCCGTTTCTAAAATTAATTTAAAAGCAGTTCCCACTTGCGCTAGTAATCCTAGCGAAGAGCCCGCAAGGGCAGTCCATTTTCAGAGGCAAGCCCACCGTGTGCGGTCTCTCCAACATCCGCATCGAAGTTCCACACAAGCGTGGTTTCCCAGGTCAGTGCCACCGCTGCCAACTGTGTGGTCATGCGGCGGCAAATTGTTTTGCTTCTTCTAGGTGCGTCAAGTGCCTAGATCCGCATGGGACTAAAGAGTGCTCTCGCACTCCCGAATCGCCCACCGCTCCGTCCTGCATCTTGTGCGGCCAGTCAGGCCACACAGCAAGCTTTCGCAGCTGCCCTAAGGCACCGCGTGCTGCCAGGGCTACCGTGAAGCCCATCGAGAACTGGAGAGAGCGACCGCAGCCTAGCTCGGACGCTCCTGCAGTCAGTTCAAAGGGCCCTAAGGCCTTTACTTCTATCGTTCCAGGTCAGCGCAGCCGGGTCGCGGCTCAATGGCAACCGGCTGCCAAACCGACTTCCCAGTGCCAGAACGCAAAAGGTTCTCAAGACCGCATGGCGTTCTGGATCCAGCTCGCTCCCATCGACGAGATCCTGGCTTTCGGCGCCGCTCTCGACGCCAGCCCAGAGGGTTTCAACGGTGCTCTTCCGGTCCTAACCAAGTTCGCTCCCCTTATTAGGAAACTCCAGCAAGCTCAACGTTTCTAAACGTAGTCCTTCTTTCCAGCATTCCTATCTCAGAGTGAGTCTGATCACTCGTCTTAGCTTCTGAATGTCTCGCTTTCAGTTCCTTTTGGTGGCAGCCGTCCGGATGCCGCTCACTGCGCAGCCTCTCTCTCCAATTGGCTGTCGCTCCGATAAATGATCAAGAACCTGAATCAATGTAGGTCGTAAAGGGGGATGTTTAGTGGGTATGCTCGGCTTCACTGAGTGAGTCACCACACCGTCTGGGCATTCTATTTTCCGTTAGCCACTGGGGTTAACAGCTTATAGAATGCCCATTCGTCCGTAATAGGATTCATCCTCCTCCCGCTAAAGCTTGCTTTACTGGTTAAAGCTTGTTTTAGGGGGTGCCAAAACTTTCTGTGGCGGAAAAAAAAAAAAAATCCTCTGTCCCTTAACTGAATTTTACAGTACGCCTTGTTAGAGAATCAGCTGGCACATTCTATGTTTTCTTTCGCTTGCAGGCCAGCAGTTTTATATTTAACTAATAAAGGTAGACAATTGGTGAAAAACTACGAATATAAAAGTTATGTTCCCATCATAAAATATCGAATTAAGTTCGCAAACAGGCTGTCTACTCCTTACAATTTACTTCCCTTACTTTGTTTTTCTACTAAGTTAGTTTTTTAAGTTTCTGCTAACAATTCGATATTGAATCATTTGTCCGAAACAAAGATATTTGATCTGAATTTAGTCTTGGTTAAGATTAAATTATTATGCCTCATCAATGCCTGATTTATTAAAACAAGACAAAGTTATTTGTAAGTGTTTATATGAGAAGCACCCTATTACATTCGATGGCACAACAAATATGCAGCGTTGAATGGTCATTTCGCGGATACAGCGAATGTGCATAACACTGACCATCAGCTTTTCAGATTTAAGAGTTTAGGCGTCGCAACTTTGCAAGCAAAGTGCAAATAAGGGAATGAAAGTTTTTCCGTTTTTATAACTTCATTTTTGTGTTAAAAGGGTAAACGAATTTGTGGAACGGCGAATGATGTACAAAACCTCTAAAAGATGCGTTCAAGATATTTTTTCAATCGACTTCCAAAAAAGGAGGTGGTACTAATTTCGTCTACGATATTTCAGACAATTATGATATGATCAGACAATACTGATGTTAATACAGCGAAGCTGGTATATTTTAGTTATTTTCATAGTATAATGTCCTATGGCATCCTACTTTGGGGCAATGCCGCAGATATTGACACGATATTTACACTGCAGAAAAGGGCTATTCGTGGAATGTATAAACTTGGAAACAGAGAATCTCTTCGAGAAAAGTTTAAAGAGATTGGTATCTTGACCCTTGCATCACAATATATTTTTGAAAACATTATGTATATTTATTAGAATAGTAATAAATTTAAAACTAGGAAAGATAATCATGATACAAATTACTCTGTAAGGACTAGGAACGACCATAAGTTAGCGTTTCCTAAATTAAGGCTGGCTAAAAGCAGCAAATCATTTATTGGAATGTCAATACGTATATATAACAAAATTCCGAAGTCAATTCAATCCCTGCCATTCAATAAATTTAAATCAATCATTAAAAACACTCTATCTCGAAAAGCTTATTATAAAACTAAAGATTACTTAGATGATAAAAAGGCATGGGATTAAGCACAACAGGATATTTCTAAAAGTTTCTAATTACTTAATAATTTTGTTTACGGCTTGGCTGTGCAGTATATGTGTGACATACTGGTGACTGTCCCACTCACTTATTTTCTTGTCAAGACATCAGCAAGAACATCATGCTCCCTCAGGCGGCATGGCTAGTGGTAGCGTCGGGTATCGCGTCACCCTCTTCCCTAAAATATGGTTGAGGAGGGTGATGGCTGGTGCTTGCGTTAACTCGTGAACGGGTGCTGCTAGCGGTGCCAGGTCGTTTTGCTAATGATACTATGACTATTTCATTCCATTCTTGTTCAAATACTCTGGTCCCAGTTTGTCATGTTCGTATTGTGCATCCATAGCTAATTGCATCTGCTATGTAAGCAATTTGGTTGTGGCATGACATTGGCTCTCACAATTAGCTGTCTTGTGTTTGTTTTTTTTTCATGTCACAGTCAATTTGTACTGTACCTATTTGTATTAATTGGATAATTCTGACTTAAAAAGAGTGCCAAGAGTTTTTTTCCGCCGGCTTTTTTTGTCTCTTGGTCTACTGTAATATCTTATTTAACAACTATCAACAACTAGTTAAAGCCGAAGTATGTGATGACTGACTTCATCAAGTGTTTTGTGAAATTCCTAAGATGAATAAAACTTTTTGAATTTTGAATTTTATGGATCGATTTTAAAATTCTTACTTTTAATTTATATGGAATCAATAAAAATACTTTTTGATTGATTCCATATAAATTTGATTCAAATCGGTTGAGTACCTCTAGGAAATTTTTTGAAAAAATATGCATCATTTCTGAGAATGTTTACGTTGATGACACTATAACTCAGCTGAAGTTTTGATGTGAAGTCGGTTTTTTTAATGCTCTGCATTCGTTGATTATTTATCGGCGACTACACTCCTGTTAGAGCTTCATCTCATCTGATGGTAAATGAAGATGAGATAAAGAAGACTCGAGGTTAGGAAAGACGTACTTATTATTGAATGCATAGTACTTACAGAATATCAAAAAAAATCCGCTGATAGTAATTTGTTTTTCAGTTTCATTGTATGTAGTTTCACCTAATTATTATGTTAGTCGATCGTTAATTATTGAAACTATGAGAATGGAATTTTATGAACAGATATCACAAATCTTCTACGCTGTGATGATAAGTTAACCGTTAAGTTATATATGATTGTTTTATGCATAAGCAACAGAAAGTTAGAATAAATCAAACAGTTGCGTTTATAAAAGGTAACTTCGTCGGTAGTCGATTTATATATTATCTAAATCAATTTTCTGTTCAAATAGTGAATAATTTAATAAAAGAAGTACTGCTGAATCCTCAAACCAATATCAATCGAGAGACCACACAAGATCAAAATCAACTAACCCATCAGAATTCTATGAATAACTGAATATGTCAAATGGTAAATAAAACCTTATCTCATATCAAACCCCTTTCAGAAACTCAAAAGGGCTCTTTAGAAATAGTGCTGAATACACAACTTTGAAGATGATAAAACACGAGTCATTTTATGCCTTAAAGCATTGACATAAAAGTCAGTAGAAAAAGAGGTTGTTGAATGAGTACAAAATTTTATATTTGCTTGTTGAAAGTATATTTGCGGTTTGAGGTAAAGAACTGTGCTACTAAACAGTTAAATTTAACACATTCTTTCAATTACTTACATAATTAGGTACATTTTGTTAAAGTAATCCTTTAAGAAAATATTGTTAGACTTAATGATGCCTCTACGCCATCAAGTCCTGAAATAAGACCATAGCTTGTATTCTTGTTACTAGACAACGCATACATTCTTATTAATGTATGTTTTTGGGAAAATAATTCACAGTACATGCATAGGATCATGCATTGGACAAATAAAGGTGACGAAGTGAATAGGTTTCTCGTGGATGGACGTGTACCACCTTAGTCTTCATATTCACTTAGCATCAGGTGTCATGGAAGACAAACGTCCCATTCATATTTAAAAAAAAAAAACGAAGATAAACAATAACAATGGGCGGGGCGAACGAAACCGTAAAAAAATCGGTTAACATCGCCCTTAACTAAGACAATATCTACAATACCTACAAGATAATTTAATCAATAGAACCTTTATATTTTAGAAAAAAACATTGAACTTTTTTTTTCTAAAATATAAAGAGTAAAGAGTAGTGGAAATATATGTATAAAAGGTTTTGCAATTAATTACATAATTTAATAAATATTAAATTATAAATTTTTATCATCTTAGCATATTGTCACGTATTTAATATCAAATATTTATCGTTAGATTTTATCGAAAGGTACAAATAATTTTATTACACTCAATGTTAAAATCAAATCTGTTCATCAGTTATTTACTAACCAAAGCTATCCGCAAATATTCACACAAGGGGCTAAGTTAACAACGTTACACTTGTTTATCCACATATAATGGGTTCCGTACAAACCGATGGATATTACAATGTAAATCTCCATAGACTTACTAATGTATCAAATAACTTGACGGTTCTGGTTTTCGACTAATTTAAAAATCCTGCGAAATGTTCCATTATCATAATATCTTTGGATTCATATAACACAATTGGAAATTGAGTATCATAAAAATATATCATTATCGAGTTGTCTAAGGAGTAGGTAGGCTTTCATTTAATCAATAATTGGTTACATGTCTTCCACATGCTCTTAAATTAAGAAAGGTAAATTTTGTGCATTTGTCTTCGAAGGATAACATAAAAATTTAGATCTATTTGTCATTTGAATTCAGCAATCAAATATAATCTTGATTACTTTTAAGAGCCAGTGTCATCTTGTTGCTTTCAGGTTAAATAATGTAATCGGGTTTAGTCAGAACAAAAAAAGTTCTTTCTATAGATTCTTAACTCTATATTCAAATCTCCATTGTACCAAAACGCGCATCAATCAAACAAGTACTAGTAAATTGCACCCCGCGAACGTGACAGGTTTAAACGCAATCTGTATTAAGCCATGTACAGACAACGACACAGCAACAAACACAAGACATTTTAGGCCATATTGTGCACGTAATAAGACCTTTGGAAAAAAATGTGTTATCATTAACCTGTCGTTCTGCGTAGGTAACTACTGTTTGCTGAAAATGCATTAGGGATAGAAGCTAATGCTGTAGTTATCAATGCTTCGTTTGAAAATTTATTGTAAAATCAATGCTGCCTAATAGTAATAGTGATGTGAATTTTAATACCAGGAATTCTTAATTGAAATATAGACTAAGTCATTATTGTAATATTTACAGTAGGTATCATATCAAAAATCCTCGGTTAAAGGCTTAAAAACTTAAAAAAATTGTCGCATTTAATAACTATCGTATAACTTCCAAATTATTGACCTCATTTAATATTTAAATCATGATAATGTTTACTACATAAGAGCCTTTTTTGTCTCTTACTAACAGCTAACCTCATTGGAAATCTTTCTGTTACTGTTTTCAAAGTCCATTGTAAGAAAGAAGTATAGTATCCCAAGTAACGAGAAGAGAAAAATTATATTCTTTACAAGAAGCATGATTATTAGTACGAACATGGTTTTATGGAACACAATTTGTCTTTATACTCTTCTTTTGAGAGAGATTGTTTTTGTCAGCAAATTTTTGGAAAACATCAGATTAAAAAACTTTAACTGGAAAGAGAGCAACAACTGAAAGTGAAACTTCGCCCGACCCGAGTCGGATAAAAAAGTATATAAATTTACCAATAAATGGTAAAAACCCGTCGCATAGTGTGATGGTAAAAACTTTAACTAGTTCACAATTAGAACTTGTATACTCTTTAAAAGTTGTTAAGGTTGATAAGGTGTGGAACGACCTGCCTGCATTTGTTTTTCGTGACCACCTAAGTCCTGGTATTTTAAGTGTCGTCGTGTGAATAGGTTTCTCGTGGATGGACTTGTATCACCGTGCGTTTTTCCATCAGTTGGCATGGAAGACAAACGTCTTATCGTTACAGCGAGAAAACATTGCAAGACTTTTGACCAAGTTATAAGTGAAGATCTTAAATTCTTAGTTTAAATTGTAGTAGATACTTATTATAACATAACTTTTTATACAAGTTTTTACTAAAAAAAGGGTTAAAAGTGAATATACACTGAAAAAAGCGAGGATACGATTTTTACAAACATTCTTTTAATTTCAAAAATCTTTCTTAAGCAACACCTTTTCTTAAATGATAATGTTAGTATCGCATGAAATCATAACATAATAAAAGTAGCTATAGGTGCTATAGTAAACGCTGGATGACGACGGAATGGGACCAAGTGACTTGGAAAACCTTAAGGAAGGCCTTTGTCCAGCAGAGGGCGTCTCCAGGCTAATCTTCTTCTTATCATGTCGATGAAAAGATATACATATAATAATATTTTTGTCACCTAAAAACTTGCCACTTTTATCGCATTGTCGGTGGCTAGTGCGAGATCCTCTACAGTGCAGCTTTCCGGGCACATAGGGCAGGACAATAGGTGCAGCAGACTCACTTCCCGTTTGCGTTCGCTCCCGAACGGTCGTGTCTGCGGCCGCTCCCGAGTGTTCGTATTGCGCTGCCCTTGTTCCCTCCCCCGCACTCGTGCGGGTCAGGTGCCAAGTTAAGCTCTTTCGGAAAGTTTTCTCTTGTGGAGGCTGTGTAGTGTCGGGGCTAATTCATCTGCCCTTTTCAGGGCGGACCCGACTGCTGCCGGCCGAAGCATCGCTGGTCAGGTGGATACGTAACCGTGACAACTAAGCCTGATCGTCCGCCGTTCATCGGCAATAGGTCCGTACTAGGTTGCTCTTTTCAGCGCAGTTTCGTTAGTCTTCTTCTCTCAGCCCAGCACAATGCCTCGTCGCCCTGAGTGTACCGAGCATGAGTGCGAAATCAATCGTCGTCGTATTCGTAATCTCAAGGACACCAACGTAGGCCTTCGAGATTTAGTCCACCGCACTGAAGTTCGTGAGAACGAGAGTTGTGCTAAACTTCAGGCTCAGATCAATTCCTTACAGGAGGAATTATCCGCTCGTCCCTCGTCTTCAGATATTAGTCAGTTATCTTCTGATTGCAGTCAGTTGTCCAGCGAAAAACAATCACTGGAAGCTCAATATGCAGCCGAGAAGGAAGCTCTTCTCGCTCAAATCGAGTCCATGCGAGAGCAATTGTCAGCTCGTTCCCAGGTCGCCTCTACTTCTCAGGGGTTCCAAACCGATTCTCCGGCGTCTCCAGACCCATCTGAGTTTGTCGATCCTTTTTCAGATTGCATGTCAGTAGATTCCACCGCATGCAAACGGAAAACTACCCTGCCAGGTAGTGATTCCGACTCCGCTCCGTTAGTTTCAGAATCTCCTGCTCAGTTCACAGAGGTTCGCAAAAAATCAAAGTCAAAGAAGAAGAAGCAAGATGCCTCTTCGACTTTATCTCCATTTGTTCCAGCTGCCCCAGCCGCAGTTCCTGCTCCGCAAAATGTCGCACCGGCGTCTGCTCCTGCGCCTTTTGTTACAGCAATCCCGGCGTCACAGCCTGCGTCGCAATCAGATTCGGCTCCGCCGAAAGTCAAGTCTCCGCCCCCCGTCTTCTTACGGGACAAGAGCCGCTGGACCGAGGTCTCAGCTCTCTGCAGAACACACTCCCCGAAAATCCAGTATAGTAAGGCATCCAATGTGGGTGACTCTATTAAGGTCGTTGTCTGCTCAATTTCTGATTTCAGAAATTTCACTCGACTTCTTGCTAACAAGAAGCTCGAGTACCACACTTACGCCCTCCCTGAGGAGCGTAAGATTCGTGCCGTCCTCAGGAACGTGCCGTTCGAGCTCTCGAACGAGCAAATCCAAGAGGACTTGTCTTCTCAAGGCTTCCCCGTCGAATCTGTGCACAAAATGCACAGCCGCCGAGGCAAGCAGTTCCCACTTGCGTTAGTAATCCTAGCGAAGAGCCCGCAAGGGCAGTCCATTTTCAGAGGCAAGCTCTCCGTGTGCGGTCTCTCCAACATCCGCGTCGAAGCACCACACAAGCGTGGTTTCCCAGGTCAGTGCCACCGCTGCCAATTGTATGGTCATGCGGCGGCAAACTGTTTTGCTTCCCCTAGGTGCGTCAAGTGCCTAGATCCGCATGGGACTAAGGAGTGCTCTCGCACTCCCGAATCGCCCACAGCTCCGTCCTGCGTCTTGTGCGGCCAGTCTGGCCACACAGCAAACTTTCGCGGCTGCCCCAAGGCACCGCATGCTGCCAGGGCTACCGTGAAGCCCATCGAGAACTGGAGAGAGCGACCGCAGCCTAGCTCGGACGCTCCTTCAGTCAGTTCAAAGGCCCCCAAGGCCTTCACCTCTTTCGTTTCAGGTCAACGCAGCCGGGTCGCGA
Organism: Stenoptilia bipunctidactyla; assembly: GCA_944452665.1. Taxonomy (NCBI): domain Eukaryota; kingdom Metazoa; phylum Arthropoda; class Insecta; order Lepidoptera; family Pterophoridae; genus Stenoptilia; species Stenoptilia bipunctidactyla. The sequence continues at coordinate 22,358,559 of OX101742.1, read as the reverse complement.
CTCAATCGCAACCGGCCGCCAAATCGGCTTCCCAGTGCCAGAACGCAAAAGGTTCTCAAGACCGCATGGCGTTCTGGATCCAGCTCGCTCCCATCGACGAGATCCTGGCTTTCGGCGCCGCTCTCGACGCGTGCCCAGAGGGTTTCAACGGTGCTCTTCCGGTCCTAACCAAGTTCGCTCCCCTTATCAGGAAACTCCAGCAAGCTCAACGTTTCTAAACGTAGTCCTTCTTTCCAGCATTCCTATCTCAGAGTGAGTCTGATCACTCTAGATAATCTCTTAGTTTCAGCTTTGTCATTTCTGCTAATCTTAGCTTTGATTTACTCGTTTTCAGTTCCTTTTGGTGGCAGCCGTCTGGTTGCCGCTCACTACGCAGCCTCTCGCTCCAATTGGCTGTCGTTCCGACGATGACTAATGGCCTTAATCAAGGTGAGTCAAAAGGGGGATGTTTAGTGGGTATGCTCAGCCTATCTGAGAGAGTCATCACACTGTCTGGGCATTCTATTTGCCATTAGCCACTTATGGTTAACAGCTTAAAGAATGCCCATTTGTCCGTAATAGGATTCATCCTCCTCCCGCTAAAGCTAGCTTTACTGGTTAAAGCTGGTTTTAGTGGGTGCCAAACGACTTTCCTTGGCGGAAAAGCAAAAAAAAAAAATGCAGCAGACTCATATCGCACAGGCAATAGTCGTCTCCATCAGTGCTGAATCCCCAATTAATAAAGTTGTCTTTGCTTCGGCCGACCTGGGTCCGGAGTCTGTTGAGGGACTTCCAGATTGGCCAAGGTGGGAGGATTTTAACGGAGATATAAAGGATTGCGCGTATTTGTGTTTCCACAGGTCTATTTGGATTTGAACGACTTTGGCAGGGTTTATCGGAGAGACCGAGTGATAGAAAAATTTCCAGGATGATATTTTTTTTTTCCTCCTAAGAAACTTTGGACTACCTACTAGACCCCCCTAAGGAAGTCTCAGGAGAGGAGGTGAATGCTTGAAGCACGAGACCTTTGGGGGGACTACCCCGATAGCCAATCCCTAATAGTGCGGGACTCACCATACCCAGCGCTACCCGCTAAACATCCCCTTTTATTTTATTTTATTTTATTTTTATTTCTTTGGGAAACTTACAGCTAATTACAAACATATTTAAAGATAACATAGGTCATAGAACGCCAATTAACAAATTTCCACATATAGGTAAAACTTAAATATCACATCTTGTCCTTATAACAAAATTCAAAATTCTTTTCTTTTTGTGATTCATTAATTACAGGTTACAAACTCAAAAAATTAAAATACCTAATGTTATGGTTTGAAAAATTTTGCATTAAATTGTTTTTTAAATGTATTGAAGTTTAAACAAAAAAGGTCAAAGTCATTGTTGTTTAATACTAAACTATATTGATTAAGTGTTCGTGGAGCTCTGATACAAAAGGAGTTTCTACGATAATTTATATTTACAAGCGGTACGTGTAAGAGTGGAGTGTGTCTTGTGGTCTTGTGAGGGGTATTTATATAAAATTTGCTCAGAAGTTCGGAGCAGTCTATCGATTGAGTAAATATTTTAATTAAAAAGGATATATCAGCCATTTCTCTTCTCTTGTATAATGGTAGAAAGTGGAACCATTTACATCTTTTTTCGTATCCTTCAATATACTTTTTACATTTAAATTGGAGGTGGCGTAGAAACTTCTTTTGAACGCCTTCAATACGAGAGATGTACGTAAAATATTGAGGATTCCATACTTGTGAAGAATATTCCAGTTGGCTACGCACGAAGGCACAGTACAGTACTTTCAAGGTTTTGATATCTGAAAATTCAGATGACATACGTAGCACAAATCCAAGTGACTTGTTGGCTGTAGTAACTATGGAATCATATTGGTTTTGAAATGTCAATTTGTTGTCAAATGTAACGCCTAAATCTTTCATTGCTGTGGTTCTAACTAAGCTAGTAGAATTTAAGATGTAATTGAATTCAATAGTCGATGATCTGCGTGAAAATGTACATATAAAGCACTTTAATGAGTTTAATTCTAGTTTATTTAATTTGCAATAATTGTCAAACCTATTTAAATCTTGTTGAAGCTTGCTACAGTCTAGATCTGATTGAATAGGGCACATTATCTTCATATCATCTGCATAAAGGAATATCTTGCTATATAGGAAGCATGATGATATATCGTTTATGAAGATTGTAAACAATAATGGCCCCAGAAGTGAGCCTTGTGGCACACCTGAGGGTATAAACAATGTAGATGAAGTGTATCCATTCAACACCACTGTCTGGCACCTATTCTCAACATACGAACTGAACCAGCGATATAAATTACCACGTATGCCCACTAAGTTAAGCTTGTATAAAAGAATTTTGTGATAAATTTTATCGAAACACTTGCGATAATCAGTGTATACAGTTTCAACTTGCAAATGAGAAGTCATGTGCTCCGATATATAATCATGTGCCAGAAGTAGATTGGTGGTAGTAGACCTTCCAGATATGAACCCATGTTGAGATGGATCAATGTGTTGTTTAATGGCAGAAGATACTTGTACATGAACTATTTTCTCCAGTACCTTGGCAAATACACAAAGTTTGGATATTGGTCTGTAGTTTTCAACCTTTTCTTTGGCCCCATTTTTATAGATAGGTGAGACCAGAGCTGATTTCCAAATTAATGGAACTTTACCACAAGATAAGGAGAGGCGAAACAAGTATGCTATTGGAGTGACAAGACTCAGCGCCAAGTTTATGATGAAAAGGGGTGGAATCCTATCAATACCTGCTGTTTTGTTAGGATCAAGTTGTTTTAGAATATTTAATAAATTAGCCTCATCAATATAAACATCATTAATGTCAGCGTTTGAGTTATTTAATAAAGCATTGGACACAGAAGAATAGTTGGCGGGAGAGTTCTGGAATGTGGAGTGGAAGTATTCAGCAAAAAAGTCACATATCTCAGTCCCAGAGCTGGAGGATCGGTTACCTATAGTCATGGTAGATGGAAATGTATTGGACACTCTTTTTGCTTAATGTATGACCAAAAAGCCTTGGGATTATATTTAATACTATTTTCAGTATTTTGTATATATTGCACATAACACACCTTTTCTATTTCCTTTACCCTATTTCTTAATAATTTAAATGTCATTAAATCGGAATGATTATTATATTTTTTATATTTTTTATGATACTTGTTCTTCTCATTGATTATTTTTATTAGTGCTGAGTTGTACCAAATAGGATATTTACCTTGTTGGAATCCTTTTTTAACTGGAATAAATTGTTCAATCAAATCATATAATAGGTTGTAAAATTTGGTTACACAATCTTCTAAACTTAAGCCATAAAAGAAATTATTAAATTTTATATTATTAATTTTGTTCATAATTGATACATAATCACCTTTGTGATATAAGTAGCGGGTCCTCAAAACTGATTTTAAGGGTTTTTCATATTGTAAATAAAGACTTATTGTTAAGGAAGGATGGTGCGAATCAGTGCATAGTAAGGTATCATTGCATTTAGTCACACTTATTGAATCAAAGTTACAAAAAACTAAATCCAAAATTCTATTATTTACATTTACTTGACTGTTAAACTGAGATAAATTAGCTAAATTAATATTGTCAAAAAATTCCCTTTGGGATGAACCTAATATATTTGAGGGATAAAGCTTCATTGAATCAATGAAGTTCCAAGTTAAGTTTGGCATATTGAAGTCTCCTAGGACTATAAAATAATCATTAGGGTTTTTAAGCACTAATTCACTACATCTAGTAGAAAAATGTACAAGTTGCGTTAGCAATGAGTTACCTTGTCCTTGGGAGCATACATACACACAGCATAAGTGAAGTTTAGTGACTGATCTAGAATTTGACAAAAGTGTAATGGTAATCCATAAATCTTCAGCCTCTGAGCACCAATCTGTTTGTCCGTCTACCGCCAACTCACGCTTAATAGCTATAAGAACCCCACCGCCTAAATTTTGCCCTGTTTTTTTTGCCTTTGCCTTTTCTGGTAAATCCCGAGTTGGGCTTTTACCATCATCTGAACGACAGCCAATTGGAGTCAGAGGCTGTGTACGATGACGATAATATTAATAATAAACCTATTTATACTCGTAAATATTGAAATCATACCATCTCCCACTTTAAGCTTTAAATAACTTACTTACCATCTAAAAGGTTTCATGTCATAGCATATTTTCAATCTAACGTTCATTCAAATTACATCGAAAATCCGTGTAATCAAGTCACAACCACAAAGGGTACCCATATTGTAACAGATTGGTCACAATTAAAAAAACATGGCTCACAAAGTGAACTGATTGGTTGCTGTGTAACGACAGATTGATCGATTTCAGAGCTAGGAAATAACAAAAAAAATGAAATTCAATTGGAACACAAAGTGATGAAAAATTGCGAAGGGTTTACATGAATTGAAAGTGTCCGCGATGTAATCGTGGATGTAACATATCTACACCCTGTGCAAAATGTGCACAGTCATAGGATAAATTTACTTTAGGCACTTAGAGGTAAAAACATGATATTATTTGAATTGATTATTACACAATTGTTCATGTTTTTTTTTTTATTAATGTAAGAATATTAAATTGTTTATGTTTTAATTTAGATGTACTTATTTTCGTTACTTAAATTTATAAATATTATAATTTAAATTTTCCAAGTTTACATAATTTTTCATGGCTTGTTTTTAGTTCAGAATATACTTTTTTATGTTTCAATTTTAAATTATTATTTTTTATTGATAAGATATGAGTTTCGGAATTGTTTTAATTTTGTTTTCGGTTAATAATGGACTTTGTTTAATGCCCACAAAAATATTTAATTGCCGCTTTTGTAAGGGTGCTTTGGAAATCAGCGTTGCTTTCTCGGGCAACACTTAGCTGAAAGTACCCTTTTGACACTTCTTTGATTTAAAAAAAATATGTTATATCTTATAAGTTGTTGTGTCAATAAATGATTATTATTATTATTTATTAAATAGATAAAACAATTTGAGTTTGGAAACGGTGAATTTGAATTAAATTAACTTCATCAGTAAAGATGATTCTTGGTTTATTTGGTAGAAATCATAACAACGTCTCGAAGATATTCAAGTAGAAATATGTAACAGAATAATAATTTAAAACTATTGAGGAAGAACCATTTGCATCATTGAGAATGTAAGAGTATAATAGTCAACAGTAGTTTTAACGTAGTCCTGTTATTTAGCTCGACGTATCGATAGACCAAATTTCTTCACAAAGTCGGTTTAAATGCAAATATTTAATTAACGAGTAATAATATTGTAATGTCAGACAATATTATTAGTTAATAAGACCTCAGCAGTGGTAAAAAATTATATAAATAATACCCGAATCATATCTTTGGTACATGAAAAATATCAGCAATCTGCAAGTAAATTATGATAGTCAACATAATTAGTTTTTCTAAATCCCGTAATTTTGATAACTACCTTATTTAAATATAAATATTGTAACGCCATACGCAATGTTTTAAAAAATGAAATTGGTTCGCATTTTAGTTAGAAAAACATGCATCTTTAAATTATATCTACCACTAGCTTTATCCCGCAACTTCGTATGCGCTTAACTACCCTTATCGTGAAAATTTCAGAAACTATACAACCAGACACCTACTGCAAAGAACCTTTATACCAAGTATCACACCCATGCACTCAAGGAATAAGTTTTTTTCATACAAACTAAAAATCATATATTTCCCGTGCCCGTGGGAACTTTGGGTTTTTTTTTCGTAACACAACCAGTCACTCTTTGAAGAAACTTACACTCAAGGAATAAGATTTTTCATATAAACTAAAAAGTCCTATATTTCCCGTTCCCGTGGGAATTTCGGGAATTCCTTCCTTAGTGCACCCCTACATCCCCTAAATAATATATGTTCCAAATTTCAGCTCTCTACGCCCAGTAGTTACGGCTGTACGTTGTCTGTCACTCACTCAGTCACTCAGTACCTCAGTCAAACAGTCAGTAACGGAACAGTTTTATATATATTGATTGATAAAAACGCATTGAAACTCAATTTCTATTCAGTGAGTACCGCTTGCCATTTCATAATACTCATATGTAGGGAAGATAACGTTACAAAATCAAACACCATATTCAACGTGGAGCTGCAATAATTTGAAGTAATAATCAACGAATGCAGAGCATTAAAAAACCGACTTCACGTCAAAACTTTGGTTGAGAATGTCACCCACGTAAACATTCTCTGAAATCATACATATTTTTTCAAAACTTTGAAATTTTGAATGAAGTACTCAACCAATTTCGATGAAATTTATATGGGACCAACTATGAAGTATTTTCTATCATATGAAGCAAGAATTTTCAAAATAAATTCATAATTGTCCAAAATATCGTGTAACAAAGACACAGACAAATTGAGAACCTCCTTCGTTTTGTATGTCGGTTGAAAACTTTAAATTAATGGGTGAAATTTCAAGGAGCTTCCTTAGACCTTGCTTTTTTACTTTCAAATATCTTCTTATATTGAGGAAAAGTACACAGTTATTTTTTGTAAGAAATATGACTCAACAATTTTTTTCACGTGGTTTAATTCCCTTAACTCCTGATTACGTAATTACTTGATGTTTACGCTGTGCTACTTCAGAATAATGTAGCTTTCTACAGTAGAGCTTTTTTTGACCAATCCGCTTTGGCGAAACTTTTAACCATTTTTCGTCTGTGTCTTTTATTTGTTGGAATTGAGTCAACCTGCATTTTATGCATGACTTCCTCTGATTTATTGACTTACTTAATAAATTCGTGTAATTTCGTTCTCTTCATAATTATGTTGAAATATATTTAGTTTGTTTCGCTTTTCAACTCAAACGCTGTATTATACAAAAAGAGTGTACAATTTAAGACTATATTATGTTCAAGTTTGATGTAACGAAATCATAAAATATTCTGTTTAGCACACGCTCAATTAATAGGTTATCACGATCAAGCATCAATGATCATAAACTGAGGGTAGATTGAAATTTTCAAAGTGCCAAAGATTGGTAAGGGATGATCAAAGGGATAATAGGTTATTCATTTGAATGAGAATATTTACAGCTTGTGTGTTCTGTGTAAATATGTGAGGTACCTGAATATGAATTGACAAACATAGGTTTGAAATAGCCGAGCTTGGAACTGTGTATAATTATTTAATTTAATTTATATGACATGTAAAGTCGTCGTGGCGCCCCGTGGTTACTGTGTGTATCATACGATATCACAGATTAAGCAACGTTTGGCGCGCTCGGTGCTTGGATGGGTGACCGCTGACCATTCGTTTCTCACGGCAACTTCCGTGCTTCGGAGGGCACGTTAAGCAGTCTGTCCCGGGTGCTGTATACTTGTATACAGTAGTCGTTAGGTTTTGTCAGAAGCCACTTTGGCGCCCTGAAAATTCTGACATCCACCACCCAGCACTGGGCCAGCTTGGTGGATTATGGCCTATACCTCCTCGTCACCCAGGGGAGAGACTCATGCCCTGCAGTGGGCTCATTACAAAGAGTTGTGATGATGATGATGATATGACATGTATACGACATAATTAAAATGAAATTTTAATTTTATGAAAGTGTAACTACTATTTTCTTAATTAACCTTAGAACGCCCAAGCCGGCAAAATGACGGAAATTGATTTTGAGTTTTTTATTTTCTCCTGAAAAATAGCCAAAAAAGCCTTGTCGTCTAAGCTTGCCGGACTACAAATACTGAGTTCTTCTTCATCTGATATGACATAACGTTAGGCGGCGCACTATGGGGCCAAACGGTTACTTTCCGTCTCATAAATGGTTTTGAAAAATATCGTTATTCCAAAGGTTTCGTCATGGTTTTATATTCTTGGATAAAGGAACTATAACATTTAATAGTAAAAATTAAAAATATTTGAGTTATAGGTATATAAAAATGATAGCAAACATTAGACTTCGATATTTTCATAACTAAGGATAGCGCGTCATTAATGTTTAACCTAAGTAATTTTTTTATGTTTTGTGGGGAAATATACTAGTGTTACCTACATATTTTTAGTTTTCTTAGAACCTCTAGTTTACATATATGTAAAAAAAATATAAAATATTCTCGTTTATTATTTTTTTTTTTATTTCGTTACATAAGTAAGTATTTTTTAGTGTTTTTAATCTTCAATTGGAGGTTTCTATGTTGCCGAAAGCTGCCGGTTTTGAGATAATTACTTTTTTAGGTTCCTCAACTATTCAGTAATACGAGGAATCAAAAAGAAAAACCTGAATCATTACTGCGCCATTTTAATCTAGAAGCAGAAATGTCAGATAAGGGACTTTTTTGTTATTTTCCGAAAATTGCGGTTGTTCTAATTTCTTGTTATATATAATTTACTGTTTCTTGCAATAATTTAAGACAATTAAGGATAAATAAATTTATTTTAAAAATGCCTTTCATGACTTTTTACTAGTGACTAGTGCTCGCCAGTATGGGACCAAACAGTGTTTTCCGTCTCAAAAATCTAAAACTTTTTTGTTTCTTCATATTTTCAATTAAATTTTTGCACACGTGTTTTTGAATAGGTAATGAGTAGGATAAATAATGAAATTTATTAAAATATGCTCTTCTTTATTGAATATTATGCACTTAGTTATAGTATTACATGTAGTTTAAGTTTAAACTGAATTTAAGTAAAAACTAGAACCTTTAACTATTTACCTTACTTTCTTTCGTATGAAAAATCATGAAAGTTTATATTTGACTAGCTAGTGCGAATTATATATTTTTGTTTAAATGATGATGTTTTACTTTTCTAAAAGCATAAATATTCAAAAATAAGTGTACAAAAAATCTATCTAAAATATCAAGAAACAAAAAAGTTATAGATTTGGTCCCATAGTGCGGCGGGCTGCTCGAAATGTCACGAGGAAAGTTTTTTTACACAAGAACCAAGGGACGTTCTTTCTTCACTTGGTAGAAAGTAAACATGAGTTTCAAGTAAAAACCTATACGCTGTGAGACAGATTTTTGTGAGCAAGCTGTTGTTTCTCCATGGCAACTGCTTTTCAACAAAACAATAATGAAACATATCAGAATAATACGGAAACAAAGGCTCTTCTCAAAAGGAGTGTAGAATTTTTTTACACTCGGTTATCTCGATCTGAACGTCTGCAAACAGATGCCAACACATGCTTCGTTCATTTAGCATAGCTTTATAGATAACTATTATCGCATCCTACGTTTTTGACAAAATCCCGACTGTAGATGAACAGTTTTTACCATCAATGGCCTTGGGTAAAGATGATAGCTGATCAAACGTATTATGTGGTAATGAAAAAGGCTTATTTATTCCTCAAGAAAGGCCGCAACATTATTATGGAGAAACAGGACACGGCTTTGCAAGGAACTGTTTCTTTATAAAACATTGAGTGGTGATATTGGGTGAACGATTTTACATGAAAGGCTAGCTAGCCGAGCCCTGAAGGTTTTCTACCATCAAGTAAGGTCACTCGGAGTATTCGCCTTTACGACACACTTATCCGGGGGTGCTAGCACAATTCTTAGCCAACCCTATAAGGCAAAGAAGACAAATTTGTCTGCACATCGGAAGATAGCCACATCAACAAGCTCCAACAAGGCTTCTGCTCCTCTAAGGTTCAGCACGAGGGACCTACAGGTTCAAGAGGCTTCATTTTTTTAATTGATTGACCCACAAATTAGTGCAGTGACTGCAGAGCCAGTCCTTTACAAATCAACACTACTTAAAGTCCATATCAAAGCCTCAGGAAAACACATCACAAGAGTACTCATTAGCGTTCACAAACGAAGATATCATCTAAAAAGCCTCTTATGTCATTTCCTATTCCAAAGGCCTCTTAAGCTGAAAAGTGAAGCTATTAAAGGTCATCGACCTGTATACTACGGTGGGACAAAACCTACGATGATTTTTTATATCACCCATCTTTGCTGAGCTCCCCTAGGCATTATAATTTCAAAGGAATCTAGAGTACATACCAACAGATGTTCATACTGCTGGTATATAGAGCCTTATGTAGGAAAGGTGACGATGATGATCCATAGAGACTTAAGTATTATTTTGTATACTGCGACTTCGTAGTTTTTGGAGTTGGATCATTATTTTGTCAACAAAGGGTTATTTTTTTGTAAAATGTGATGGGGCAAAATGCACTGGTAAAAAAATTAAGTAGTAATAATTGAGCTATTCGCTTCCAAAGCACAAGTTTTTGTTATGCTTTTGTCTGGGCCTGTTTGTTATTTTCTATAAACATCAAAAGGCTTATAGGACATATTATCCGTTATTTTTACACGTGCTTTTTGGGGTTGTGAGTAACTATAAATGTTGCTTATTTATTTTATTTCAAATTTATTTTAATCAGTGTTTTTCCACATCAACAGGCTGTAAAAAGTTTAAGACAAAAATGAAATTATGAGACAGTTGATAACTTGTCACATTTAAATTGAAAAGAAAGTAATCCCAAGTTCAAGCATTTCGAAGCTAAACCAAAACACCACTCTCCCCTAACTGGGGATGTCGACAAAGCAGTACTGAGTAATTACAGAAAAATGGGGAAAAACTAGGTCAACGTGGTTGTGTGCTACGTTCAATACATACTTAGGTATTAAATAGTAAAACCGCGCAATAATCGATATAACTCTAAGTGACTGGGATATTTCTAACTGCAATTCTAGTAAATAATAGATAAATATTTCTGACACTCGCACAACATTATCTAGCCCAAATTAAGTTTCTTAAAGAACTTGTGTTATGGATACTAGATAACTGATATACTTAAGAAATATATAAACATACATATTGAATAAATACATATTTTTTATTAGAATAAACTTAAATAAACACATAAACATCCATGACTTGACGACTAATATCTGTGTTCATCACACAAATATCCGCCGCCGCCGGGATTCGAACCCAGGACCTCTGGCATACAAGGCAATGTATGTTACCGCTTCACCAGCCGGTCGTAGCGGTAACATACATTCTATTTAATAACACAAAAAAATAGTATATTAAATGTAGCAATGTGTGAACACTTCATGAACAATCATGTACTTAAAGATCACGTTTAGAAATCTAGAAAACTTAAAGAAATAAACAAAGGTAATAATCGAATAATTTAGCCGACACAAAAACTTTCGTTCTTAACGCAGGACTCAATAATAAAAGGGATTTGAATTTCACTTTCAAAATAAATGTAATCAACGTATTCAGAAAATAAATGCCCATACTGACAATAAACATTTGATGAGCAAACTTAATCAAAACAATTGAGTGTAAACAAAATTTTATTAAAATAATTTATACAAAGTTTTGGTAAATCCAGACACAAACAAATCTAACCCATTTCCATGCACAAGTGCAACGCCGCATACAATATAGCTCCTGCCCTTTCACCACCCTGTCATTGCAATGCTGAATGACGTCATTGAGTCCAGAGATGGATTCTGTCCATAATTTCTGAACAATACCTCTTCACACCAAAATCAAAAACGACAGGGACAATCTTACGTAAACAGCAATCATTGCCGGCTACGAACCAAACCTTAAATATTCTCTCTAATCAAGCAAGCAGTGTATATTTCTGGTGAAGAATTCACCGCTGTTGGTTGAATGTAATTGAGAATTGACGTGTCTCATTTATAGGCCTGATGGACTGACATTAGACTGTCTGTGTTGTTGCAGGCCGGACAGACCCCATTTGTTAGGATGTCCGAGTGTAATTTTCGTTAATGCGCACGGTTGGTATGCGAATGAAGGAAAAAAAATGGGATTTCGCAGGACAATACTTGAAAAATGTGGTTCTTTTTGACGTCAGCGTAATAAAGGGTTAATTTTTTTGCGTAAATTCTAATATGGCATTGTGCTGTTGACGGTTAAATTTGCAACTGCAGATATTGGATATTTTTCATTATCTAAATCAATCTAAAAAATCGAAAGAAGTTTGTAAGGATATACATACATACATACATAACTTCACGTCTGTATCCCTAATGGGATAGGCAGAACACCAGAGGCTATAAAACCATCTGCTGTCACTTTTGACAAATTCGGAGGTATAATTAGGATGGAGACTATTGCAGTGACAGGGGGTCAGCCTATCGCCCGCAAAAACGGATAATACGAATAGTAGTTATATTTGGTAAATTAAAAAATGTGGTGATTTATATAACAATTTTTCACATTGAAAATACATACATACATACATAACGTCACGCCTGTATCCCTAATGTGGTAGGCAGAACTCCAGAGGTTACAAGACCATCTGATGTCACGTTTGGCAAATTTGGAGGTATTATAAAGATGGAGAGAGCCTATTGTAGTGACAAGCGGTCAGCCTATCGCCCACAAAAACGCCTTTAAAACCTCTGTCCCTTAACTGACTTATACAGTATACCCGGGAAGAGAAGCAGCTGGCACATTCTACGTTTTTCTTTCGCTCCCAGTCCAGCAAATACAATCTTACAAATATTATTAATGTTTCTTCAATCACGGTAGAACAGCTCAACAGATTTGGATGTAGTTAATTTAGCATAGTGATAATGGAACAGCACATAGGACATTTCCTATCTAGAAACAGCTATTTTTGAAATAGATTTCCTACGTTAGCTAGGTTTATAGTAGTAGGATATCCTATAGTTTTGTTATGTGTTCTCATAATACAAGCTAACTTTTTAGCATCATATGGAATATTGGTGTGTCAGTCGTTTTATGATTTAAGCTCAAACAAAAGCAGACTTTTTAAATTTTTTAAGTAAATTCATTCATAACTAATTTTCTTCATCAACTTTCAGCCCCCTACTTCCAACGACATGTCAGATATTAGAATATTTTGGAGATCTTTTTGAGTACCTTTCCAAGGTTCAGTGCAGTTGTTCGCAAGCATATCTTATTGTAACCGAAAATAAAGAAGTAAATTAATTAAATTACGATTAGAAGTTTATTTGGTCAAGATGATACTACCTTTAGAAGTGAAAAAAATATGTATCAGGATTTTCCGACGCACTAGATACAGTAAAAAAAATAATTTTGTTATACTTAAATTGAATTTTCATCTATCAAAAAATACTGAATACTTATAAAAAATATTTGCTTGATGATTTAAAGCGTAATATCATATTTTAGATTTAAACTAGTTTCGGTGTCCTTATTTTGTGATTGGTCTGTAAAAGCACCAAAACAATGAAACGTGAAGAATCAATAAGCGAAAGAAATCCGCTTAAAAAGTGGTTTCTTTAATAATATGATTCGTATTAACTAAGGACAACTTAACGAATCTTTTTATGTTTGTTCCAAGTTCAAAACCAAACAACTAATCCAATTTTAATGAAAATCAAAAGTACTTAATCAAACATTGTACTTCGTCACTCGCCCATCTCTTGTTTAGCAAGTTTAGTCTTTATTAACATAATTTATGAAGTAGCTACATTAAAATCCCGGTCCTGTAAGCACAGCATCCCTTTGTAAGGCAGCAGTTAACCTTGAACTGTTGCAGTGAAAATGGATATGTAAAGATCTTGCCGAGATGACCTCGACCTTGGCATTGGCATTGCTAGTTGAAAAGGGTTGTTCCAGTCAACTACCAAGCATTTTAACCGTTTTATTACTACAATTTAGTAACCTTGACTCTAAAATACCGGTGATGAAGGATTTTCGTACATCGTTGTATTGCCCTCCCTCAAAAAGCTAGCAGTTTTTAGTACACGTAGAATCGGCTTAAAATAAACCTTCTCTGAATACGGTTGTAGTAAAAGGAGACTATTCCGAGTAGATTAGTGGTAACTTAGTGGCAGGATCCCTTCAGGGTTCGCCTGGCTAGCGACCACCCTTCACATAAAACTTCAGCACTCTACCGGAGATTTGTGCCAGCAAGATTTCATGCAGAGTCAGTTCCATTCTAAGCCGTGCGCTGGTCATCTTCGACCTCACCTACTTTTACCACCAAGTGAGATAGGATTAGATAAGCGCAGCTTTCATCGCCGACTGGCTGTAGACTATCTTTCTTCGGTTGATTTTCGGTAGAAAGACAAAAGACCATTAAGGGGGAGTTCAGTGATTAGAAGTCTAACACTGTCTGGGTTCATCTGGCCTGGGACCTGTCCCCTGGCAAGTGCCATTTCGTACTTCTGACGTATTTTCCTCCTCCCCTTATTGAGCACTCGTGCGGTCAATAGGCCTACGGGTGTTCTGAGTGTGGTCTTCTGTGGCGGAAAAAATCACAAATCACAAAAAAAAATCAAACACACACTAAGAATACTACAAAATGACGAGTACAATAGAGTTCAAGTTAATATTTCTTTGTTATAAATATCATCGGCAATATCAATAAGTTGACCATTCATTTCTCACGGCGACTTCCGTGCTTCGGAGAGCACGTTAAGCTGTCGGTCCCGGGTGCTGTATACTTGTATACAGTAGTCGTTAGGGTTTGTCAGAAGCCGTATCGGCACCCTGAAAATTCTGACATCCACCACCCAGCACTGGGCCAGCTTGGTGGATTATGGCGTAAACCTCCTCATCACCAGGAGAGACTCATATCCTGCAGTGGGCTCATTACAAAGAGTTGTGATGATGGTGAAATATCATTTTTCATAAAAATCAGGTTATTATGAAAAGTAAATAAAAAGTTTTACTTCAAATTTAATAATAAAAATAAAATTACTTAAAATTTAATAATTTACTCTAAATTATATAATTGAACTCAAAGGTCACATGTTTTTAATATACTATCTTAGACCTCATACGAAGTTCGCTTCAGGATTATCCCCTTTAACCCTGACATTCACCCAAGGCTACAGCTGATATAACAAAGACACCCACTGCTCAACTTAGCTACGTTTTATGTTATTGCGTCTGAATGGAAAGATGTTGAAGCTGTAATATCATAAAATAGCATAGTACACGTGTAGGAGGCAAGGTTAAGAGTGAATTGCAATGAAATTGCAGTTTACGGTAAATTTGAGCTAAATAGACTTTTGATTTTGATTTACTTACAATAATTCTTTTCAATATTTTAAACCTACAAATAATTTTCAATTTAGTGACAGCAGAATCCATGTGTAAGGATGGGGGAAGTGTACGTATGGGGTACTATAACAGTCCTTCGAATGTTAATTGCCAATGTTATTTACGTGGAAGCGTAGCTGGAGGTGTTTTCCTCATAATATCACTGGCTATTGCCAGTAAAATGATAGGAATAAAGGTCTTTACACACACCGTGGTCACAAGGGATGATGATGTGGTAAAAGCTACAGGTTGCCAGTTACAAAGAAAACAATCATCACTGCTAGCTTTTTCGTAGACTACGAGCGCTTCGTTTAGAATAAATACAAAATAAGCAGACAGTGTCTTGAGTTTTAGGTTTTGAAGCTTCTTGGATTTTGGATTTTCTTTTATTTCATCTGTCGATGATCTGAATGAAAATGTTACTTTACTTAAGCTTCATTCGATAATAAATAATATTATATATTATGTTTATATCTGTTAAAATAATGTTTAATAAGAAATGATTATTCTCGTAAAGAACAGTGGCAGCGGGCCATACATGATTTTAGTTGATGTTATTTTGTGGCGTTAAACAAAAAAATATACATTAGACTATTCATTCCTAAGTAACTCAGTGCAAAAAATAATCTTAGTCGAACGTTACACGAAAAGATATTATATTTTGAATATTATGTTTTGCATGTCTTTGGAACTTACAATTAAATTTTCGGACGAATTTTATTTATTTTAAAAACGCTACACACTTAAAAGCAATGTGTTGAAAATTCGTAGAAGAATAAGTTATTAAGATACGTGATGATTAGATTTCTAAACGCTCATTATTTCACGTAACTAAGGATCCGCTTTTGTTCTTTACCCATATCCATTGTATGAATATATTATTAACATTAAATTTTCATGTTTGGTATCTGTAAACGCTTTATCTTTCTTTTTTACGTCTAAACTAAGATCTTATTATGATTTTTGAAACAAACTTGGAAAATCTTTAATAAGTACAAGGATATATTAATTGGGACTATTCTCATAGCTAACCAAGAGATATGAAACTGCCTGTTTTATAATGATTTAGCCCCGTATACCACATGGTACTCAAATACTGAAATACCTTCCATGCTGGACTGGGAGTGAAAGAAAAACATAAAATGCTGCTGCTTCTCTTCCCGGGCATACTGTAAAAGTCAGTTAAGGTTCAGAGGTTTTATCGGCGTTTTTGTGGGCGATAGGCTGACCCCCTATTACTGCAATAGCCTATCTCGTTATAATACCGTCATTATAATACCTCTGCTTCCATGCTGGACTGGGAGCGAAAGAAAAACATAGAATGTGCCAGCTGCTTCTCTTCCCGGGCAAACTGTAAAAGTCAGTTAAGGGAGGATTTATTGGCGATTTTGCGGGCGACAGGCTGACACCCTGTCACTGCTATAGTCTCTCTCCATCATAATAATACCTCCAAATTTGTCAAACGTGACATCAGATGGTTTTTATAGCCTCTGGTGTTCTGCCTACCCCATTAGGGATACAGGCGTGAAGTTATGTATGTATGTATTACAATACCTCCTTCGTCAAACGTGACATCAGATGGTTTATAGCCTCTGGTGTTCTGCTTACCCCATTAGGGATACAGGCGTGAAGTTATGTATGTATGTATTACAATACCTCCTTCGTCAAACGTGACATCAGATGGTTTATAGCCTCTTGTGTTCTGCCTACCCCATAAGGGATACAGGCGTGAAGTTATGTATGTATGTATGTACTCAAATACTGTTAACTTGTATTATTTAACCTAAATCCTCTTCATTCTTATTATAAATTTGGAATTATTTGATTATGTCAATGAATGGTTCACCAAATTTAGCTACAAAGTCGAGATATGAAACTCTTAATATCACATATGTAACCGCGAAGCCACCTTGTTTGTCTGATTATTATCGTTCAATGATAAAACTGCTGTTAAGATAAAAACTTTTTAATTAAAACAAAGACTTAAAAAGGATAATACGATTTCGTTAAGTACTGAAAAAGAACTCAGAATAGTATATACGACGTTTTTCAACACACTTGTGAGTAAAAGGCAGACATACGTGGTCATAAAATAACAAACACACTTGATAACAAAGCTGTGAATTGTGATTGAAAAATGGCGCCGAACTTCGCGCATGCGCGTTGGTTTTTTTTTTCCGCCAAATGTGTCAATGGCTGTATAGCATATACAGCCTATTTTACATGAAAATATTTAATTTGGAGTGGTAAATCCAAATATTTTAATATTTTATAACAAATTATTGTAAATTGTGAATAATTTGTTTGAGATACAATTTTGTTTAACTAATATAAGTTGCAAACATTTAAAAATGTATATGGATTTGAAGTGGTATAAAACCTCTTTGTTGTTTCTGAAAAATTTTTATGTATAACCCGGATCAATAAAATATGCTCTGTTTACTCGCATTTAATTTGCACAAAGGTACAATTCAACTTTGTAGGATTCATTATATTATGCACTAGGGTATAATATATTATGCACGCGTGACTTATAGCCCAGTTTATAGTTCTAAATTCAATAGAATAACACTCACTTTAAGAGCAAGTGTGTTGAAAAGTATGTTTGTACCTATTTGTTTCAAATATAAATCAAAAATTTCCCGTCCATCCACGATGCATTGATAAAAAAGGCTTACATAAAACACAAAGCTTTTCACAGATAAAAACTCTTTCCAGTCAATCTTGTCAATTACAAAAACTCTATTAAAAAAAAAACGTTTAAAGACACTCAAGTTTATACCAACCTTATACTATTTGCATTCAAACATGCCAACTGCATCTTAAACCCTGTCACTGCAGATCATCCACTTTTGTTTTTAACCCCATAGGGTGCGGCTGAAGAGTACTTTGAATAATTGAAAGGACTCCTACGAAGTAGGGGTCCCTAAGATTCCATATAGGTCAGTGGTGCCATACAGTAGTGTATAGAAGGAAGGGTTAAATCTGAAAGTGTGTTAAAAATGTAACACGCGTTGAATCAAGGGTGGAATGTAAAGAGAATAGGAGGTTTTTAATGGTGGAAAGTATTATTGAGCTGTACTTCATTTGAAACGTGTTTAAGAAATAAAGACTTTTTTAAAAGTAGTAAAATAAAACAAGGTGTAACCGTCAATATGCCTGAATTGGCGGTAAAATAAAACACAATGCCATACCTACATAATCTTTAAAAAGCCTTAACTTCAAAAAGCAACATGCCGACCTTTAAGTTATTGTGCTGTTCGTGTAAACCTTTAGTACTTATATTCATCTATGGTAAAACCCAGTTAATACTTTTTCAAAATTTGAAGCGGTCATCTTTACTTGTCACTAATTATTTGTGCCAAAATAAAAATTTAAACAGTCAACCAACCATCAAGCAACTCTTTCTCATGACAGGCTTATTCAGTTGTGTCCACTATATTGATGGCCTCCCTTTTCAAACCTAGTTTGCAATTTAACTGATTAGGTAATTTATTTAGGTAATATATTATTAGTTTGACTTCATTACTTTACTAGCTGCTGCCCGCGACGTCGTCTGCGTGAACGCTATGCAGCACCAAACGCACCTACGATTATAACACTGCTAGCGTGATAATATGTAGCCTATATGTTGACCCGACTTCTTAACTATCTTCATGCCAAATTTGAAGTAAATCCATGCGGTACTTTTTGAGTTTATCCCGGAAAGACAAACAGACAAACAGACAAACAGACAAAAATTCTAAAAACTATATTTTTTGTTTCTGTTTCGATTGTAGATCATACCCCAAGTATTATTTTAAAAAAATATTCAATGTACAGTTTTGACTTTCCTACCATTTTATTATATGTATAGATTATTTAAAATTTTGTAATTAAATGCGTTTGGTAAAATGAATAGAAAAACGATTTTTGAAGTATTTATTATTCCCATAAAACGAGCTAAATGTACCAGAAACTTGAAAGTGAGAATTAATTTTAATCAAATAAAAAAGGTCTTTCATCGACTTAATTTGCATAACCCCCGCAATCATCCGAAGATATTTCTTTTTAACTAAATTAAAAATTCACCTTATTCAAAACCTCTGAAGCCCAGGGCACGCTTTATGCAAAACAGAACCATTCCCAAAAACAAAAAGAGACGATAATATTACCATCTCATACGTGTCATTGAACACCCAAAAACGACTCCGCAAAATGTATGCAAATTATTCCCAGTGAAAAAATAATATATTTACATAAACGTTCAATTTTAAACGCTTCGTATATTAAAAGCGATTAGAAGGATGTTTAAAAATGACGTTCCGTATGAACGATCATTTTCGCTGACATTTACGTAATGGTGGTCATTTTTCTTGTCATACATTTTGCATAAAACAGGCTCTTTTCACATGTGTTAATTGAATGCTTTTTTAGCGTTGACAGTTTTTGTACCAAGTGTCAATACCGAGTATTTTTTTTAAACTTGTGGAAATGAAACTAATTCACTATTAATAAAAAAAAACCTTATAAAAAAAGATGCGTGGAACTTTAAAGGCAATGCAGTTTGAATAGAACAACACACTTTTTAAATTGTCCTATTCAGTCCTTTGTTTCATAATATCTAAATGCATTTTACCTTTTAATCTGCAATGACATCTATCTTATATTTTTAGACACAAGTATCAGGGACATCCAAATAATCCTATATCCGGATATTAAAAATTAAACAAAACGTATACAGAGTCATAAGGAATGAGGCCTGCAGATGGTTCAATTTATCACTGCTGTCTTGACCTCACATCTGAACTCCTGAATACCTGAAAAAATAAACTTTAATTCAAAATATTTACACGAGTACTATACTCGCACGACAAAGATACTTAATTTTTATAAAAAATA
The DNA here is from genome assembly GCA_944452665.1 of Stenoptilia bipunctidactyla. Lineage (NCBI taxonomy): Eukaryota > Metazoa > Arthropoda > Insecta > Lepidoptera > Pterophoridae > Stenoptilia > Stenoptilia bipunctidactyla. Next base: position 22,338,628 of record OX101742.1, on the reverse strand, counting down.
AAGCTTTTATCTGAAACTGATAAATAAACTTTGCTGGTCGTTACATAACTTTCATATTTTGTTATTACTAATACGAATTATTTAAGCACAATGTTGATTAAAAATTTGGGTAGTCGGGTTCATAGTTTCATAATTATTAATATAAAAAAATATATTCAACATAAATCAAAATTCATTAAAAACTATATTAAAAATATATTAGACGACCGGCTGGTGTAGCGGTAACATACATTGCCTTGTATGCCAGAGGTCCTGGGTTCGAATGCCGGCGGCGGCGGATATTTGTGTGAAGAACACAAATATTAGTCGTCAAGTCATGGATGTTTATATGTTTATTTAAGTTTATTCTAATAAAAAATATTTATTTATTCAATATGTATGTTTATATATTTCTTAAGTATATCTGTTATCTAGTATCCATAACACAAGTTCTTTAAGAAACTTAATTTGGGCTAGATAATGTTGTGTGAGTGTCAGAAATATTTATTATTATTTATATTAGCATTATACTAACCAACAATAAACTTAGCTTTGATGCGATAAAAGGAAACACTTAATGCTTATTAATCCAGGAAAATAAATAAAACTGGCCACCTTAAGATGTGACATGTGTGATGGTTTTAATGAATTAATATTATATCTGTTTCCTTTCTCTTATATCTTCCCATAGTTTTTTAAAGTAAGTTATTCATAAATAATTAAACAATCTCAATCTTTGATCTAATAATCTTTTAAGACTTCACCTAAGAAAATACAGGAAACAATTTATACAGAGTGCAGTCCGGAGAATTATTACTAAGCCTATACACGATACAGACAAGGCTTGTCTTGTTGGTGTTTGGTCTAAAGAGGAAGAAAGTGGGGACATTTTTGGGAAAACTTAATTACAAATAAAATATAAAAAAAAACATTTATTCAGAAGTGCAAACTCTTCAATTTATGCAAGAACAGTCACATCTGCCGAATAATGGAAAAGAAAAAAAATGTGTCACATAAAGAAAACCATTTTTTGGCAAGACAATTGTTTCGATTATCGAATGTTTTTAATAAGTAGTTGATTTTTATGATATTTATAATATATAAAAATAAACTTCGAAAGTGTATTTGTGAATTTTTTCTATCTGTATCGCGTTAGAGGTTATACAATGATACCCTAGGCACTCTGTACAATCACCATTACATAAACTATTTAATAAGCTTATTTTAAATACCATAGTTGATGTGCCACTTTGGGCAATTTTGGCTAATTTATTTCACAAATATTTTTCAGTTTACCTTACAGTTTTTTTTCTTAAACCAAGCGCCATCTTTTTCCTTTGACGACTATTTATCAACGTCTCGTCTAGGGTTGCCTACCGTCCGATTACACCGTGACATTCTCATTTCGCTTCCCCTTGTTGTATTCCTTAGATTTACTTATAACTCGCCTTTTGACTCAGCTTTTGTATTATTAATCTATTCTATCATTAATTACTATCAATTGTGTCGAGCCATCAAGGCTTGTGATGTTTTTTGATTTTGAGGAATTATTTATCTAGTAACATAATTTTACAATTAAAAGCTATTCTAATAAAGAATTGATTACCTATGTATTGCAAGCTAATATCTTTTACTTTTTTATACTTACTTACGTTATCGTTTAACAATTAACAAATTATTAGGTATATTTTGACAAAACAGTCGATATTTAAGGAAAAGTCACATAGTCTAAAATGTAAACGTACACACAGCTAACCAATTGACATTTTAAATGTTCAACTATTGAGTTTTGAATTTGATAATCTGAATTCTGAAATGTTTAACTCCCAAATGAATAGCTTAATACAAATATTATTCCACTTTGTCCATTTCCAACTTAAAGGTTAATTTAATCCAAAGACAAAGAAATTGTTTTTCGAGCTCGCAATGTCCACATTTCATTCGTACATAGAGGGTGATAACATTTTTAAGTTATGCCTTGTTTAAAGTGTACTTGTTTAGTTTGGATAAATTTAATTTTAAAACAAGATAACATCAATTAGTATAATTTAACAAGGATTTCATAGGATCGTCTGTTATGTTCGTGAAGTCTATATCAATTTATGTTAAAGTAATGGTGTTTACTAACTAGTAAGAATCAATATTGAAATAAATAAAAAATAAACAATAACAAAAAAAATCCCAGACAATCTCACCAACTACATGGCCTCAAAGTAAGCAAAGCCCTAGTTCCCCCTAGTTCACTACATGATATTTCATACATAAATACATTATAGATAAACACCCAGACCCGGAACATTTTTTTTCTTGTTTATTCCATCGCCAAAATGGTCGTTATAATATTGTTCACTTATATTTACATATTTTGTTTATATCACTGATAATAAAATTTAATTTAGTTAGATTACTTAATACCAAAAAAGTACGTGTATATCAAATAGAAAGGAGATTAGTCACATGTACTATATATTGTGTAAGTAGGTCATGACTTATAATAAAGCAACACACTAAAAACAACATGTTTTTTTTACAAAGTTCAAAATTTAACGTCCGTGGTGTCCTTGTAATAAAATTATTAAATGACAACTTGTATTACTTATTCAAAATAAGTTTAGGTACACATAGCATGTAAATACTCTTTGAACTTAATAAAATACAAATGCTTTCATTGAAATCATCTAGCTTATTTCCTTCCCCATAGAATACGACATTCTATTGAAATAAGTTAAATCGTGTTTAAGCTGAGGAATCTTAATAAAGATGCAATCTATTTATTCAAAATTTACATACTTGTGCCTCATATGAGAACACAATATCTGATTCAGTCCTTTCCAATTCAATCTTCATCCTCACACAAGCATCTAGATTAAATCATCAATTTCATTAAAATAAAAATATGAGAGCACGCTGTATAGAAAAGAGCTTTTCAATATTCCTGGCATGCACGTAATGTGCAAGATTCCGAACGAAGCTCCATAAAAACAGGTGCATCTATACACCGGCTCTGAATTTACATTTCATCAGCATCCACGCTGGTAAGCCACCTGTGGTCCGAAGTAACCCACTTTAATGGCATATACTATACTCGTAAAGTAGAATCTTGTTGAGTTTAAAAAACCGTACGTGACTGAAATTTTTTAATAATACGACCCGTATTGGTCAGGGATGTATTGATATCTTTAATATAAGGAAGCTTTCTTTATGTATCATTATTGTATTAATGTATACTACACTACATGTGTCTACAATATTATGTTATGTTATATGTTATTTAATGTGTATTCTAACTTGGTTTACCAATACTATTTAAGATATGCCTTAATCAAATGTCTGGAAAAATCGTTCTTTAGCTATATGGCCAATATACATATGCGGCCATTTTGAGGGTATATAAAACTTATAATTTAAAAGCTTTATTACCTATGCATGCATGATCGATTGTATAAATACTTAAATATAATAACCTAATAATTTCGAAGGTCAAAGACCAAACTCTAGTAGCACAGTTGAAAGAGTGCTCGCAAGGAATGCAGGAGATCTGGGTTCGAGTTTGAACCGGGATTGATTTGTGTATTAAACTTTTTTCAGACCTCCAAATCTTCTAATCAGCTGGGCTTGGTGAGTTGCCGCCGAAGCGCCCCCGTTAGGGCGTGGACACATGTCGCCATGCAGCGCCGTTTTCCGTACAATACAATGACCGATACGACCTGCGCAGCACGCCGTGGACGGCGCTGTAGCAAGGCATGGCGCCGTGCCGCGCATTCTGCCGGTGGCGGTGCCGTACTGTTACTCGGCAAACGGCGCCACATCGTAGACATCAGCACGTCAGTAAGTTTTCACGTGAAGCTTCAATAATAAAAAGTGAGTTACACATGAAAAACATAAAAAGCCTCTTAAAAATAAGAATAAAAAAAAAGCGTAACTTTAAAATTTTTAAGTAAGAATAACGTAATAATAATAACTCTTCAAAAGCTAACAGCTGTAAAAACTATCACAAGTATTTTTAAAGCACAAAGAAGGCCCTTTCAGATTTAACAATAAAAAAAAATATTATACCAACAAACTTCAGGCCGCTAATTATGTGATCCAAACCGAGTACTAAAACCTTACGCCCCTACATACATAAAATTTTAATCCTATTCATAAAACCTATATTTCTAAGCCTAGCTATAAATTGTATCAAATCCTGCGCAGTCGTTTCCGAAAACTAATCCTTCGTCAAAATTACTCATAAAGACGAAGATAATAAACTTTATCATAACCAAAGTCATTATGTTCGCAAATAATGCGTATTTGTACCGATGTCTTAGTTTATTGCTGAAACTATTAAATTGGTTAACTTTATGTCGTCAGTCATTAAGGAAGTGAGGTTACGAACGATAACCAGTATAGAGAGTAAAATTTATAGTTAGGCTTGAGTCATCTTTAAGTGAGGCTACTAGCAAATCAATATCTTCAAAATTATCATGTTTATGAACGTAAAGTTAAGTTTTACCATTAAGTTTATCAATATTTCTCATTTAAGGTTAACCTTTGAAGGTTGCTGACATGGTTGCAAGAATAAACCAAGTCGTTATATCCAAATATTGAAAATGAAAATGAAAACTTTTTATTCGTAGTAGGTAATTTTATACACTTTACGAACGTCAAATGCTGGATGAGGGCGGCGCGGGTCCGGACGATATGACGAATTCTCGGGGAGGCCTCCGTCGAGAAGTGTGCGTCTCTCGGCTTATAAAGATAATGATCGCCCATTATCCACCAATGTCTTGGTGTTGTCTACTACTAATTCTTCTTCGGATTCAAAAAACGAAATGAAAGTAGAACCCTAGGTAGACCGAGAGGAAAAAGCCGGCGTAAAAGAAACTCTCGGCACTCTTTTGTATTGATTGTATTTATTTAGTTATATCGGCGATGGACCAAATCCAACATTTTCCAATTTCAGTATTTATATTGTTAACCTTAAAAGAATTTGAATTATTTCATTCCTAAAAAAAACTTTAACGTCAAGTCAATATAGTTGAAACTATAGAGACTAAGAAATATGAAATGGTGATGTGATTTTCTAAATCTAAAATTGATGAAAATCATTATCAACATCATATCCCTTTTTTAATGATTTCAATTATTAAGGAAGATATTATCTTTATTCTACCAAACTATACCGTAAAATATGATTAATAAAGTGACTAGTAATAGTGAATAAGGACTATAAGTGATGATCAGAACCCGGGGATATTATTAGGCTCAAAGAATAAAAAAAAAACGTTCGCGAACAAATATATTTGTAACGTCTTACGCTCTCACAATTCATAGTCTTATAAAAAACACTTTTGCATCCGACTTTAAGAGTGTATAATTGTATTTTTGAGGATCAAACGAACTTCTAAAGTGAAGTTCGATCCTAATTATGTGAACAGCTTCTTTCGAAGCGATTGAGGTTTACTTTATGTAGTAGCGCCACCTACTGCTAGCCTTTGCACGGATTTTAGAGTCTATGATAAGGGTTCTTTTTTTTTTTTTTTTTTAACAACTGTCACATTTCGCTCCCTATGTCAGCATCCAGTCTACAGAACTCATTTTGTTTAAAGTCAATCTGTCTTATTCCTGTTTGTTCATTTCACTATATTGGGGTTGGGTAAAATACAAATATAAATTGAAATTACTCCATGTTGAAACATATTCATATTATGCTCATTTCAAAGCATATAAACGGGTGGGTTTATATTAAATCGCTTCGAAAGAAGCTGTTCACATAATTAGGATCGAACTTCACTTTAGAAGTTCGTTTGATCCTCAATTATATTTCACAGCTTCTTTCTTCGCGATTGAGGTTTACTTTATGTAGGATGTTTAAAGATTAGTTATAGTGAAATGAATTGGCAGAGTAGTAAGGTAAAACTCTTCAATAGTAAATAAACATACTTATTGAAAACAATTCAACAATGATTAGGCAAATTATTTTTCGTTACAAAGTTTGTTATAATTTCTAGCAAGGACTGAGGAAGAATCCGACCATCCTGCAGTCCTTTTGATAGGTCAATAGAAACTCCTAAATAAATAGCTCTTGATGTAGCAGCATGTCATGTACTATGTGCACTAAAAATATTTTCATCAATACCACTGAGAGTTAAAGTGTTTTTAACCCAGTGACTTAAAGTTTGGAAACCTATATGTTTCTTAAAACTAATAAACAAATTATCAGGTTTCCTTAAATTTTCGTTTTATTTATATACTTACTTCTGTAAGGTTTTTGCTGGACAAATTTCTGGACGAATATTAAAAAACGGAAACTTTACCAAGGTCTGTTTACTATTAAATTTAGAGGTTTTTATAAACCCTTTTATGAGTACTTTTTTAGTTATTAAAATATTTTTAATCTTTGTCACGGATAAAATTTGAACACGATGTTCCGTTACAAGAGCTATTAGTGTAACAGTTTTCTTGGAAAAGAGTCTTTAAGTCAAGGTCTTCATTAGGAAATTTTGTAGGTAAGTAGCTCAATACAACTGCTGGATCCCAGTAAGATCATACTTGATGTGGTTGGTCTTCACATAACGACTCCTTTCATGAAACTTTTTAACCTGTTATATTGGGAATTTATGTTTAATATTAATGATAATGCAGATCTATAGCTATTAATAGTACCGTACTTAGCACCTTTTTCGAAAATTTCAGTTAGAAAATGAACAATTATTGGTTTAGAAGTTTGAGTAAAACTAAAATTATTATTTTTGCAATATTCAATCCACGCCTTGATACCTCCTTCACACTGTCTCGGTAAGAATTATCCAACAAAGATGCCAACATAATTTCAACGGACTTTGAAGACAGTGATCTTTTTACTAACGCTTGCTGAACAATTTCGCGGCAACCAAGGTTAACGTTTAATGAAGGTTGTGCGCAGATTTGGTAGATAGTGATGATATCACGGTTGAGCGGGTGAAATTTTGTGGTTAAGCGGCATTCATAATGCCTTATTAAATAGATAGTCTGAATATTGAATTTGTAGATTTTCTTTCTGATTATCGTGTATCCGTGACTCGGTAGAAATCGCTTTGTATCTGGCCAATCTTCGATTATTTTGCTGCGATTCTTAGGAAACACGTTTTCTTATGTTTTAGTAACATTAAACTTGTTATTATTTTGGCAATTGGAAACGTAGTATTACGATAGTGTGTGTTTAATGAACCACGGAGATAGGCAATAACGTCGAGATTGAAAAGATTGAAAATTGAAAATGCGTTGAACTTGTTGCAATTGACAAAAGAGCTGGATTTTACTGTCGAACTGTTTGACATCCCATTCAGTGTCATTAAACTGTTTTCGTGACAAACTCTCAGCTTCTATATTATCTTTTGAAGTAATATAAGATGTAAAGATATTGATCTTACGCATTTCACGCTATTTCCATTGGTCTCGGGTAATATGATCCATATGTGAAAACTGAACAATACCCATTCTATTTATACAGGTAATGGTAATATCTATTCGTAACAATATATCACAATCGTAACTACCATAATTATGCGAATGTTTTAAGTCCGAAAAAACTGCTTTTAATTCCAGAGTATTAGTGTGTAGCGACGACTCGCTTTCCTTCCAATGACCCGCTGCCTCTTTTCCATCACAAAACCCGCCCTAGCCAGTATTATGATGCGTCAGGATAGATAGTTTTAGTGTATTGGCCTGTTCTAAGAGGAGAAAAGCCCTCTTCTAGATAATTTAACCACCAAGTAAATTCATATTTATTATATCTGGGTAAATTCACTACCTGATCATAAGTAGGATTTTTATTTGGTGACAATATTTTAAATTGCTCGAATAACTTTGTGTATTATTTTTTCTATTTTAAGAACTTATTTTTTTTTTTTTTTTTTGGGGGTAGTTTTAAAATAATTTTCTCTGAATCAAAAATAAACCCAAGGAATTTACATTGTGTTCTAGGAACAAAGCAACTTTTTTCGTATGCATTATGAAACCTAAATTTATTAAAATATGTTTTGTAATCCAAACATTCTCATTACAATCAACACAATCTTTGCCAATGTAAAATATATTATCTAGATATATTATGGATGAAAAAATTATCCCGACGTAAAAATTCCATGACTGGTTTTAATATTTTAGTAAATACTTATATAAAGAGCGGTGCATAAGTCAAACGTTTAATATTTGAATTCATATAAAACGTTGTTATATTCAAATCGAAGGTACTTTCGGAAAGACTTATCAACATTGATGAAAAAATAACTATCTTTTGCATCTATTGAGGCCATGTAGCATTGTTTTGTTAACTTATCAGCGGTTCTGTAATCTTCCATTTTGAAGTGTTTTGTAGTAAATTAATTCAAAGATTTTAAATTATGTATGAAGCGATTTTCACCGTATAGCTTGAGCACAAGAAAAAATTTGTGATAAAATTTACCTGGCTCATGAGAACATACGAATATAGCATTTATTTTTAATAGTTTATCCAACACTAAAATATAATATTTATGGCCATGTATTGGCCTTGGGTAAACACAAGAGCTACTTTGTTTAGCGGGCAGATATTTAAAAGGTTTTTAGTAAGCAGCTATTCACGATAATATTAATGGATCACTCGTTATCTAAGCCCATTTTTGATGAAAATATCGTAAACGTCCATCGCACTGCACCTGGTGGTTTATTTCCGCTGGTTGCTAGTGTTCCACGACCGTTCGTGGTAGGTCCCACGTGGCGGGTACGTGTAGCTCTGCTGTGGAGCTCGAGCCGGCAGCTGTGGCTGCGGAGATGACGTCGTCGTTTTTTGCAATTTGCAGCGTTTCAGCAACATCTCCTCCCAATAAATAATCATCGCAACTTGTATTGGTCAGCGTGTCACGCAGGCATACGTTTATGGAACTCATTATTATGTTACGATGAGTTTTAGTTTCCCTATTCTGGCTATCGCGACAAGCGTAACTCAGCAGTTTTAAAAGTTTTTGCTTCAAAGTTTCATTGAAAATGATGACCATCGCTTGTGATAAAGCTGCCAAGGCGATTCCAATTTGCCCTTTTTTTTTTTTGTTGTTGAAGTATAGAATCTCGTTTGGTGAGAGTTTCAGCCAATGCTGCTTTTGCTTCTAAATTTAATAAAGGGAGCAAGTAAATATTTGCAAATTGCGGGTACAAGATAGTCCTCAACAGGCTTATCTTTAGATTCTTTAGATCTTCAGCCGACAACTGCTGGTTTTTAGACCTCTTCCGGGACATCAATCGTAACAAAAAAAGGCTGATAATGACGGAGGTAGCTCGGGCACTTCAAATCTTGGATTCGGCGTGCAAGACCGCAAATCAGATTAATCGCCAACGGCGATATTATCTGGTAACTGATTAATCAAAAAAATTAATTATATGCATCGAAACTCGATGACTACACGCACATACCATGTGGGTAATTTTGTGTCAACGACATTTTTTCTAATATTTATTAAAATTATATTAGAGATTCTCCACCGTACATCAGATTATATCGCCACCGGCGATTTTATCGAGTAACGGACTAAATAGGAGACTTAATTATATGCATCGAACCTCGATGACTACACGCACATACCATGTGGGTAGTTTTTGTGTCAACGACATTTTTTCTAATATTTATTAAAATTATATTAGAGATTCTCCACCGTACATCAGATTATATCGCCACCGGCGATTTTATTGAGTAACGGACTAAATAGGAGACTTAATTATATGCATCGAACCTCGATGACTACACGCACATACCATGTGGGTAGTTTTTGTGTCAACGACATTTTTTCTAATATTTATTAAAATTATATTAGAGATTCTCCACCGTACATCAGATTATATCGCCACCGGCGATTTTATCGAGTAACGGACTAAATAGGAGAATTAATTATATGCATCGAACCTCCCAACACAGTTGGGTTCTTCGGAATTTGTAATTTGATGTCTCAACCTCCTCGAATTATTTTCTTGAGAATTTTCTCCTCCTTCGATGCACAATTTTTACCATTTAAACTTTTAAAATTTAACTAGCTAATTAATATATTTTAGTCGACGTGCGCAGGCTACAGCACGGAAACGCAGAATGAGTTCTGTAGACTGGATGCTGACATAGGGAGCGAAATGTGACAGTTGTTAAAAAAAAAAAAAAAAAAAGAACCCTTATCATAGACTCTAAAATCCGTGCAAAGGCTAGCAGTAGGTGGCGCTACTACATAAAGTAAACCTCAATCGCGAAGAAAGAAGCTGTGAAATATAATACATTCTAACTCGACATTTCAGTATAACGTACAAAAAAACCGTTTTAGTGGGTACATTTAATCAATTTTATCCATTGATTTTCATTTTTAGTTTTTGATAATTTAAAACACGATAGTTTTTCTTATTATTAAAAAAAGTCAAATTAAAGTTTTGGATGCTCCATTTGCATTTTAAGTAAAATAATTCATTCTCAATTTTTCTCCCACGCAGAATTAAAAACGCGAGTCAACGCTTAAAGTCCCTTTTTTTTCAAACAAAACGGAAACTTTTTAATTAAACATACCACATCATTGCATTCTTAACCCTTTTAGCGTCGTGACGAAAACACTCAGGGGACAGTAAATTTCTTTCAAACACGTCTCATTATTTGAAATAGCCGCATAGCAGTTAACCCTTCGGAGCAGATGGGGTCCAATTCATGCAAAATTAGGGTTGATGAACACGGTGCGTGCGATATTTTTGTTGGGTCAATTTTTTGTGGAAAAAAGTGGATAGGATCTTCAATGTTCATTTTTTTTATCAGAAAATTCATAAAAAATTATGTGTGATTTTAAGAGGTGTCTTTTGACTTATTAATGTCGAATTGAGTTTAATTTTAATATTTTAAGTGGGTAGATATGTAAAATTTTATTATTTTACGTGAGTCGAAAAGGGTTTTAATTTGAATATAAATCTAAAACCGAGTTTATATCAACGCTTTATCATTTGTTATTATGCATGTTATATTTTCTATTTGGTTCTCATTTAACATAATCATTGACTCATTATACAAAATTTTGATGATGATGATGAAACTTAAGCGTTTTATTTTTTATTTTATTTCAATAATACTTTAACACTAGCACCGTATAGCTATACTATTGCATCGCAAACTTCGCCCTAATCACTGCCTCACAACCCTAACAAACTGATCACATCACCGCTTCGGCAAACCCACATTTCATCGAATTACGTTTTGACAGATATTGTTAAATGTCACATAAAACGCAGACTTAGTCCCAAATAGAGCCGATACCAGTTTGTTCATTTAATTTTACCGTTTATTACAGAAGTTATTTACATAAAATGCAATTAAGACATGTGCCTGTTTAGCGGTTATTTGTTAATTCAATTATTTTTTAAAAGTAGTTTGATTGAATTAAGACCTCACCAATCATATTTTGCTTTTTATTTTGGGATTTATAAATTATATCCTATTTTGATCGTAATAATAATCATGTGATAATGTTTCGGGTACAGCAAAAACAATATATCTACTATTCAATTGAGACTAAGTTTCGGTGTCACTTATAACATTCTTATTGTTGTATAACTAAAACTATGATTATTACTTAAACAGAAACTGATTTTTTTTTTCATTAAACAATAATCATGCTGTAAAAAAATCGCTTCATTGACTAAATTTAGCTATGCAATAATTGATGACAAGAATCTCTTTCACAAGGATATTTAAGTTTCAAATTACATACAAATATATTAGTCTATTTATACAACGAAGATATTACTTGCTTAATAACATGCTGCTTGTAGATATTAAGCATTTCTTAGCAAGTTCCTAAAATTCCCAACTAGCTAAAACCTTCATACCAGAAAAGATATCAAATAATTTCACCGTTAACCCACAAAACGTCGCACAGCAAAAAAATACATCACATTACGCTGAGTCAACAATACCGACCCTTCAAATTACGATTCATTTCCGTAAAATAAACAGTCAGACACACATACGAACACACACAGAATTGCAAATCGACCTGTTAATCTAATAAGAGGAGCCAGGGCGTAGACACGGTTCATTTGCCAAAAAAAATGTCATGTATTCATTCATTTTTTGTATACCGTTCCGTGGGGAATTGACATTGACAAATTCAAAGGCATTTCCTGTTAGTATTGCGAATATATCTTTTTTTATTTGCAATGATAATGCAGACTGAATGCCTTAAGTATCAAGACGGGGAGAGTAATATTTTAATACGGTGTGAAAAAATCCATTACTTTACAAAGAGAATTGAAACTGGAACATGTCAAACGTCTGTAGTAAGTACCCTGTTTTCTTTCTTTTTTAATATTTAAAGTATCGACAAAAAAAGGGGTTGGTTTATTTGCGTAACGAAAAAATTTATTACTTTTATTTCAACTAGTAGTTGTTTAAAGCTAATGTAAAATATGACAAAACTTTGGGAACAAGGTGTTCGTTCCCAATACCCATAAAAGGGATGGCAGAAAGGAATTGGTACTCGGTAAGTCGGAACTGTACGCGGCGACTATCCTGGACAAAGTGAGTCGGGACAATCTCCAGTAGAGTGCCACAGTGCGTCCAGGAGTGCTCCTCTCTGCAATCGCCCCAGTGAATCGGGGTGGCTGGCGGCTGCTTCGGGCAGGAGAGGGTGCTCTGCTTGTGACCGGCCGAAGTGCAGGGTGCTGTGCCGAGTTGCAGGTGGAAGCTGGAGGTGGCAGACCAGGCTTGCACCGCTACAAGCTAGTGAAGAATTTTGCGTCACTAGATGTCGCTACAAAAATTTCCTTTTTGTATTAATATTATACGCAATATAATATTTTAATTGAAGTCTCAATCAAATTACGTTTTATTTCTTAACCCGTAGCGGTGGGGTTTTAATAAGATTTGGCTCTACTTTATTACAAGTCATTGATGAGTTAACCCGTTACACGCAGATGGGTCCCTCTCGTCATAATATGATTAAAAGGGTTGGAATTAGAATTAAAACCTGATTAGTGGAATGTTGCCATTAAGTCTAGACAATATTTTCTGCATACTTAAATCAGGCTGCTTAGAAAATGATAAGAGCTTTTAAATACTTAAAAATATTATATAATCCTTGTTATATTAAAACTGTAAAAGTATTGAGTATGCATGGATGTATGTTTGATATTTTGTCGTGGTGAAATTATTTGATATCACTAAGCAGACATTTAGTTCATATTAAATTTAATCCTAATCTTGACCCCTTAGGGTTGACATATAATAGCGCTACTGCTTCTGGGTTAGCGTTATGGCCGACTGGCTGTCGCTCATTTCTTCGGTCTATTGTCGTTAGAATGACAAAAGATCATTAAGGGGGAGTTTAGTGAGTAGAAGTCTCACACTATTTGGGATCATCTGGCCAGGGTTCTTTCCCCTGGCAAGTGCCCTTTCGTACTTCTCACGTAGTCTCGATGTGTTCTGAGGGTTGTCTTCTGTGGCGGAAAAAAAGGGTTAGCGTGCCGTAAACGGAGACTAGTCTGAACAACCGCGGCTTTTCGTTAGAACATTTCAAGGTTCACATGGCCGACAGCATCGCCTTATTGCGGGTAGTCACCCTTCACACAATAAGGCGATGCTGTCGTGTTTGATGAAGAGCCAAGTCCTTCTTAAACCCGTGTCATTAAGATCTCATCTGAACTTACTATCACTTTAGATAGACGTTGGTCCCTCTTTCAATCAGGACATAAGGTCATGATGCCGCGGTGAGTAGCTTGTGTATTATACGTGTTTATATTTATTAAAAAAAAAATGGGAATATGAGTATTTCAATTTGTTTTTGTGTTGAAGCTATTCCTGAGAAAACTGGTTCTTGCAAAACTTGAATGGGAAATGACCGAATTGATGATACTGTCTTGATCGTGGACTTTGAAGGGTCGATACATCCACATCTTACGACAAACGCAAAAAAGTCCGAGACAAAGATCAATACGTTTTCAGATATTTTACTTGAAGTCTAAATGTAATAAACTATAACAAAGTAACAAATAAGTAAAAATATATGTCGGAAAACAAACAAAACGAAAAGAAGCATTAGGTACTCACAAAACACGATAGAATTAATCACTGGACATTTACTTAGTACCAAGTCTGTGGGCTTGGGTATAACCCTGGCTTAGTCACAACAAAATCTTTACTCGCGAGTCCGTTCCGTCAGTTACAATGCCAACTCAATTAATACCGAGCTACTATCGACCGTCAGTCCGAGATACGTCAGCGCACCTAGCCGTCCTAACCGTATCTGTGTCACTTGCTATCATCCTACTTCAAGATATAACCTATGGCGCTGCAATCGAATGTCAGTCATTCATTGCATTTAGCGCTCCCTTTAACAGTGCTACCAACATACTTCCGTTACCATGAAGTCATACTAACATCTTAATATCGCCAACTTATCGTTAGCTCCGACATATTAAAACTTCATAAAGTCTTTTAAAAAATTATAATATTAACATTGTAATGCTCCACGAGTTTGTCACCTCATAACATTTTTAATATTCTTTTGTTCAATTCAACTTAGTACTTTCAGTTGTATTATAATGAAAAGTCTTGGTAAAGCTATAGTTTTAATGTCTTATATTGTCTCATAGAACTCGGTTTCGACTTAAGCACTATGATCGTCGCCTTTTCATAGAATTCAGGACTTTCGTAGAAAATGGAGGAATTAGTTGCTATTGTCACTTCTTCACGTCTAATCTTGGCTATTTAATTTTATGTTATTGTTTGGTACAGACGTTGGTTCATTAGTTGTAAGGAAGGAAGTCGTTGTGGGGATATAAAAATACCTAGATGCTTGAAGTTTTAAAATATTATTAGATTCGGTTTGCTTTAAAGTAAAAAAAAAATGTCTTCCAACTATGTTTTAATTTCACCACAATCACACTAAAGACTCAGTACAAAGCGAGTCTTTAATGCTCTAGCTAGAGCAATAAAAATTTCGTATAAATTTAATTATTTCACAGTTTTTTTTTAATCGCTCCAAAAGGTGCCAATCTCAATGGATTAGCTCTATTTAGCCAGCCGAAATCAATACTTTTTTTACGTACGTATTATTCGTTTTTATCCTACTTGTTCCAAATTTAAAAAATGATTGCTGCTAACTCTGATTTAAAAATGAAAGAAATTTAAAAAAGTTATTTGGCGGGAACTTTGTTAAATAAACTTCTATTTTAACTGTTTGATGTGAGTTTATGTTATCTACTATTCCTATAGGTAATACTTGAAAGAAAAGCAGATTATGCACCTCGCCTTAAGTAATTTATATTGCCCTCGCGCCTGTTATCTCAGGCACTCGGTGCAATAATAAATTACTTTGTGCTCAATGCAATAATCTACTATTCTCCTGTGATTTTCGTCTTTCAGGATCAACTGGCTAGATACAGTCCTTGATCTGGAAGTGGAATACACCTACTGCTAATTATCGTTGCTCTGGCTTTTATGTTACAAAACAATTTTATGAAGAGTCAATCCCATGTTGATATCGTTTGTCAAGTACTTATTATAAGAGATGAGATTGAACCTTATTATCAAACTAGCCACCGCGCGCGGTTTTACCCGTGTAACTTTTGATCCCGTGGGAATTTCGGCATAAAATATAACCTTCCTCAAAAGTTGGGCAATCAAATGCAAAAAGAATTTCTCAAACCCCACTTGTAATTTCTGAGATTAGCGCGTTCAAACAAACAAACAAACAAACTCATCAGCTTTATATATTAGTATAGAAGTATAGATTAGTAAAATAAAAAAAAGTAAAAGACTAGTGTTCATCGATAGACGCCTCGTCGTGTAGGAATACGTAAGACGTCGGTTCTTAGAATTTATTCATACATGTGTATTGTAAAAATGACAATGAAGTTATCACATTTTGATATCGTAATCATAATAATATCTTACAAGTTACTTGTTATGACTTTAACTTAATACTTGTTTGCAAGAGGCTGTTTCAGACGTTACAATACAATGTTGCCGACCACACGTATCAAATTGAAAACTAAAGCTTGGTTTACACGATTACATGTGAATTCAAAACTCAGTTGTAACTACACATAGGTACTCGTAATACGTCCTATGTAGATGCATACCTATTGTATTAGAAAAGTCGTTCCCAGCCGGCGCACTGCACACACGCATACTTGTGACGTAATAAAAATATATTAATAAATACGTTCTGAAATTTTATTAATCACCACATAGACCCTGATAAAGTGGTGACTATTTTTGGATAAATGCGGACATTAAAATGGGACTCAGGATTCAAGTAATGCTTGGGTATTTATTATTTATTTATTAATGTTAGTATAGGCTGCTTGTATGTCAACGCAAAAGCAGCCGTCATCACCAATAGTGCTGCATATCTACCACCTGAGGCGCTATTGCTTACTAACGTTTATTTAAAAAATAATTCTCTCTCAACTCTTAACACTGCAAAAAATTATATTTTTTAAAGGGGAGTTTTGGCCGTGGCCCCGGTTAAAAAAGCACCACGACTTCCTTCAAATAAAAACTGTCTTCAAAACCACATTAACTAATGTAAGTTTGACGACCGGCTGGTGTAGTGGTAACACACATTGCTTTCTATGCCAGATATCCTGTGTTCGAATCCCGGCGGCGGCGGATATTTGTGTGATGAACACAGATATTAGTCGTCAAGTCATGGATGTTTATATGTTTATTTAAGTTTATTCTAATAAAATATGTATTTATTCAATATGTATGTTTATATATTTCTTAAGTATATCAGTTATGTAGTATAACACAAGTTCTTTAAAAAACTTAATTTGGGCTAGATAATGTTGTGTGAGTGTCAGAAATATTTATTTATTATTATGTAAACCGAGCTTAACTTTAACTTTCTAGCTAAGACCACCGTCTTGCAACTGTTCATATTAAATTATACCGGTCTCCAAAGTCATTAAGATACGTCGAATGCATGCACAGTAGGTTTGGCAATTTTCAGTGCGGTTAAACCAGTACTAGACTTGAAGGATTAAGAATAGGGTCTTTCAATATAGGGTCAATATAGGGGATTAATATAGGGTCTTTCAATAATGACGGGTTGATTTCAAGATGAAATAAAACAGGCTATGTATGAAATTTACTTAATTTTTTATTTTTATTTGAAAGGCCCATTCATGCCATTTTGTTTTGAATATAACATAATTCAAATGTCTGCCGCAGTTTTGCACGGATCCGTGAAGTCCAATTTTCAATGACTCCGCTGCATTAATTCTACTGAAAGTGAGTGAAGGCCTCGGTTATGTCGACTTTCAGGGTATTATATAATGTCATATTCAAAACAAAATGGTATGAATAGGTCTTTCAAATAACAGAATAAACAACGAATGCAGAGCATTAAAAAAATTGACTTCACGTCAAAACTTTGGCTGAGTTGAGAATGTCATCAACGTAAACATTCTCCGAAATCATACAAATTTTTTCAAAAGTTTTAAATTTTCAATGAAGTACTCAACCGATTTCGATTAAAATTAAGTTGATCCCATTTAAACTATGCGGTTTCTTCTATCATATGAAACAATAATTTTCAAAATCAATTCATAATTGTTCGAAATATCGTGTAACAAAGATACAAAAAAAAAACATACAGACGAATTGAGAACTTCCTCCTGTTTTATTCCATTTTGAAATTGACCCATCCTGATTGAAAGACCCTATAAAATCTTCGCATATGAGAGAGCTAAAGTAATAAAATTTTGAGTAAACGAACAAATAATTATAGGAATTATTTTTACACACCTTTATCGAGGATAACCATACTGGGATAATGGTGCTTTCTGCGCGATAGACCTATTTTCATAAAATTAATGGTGTTATAAGGAAAACCTTCTAGACTGCAAACATGATAAATAAATGTCATACAACGAGGACCTAACCGGCAAACTTTCACGTATTTCGGCTATTCGCCAACTGCCTCCGTTGGTGAATGGCAAAAATTGTAACTGACATTAGTTATTTTAGGGCATGCAGCGCTGCAAGTTCAAAGCATTGAGTGATGGAAGTAGTCAAAAGAAAATATATAAAAACAGTTTTAGCCAAGTTTGAAAAAACCTTGTACCTATTTTAGAATATTATAAAGGAAATAATAAATAAATGAAATAAAAGAATTACTTAGTTTACACCATTCATTACCAAAGAATTATTCTTAACTGGATTTCTTTGGTTTGATATAGCTAGTAAATAAATAAAATCCCCAGACAATCACACCAACTACAAGGCCTCCAACTAAGCAGAGCTTGTGATATGGGATACCATGCAGAGAACTAATAATAATTATTCATCTATTTCAGGCAACTCAAGATGTTAAATACTATATCTAGGGCCCATATCAAATATATACCTTAACTTAAAATACATACAATATATTACAACTACAGGCTTATGAATTTACTTATGATCAAAGTTTAGTGCAGACGGGCATTAATGTTACTGTTTTCTGTATTCATCTCAAAAAAACGTCCAAAATTGATCGCTAGAATAAATCATTAGTGAACTATTAATTAGAGTTTCCCTGTACCGATAAATCAACTTGTTTCCAACTAATTCGATTTTAATAGGTATTCCCGGACACGTGGATCCCTCATTTCTGTTCAATATGTAATTTATACTCGGGGCTATTGACATGCGGTCATTACTTGAATAAATTGATTGCTATATTAGTCGGTGAGCTTGTTAAAAAGAGAACCACTTGGATTTATTTCTTCATACTAATATTGTAATTTGAGTGTTTTTTTAAGTATGACCGGTCTTTGAATCAATATTTATTATACCTGGTGCGCATTTAAAATAAATAAAAGTAAAGTTAATATTTGTAAGATGTGAAGATATAATATTAATTAAAACTTGACGCTTGATTGAAAATTTTGCACACATATTATAGAAAAAGTGGATGTAGGATGTGTTTTACAGGACTGCCAGTATAAAGATCACTCTAAAGCACGAAATTGGTCGTGATAAATAAATGGTCGGCATTCACCCATTGTTGCACCAACCACGTAGCTCCTGTGATATCGTAGGATATACAGAGTACCTGGTGACAAATTTTAGATATTGTACGAGAGCACTCTGTAATCGATTCTTGTAATTTTCCACTAGAATGCCCTATATGCACGGTGACTGGTAACAAATTTTCAATACTGAAGAAGAGCACTCTGTACTCGATTCTGATCATAATTATGTAATAAAAGTAGCTACTTAATTTTTCTCTAGAATTCATGTATGAACTCAAACTATCAAAAGTGACTCACCAGTCACCCCCTGTACAAGAGTTAGCCGGAGCCATTGTGCGAAGATGTTTTCTCTGCACGAGATTTTTTTAAAAACAGTATTCTTTTGCTTATAGGGTTCCCATATCGTTGCTATCACTGCTTAGTTCAGGATACTGTCACACTATTAAGCTATTGCATAGCTTCTATCGCGGGCCTTGAGCGTGGGGACCGAATCCAAAAATTCCGTAACGAAAAAAACCTAACACCCCCCACTCCGACCGGCACAGCGGTGATACTTTGATTTCATAACCTTACATGCGAGCTTTAATAAACAATCAGCGCCATCTACTACGAACATGTGGAACTTCATATTAGATCAAACATTACTGCATTAATAAAATAAATAAATAATTATAATTGCATAAGTTGATAAAAAATACTATGCAATAGCTTTACCGCGGCAGTCTCCGAGTGCCACACGTCTTTTTTTTATTATTTTCGTAAAATCATGGTTCATAGTCCCGCTGGTTGTGTTTTGAAAAATGATGGAACTCGTACAAATACTACATCATCTCGTTCCGCTGCGTAATCTTTATAGCGCAAACTACAATAAATATACAAACTTACTCTAAAACGGTATAATTTTATAAGTTTGTCTAGGTCTGGGTACATAACTCTCTAAAATAATCTGTAAAGTCTTTTGTTAAAAAGTTTTTACTTTATTTATTCGTTACGGAATATAATTTTACTTAAAACATTTGTTTTTTTGGGTAATTTTAAAACATCTTTTTCAAACTTTTGTGTATTATTCATAATGCTTTGTCACTTTCATAGTTTTACTGGTAAAACAACTTTTACGTTAGTATTCAATGAATTCAACCATAGTTGTTCCTATTGAAATCGAAAATGAATCGATGATGAAACTTAATTTATATTAGAAATATTTTTGAACTATAATTGTTTCATTCAACTATTAAACAAATTTTATCAAAATAGTTTACGTTTCTATAAGCTCGGTAAGAAACTATTTCGTTGTAGTTGGATTTGAACTTAATGCCTTGATTTATGATTGAGTGCTGACTAAAAATAGAACCTCATCATGATCAGATGTTTGGAGACCAATCAAGCTCTTTTTGCATCACGATTATCAGTTCATCTTCCTTCAAATATAGCTACTTAGAAGTAATACTTCAGAGCCATAAAAAATATCCACAAGTTCTCGACTTTCGTTTCACATAAAATTCAAGCTAAAAACGCATAAAAATCATGAATAAATTATACAATAACGTACAAATTCCCAAAATGAACCGCTTATTTTGTATCACACCATCAATCACCGAGCATTAATTCTGTGTGGAGATAAAATAGGATTCAAAAAATCTCATTTTCGCGATAATTTACATACATATTGCGGGGATATTTGTACACATCGTGATGTGAATGTTGATCAGAGTCAATCATGATTTATTTATTATTAAATAATGATTCTACTGATAATACATATGTGTAACCCTTTTTTCTAAGTTGAATACTGCTTGGATAAGGACGAAACTTGATCTATAGGTAAGCCGGTATAGTCTACAAGAGAGCTTACATGTCATTATTTATTTATTATTTTTTACTTACATGTTTATTAAATCAAAACTATTTGACCGGTTAATTATATTTTACTTTTGAACTCAACATTTCGGTGTCTTTACGCAACTTTTCGACACTTTTATAAAATTTATGAATGCTCCCGTGAGAGGATTTTATAATTACATATGGGGTGAAGCTATCTTTCACCCATAAAAAACATTTACCATGCAAGGTAGATCATGGTTGTCTGGTAGAAATCGCTCCTCAGCGATAAGACCGCCAAGTTTTTATGTTTAGTGTAAGTGTTCTTTTTTCTTTTACTTTACCTGTAAAAACTGAAGTGTAGATAAATAAATAAATAAATAAAATCATACTCTCATTCTATTCTTTTCTATATCAATCTATTCTATTACAAGGGCAAAGATATGCTTTAGCTCAATAAATACAAAAATAAATGAATTTAGATATATCTCAGAATATTAGTTTAGTTGATAAAGGTGTTTTAAGGAACAAGCCATCAAGTAAGCTTAGATAAGAATTAAGTTACATGCAATTATCGTGCTTTAAATCTACACAAAATTATAAGTTACCTGTATAAGTTTTTTATTTGTTTATTTATTTATTTTGGCTCACCAGTAATAAGTACACTGTTACATAAATACAAAATATAAGAAATACAGAAAAAAAATCAAGTGCCTTATTTTTTAAGGTAAGCACAGCATCAACAGTTATAGCGTGCACTTTGAAAGTTTAGTAATATTAAAGGTTAGAAAAAATATAGTAGTAACAATATAAAAAATCCGAAACAAATTAACAGTTTAAAAGTAAATAATATATCAAAATATCGAAAGAAGGATCAAAATAGCAAAAATACTTTTTCTTACAAAATATCGTTTTATAATAAAAAGTATTTTTGTTTTGGAAAGAAGGCTTAAAAATTGGTCCTAAACAAAGCAGATTGCCTGATGGCCCTAAAAATAAAAACTAGCCTTTGCTTTAAGAATTTCATGCATATTTTCCGCCTGTAAGATTACAAAACCGTAAAATAAGAATAGTGTTTTACCATCCTGAAGCCATTCGGAATACACGGCTATGCACTTTTCTGATAAATCCTTTGAAAACCTGATGGCCAATAAAATCTGTCGTAGCAATTGAGCCGTCAATACGTCGTAATGTTACTTTTATTATTTTTAGAAAATAAAACTTCGAAATAAACATTTATTTATGGGCACTGGAAATGCGTTAAATTTTATTTGTTAAATAAGACCCCTCTCTTGTTTTTTTAAATAGGTAAAGTATGAGTAAGTCAAACGTATGAGGTACCTACTTTCTATTTCTGGCGATACTATCCGAGTGGCTCCTGATTCCATAAAAGTTCCAGCCTTATATCTGAATTTAAAATTAAGAAGTAATTGCCCGTTTATCCTTAAAATGATCGTAAAAGGTGACGAATTTGAGTGACCATCGCTTGAGGATTGGATCCCTTCAGTTTTCACCTGACTTGCGAAGCCCTTCTCCTAAAATCTGCCACCAAATGTTAAAGATTCGATATTGATGTGTTTTGGCATTATAATGAAGAGCCAGTTCTTTTCCAAACCCATCCATTAATTGTGATATTAATACAAAAACATTTTACCAAATTCAAACAAACAATTAAAAATGCAAACTCTACAGCTTTATATTATTAATCCTCGCTTTATGGTTTTTAAATCGCCTAATTTTTGTTTTGTTGTTCTATAATTTTAATATTAATCAAATTACTGTTTTTAATTGCAACAATTTTTAATATTTCAAATTTATTTATACATTTTAAAATAGTATTATTGTAAATTAATTGCACTGTATCATCATATAAAAGTTTATTTTTATTTTTATTAACATAACTAACGCTCCCCTGTTCCCAAGCTGTAGCAGAATATCAGCGCTTTGCTCTCTAAGCAAAACTGACGCTGAGCTACGGCTTATTGCACTGCTACAACACACATTTTTTTATGATTGTATTTCTTTTTCTTTTTTTTTTAATTGTGTTTCTTTTTTTATTGTATTTCATTCTTTTTAAATGTTTTTAATTGTATTTCATTTTTAATTCCGTTTTATTGAAAAATGTGTGCTTGTGGTTATCAATAAATGAATTATCTTTCTATCTATCTTTAGTAGTATGGAAATAAATCGCAATTACAGAAATCAAAACAAATACAATTATGAGTGACAATTAAATTTTATCAAAAGCTTTTCGTTCCTTAGATTATCGGCGTTTCAGTCTCAGTTGCATTCTTGTATACAGTAAGAATTACATTTCATAAGAAAATATTTAAGCTGCTTTTAAAAACCAGCAAGTACCTACTGGACCAGTTGGTAGTTTACATCCCAAACAGACTGAATGTTTACCCAAGGGTTTACCTTAAATAATTTGATCTTTAACCCTGTTAGGCTGTGGCTCGTTAAAAAGGGTGTTACACAGTTATTGTAATTTTTTTCTCATGTCAATTTTTTTATATGAACTAGGAATAGATCTTCATTCTCGAATCTCTTAAGAAAAATAATAATAATACTGAGTATAACAAACGCCATTCAATTTAATATTTACGTCGAAAACTCATAAAACGTGACTACAACAAAGGAATATTTCATCATATCGGACGCTGGCGGGTGGTCTCAGGATCTTTTCATAAGAATGACCGTCCACTCTCAAAAATATCAAGTAGCCTTTTAGAAATAAAATCAGTAGGAATCGGCCTTTGTTTGATATGTACGTGAAAGAATATTTTCATTTATTTGCGCTTATTAGACTAGGCTTTCAAATTGATTGTATAGAAGGCAGCATCAGGCGTTACGAACCTATCAAATTTCCACAATCAATCAACTTAATGTCGAGGGCATAGAGTTCAGATTCAATTACAATTTTTTGACAGTTCAGAAGTAGCCTTTTTTAGTCCAGTTCCAGAATTTCATGTTTCATGAATACGTTTAACTTTTTTTTTAAATTTGAACGTTTCGGAAAACTTCTTTTTTCGAAACGTTCGAAACGTTTCAAAACGTATGTACCTATAGTTAATATTTTGGTTTGTTTTCTTCATTAAAAGTGTGGTTACTTGGACGTGTGCATCGTGTGCTCCTGTCCAAATTTCTAGATGAAATAAAAAAAAATAAGATTAAATCAAGGCTTCCAGGTGCAGACTTTATGAATAGTTTCGGTAGTTTTAGATATAAGCACTCTTTGGTCGGATTTATTATTATTGTTTATAATTATGCTTTTGCCCGAGAAAAAATGAATTTTAAGTTAAATATTTAGTTTAATATTCTGGAAAAACCCTTTCCGATCTAGAACTGTCTAATCGATTTTTAACTAGCAAAATATTGTAATTTCCATCGCATCTCGGATGGTTATTACCGTATTAAGAATAATAGTAGCCATTTCGGAGAGTCGATTTCTACGAAATTGCCGATTTTCGAGAATTCTAAAGTTGACTTTAGTATCGGTTTATTAGTATTGGGTTTTAAAGCATAACCTTAAAATTAATTAAATGCTTAATTGAAGGTGTTAATTGAAGATTAACACCTTCAATTAAGCATTAATTGAAGGTGACAAAGGTTATTCTACAATATCATTAGTATGCATTATTATTAGACAATTTAAATATGGGTGACTGGTGGGTCATTTTCGAAATTCCAGGACATGATAGTTTGAGATCATACATGAAGAGAAAAAAAGTAAATAAAAAAAATATCAATTATTTACCGAGTAAACTTAACCGAAAGTTAAAGAATTAAATTAGCGTATGCAATAGATACCTAGTGGGTGGTGGTGTGCTTGTGGCGGGAACACTGCTCGCGCACACGTTGACTGAAGCAGCGCATCGGAAAAAGTGTAGTAAGGTCTCTTTATTTATTCACAGGGATTTCTGGTGAAAATTTAAGTACCTACTTTTATTACACAATAATGATGAATAATGAATCGAATTCAAAGTGCTCTCCTTCAGTATTAAAATTTGTCACCATTCACCCTGTATAAGAATGGTATTAAATATAATGTAGACTGACACACCAACTATGCAGCTGGAGATAATATTAGCCACACCATTTCGTAGGTGTTTATATTTAAATAATAGAAAGAAACACTAATTTCGTTTTTTGATGCAAATAATGTGTACGAAAGGAGCTGTTTTGTTATATTTACATAAATGATTACTAATTTAAATTGTGGTGCTTGAAAAGTGACCACGACGACTTTAGCCATCAGTTAAAACAACCGTAATCAGATCGTTCCACACACAGACATACATCTACATAGATAACGCAAGTGTCATGATTTGCATTGAAACCAAGAGTGCCGACTTTTTAACACCTACTGTGATGTCAAAGCTGATATTTAGTGATAGGAAATACAAACCGATTCACAGACACCGATGCCGTCGATGAAATTAATTATTAAGAACGATATCGATATTGCAATATTGATTTTCTAATAGAAATACCTACGCGCGGACTAAATCTAGCGACGACCAACCTTGACGCTTAGTCGTGGTTTCGACACACGATGTACATACATTTGCGTTATCTATGTAGATGTATGTCTGTGGGTCCACACCTTTGCAACCCGTACCAAAAATAAAATAAATGAGAAAACTTCAGCACTAAATTCTGCTTCACAGCTAAATAAGTTTAATTTTAGGATACTGTATGAGACTCAAACGATGTGTACAACAAATAAATAAGCTCGTTTTAGCATCTACAACCAACGCTACAAAAACCAACTTTTACGAAATGTTAATTCTCATAATCTACCTTAGACACACATTCATTTTCTATGAACACACTCTTGTTTATACTCATGATACCAGACAAACATTTGAGGAAGGATCACTTAGCCAATTATACCCTGAGGCGAAACCTCGTAACTACAAACACAGCCTTATTTGATACGTTATATTAGATATTTAGATAGTTCGACCTAAGGAATAAATGAAGCTTTACTAATTAAAGTAATGTATAGTGTTTCATGGTTACTTCATTATTAATTGTTTTCAGTTAAATTTAGTTTGTAGTTTGTTTATGTTAATTTCCCATAACTCTACTAGGGTATTAATGGGACCATGTAATAGAATCAAATAACATGTTAATAATTTTTCAATTATAATTTTGATTTTATTTTTCTTACAAAATAATTCAATTAATTCAAAACATCTTATGTAAAACACATTTACGCGAAGTATGACAATGTGGCATTTTTTTTGTTATTCCACCACAGAAGACTACCCCTTAGAACACCCGCAGGCCTATTGTCCGTACGAGTGCTCACTGAGGAGAGGAGGAGAATACATCAGAAGTACAAAAGGGCACT
Organism: Stenoptilia bipunctidactyla; assembly: GCA_944452665.1. Classification (NCBI taxonomy): domain Eukaryota; kingdom Metazoa; phylum Arthropoda; class Insecta; order Lepidoptera; family Pterophoridae; genus Stenoptilia; species Stenoptilia bipunctidactyla. Next base: position 22,312,494 of record OX101742.1, on the reverse strand, counting down.
TGCCAGGGGACAGGTCCCCGGCCAGATGATCCCAGTTAGTGTGAGATTTCTACTCACTAAACTCCCCCTTAATGATCTTTTGTTTTTCTACAGACAATCGACCGAAGAAATGACAGCCAGTTGGTGGTGCACGCTGCGCGTAGAAAATATACAGGAAGCACGTCGTGTTGAATTGACTATTGCTGTCTTTCAGCTATGAGCTGGCAGACAGTAGATTATCCAGATCTAAAGAGAGCTGGTTGAGAAGATCAGAAAGAACGTCCTTAGGCCTACGACAAGAGCACTTGAAAGATTTTGAATTGGGTTTGTATCCGACAGTCGCTCGAACTAACCTATTCGAAAGATTTTCGCAACGTTGGAAGTGGGATAAGGATAGGGTCTTAAGGTATTGCTGGATAGTAGGGATTTTGAGGTCCCTATGTAAGTCCGCATTCCTAACATAGTACGGGGCGTTTGTTGCCCTCCGACAGAAATAACTTATTTTTTAATTAGTCCGAACCTGAAGTTTGTAAAGCAACCGAGGCTTGGCGTGGGCGAATACAGGTCCGGCGTATGTCATGACTGGTCTGATACAGACCTTGTATAGGGTACATTTATTGCGCAGTGACATTTTGCTGAGGCGAAATATCATGCTATTGAGTCGGCCGAGGTAGAAATTGGCCAGTTTGGTTACCCTGGTGATATGGAGTTCGAACGATAGCGTCCTACCGAGATATTTGACCGTTGCTTGCTACGGTATGGGGACTCCACGCATGCGGACACAAGGGTCGGACGCGGCCGCACTTCTTCGCTCTCTGGGATTGAAGCAAATCGCCGAGCTTTTGTCGAGGTTTGACAACGTGGCATTTTCTATCCCCTTTTTTATCGCTATGCACAGGTGTAGTTTGCAACGTTTTGCGTTGTACATTGTATGCAACGTTTCTTCAACGTTTAAAATGTTTTTGTTGTTTATTGTACGGATTCAGTGACACGCGTCTATTTAATGAATGTTAAATAGATTTCACAAGGGTGATAATTAATGAACTCATTATATTAAGATTTATGATATCTTGGAAAGTATGCACTTTTGAACCACATGTTCTTTGGCAAAAAGTATATTTTTTTAGTAAGGAACAAAACCTTAGAGTTATGGGATATCAAAAAGAACACCTTTTATAACATGCCCGAATAGTTGCAAGATTGACCGATAAAATTAGTATTAAAATGTGTTTTCTATTCGTCATCATAAAATTTAAACTTGTCACAAATAGGAAAGTATTAAATAAAGAGCACCAAGTCATAATTTAATATTCTTTCTTTTAAGATATTTTTTTCTCAATCGACCGTTAGTAAAAAATCGTAACAATTAGCATTGGAATGCTACGAATATATCAACGGTAAAAACTTAGTTAGAACTTACTTATTATGCTTACTTACTTATGTGTAAAGCAGAAATAGAATAGATTATGTTTTAAATACTGACTGTTTGGCTTCCTTTATTCGAAGAGTTACCTACCTAATCATTGATCAAAAAAAATATCAAAAAAAAAACGTTATAGGTATTACGTTGCTTAGAAATTTTCGGTGCGGCATAATGTAGCATTTATAAAATTAAGTAATTAGTCTTCACAAAAAGCAAGATAAGATTTCATTTAAATATTTATTAAACTTTGTCAATTCGATTGAGATTTAACGTACCTAACATTGATTCAACAGTATGGTACATCATATTGACTTAAGTCACATACAACAATGTAATTATGACGAGATGTATTAAGCCATTAGGTATGCATGTATGATATATTTATAGAGAAAATCGAGAGTTGAAAATTAATAATAGTGTGATTTTATCGATTCGCGATTTTTTTTAACTGCCAATAATTTCAGGATTAACATGAAACGTGCTGACATTGTCTACAGTTTCAAGTCGTTAAACTTGTAGGGTCTAAGATTTATTTACTTTTTCATTCATCTTAGTTATGTGATATTATTCTTTTATCAAAATGTTACGGAGTATAAGTTGTTTTTTTTTTGTTTTTCCGCCAAGGAAAGTCTTTGGCACCTACTAAACCAAGCTCTAGCAGGAGGAGGATGAATCCTGTTACGGACGAATGGGCATTCCGAAAGTTCGGCCGCGAGACTCACTCAGCCGGCTGAGTATACCCACTAAATATCCCCCTTAACTGACCCGCCTTGATTAAGGCCCCTGATCATCGTCGGAGCTTGAGATTTATATTTTATTTTCTATTTTTATACATTAAGCTGCACCAGAAAGTAAATTTTAAATAGTTTTTTTGCGGTTACATATTTCATACAGATAAAAATATATCCCCTTAAAACCAAAACGATGTAACTCACAAAAATATCAAAAAACCAGTTCACGTGTCACCGTTAAAATTTTAACCATAAACGGTTAGTGCCAATAACGTCGTAGGAAACAGTTTTATAACCAATATAACTGCTTAACACGTTATGTGGGTTTTATATGTCCATTCCGTACACGTGAATAAATTTAATCTCTATTTTGAACGTAAAATAAAGTTTTGGCGCATAATTTAAGCTATTACGATATGTCAATTTTATGACAGCACGGTTGGTTTGATTTTTTAAATGAAACGCAGGTGAAACATTTTTGTTTTGTTTAATTTGTTTGTGAAGACATGCATAATAACTTGTTTGCTGTTACTTTACCTGTAGACATTTTTATTCCGTAATACTCCTAAATCATGATAAGATAAAAAGTTTATCACAGGCAAAAGAAATTTCACATAAATTCATCAAGCATGAAATTTTTTTTTTTTTTAAATGAGTTGATGTTCTGATGAGTTTATTTCAAAACATATTGATATGTTTCAAATTGATCAATATTCTCGACTTTAAAATAAATATTTTGAAATAGATTTTTAGTACTAAGATATACAATAGGCTTTATCGCACCTACTTCGGTTTTAAATTTGAACTTAGCCTGTTTCAATATACATCTTCTCAAAATCTCATTTAAAACATTAGTGGAAAAAATATAATAGGACTGGGTAAGTAAGATCACTATCGCATGCTAGAAGTCTTCATAATGTTAATTTCATGAAACACATTCGTAAAACATTTGCCTAAGAATTAAATTACTCTATGTTTACTTAAACAATTTCAACTAGTTAAGTTTAATAGAACCCTTCAAACAGAAAGACGATAAGTTCTAAAACTGAATTTTCAAGTTTCGTAATTTTATGCAAAAGTGACACGTTGCATGCCTTGGATGCTTTTGCACATTTTGCTGTTGAGTCGCATATGCATAAATCATGTATTTTGAATAGAAATATACTCTTGCTGAGTTCATCGAATCGATCTTTGATTTTAGGGACATGTTTTATCAAGGATTTATGATGTTATGGAGGTGAAAAAGAAAGAACTGGGATTTCAGATTTTAAAATCATTATGTTCATAACTCAAAACTATATAGATTATATGACTCTTGCGTGCTTTTATATTTGTTTATATTTATGTCTGGTTTTCAAACCCTTTTAAATTGAATATAAGAATTGATTAAATATTTTGATATGTATGTAATCTTACATATGTCAAATTGGTAATCCTGGTAAAATAACTTGTTTTGTTTTTGTAACTTTTATCATTGTCTAAACTTTTGATGAATTATCACATGGGTTTCAGAGTGACTTTGACTTTTGCTTAAACAGGAATTTGTGAAGCTACATTGATCGACTCTACACAGACAATCATAATAATTTTATTGAATTTGATGTTTAAAAATCTAATATTTTGAAGTCATTTTACATTAATGACACAAAAGAATTAGTTCTATATTACACTATCCAACATTACGAACTCGAAGTTTATGGAAATGCAAAACTCTCGCTCCGTACGCCGAATGTTACTTACGACGCTAATATCTTACTGACTCTTTGGAAACTGGAAAACTTCCAGAATTTAATATTGTTTATGACACGTTTGCTTTACATTCCTGTTTATGCAAGTCGTGAGTGCATTACGGAATTCTTTAAGTCTGAGGAAGACTTAGAATAACTACCTTATATTTATTGCGGAGGATTTTTATTTTGACTAGAATAAACGGTAAAAATTACACATTCTATTTAGACGTGGCTATGGTGAAGCGAAAAGGAGTGTTATGAATGTATTTCTTTTGTTTTTATATTTGCATATGATATATGTAAAAGAATTAATATTGCTTTTAATGAGGAGGCATAGTAACATAAAATTTTACACGTTTTTAAAACTAGCTGGCTGCTAGAATTCCGCTTCCGCTTCCATCATTGAATTGATGTCTTTTAACGGCAGACTCTGAACATAGAGTTGTTGCTACCTTTGCGACTATGAATTAAATATTATCACGAATTAATTACTTCGTTCGTTGTAATTAAGCCGATCTTACTCTCTATTTTGACAAATTGCATTGCCAAAGTATAAAGATACTTTGAAGGTTGTTACTAAAGGGTTAAAGTAATAAAATCTTAAACCTAAATCATTTATATAAGTAAAAGCAATTTTTACGTTTATTTGAAATACAATTATACTATTTTGCTTAATTTTACAGATAAATTGGAATAAAACGTGGCAATTATAGTGAAACGCGTAATAAAGACAATTTGAAACATATATCTGAGTTTTTAAAATTGCTTAAATTCTATTGAATAGAAGTCTTTTTTAACCGGATTCATCATAATTAATTATCACTTATTTCAACACGACATATCGGTATCTTTGAAACAGAAGTGTGTTCCAGGGTAAAATCCGCGTTAAACTCTGATTAAAAAAAGTATTGTATACATTGGACCCAATTTAATACTCCCATCATATAGGTACTGAATTATTCTATTCCATATTGCCATTACGGTTCACAAAGACTACCCGAGATTTGTCACCAAACAAAACGACTCATGCGAATAATGATCCAAGTTCAGAATAAATGTTTGTCCTCGTAACCGATGGCTAAATTTTAATTGGACGATTTGAGACTTTTTGTTTTCACGTGCTTTTGACATACACGCTTTAGCCTTTGGGCTACGTTTATGTAAGGTAAGTAACTGCAAAGGGTCGAAATGTCAATTGTCACTTCCCGTTTGCGTTCGCTCCCGAACGGTCGTGTCTGCGGCCGCTCCCGAGTGTTCGTATTGCGCTGCCCTTGTTCCCTCCCCCGCACTCGTGCGGGTCAGGTGCCAAGTTAAGCTCTTTCGGAAAGTTTTCTCTTGTGGAGGCTGTGTGGTGTCGGGGCTAATTCATCTGCCCTTTTCAGGGCGGACCCGACTGCTGCCGGCCGAAGCATCGCTGGTCAGGTGGATACGTAACCGTGACAACTAAGCCTGATCGTCCGCCGTTCACCGGCAATAGGTCCGTACTAGGTCGTTCTCTTTTTCAGCGCAGTTTGTCTTCGTTAGACTTTCTTTCAGCCCAGCATTATGCCTCGTCACCCTGGGTGCACCGGGCTTAAGTGCGATCATTGCGATCAAGTCTTTCGTGATAAAAAACATTATCAGGACTATTCGAGAGAAAACTACATCAAGCATAAAGAAGTGGTAGAGGCTCACAATCAGGCATCCGCTAAATACAATGATCTTCTCGATCAATTCGAGTCCTTGCAGGAGCAATTCGAGTCCTTGCAGGAGCAATTATCCGCTCGTCCCTCATCCTCAGATTTCAGTCAGTTGTCCAGCGAAAAACAATCACTGGAAGTTCAACATGCAGCCGAGAAGAAAGCCCTTCTCGCTCAAATCGAGTCCTTGCGAGAGCAATTGTCCGATCGTCCTCAGGTCGCCTCCTCTTCTCAGGGGTTCCAAACCGATTCTCCGGCGTCTCCAGATCCATCTGAGTACGTCGCCCCTCTTTCAGATCGCATGTTGGTAGACTCCACCGCATGCAAACGAAAAACTACCCCGCCGGGTAGTGATTCCGACTCCGCTCCTTTAGTTCCAGAATCTCCTGCTCCGTTCACCGAGGTTCGCAAAAAGTCCAAGTCTAAGAAGAAGAAGCAAGATGCTTCTTCGACTTTATCTCCATCCGTTTCAGCTGCTCCAGCCGCTGTTTCTGCTCCGCAAAATGTCGCACCGGCGTCTACTCCTGCGCCTTTTATTTCAGCGATCCCGGCGTTTCAGCCTGCGTCGCAATCAGATTCGGCTCCGCCGAAAGTCAAGTCTCCGCCTCCCGTCTTTCTACGGGACAAGAGCCGCTGGACCGAGGTCTCAGCTCTCTGCGGTAGACACAATCCCAAAATCCAGTATAGTAAGGCATCCAACGTGGGTGACTCTATTAAGGTCGTTGTCAATTCCATTTCCGATTTCAGGAATCTTACTCGGCTTCTTGCTGATCAAAAGCTCGAGTACCACACTTACGCCCTCCCTGAGGAGCGTAAGATTCGTGCCGTCCTCAGGAACGTGCCGTTCGAGCTCTCGAACGAGCAAATCCAAGAGGACTTGTCTTATCAAGGCTTCCCCGTCGAATCTGTGTACAAAATGCACAGCCGCCGAGGCAAGCAGTTCCCACTAGCGCTAGTAATCCTAGCGAGGAGCCCGCAAGGGCAGTCCATTTTCAGAGGCAAGCTCACCGTGTGCGGTCTCTCCAACATCCGCGTCGAGGTACCACACAAGCGTGGTATTCCAGGTCAGTGCCACCGCTGCCAATTGTATGGTCATGCGGCGGCAAATTGTCATGCTTCCCCTAGGTGCGTCAAGTGCCTAGAACCGCATGGGACTAAGGAGTGCTCTCGCACTCCCGAATCGCCCACCGCTCCGTCCTGCGTCTTGTGCGGCCAGTCAGGCCACACAGCAAACTTTCGCGGCTGCCCCAAGGCACCGCGTGCTGCCAGGGCTACCGTGAAGCCCATCGAGAACTGGAGAGAGCGACCGCAGCCTAGCTCGGACGCCCCTCCAGTCAGTTCAAAGGCCCCTAAGGCCTCGATTTCTATCGTTCCAGGTCAGCGCAGCCGGGTCGCGACTCAATCGCAACCGGCCGCCAAATCGGCTTCCCAGTGCCAGAATGCAAATGGTTCTCAAGACCGCATGGCGTTCTGGATCCAGCTCGCTCCCATCGACGAGATCCTGGCTTTCGGCGCCGCTCTCGACGCCAGCCCAGAGGGTTTCAACGGTGCTCTTCCGGTCCTAACCAAGTTCGCTCCCCTTATCAGGAAACTCCAGCAAGCTCAACGTTTCTAAACGTAGTCCTTCTTTCCAGCATTCCTATCTCAGAGTGAGTCTGATCACTCTAGATAATATCTTAGTGTCAGCTTTGTCATTTCTGCTAATCTTAGCTTTGTTTTTTTTTCTCACTTTCAGTTCCTTTTGGTGGCAGCCGTCTGGATGCCGCTCACTGCGCAGCCTCTCTCTCCAATTGGCTGTCGCTCCGATAAATGATCAAGAACCTGGATTAAGGTAGGTCGTAAAGGGGGATGTTTAGTGGGTATGCTCGGCTTCACTGAGTGAGTCTCCACACTGTCTGGGCATTCTATTTGCCGTTAGCCACCGGGGTTAACAGCCTATAGAATGCCCATTCGTCCGTAATAGGATTCATCCTCCTCCCGCTAAAGCTTGCTTTACTGGTTAAAGCTTGTTTTAGGGGGTGCCCAAAATTTTCTGTGGCGGAAAAACAAAAAAAAAAAAAAAAAAATGTCAATTGAAATGTCCGAAGTTTTTCTTTTATTATATTTTATAGCAATATTATATTATTACTACTTTCTTGTTTTGTGTATATTTTCATTACAGCACACGATTATATTGTTTCTTATTTAATTATTCAAAAACTAAAAATCAGTGGTTGTTCTTTTCAATATTTAATCAATGACTGTAAAGAATTTTTTAACACATTTTTTATGTTGTTTCCACAAACATGGTTGTTTTTTTCTCATTTACTGTCTGTAATGTATACTGAAGTGTAAATAAATAAATAAATAATATTTTAACCAATGAATTTAAAATTATCAATTACTAGCTGACCCGGCAAACGTTGTTTTGCCATATAAAATAAAATAAAATAGATGTTGGCCGATTCTCATAGATACCGGATAAGCACAAAATATTTCATCAAAATCGGTCAAGCCGTTTTGGAGGAGTATGGCAACGAAAACTGTGACACGAGAATTTTATATATTAGATATTGATGAATTCTATGTGCTACAATCAAATACATTAAGTAAATTCTTTAATTTAAGTTTTCGTTTTTAACTTTTGACTAAGCTAAATCAAATAAGGTATTACACAGTTAATAAATACGTTTTTATAAATTTCTCATTGAAACGTGAAATCGTATAAAAAAACATAATATATCTAAGTCAATTCGATACTCGGACCTGCTTCTCATACTTATGTTTTATTCAGTGGTATCCGTAAATAAGTTTATAGTTTTTCGGACAAAACGATCCCAAGTGACACACTGGCAATCTAAACTGTGCTTCTAATATCTGCTAACAACATTATCTTTGAAACTTACTACTATTATCATAAGGTTGATTTTATGTTAAACCTTGCGCTCATTTTTGGTAAAATAAAAGTTGTACATCTATTCTTTGCGGGGGAAACTGGTCATTCGTCAAAGTCGGTTTTATTTATCGTTTTAGTTGAATTTTATCGAACTAATAGCTCTGGAGATAAATTTACGATTGGCGAAGCGTTCTACGGTGAAAAGGGTTGCTCTCGGAAACGAAACTCGAAAAAGAATAAAATGATACTTATTGCTATTAGTACATAACTTTATTGATGTTTTGCCATTTGATTTGTTTTTAAAAGCCATTCGGAGAATTGGTCTTGTGATTTAATGCTCTACGTGATATGCATTGTGCTGTTGTTGTGGTTTATGATGTAAACCTTTGCAGGCATTTATTTTAATAAGATACACATTTACCTAAAGGAGATAATAAAATCACCTGTGGGTCGATTGTTTATTTATATTAAAGATTAGGTACATATTTTAACAATATAACGTTTAGATAGTAACAAAAAGCAGCCTTATTTCTGTGATCCTGGTGGAGTGACCGGCTCAGCGGTAACATACATTGCCTTCTATGCCAGAGGTCCTGGGTTCGAATCCCGGCGGCGGCGGATATTTGTGTGATGAACACAGATAATAGTCGTCATGTCATGGATGTTTATATGTTTATTTAAGTTTATTTTAATAAAATATATGTATTTATTTAATATGTATGTTTATATGTTTCTTAAGTATATCAATTATCTAGTAACCATAACACAAGTTCGTTAAGAAACTTAATTTGGGCTAGATAATGTAGTGTGTCAGAAAAAAAATTCAAAAAAAAACCTAAAAAAAATATTATAATACACTATAAATCTAATATCTTAAGTATTCATAAGTAATAAAGATAAACAGAATATTTTTTCTCATGTTTGAGCAAAGAAAGACTTTAGAAAATCTTTTCCTAAGATGAAAGGATGGATTAATAGGATCAAAGGAACAATACACTTTCGCATTCTACGTCAGCGTAGCATTCTACGTTAGCTCTGTCACCACCTACTGTCAGCTAAACCTAGGGTACGTATGTAGGTTTTTATGATATACAAAATAACCTTAACTACGAGTAAAGAAGCTTAATTTAATTCGTAAATAACTGAAAAAATGTGCTGTACAAAAATTACCCAACCAGGACTCGAACCTGGGATCTCTTGTTTGCCAGCGGAGCCTGGCGATACTCCTCGAAATTACTTAGCACATAATTGTTTTAATGTTATATTGCAAACGCAGCTCCATCTAGACCATTAGATAGACTTTGCAGTTTTCAGAAATTGTGAATCCCAGTTAAAATAAAGCATTGCAATGTTGAATAATATTTTTAAGTTTTCGCATTTAAAATGATCAATTATTCTGAAATAACTGAAAAAATGTGCTAAATAAAAATCACCTGACCAGGACTTGAACCTGGGATCTCTCGTTTGCCTAAAGAGTGCTCTTCCACTGAAGTAACAGGGCCTGGCTGTACGCCTCGAAATTACATAGCACATTTTTGTTTTTACGTTATATTGCTAACGTAGCTCCATCTAGTATTACGCTTAATTTAAGTTTGTTTCTTTTTGCCAGTCAAATATTGTCAAAAAAACAATCCTAAGTTACCATCAAACCGTCAAATGCGCATTCTATTATTTTCTATCATTAATTCCCGAAAGCTAAAAAGCACATCAGTGTTCCACCGACAAACGTCACAATCTTCTTCATGTAGCTTAGGGTGTGTACAGACCAAGCGGCTTGCACTGACTTTTACGACATCAGTGTAATATATAAAGTTCCTAATGATTTGCAATGCAACATTATAGATATTCATCTTTCCATAGCAAAAATATTTTGCATTCATTAAAACTTTCCGTATTTATTGTTTACTTTTTAAGGCAATATGAAACTGTAGGATGAAAAATGTTACTTAACAATTAACTATTGAAATTACATGCAAATACATAAATTTAAGAGTATTTAAACAGGTTTCTTACTCAACAACAAACAATGTACCTATAATCAAATTATAAAAACAAAGAGTCGCAGTTGAATTCGAGCAGCAGAAAGTAAAACATGTAAAGAATTACTTGTTTGGCTGCTGATTTTTTTCCTGAATTTAGATTAAGTCTTTAAGTAACAATAAAAAACTGTAGGAATATATTATTATATTTAAGAATACATTTTTACAGTGTATGCTTGAGCAGGCTGTGCTTGGGCTTGTTTCTACGCTGGCCTGCCGATCTTTAGCAGGCTTACAAATTGACTAATGGGTCAAGATATGATTATATTTCGTCGCTTCATTCTTCAGATATTATATAACAGGTAGTCCTTTTTAGGTACTAGGTAACTTCGCACAATTTAAAGTATCATAAAAAAAAACACTGTGGCGGGGCGACGCGTGGCATGATCCACCCGGTTCGCGCCAAGCCCTCATTCTTTTTTCGTGCGTGGTAACAAGCATACGTCATTTACTTTAATCATTTACTTAAGTTTTTACAAAATGTTAAACGTACAGCAGAAGAACAGCTTCAACATTATAATATAAAGATAAAAAAGTTGGAACAAAAAATAAATAAAAAACGGAAACAGCGAATTATTTCTACCGATGAAGAAGAAATCTTACAAGGCAAGAGCTACTTATTCAGTGTAAAAATGTTATTTAAAAAATCAGAGCAGAAAATGCGTGTAATCTATAATAGATATATCACGTTAACTGCTCAATATCGTTGTGATGTAAACTTTAATAAATTTTATCTGATCTTATCGATCACCTTTTGTTTTCAATACGACTACAGAAAATGCGGGTAATCTCAAGGAGATTTATCTCGTTGTCTGTAATACGTTATGGGCGTTATATTAATATGAATTAGACATAAACATGTCGCCTCCAAGGTTATTTAAAAAATCAGAGCAGAAAATGCGTGTAATCTATAATAGATATATCACGTTAACTGCTCAATATCGTTGTGATGTAAACTTTAATAAATTTTATCTGATCTTATCGATCACCTTTTGTTTTCAATACGACTACAGAAAATGCGGGTAATCTCAAGGAGATTTATCTCGTTGTCTGTAATACGTTATGAGCGTTATATTAATATGAATTATATGTTTGTTAAAACATAAACATGTCGCCTCCAAGGTATGAGTTACCGCTACCGCTGGATGATGTAAACCTGGATAACCAGAAGACTGCCGCGTCATTCACTGTGGATCAAAAGCTATCTACAAAGACGCTCCCTAATCCGGAGCCGTCAATATCACAAGACGCACCAGGTATATCGGGAGAACCTAATCCCGATCTGGATCCAGAGCTGCTTACTGCACTTGGAGCTGCAAATTCCGATACACCCGAATTTGGCGCTAAAATACACGATACGCTCTCAAATTTATGGACACCTTTACTAAGAAAAGGACTGTCCAAAGAAGACAAAGATAAATTAACCATAGAAAATACGGTACCCGAAAACTGCAAAAACTTGCAAGCCCCAAAATTAAATGCGGAAATCTTGGCAGCCATAACTGACATAGCACGAGCACGTGACAAAAAAAAAAAAAAAAAAAAACCAAAACTTTCAGCAACAGCTGGGGTACGGTATTACCGCCATAAATCGAGGGATTGACGTCCTCCTTGGGAAGGAAGAAAACAAATGAAGGCCCTCCGTCACGTAAGTGATGGATGCCGCCTATTATCAGACCTCCACTTTATGTTAACCAAAGTAGGGTAAAACTGATTTTACCGAATTTGGATACAAACTTTAAACATGTTATACAAGACTCCGAAAGAGACAAAACTTTATTCGGAAGTTCAGTGCCGGAAAAAATAAAGGCAAGTAAAGCCATTGAAAAGCAGGGAGCCCTAATTAAAAAAGGCCCAGCCAAAACAGCCGCCTCTCAAATATCAACGGTCAACCGGTCGTCTCAGCAGGGAAACTGGACAGGACCTCCTCGTTACCCGTCGTTCAGGGGGGGGCGGGGAGGTCAGAGGAAACCGATAGCAGCTCAAACACAGCAGCGCCCACAATCGAACTCTGCGTTCAACGCCAAGTTCCAGCCGCAGACTTCATCCAGGATGCGTGCTCCGACCCAACATTAATCAAGGTACATGCAGGTCGAACTAATTTATTTTATGATTGTTGGACAAAAATAACTAAAAATGAAGTTATATTGAAGTGGCTAAAGTATTTATTTAGAATACCATTCGATACTCAAATTTGTCAGTATTCTATTCCTAAAAATAATTTGTCATCATGTGAAAAACGAGACATGAAAATAGCTATAAATAAATTATTTGACTTAGGGGCTATAAAACCTTGTTCTCCTTCAAATGATCAATGTATTTCAAATATATTTTTAGCTCCGAAACCTAACGGAGAAAAAAGGTTTATACTAAATTTAAAATCTTTAAACAAGTTCGTAACAAAAGTACATTTTAAAATGGAATCTTATAAAACAGAAAGTACCTACGATTCGAATTCCAAGAAAATGATTCGTCTGAGCCGATCACTTACGAGTTCACAGCAATGCCGTATGGATTATCGATAGCTTTGTGGGTATTTACAAAAATTATGCGTGAAGTAATGAGTCATTTGAGAAAACAAGGTTTTAAGTCTACTACCTATTAAGACGATCTTCTTATTGGAGATACATATGAAGAATGCATGATTAATGTAAGAGAAACTTTGAAGTTATTACATTGTCTAGGTTTTATTGTAAATTTCGATAAAAGTCACATTGTACCAAAAAAGTCAATCAAATTCATAGGTTTTATGTTCAACACAGAACAGATGTCTATTACGTTACCTGGCGATGAGCGGAATAACATTGCACAGTTAATAAATAGGTACATTAATCTTAAAACTTGTTCAATACGAAATTTCGCTAAACTTATAGGTGTATTGATAGCAGCCTGTCCAGCCACAAAATATGGATTCTTATATACAAAAATATTAGAGAGACAAAATTTTTTAGCCTTAAATAAGTTCGGAGGAAACTATGAGGCAAAAATGAATCTCAATAAGATATTACTAAAAGATTTATGGTGGTGGAAAAATAATATTAATATTATTTCTTGTCCAATCATTACTCAAAATTATAAGTTAGAAATTTACACCGACGCATCTAGGACAGGCTGGGGAGCAGTATGCAAAAATAATAAATATAGTGGTTCATGGACGAACAGTGAAAAATAAAATAATATTAACTTTTAGAATTACTCGCGGTTTTGTTAGGTCTCAAAAGTATAACTAGTGAAGAAAAAGAAAAGAAAGAAAGAAAGAGTCCAGAAAACTTAACCCTGATACTGAATGGGCCCTCTCGGATAGCGCTTTCCAACTTATTGTAAATAGTTTCGGGCCCATTAAGATCGACTTGTTCTCAAGTCGAGCCAAATGTAAATTATTTGTCACCTAGAAGCCTGAACCTGATGCAGTCGCAGTTGATGCATTTACAATAAGCTGGGCTGACTTGGATTTTTATGCATTTCCTCCCTTTTTCTCTTGTATTAAAATGTTTACGAAAAATCATTGATGATAAAGCCGAAGGGGTACTTGTATTCCCCTTCTGGCCTTCTCAGCCATGGAGTCAGCACCCACTGCACTCCAGCCTTACCCTGGGTGCCGCGAGGCTCTCCGGGCGTCGTTCAGCCGGCGCGGCTGCCCACCAGAGGCTCTCACGTTGATGCTCGCCTCGCTCGCAGACACTACTATTCGCTAGTACAACGTCTCATTGAAGTTATGGTTTCAAGAAGTGTGGTTATGAATTAATAGTTTCGAAAAATCCATTCCATTAGTTCTTTGATTCTTAAACGAGCAATTTAATAAGGGATGTTCTAACGGTTATTAAATACGCATCGATCTGAATTATCTCTTTTATTAGGAGAAGAGATAAGTGATAATAGTTGTGTTAAACGCCTCTTAAAAGGAGCCTATAAAACTAAACCTATTAAGCCTAAATATTCATTTACTTGGGATCCAAATTTAGTACTAAATCAACTGTCTTCTTGGTATCCAAATATTAATTTATCATTAGAAAATATTACAAAAAAAAAACTCATTACATTATTAGCTTTATGTACCGGTCAAAGAGTACAGACATTGTCTTTAATTAAATTAGAAAATATTGTTTTTCAATCTGATAAAGTAAATATTATTATAACAGATATAATCAAGACTTCCGCTCCAAATCGTGAACAGCCCTTATTATCTCTCCCTCTTCTCAAACTTTCAAAGCAATATCAACATATGCCCAGTATCAACTTTAAAAGAATATATTTTTATTACAAAAAATATCTGAGGTTCAAACTCCGGGAATCTCTTCGTAACATTCAAAGCTCCCCACAGAACTGCATCAAGTCAGACGCTAAGTCGATGGATTAAGCAAACGCTCGCCACGAGTGGCATTGACATGAGCGTTTTAGTGCGCACAGCACACGACACGCGTCAACCTCAGCCGCGCGCGCGGCCGGTATCAGTGTCGATGTCATTCGAAAAACGGCCGGGTGGACACAAAACTCACAGGTGTTCGCAAAGTTTTACCATCGGCCTTTAGATGATCAACAAAATAACTTTGCTTTGTCGATACTTAACAATACTTAACCTAATATTAAAAATAGTTATTGAATATTACGTATTTTGATATTAAGTAAATTACTACATTAAAAATTATGTGTCTATAAATAGACTATCACTAAGTTTCATTAATTTAAGCTGATTATAATTTCTAGCAACTCAAATAAAGTAAGATTATTTGAAGCTCATTATGCAATAATACTAATTATTAAGTACTATAATAATAAAATATGTAATTACATATTTATATCTTTACTTATTTCAATTCCAAGTATATACCTAAACAAAACTTTCTATCTCTGAAAATCTACCTGTTATATAATATCTGAAGAATGAAGCGACGAAATATAATAGATGATTAAACGAACTTCTAAGTGAAGTTCTATCGCTATTATATGAGTCGCTTCATTCGAAGATATGACGTACCCACCCACCCCGGAACCCATTTAAAAGTTTCGTTTAGGGTCTCTAAAGAATGAGGGCTTGGCGCGAACCGGGTGGATCATGCCACGCGTCGCCCCGCCACAGTGTTTTTTTTTATGATACTTTAAATTGTGCGAAGTTACCTAGTACCTAAAAAGGACTACCTGTTATATAATATCTTCGAATGAAGCGACTCATATAATAGCGATAGAACTTCACTTAGA
Source organism: Stenoptilia bipunctidactyla (assembly GCA_944452665.1). Lineage (NCBI taxonomy): Eukaryota > Metazoa > Arthropoda > Insecta > Lepidoptera > Pterophoridae > Stenoptilia > Stenoptilia bipunctidactyla. Next base: position 22,296,842 of record OX101742.1, on the reverse strand, counting down.
AGTTCGTTTAATCATCTATTATTGTCTACAACTAAATGAGCTCTCTGAAGCACGGCAGTCTTTATGATAAATTATTGCTTAGCAATCAAACATCCTTACTGACCATACTTGACCGTTTTTATCTCTATTCCTTTATTATTTGTACATAAAAATACAGTATTTAGAGAAACAAATCTTTAAGTACAAATCGGTGGCCTTATCGCTAAAAAGCGATCTCTTCCAGACAACCTTAGGGCAGAGGATTTTATATTCGTTTAAGGGTGTCATGTCGTACAATACTATTTAAAACAAAATATGTATAAATATATAAATAATGATATCTAAAGTACCTAAATAAATACCTAAAGGCTACGCATTTCTTCTACATTTTGCATTCACATTGCGACTTTGCTCTATCTGCACATACCCTTAAATAGTGCGCCATTGTAAATGCTTTCATCGCACAAAGGACTCCACTAGACTGTAAAATGGCCTAATATTTGTCAAACAAAACGAAAATGAGCGTAGATAAAACCGCTCCTCATATGTAAAATATTTGGAAATGTTCTAAAAAGATGAATGCTGATGTAATTAGTCGGTTGTAAGTTGGATTAAGTATGCTGAAAGCACTTTTTATTAATTAATTAAAATTATTAAAGTTGATGATAAAAAGGATAAAATTTGGATATGTTACTTGTGATGCTTGATATTTATCTAAATCAATATGATCTCAATCAAAAATAATATTGATATTTTGGATTTAGAATGATTTTAGACTTGATTCCTAAAATATTACTTTGAGTTAAACTCTACTCAGTTCTTTTCCACTTTTCCAAGGTTTTCCATAGCAAATTGAAATCAAATCTAGGCTTCAGACATGATCTGTACTTCTTGAAACTTTTATAATAATACCCTTAATTAAAATCTAAGTAGCACTTTATGTATTTTAAAATTGTTCAACGCAGAATTGTTTATCGGCATAATTCATTTTTGAGGCTGAAAAGCAATATGTAATGAAATTAATATTTAAAAGTTTTTGCATTTATAATGCTTAATTATTCTTAAAATATATGAAGATAACAAATGTTGTTGGGATTGATGTGGAGAAGCTGCCTGCAAGAGGAAATGCGCTTATTAAAATTAACCCTGTATTTATACTTATCATTGATTCTAATATGAAATAACATCTATATTATTTACGTAATTTTTCAATTATCAATAAATTCACAATTTACAATCATCTACAATGATTATTAACCTTCAACTGATGATCTAGGCTTATTATTCAATCCCAAATAAAACTTTTGTTTAAAATATACTGCTGATTTCCTTTTTTTTATTAAATATAATAATAGATATGTACATTTAATTGAAAAACTTTCTGTTCTTAAAACAACAATCACTAAACCGAAAAAAATACACATTAAGTCGCAGAAAACAATAAAATCTTAGGCGTGAAGCAATACGAAAAGACAATATTAATTACCTTTTAACATGTGTTCTACGTAGATCGTATGCCTTGACAATAAGTTTTACAATTGCTTAGCTTTCTTCATATGGTTTTCCATAGGGTCAGGACGGAAGAATGCCTAATATATGGTGCTTTAGGTAATTAAATGTCACATAGATCAGAGATTAATGATGTGTTACGATATCCTGTGTAAATGTGAGTAAAATCAGAACACAGTACCGTTTTATTTGGGATGCCAAATTAGTTAGAATATTTGAGACCTTCCCTAAATATTTATTTGATCGGTCAAACGTCTTTTTCCCTTTAACAGTGTTTAGTATTAAAACATAGATCTTTTATATAGTAGCAGTTACAACCCATACCCAATTCAAATCATATTACGCAACTTACTACTTAATATTATAAATAAATTTTACTAAAACTAACGAACACGTCAGCTAAATGGCTCTAAAGTGAGCTTATAATATAAAGCATGTAACATGGAGACTACACAACGGTATTAGGAGGTGCATCCTATTATATACCTACCTAGTTCTGAGCCAGCTAAAAAAAGTTGGTCCATAAATTTCTGAGCTTGCGGAGTTTTTTATTTTATTTTATATTGTAAGGACAGGACGTTTGTCTTCCATGCCACCTGATGGAAAGAGCGCATGAAGACTATGGTGTTACACGTCCATCCACAAGAAATCTATTCACTCGACATTTAAAAAATCCAGGACTGTAGTGGTCAGAAAAACAGACACAGGCAGATTGTTCCACAACTTGGCAATCCGTACCAAAAAGGAACTATCGAAGCGTTTTGTTCGACTTCTTGGTAAATCCACTATGTAGGGATGGAAATTCTTTCTGCGTCTGGTAGTCCGGTGGTAAAAAGGAGTGGGTCCAATTTGGTCAAAAGGAGCACTCGCACACTCACCAAAATGTAGCCGATAATATACTGTCAAACAAGCAACATTACGATGCTCCAGCGTCTGCAATTTTTTATTTGTAAGGTGGTTACAGAGTCTAGCGCTTCGAGCTGGTATTCGGCAGAGTCATGGAAAATCTCTAATATGCATATTAACATAAGCATAGCTTCCACGCTGTACTGGAAGCGAAAGAAAAACATAGAATGTACCAGCTGCTTCTCTTCCCGGGCTAACTGTAAAAATCAGTCAGAGGTTTTGGTAGGCATTTTTGTGGGCGACAGGCTGAACCCACTACAATAAAACCTATAAAGTCAAACCACCATTATAAAACCTATAAAGTCAAACGTAACAGAAGATGGTCTTGTAACCTCTGGTGTTCTCCCTACCCCATAAGGGATACAGGCGTGATGTTATGTATGTACATTTACAAGTATCTTAAAATTGCTGTTTTTTTTTTATCTGTTATGTTTATTTGTAACTTCAGGCCAATATATTGTATTGTTACGATCAAATCACATATTCAAACTAGAGCAATCTTAACTTTCATATAACAATTAATTTCGAATCGTATCAAAACTTGAGATCGTAAATAATCTTTATTATTACAGTTTCTATTGTCTCCTCTCGGCGCCTTTAACCGGAAGTGCCGGAAACACCGGATCAGACCGGAACTAGGTGCAATAATTATTAATTGCCATCTAAGATGGCGAGTGTCTTAAGACATTTTCGCAGCGGGGTGTTATGAAACAAAATTGTTTTGAATTAGTAAATGTAAGAAGGCAGTACAGCTGGATGACTTTGTTATTGAAATTTATGTGTTGAATGATTATTTGACTTTCCTTTGTGTTATGAAGATAGAACTAAAGAATTCACATAAAGCGGTTCAAAAGGGGATACACATAGTTGAATGCTGTTTACAACTAATAAATAATTTAAGACGTATTTTAAACACATCGCTATCCAGTATCCAGCATGAAATTTTAATAACAGAGATTTTAATCCGTGAATCAGATAACGAATATAGTAAAAAAACACTAGTGTACGTAATGAAGACAAATAAAATTGAACCACGAATTTGAAACGATGTAAACTACGACGATGTAAACAATGCTCTCGCAAATGTTGTTCAGTGGTTCAATATAAATAATCTAGCGTTCAATGATAAAAAAACTAAATGTATAAAATTCTCTGCACCAAATGTAAAACAAGTTGAGTCTGATCTGCGGCTTAATGGGAACAGATTGAATCTAGTAGATTACTCTGTTTTTCTTGGAATTACCTTAGATTCTAAATTGCAATGGGGCGCCCATATCTCACAACTAGCGAGTAGACTTAGTTCTGCAGCGTTCGCGGTAAAGAAAATTCGCTCATTGACTGATGTTAATACAGCGAAGCTGGTATATTTTAGTTATTTTCATAGTATAATGTCCTATGGCATCCTGCTTTGGGGCAATGCCGCAGATATTGACACGATATTTACACTGCAGAAAAGCGCTATTCGTGGAATTTATAAACTTGGAAACAGAGAATCTCTTCGAGAAAAGTTTAAAGAGATTGGTATCTTGACCCTTGCATCACAATATATTTATGAAAACATTATGTATATTTATAAGAAAAGCAATAAATTTAAAACTAGGAAAGATAATCATGATAAAAATTACTCTGTAAGGACTAGGAACGACCATTAGTTAGCGTTTCCTAAATTAAGGCTGGCTAATAGCAGCAAATCATTTATTGGAATGTCAATACGTATATATTATAACAAAATTCCGAAGTCAATTCAATCCCTGCTATTCAATAAATAGTGGAGTCCATCCCAGGCTACTTTTTATTTCAGCCCTATAGGAAAAAAATAACTATACGCTAATTCATATATCAGTCTATAGCGATTATTTAAAACGAAGTCGGAACCACCAAATGTACCAAATAATATAAAAGACACTAAATCAAAGCATGAAATCTCTTTCCGCATGCATCTTTACCGACACGGACAAGGTTCTCGAACAAGGGGTTATTAATATACAAAATAAAATAAGTAATCACTTGTTCATTTTGTTAATTTATAACAGATATCCTTGTTAAATAAGTAATATTAGTTGATAGTATCAGACTAAGGGATCAGTAGTATTAAAAAGCATAGTTATATAAAGATACAAACTCTTAAGTTGCACTACTGCGGGCTAATTCAACTTATTTTTTTTTAAATAACTAATAAGATTTTGGTTCATTTGATAATAAAATGTAGTATTTCGCTTACTCCTTATTCTAATAAAAATAATTGTTACTCTTTATTTTACTGAAACATCTGTAGCCGATCGTTCAAACCCTTTGGACTCAGCCCTTTAAATCAATCATTAAAAACACTCTATCTCGAAAAGCTTATTATAAAACTAAAGATTACTTAGATGATAAAAAGGCATGGGATTAAGCACAACAGGATATTTCTAAAAGTTTCTAATTACTTAGTAATTTTGTTTACGGCTTGGCTGTGCAGTATATGTATGACATACTGGTGACTGTCCCACTCACTTATTTTCTTGTCAAGATATCAGCAAGAACGTCATGCTCCCTCAGGCGGCATGGCTAGTGGTAGCGTCGGGTATCGGGTCACCCTCTCCCCTAAAATATGGTTGAGGAGGGTGATGGCTGGTGCTTGCGTTAGCTCGTGAACGGGTGCTGCTAGCAGTGCCAGGTCGTTTTGCTAATGATACTATGACTATTTTATTCCATTGCATTCTTGTTCAAATACTCTGGTCCCAGTCTGTCATGTTTGTATTGTGCATCCATAGCTCAATGCACCTGCTATGTAAGCAATTTGGTTGTGGCATGACATTGGCTCTCACAATTAGCTGTCTTGTGTTTGTTTTTTTTTCATGTCACGGTCAATTTGTACTGTACCTATTTGTATTAATTTGATAATTCTGACTGAAAAAGAGTCCCAAGAGTTTTTTTCCGCCGGCTTTTTTTGTCTCTTGGTCTACTGTAATATCTTATTTAACAACTATCAACAACTAGTTAGAGCCGAAGTATGTGATGACTGACTTCATCAAGTGTTTTGTGAAATTACTAAGATGAATAAAACTTTTTGAATTTTTTTTTTTGAATTTTTTGAAAAGTTTATTTTAAACCGACTTCCAAAAACGGAGGTTCTCAATTCGTCTGTATGTTTTTTTTTTGTGTCTTTGTTACACCATATTTCGGACAATTATGGATCGATTTCGAAAACTCTTGTAACACATGATAGAAAATACTTCATAGTTGGTCCCATATAAATTTCATCGAAATCGGTTGAGTATTTCATTGAAAATTTAAAATTTTTGAAAATATATGTATGAGTTTGGAGAATGTTTACGTGGATGATATTATAACTTAGCCAAAGTTTTGACGTGAAGTCGGTTTTTTGATGCTCCGCATTTGTTAATTATCTACACTACAGTAATATAAGTGGCAAGGTTTCAAAATGTAACTTTAAGTCAAAATTACTGAATGATAGATTGATAGATGGCTTGATGAATTAAGCTGAAATTTCTTAAGCAGCTACAGCATAGATTTAAATAAAACTTAGAATTTTTTAGTACTTAAAGGATGGGACGATTGTCTTTGATGCTACTTGGTGGAAAGAGGACCAAGGTGGTACACGACCATCTCATGGATTAGAAAGTATTATGTACAAGTACAGATAGGACACATCAATATTATAGGGAGTTTGGAATGCAACCTTTTTTGCCGCTTGACAATATTAACGAACCACTTACTAAAATAATCAAAAACCAACACTTGCTACTATGTTTGATAATTAATTAGTTTTTAGTCGAAATATGTGAATCATGAAGTCTATCAAGTATCACACACAACACATACATAATTAATAAACTTAAGTTTACTTGACGTTACTTCTGAATTTGCAGAATATTAAATAAACACAGCAGATATGTGCAGTTTACAACAGATATGCGTAGGACTTTTACAAGCCGGCAGCGTTTTGTGATCAAATGGCAAATAATTGTCTATCACTCATATCAAGTTGTTATTGCCAGTAATAAGTGGCGTCAAGGTAGTGACCGGCCAATTTTTTTTACACAATAAGTATCATTTATGGAAACGATTTTCGCAAAAAAAAGGATTTGTTTTTTTTTACAAGGAAATAAATATATCCGCTAACATATTAAGCAAAGCAAGGTCACTCTAAATTACCATTAAACTAAAGATGACTACACGCTACTACAAAACGTCTTGTAGTACTACGTCGTAGTATTATCAATGAAATACCGCGTCGTAGTAGCTATGTTCTTCAACAGCGACTATTTTAAAAAAAAGTTTATGGTTCCAAATTTCGCTAAAATAAATAGGCAGGTGCATCGCATCAAAGAAACTAAATCAACCCTGTATTAATAATGGGAAAAAAAGAAACTTTAAATTATTAAAATAGTCCATTAAGTACTTACAGCTGGATTAAATTTTGAGCAAACTGAAATGTACCCACTACGCACCACCTAAAAAATTTAACCACTTATCAAAAACATAAAAAAATCCCAGCAACATCTGAAACACTCAAAGGAGATCCCTAAAAGCCCTTAATTTATTCTTTCATTGCGTCTTATTATTTGCAAATGGTCTATTTGTCCTGACTTAACCCTTACAACGCAGATGGGTCCTATACACCCCGGATTACAAACGCCGACTCGAGCCGTCAAACGACGTCGTTTCGCTGTAAACGTCCAAAATTTATTGACAAGGACATTGACAGATATTGCTTTCGGTCTCGTAAAATGCAAGCGGCAGATTAAGGGTTGATGCGGATTTTGCAAATGTGACCTGCTGCGTTTTAAAGGTGCGGATTTGTTACGTTACGGTTGTGGCGTGAATCGGTTTTGGGGTACCGCTTTTTGTTATGTTAATTCTTTGGATTGTTGTCTTTAATGGGTACTGAGGAAAAAATGAGAAGGGAATTCTGGAATTCATAATAAGTGTTAATGCTTTATATTTGATTATTGACCAGGTTGTAAAAAGGTAGTTAACTTTTAAGGTATTATTTGCCTTTTTAATCAGGATAAATTTAGAGACGAATTTAGTGAAAATCGCAAATAAAAACATTAATTATCCTATGTGTAACTCTAGCCGAGGCCCTACGCGATAGAAAACTTTCAGCTATATCCGCTTTGCCATTTCATTGTACCTGTTTAATTACTTCTATGTTTAGAAATGATAATTAAATAAGTGGGCAAAACTATTTTGTTGCTTTTTATTATTAGTTTTATTGTCTTCTTTAATTAATAAATTACTCAAACTCGCTAATTTCTCAATGTCCTTCAATATTTATGAAATTTATATTAAGGGAAAGCACTAAAATTAAAACATATAAAGTTACTCAGTCCTTCCAACAACAATTGAAGTAATTAAAGTGGAATCGCCGCGTAAAATGCCCTCAGGATACTTATTTGCGTCGAAGATGCACGCCCCTGAATGCATATTTAATTTTATTCGTAGCAGGTTAAGGTTAAAAAAACCGGTTGAGGGTTGATGATTGCATGTTCAGTTATTTTTAAGTAATTGACGTTAATCTATACTAATATATAAAGCTGAAGAGTTTGTTTGTTTGTTTGTTTGGACGAGCTAATCTCAGAAACTACAAGTGGGATTTAAAAATTCTTTTTGCATTTGATAGCCCAACTCTTGAGGAAGGTTATAGGCTAAATCCCACGGGATCAAAAGTTACGCGGGTAAAACCGAGTGCGGTGGCTAGTCTTACCATAAATTAAAATTTTTATAAAGTAGTAATAAATAAAAGACTAGGTTACAATATAACTGCCTCTGGAATCCATTATTTAATTCATGCCTCCACAGCGCGGTAGCGATGATATTTTTAGACTACTTAAAAAATGGCCAAGATTTTAATCAGAAGTTATTTATTAACCTTATGGAGGTCTGGAAAGGCAACTGAGGAGTATTCTTTGACACCTTCTATCACTGACCCTATTGAGCACAAATAATATGTACATCAGATGTGCGTACAGTTTGTTAAAATTTCTTTTTCAAACTGGCCTGCACAAGGTTAAACTTTAAAAAAATTGGTCTCTAGTCAAGCTCTTGAAAAATCTTTCATATTAAGTTGTCTGTGTTGTATCATTTTTTTGTTGTCTCAATCTAGCATGAAATTAAGTGAAGTGGAGGTTGAAGATTATAGAAAACAATTTAGGAATCATGAATTAATGCCGGAACACATCAATGCTAGAGCAGTGATATTAAGTGGCAGGCGGTTTTAATAACTAAAATAGCTTGCAACTAAAAAGGCTAAAAACCTAGCGTCTACAAAAAATAAAATAAGAAGAAACCTTTTTAAAAGTAGCGAGAAAAACTGCCACAAGCTCCCGCCGCAAATTCAAAAAAATTACGAAAACCAAGATGTAAGCTATATTTTTCTTCTTATTTTGCGCATTAATCATATTGCGACATGCATTAGCGCGGAGTACGGTAATTAATATGTTTCAACGCCGAAGGTTCATAACTTCGTCTTTCATTAAAGCGCTTTTAATGCTACCGTCGTCAGTCTTGGTCTTTGTGAACGTAAAATGAAGAACTCGTTATTTTGCTTGCTTAAATATTATTTTAGTTAAATAAATTATGAATTTATAAAACATGTTGATAAGGGACTTATTTAAGTGGCCCTACGTGTTAATGGATGTATTGTAGCTTCTCTTTTACGCTACCTAATTTTTTATCCTGTTATATAATCGCGGGAACCTTTAATTGGCTCTCCATAGTTTAAATTAAACAGTATATAATTTTGTAACAAAGCTGTTGGTTCTCCAAAAACATAAATAAATAAATATATCAAAAAATATTATTAATAAGTTCAGTGTGAATAAAGTACGATAAAAAGATTTTATTTAAGTAATAACATCAGCTTTTAGCAGGTAAACACGCGTTATTTTTGATCCTGGATAATTTAATTTATTAAAGATAAATGCATAGCTTATTTAGTAAATAAAAAATCCTCCTTTGGTCAATGTCAATTAAATTGACCCACGTTTTATTCCCAAGCAAAACAACAGTCTTTAGAAAACAAATAAAACTTAATTATCTCCAATGTGGGCTTAGAAAATGACCATTCAACCAGATTACAAAAGTCCATTGAAGTCATTGAAAACCCGGTACTACTCTATTAACACTTTACAATACAATTGAATCCAATCTGCATGTATAATATTGCATTAACAAAACTTTTGTTACCGGACAGGGGTCAGTTTTGTTACGGCGATGTCCATTTTCTTGATAAATATCATGAATAATTAATTGGCAATACAGATAATTGAAAAGCATGTTTGTGAAGGGTTTAATAAGGTTTAAGCTTGATTGATTTATTTAATTCAGAAAAGCTCTAGTGTTGTTTATTACGTTTGTTTAATTATGCAATCGGGTATTTTATCTATGATCTTTTTAAAAGTTCACTCACGAATTTAAGCTGAGCTATGCTTTATTTTTGCTATACGTGATCCCCGAGCTCCATAACTTTAATATTTAGTATCAAATACGAAAACCGAATGTGTTATTTCATTGGTAAATTAAGGCTGTAGTCAGAATCATATCATTAGAATTTAATTATTTTCAAATTATAACTCTTGAAAAGTTCATTTTCGACTCCAACTTCGATGCAATTTTATCGTATTATTAATGTGTTGGTTTGTTAAATGTGTGCCCTTGCTTGAATTTACCTTTAGGTATATTTTCCAACAAATATTATTACCATTAGCATCCGCCTGTTTAACTCACCATTACTCTCCAAAACAAGCCTGCGGAGATCATAAATGACAATCACATTCCACAAAAGAAAACACTTAAAAAATCAAAAGACCAAATTAAATTCGCATTTTCCTCAGCCGCCTAACCCTAAAACGCGTGTCGAATTCAAGGCAGTTTTATTGCACGGAAAATGGACAAAAAGTTCGCAGTGGGCATGGGCCTTGAGCTGTGAAGATGTGGTTTAAGCTATAAGCTAAAAGCGAACTCTAAGTATCATCATCAGCCGAGATGCAAATTGCCGGCAAAAGGTTATTTTACATAATATATAATGTAAAAAAAAAATATTTAGTTAGACAATTCATCCTTTTGATGTCTAAACATGCTGTTCGTGTATTTATTTAAAATGAAAAAAGCTCATTTTGATTAAAAAATACCTGAAGAATCTCAATACTTGGAAAGAAGAAAACAGATTTCTAAATTAGTCTGAATCTTCTGATTAATTAACATTTGCACGAGTGTCTGCGCAAGCGTTGAAGAAATGATTTGGCACCCTCTAAAGCAAGCTATAGTAGGAGGAGCATTCCCTTTTACGGACGAAAGGGTAATCTAAAGTGCTGCTTGCCCCAGAGGCTAACAGGTTTAGAACAGAGCAGCGACTGCTGTACCCTGACAGTGTGGAGACTGGATGAGCGACAGTGGCCATTAGACTCCTCAGTACCCTGAGTATACCCACTAAACATCCCTCTTTACTGATCAAGCCTTCTTAGGGGCCAGCGATCGTCATCGGAGCGACAGCCAATCGGTAGATAGAGGCTGCGCAGCGGGTGCCTCGGTGCTCATCCGATGAAAAGCTAAAAGCTGAAAGCTAAAATGACAAAGCTGAGACTTAGAGATTATCTAGAGTGACGAGACTCACTCTAAGATAGGAATGGCTGGAGAGAATAACAACTTATGAAATCGCTCTCCGCCATAACTAAGCCTTCATTTTACTCACAATTCCCAAGGAAATCAGTTTGCAGGAAACACAAAGCGCCAAAAATATCGCTAGTGTCCGCCGCAGAACCCTTCAATTCAGTGCCTGGTTACTGACGGTAAATTTAACATAATATTTGGAGATCCCTGATATTTTTAGAAAATCTTACCAAAGTCTTAGCGGGGCACGAAATGGAAAACTTAATTCAAATAATGATAATTAAATGTTTCGTGCAGAGTTATTAAGTTTTTTTTGTTGTGTAATATGCAATTGTCGCATCGTTAACATGAATTTAAAATCATTATCGATGTGATGTGGTAACAATGAAGGTATGAAATGCAAAATAATATTATCGTTAATGTTTCGCCATAACATTTTAAGGAGAAGCACAAAATACTACCAAGCCCAATGGCTTGACAAAAAATATATTATTATAATTATTTATTTCAAGTGACATGACTTTTTAACAAATCAATTGCTTAGTTTGCACACGTCTTAAAATAAAACACATATTATTAAATTCTATAGAAATATTCAAAAATGCCTTGAATGTAAATCATAACAATAACTCAACATTTTTTCTTATCAGAAATTAAATTGTAGCTTTTGGAAACAGTACTTAGAGATACAGAACCATAACTATTTTATCTACTCAACCTAACCGTTATATCGCAAGGGGTCACTTGACCCCTTTCGATTGTCCTTTGAATAATACCCAAATACTTGCCATTAGGAAAAATGGAAAAAAGGCGTTTTGACCCTTCCGCTGTTTTTTTATTATTTATTGTATTCACAAATAATATAAATATATCACTGTTTAAGGTACATTAGCTTTCTTTTTTTTTGGGCATACTTAAATAATAATGTAGGGCGTCCTAAGGTTGGGATTACATTATTTACCTTTTTACAGTTTCTTTGGTTTTTTGTTATTGTTATTAAAATAGGTTTTGTTATTAATCTTTATATAGTTTTCATGGAACATTTAAGGTAACATATAAATTTATATTATGATTGATGTAAAAAGAAAGAAATCTTATATTTTATGACTTTTAACCCTTAGTTATTGTAGAGAGATAAAATAATAATAAGTTGGACATTTATAGGACTTCCAATATTTATTTATTGGACTATCCACCTTAAAATATGTAATTTGTAGAATTCTATTGTCACTGTTTGGGAGAAGAAAAATAAGAGATTCAACACATTTAGATTTTTTTTTTTTTTTTCCAGCCACAGAAGACTACTCCTCAGAACACCCGTAGGCCTATTGACCGTACAAGTGCTCAAAGAGGAGAGGAGGAGAATACTCAGAAGTACGAAGGGGCACTTGCCAGGGGGATTAGACCCCGGCCAGATGACACCCAACAGTGTGAGACTTTTACTCACTAAACTCCCCCTGTATGGTCTTTTGTCTTTCTACCGACAATCGACCGAAGAACTGAGCGACAGCCAGTTGGGAAAAAGGCTGCGCGTGTAGATATAGGAAGCACTTCGTGCTGAATCGACTACAGTAACCAGCTAGGGGCTGGCAGATAGGAGGTTATCCAGATCTCGAGAGAGCTGGTTAGGAGGATCAGAAAGAACATCCTTAGGTCTGCGGATAGAGCGCTTAAATGACTTGGGATTGAGTTTGTAGGAGACAGTGTTTCGCACCAGCCCGTTCGGGTGGGTTTCGCAGCGTTTGTGGTGAGATAGGGACAGGGCCTTAAGGGTCTGTTGGATTGTGGGAAGTTTGAGATCCCTGTGTAAATCCGCGTTGCGAACGTAGTACGGCGCGTTAGTGGCTCTACGACAGAAGTTGTTTTGAATTATTTGGAGTTTATCGATTAATCGAGGTTTGGCGTGGGCGAATACGGGCGCGGCGTAGGTCATGACTGGCCTAATGCAGACCTTATATAACGTGCATTTGTTCCGTAGTGACATTTTGCTTAGACGACCTATCATGCTGTTGAGTCGGCCGAGATAGAATTTGGCTAGTTTGGTTACCCTGTTGATGTGGGGTTCGAAAGAGAGCGTTTTGTCAAGAGTGACACCGAGATATTTGACCGTGTTTTGCCACGGTATAGGGACTCCACGCATGCGGACGCACGGGGCGTGATCGTCTAAGCGTTTGCGTTTGCGTATGAAGCAGATCGCCGAGCTTTTGTCGGGATTTACTTCAATGCGCCACTTAGAGAACCAGGCGCTGAGGTTATTGACAGCCGACTGTAACTTTGCTGTTATTGACGAGTATTTCCGGCCGCTGCAGTAGAGTGCAGTGTCGTCGGCGAAAAGTGCTAATTGAACCCCCTTGGGTGGTTTGGGGATGTCGTTGGTGTATACCGAGTATAGTAGCGGGGCGAGGACGGAGCCTTGCGGGACTCCGGCTTTTATCGGACGAGGGGAGGATAGCGTTCCTTCGAACCTAAATCGGAAGGTACGATTCTTTAAAAATGACGCGATTATACGGACTATCCTATCTGGGAGACCTAAAACGTATAATTTATGAACGAGTCCAACGTGCCAGACCTTGTCGAAGGCTTTGGCGACATCGAAGAAAACGGCGACTGTTTTGAGTCGCTGAGGGTAGAACCCGGAGAGTATGTGTTCAACGATACGGTGAACCTGCTGAGGGCAGGAGTGCTGGGCGCGGAAGCCGAATTGCTCGGGGATGATGAGGGGATCACCGTCTATAGGAAACAAGTGATCTTTCATTCGAGAGAGAATGATACGTTCGAAGTTTTTGCCCAGGGCCTTGAGGAGGCTGATGGGTCTGTGGTTCGCAGGGATATGATGGGGCTTGCCGGGCTTGGGGATACCTATAACGATTGCTTCTTTCCAGGCTTTTGGAAAGTGACTAAGATCAAGGCAAGCGTTATAGATGATTGCCAAGATGACTAGGATTTGATTGGGCAGGTGCTTGAGCGCCTGATTGGAGATACCATCCGCCCCCGGAGCTTTTTTAGCTTGGAGACGTTTGATATGAGAGCGAATCTCGTCTACGGAGACCTTGACGGGTTCGCTGGTTGGGGGTAGGGAGTCCTTGAGGAGGACGTCTTCCTCGACCGCCTTGAGGTGGACGGGGTCGACTGGCTGGGTACTAGGAGAACATTGTGAGGCAATGCTGTCGGCGAAAGTTTCGGCTTTTTCGTCATCCTCGAAGGCTACATTTAGATTTCAACCGCATGTAGATTTATACCATGACAGAAAAAAAATATAAATATGAATTTAAGCTCTATGACATGTTTTAATGTATTGAGAAACTTTATTTATCAATTACCTAAATGTTAATGTAAAAATTTGCTCAACAGACCGAGCGCTATGTTAAAAAGTTTACTTTTCAAGAGTTTTTTTTTTGTTCAATGATTTAGATTAAGTGTACCTTCACTACGCAAAGCAGTTAAGTAAACAAAACAAACAAATAGATTATGCTTAAATGTAAAATAATTAAGCGTAAAAACAGCCATTATTGAATTGACAGCCACAAATCAACATTTGAATTTACCCACGACAACCTAATTATGTCCAGATAATTGGTGACAATGTCAATTTAGTTAATAACTAATTGCTTAAGTGTGATTATTGGCGGATTATATAGACATGTATAATATATTTCCGAGTGTATCAATTATTTGTATAATTAGAGGTTAGTTGTGTAGAGTTTGGGTTAGCGCGTGAGATAAGGAGCAATGATGTAACTAAATCAGTTACTGAATGTGACGGGTTATTCCGCCATATCAATTGCACTACACTAATTAATTTTTGATTTATCGCTTTTTGTAAGTAGATCATGAAATAATCAAAGATACAAGCTATTAATCTATACTTCTTTACTCTAATATACAGGGTTGATTTGTTGTCAACAGCCAAATTTGAAAGTTTATTTTCTTTGAGACGATATAAATGTATATGCATATTTATTTTAGTATAGCTCAGTACAAAAAAATAAAGATATGGCACCACAACTTTTATGCAAATAGTCGCTGTTGATGAACAAAGCTATTACGACGCGGCATTTCTTTGATAATACTATGACGTAGTAGGTACTACAAGATGTGTTGTAGTAGCGCGTAGTTGTCTTTATTTGAATGGTAATTTAGAGTGACCATTGTTTACTTAATACGTTAGCGGATATATTTATTTCTTTGTAAAAATATTTTTTTGCAAAAATAGTTTCTATAAATGATATTTATTGTTTTAAAATAAATTTTTGGCGCCCTGAAAATTCTGACATCCACCACCCAGCACTGGGCCAGCTTGGTGGATTATGGCCTATACCTCCTCGTCACCCAGGGGAGAGACTCATAGCCTTGCAGTGGGCTCATTACAAAGAGTTGTGATGATGATGATGATGATTGTTTTCAAAAAGTTTGGCCTGTGACGACAAATTAACCCTGTATAAAGCTCAAGAGTTTGTATGTTTGTTTGGTTGCACGCGTTAATCTCAAAAATTACTGGTCTGATTTTGAAAATGTTTTTTGAATTGTATAGTCCGTTTATCAAGAAATCCTATATTTTATTCCGTTGTTTCCAAGGGAACGGGATTTATGCGGGTGGAACTGCGAGGGCCGGCTTCTAATGCATATAGTTTAACAATGCGGAGTTATCGATTTCTACCAGGTTAAAGTAATTTGGAAATTGAATAAATGTTAGTTCAAGCCAGTTAAAAATATATAAAGAAGGTTATTTTTTTGCACATAATTGGGATAAACTTACAAATATGCATAAAATTTATTACCAATTGCAAATAACAAATTGAATTTTAATTTTGACAGTAGTTATAAATAATGTTTACATATATACATACATATCTTCACGCCTGTGTCCCTTATGGGGTAGGCAGAACACCAGAGACCATCAAACCATCTGATGTCACTATTGCAGTGACATCAGAGAGAGACTATTGCACTGACAGGGAGTCGGCCTATCGCCCGCAAAAACGCCAATAAAACCTCTGTCCCTTAACTGACTTTTACAGTATGCCCGGGACGTACAACAACTGGCACATCCTATGTTTTTCTTTCACTCCCAGTCCAGCATGGAAGTAATGAAATAATGTTTATGTATCATTATTGCAACGCAGCACGGAATAGCATTTCAATAAAACAAACATAAACTCACAAAGTTTATATTACTCCTAATCCTCCCAAAAAGCTGATAATATTTCCATGTTTTAATAAACTATCTGCCATTATTCAACCCCAGTTGATATGAGTAACGATGAAGGAGACAGCTGACAAATATCTCGTACACACTCAAGGAAATGAGAAAAACTTTAATATTCGAACAAATTTGCATTGCGTCATTACACTCGCTGATAAATGATGATATGGCAGCTCAATTTGATATTGTGTTACTTGATTTTGTTAGTGTAGGGTTAATAAAATAGCATTTTTTCAGTGTTATTAGTAGTTGTATTTTATATTTTTCATTATTACTATACTATTACTAATACCATTTTTTACAACAATTTTTTTACTTTTTAGTAAATTTGCGAGTGACATCCATCTCAGCTGAAGATAAGTGACGATGAGATTGAAGATGGCTTAGCATGGGACAAGTCAATCATAAAGCCAAAACACATCACACTCAGAGCGGTTATATTTGAATCGAATAGCCAACTCCTAGCTTTTTTAAATTAT
This sequence comes from Stenoptilia bipunctidactyla, assembly GCA_944452665.1. Lineage (NCBI taxonomy): Eukaryota > Metazoa > Arthropoda > Insecta > Lepidoptera > Pterophoridae > Stenoptilia > Stenoptilia bipunctidactyla. The sequence goes on along the minus strand of OX101742.1, from coordinate 22,280,150 downwards.
TTATCAGGCTTTGTCGCTCAACGTCGAAGCGTTGTTTGTCTCTTATTTCGTCTTTCGAATTTCAGTATTACTATTATGATAGGTTTATATTGAGTAGCCAAGTACCTATTTATTTATTTTTTATTTCAATCTATACTACGATGTAGCAGCTACGGAATCTAAGCTACGATGTAGCATCGTAGACGTTCGTAGTTATGTGAAAACAAATTTTGGTCTTTGAAAACCGCTGAAGTAAAGACCGAATATTTATTTATTAAGTCGACCAATTTGGCCATAGAGTAACATTGTCTGCCTCAGACGCCAGTGGTAGAGGGTTCGGTTCCCGCATGGGACAAAAAAAAACGTTTCGGGTCTGGGCATTTATCTATATGTATTTATATTCTAGGTTCCCCCCTAGTTCGTTACAAAGTGTCTCATAACACAAGCTTCGCTAACTTTGGGGTCATGCAGTTGAAGTGATTGTCTGGGTCCTTTTTTATTATTTAATATAACAAAAAAACTTGAAACTTTACTCAATTACAAAGCATTAATCACTATAGTAAATAAATAATAATAGATATTTCTGACACTCACACAACATTATCTAGCCCAAATTAAGTTTCTTAAAGAACTTGTGTTGTGGATACTAGATAACTGATATACTTAAGAAATATATAAACATACATATTGAATAAATACATATTTTTTATTAGAATCAACTTAAAAAAAAACATAAAACATCAATGACTTGACGACTAATGTCTGTGTTCATCAAACAAATATCCGCCGCCGCCGGGATTCGAACCCAGGACCTCTGGCATAGAAGGCAATGTATGTTACCACTACACCAGCCGGTCGTCAAAACTATTAATTACATTATACAAGAAAACTAATTAGTTATAAATAAGGTGCCCTTAATTTGAATCAATCGATATTTTGTGTTTGGGATAACTAATTTATTACAATACGTTTTTTACTGGAGTTCACCTTTAATTTAACTATGTTTTTAGGATTTTTTCTTAGTTCTTAGGAAGGAATTTAGTAAATTTTCTAAAACTATTTGATTTGAGGCTTAGTGGATATAAAGATAATAATGTCAATAGGTAGGTTGATGGCTCAGTTTGATGTATTTATTCAAAATTTTAGGCTTAAGTACCCATATCTATATGGTAATTTCTATTCTTGATTGTCGTCTTTCATGTTATAAAAAAAGGTTCTAAAGATATGCACAGCAGCCACTACGCCACAATAACATCAACAATTAATTTAAATTAATTTCCATACACCCTTCACACATCCAATAATATATCCGAAACAAAAAAAAACTTATACAATATTTATCCATTATAAGGATTGCATTGCTCTCTATCCATAAATCACCGTGCGCACTGACATCCGAGTTTTTGACAAATGGCCCGCAGAAACAAGTGACACGCGGAATAAATGACGCGTTAAACCTGAGCCTGGTATTGGGTTTTTTTTATAGGATATGATTATGGAATGTTTAAATTTGGAATTTACGAAAAATATTTTGAAAAGGTACTGCTTAAAGCAACTTGGAGCAATACCTGGGGTTAAGTCTTAAAGTACTTGAGTACTTTACGACTTGAGTACTCTGAGTAATAGAGACCAAATAGCGGATCTTCAAGGTGTAGTGGCCTTACATTGCCTTCTATACATTGCCTTCTATACCAGAGGTCCTGGGTGCGAATCCCGGCGGCGGCGGATATCGGTTTGTTAAACACAGATATTAGCCGTCAAGTCATGGATCTTTATATGTTTATTTAAGTTTATTATAATAAAAAATATGTATTTATTCAATATGTGTGTTTATATATTTCTTAAGTATATCAGTTATCTAGTATCCATAACACAAGTTCTTTAAGAAACTTAATTTGGGCTAGATAATGTTGTGTGAGTGTCAGGAATATTTTATTATTTATTTATAGACGTCACAGGAATTTGTAATCTAAGCTCTCCCGACTTAAGTCAAGATGTCTTAAAATGAATATGAACACATAAAAATATATAGTTTTTTTACCAGATTTTCAAAATTTTTGGTTTCAATACAATTAATATCTTTATTGATAACTCTTTCTTTCATATAAGGACAAAATAAACTACATTATGACAATTGTTCTTACAACGCGTTTAATCCTCAAATTTGAAACACTACATTGAAAGCTAAGCCTTATCATAACAAGGAAATACAGATTTCTGATAATAATTTTAAATACATATATTCATAACTTTACGCCTGTATACCTTATAGAGAAGGCAGAACACCAGAGGTAATAAGACCATCTGATGTCACGTTTGACTTTGGGGGTATTATAACGATGGATAGAGACTATTGCAGTGACAGGGGCTTAGCCTATCGCCCACAAAAACGCCAATAAAACCTTTGGCCGTTAACTGACTTTTACAGTATGCCCGGGAAGAGAAGCAGCTGGTACATTCTATGTTTTTATTTTGCTCCCAATTTGAAAATTTAAATTAATTCTAGAAAATCGAATAAAAAGTTAATAAAACTTCATGCAATTTTTTTATCTATTTTCTTATCTATACTACTTAAAGATAAAAATACTACAATGCATGTTGAAAATAAAAATAATGTACTTTTTTGTAACTTTACCTTTTCTTGCTATGTCCAGTCGCTTTAGTCAGCGTTTAAATTACAATAAGGTATCCTCCACACTATGCGTCCCAACAGCGTGATATTCCGTTTTACAACCTTGTAAATGGGAAACACGCGTGACTGAGAAAAGTTAACAAAATAATGTAAATAAATATAGGAAAGTAGGAATTAAGGCAGCAGGAGGTCGGTTTTCGCTTAACTTAATGGTCATTTAGTGTGCATTTGCAATGTTTTTGTTTGATATAAATTGCAGGTAGACTGTTGTGTTCTTTTTTTAGTTGAAGTTTAAAATGATATCTCAATACTGCATGTATGTATGCTAACAGTATGTTTAAATACAAAAAGTTAAATCTGACGTACATAATTTTACAATATTTACATTATTCAATAGGTTTTTTAGATTTTTTATGGTTTTGATCTTCTATCAGATATATCGTGTTTCACAATTTCAAGCAATAAAGAATGATTAATTCTCAACAACCTAAATGAAATGTTGTTATTTTAACTTTGTGTAACGAACTTGTATAGACTGGCTTGGGTCTGGGACCTGGGTGAAGAATAAGATAGTTGCACTTTGAGTTCTCCATACCACTTACTTAGGAATTTCATTGATGTTTATTTTCGTTATTTAATGACTTTTCATGTACCTTCAATATTTGCATCTAAGGTATTATCTACACCTGTTATAGTCGCACAGTTAAAACCGTTACAAAAAAATTGGCTGCTCGAAACATGAAAAAGAAAATGGGATGAAAAGACTAAATAAAACATAAGTTTCATGAAATTTTTTTGAGCTGACTAAAACTTGAAACAACTGACTAAATTAAGGAGATACAGTATTAAAAATTCCCTAGTTAATATCAATTTTTAATTTACCTTTAATAACAGTGATGAAGCTGTTTTCCAATATGTTTTTGTTGAAATCCATATCTTGTATATTAACTTACGTTGAACCCATAAACCATATATCACAATATCCGAACAGGAAATATCACTTCCTCCAACAAATCTAAGAACACATACGTCATACTATATTAATGATCCAGGTCTCAGCTAAGGTGTTAGATATAATACCTAGGTCAGTGGTTCTCAAAGTTTTCGCACACAAGTTTTTTAAACCTTTTTATCATGGCGACATACACTTTTATCTTGTGTCTGAATCAGTGTCAGTTTTTTTGGTCTTGATTATTTATCATTTGTTCAATTTTTCTTTTAGAATGATACTTGAATAACCGAAAAAAACTCAAAACTTGGTCAGTAGTTTAACATAATAGAAATAAATTCTGACTATTAATTTAGTGAATGTTTTTGCTACAAAATAAGTTGCGGAATAGTTTAATAAATGTCAGAAATATTTATTTATTTATTATTTTATTTAAATGGTCACCTGCGGGCAAGAGTTTGAGAGCCACTGGTCTAGACCAAGACTAGCTCAGACCTTAGCAGTGCAGTGATTAATGAGCCACTGGCGTTGACAGCGAGGTTCTGAGGTGAATTCATCCATTTATATACAGCGTGTTATAAAATTCAATTTTATTGTAATACGTCTTGTGAGAAGGAAACTTCGTGCGATATCTGCGAATCGTCGGAGAATTTTTATTGGATAAGAAAAGTTAGTTTTATGATATCAGTTATTTTAAAGTCTTTTATGATGTTGAGGAATAATGTCCACTTTTGTGTGATGTGGTTATGGAGTTTTAAACTATTGTGAATGTATAAAATTTCTAGTTTATTCCAAAATCAACAGTGAATTTTATTCCAGAATATAAAATCGGCGTTTCGGTTTTTTAAAAACAGCCTCATTTCAGTAGAGAGAATGAATGAATGCTACGCTCGAAGACTAAGAAGCAGATGGAGATGGAGATGACTTTTCCCGCTATCAATTTGACGCCTGACATCTCAGTCACTCGTGACCACGGGGTCTGCAAAAACATCGAGTTAAATTGTAAAATATACATTGCACGCAGTTAAACTGACAACTAAGTGATTTATTTTAAAGTATATGAGTATTATATTTTAAAAGCTTTATTTTGCATTTTATAATGTTTAAATATAATTTTACATACATGCATATCTTCACGCCGTTATTTCTTATAGGGTAGGCAGGACAAGAAGGCTTTCAACCCATCTGATGTCAAATTTGATAAATTTGGAGGGATCTTAATGATGTAAAGACACTATTGCAGTGACAGAAGGTCATCCTACTGCCACAAAAAAAAACCTCTTCCCCTTAACTAACTTTTACAATCTGCCCGGGAAGAGAAGCAGCTGGTAAATTCTATGTTTTTCTTTCGTTCTCAGTCCAGCATATCAACTTAACTTAGCTATATCTGTGTGACAATTTCAACTCAACTCTTCATGTCGTTACAAATATCAATCCTTACACACTGCCACGTTTATGATAATATCATTATCTCAGCACCCTGTATACGAAGCAGTGTATCTTAGATGAGTCGGCACGTCTCGTTGCCGATCGCCACTTGAACTGTCAATTAGAAGATATTGAACGAACATGATTGACGAGCGTGCCATTGTAGCTGTATGCAAATTTGCTGTGGTAGCTTCTATTCTGGGAGGATATGAGTTCACTTTGATTTAAGAGTTACAGATGTTATAGATTAATATAGACATATAAAAATAATTATGTAAAGCATTGTAGTACGTACCAAGGTTAACCTGGAAATCATTAATCTAAATCCAGGCTTATCATAGAGTATTTCAAGAATCAATTTCGTTTAGAAATGTTTATTTCAATCTGCACATTCATACCGCAGCGCAGGCCCAAACTAACCAATATTCTATGGAGCATTTCCTTCTGATGACTAGAGTTTTTGGATTTATTTACGTTAGTATGTGACAATTGATAAAAGTATCAAAAACTTTTCGATAAAGCATATAGATTAATAGGTTGACAACACTACACATATTAGACATGCCAGACAGAGGCACAAGAATAAAAGTCACGGAGAGAGTATAGCGAAGCCTTTGCCCAGCAGTCATCATCATCATCACAACTCTTTGAAATGAGCCCACTGCAGGGCTATGAGTCTCTCCTGACGAAGAGGTGTAGGCCATAATCCACCAAGCTGGCCCAGTGCTGGTTGATGAATGTCAAAATTTTCAGGGCGCCGAAATGGCTTCTGATAAACCCAAACGACTGCTGTATACAAGTATAAAGCACCCGGGACCGGCTGCTGAATGTGCCCTCCAAAGCACGGAAGCAGTGGTTAAATATAATAATATATGACGATAATTAATTACGCTTTCTTTTACTACCAAAAATCCAAGACTTTGAACATATGTTTATCAAAAATATCTGATTAAACACTCGTATGGGTAGTTGGAATTTATCAAAGGCATCAATCATTTCATACTGCCTATACATCAAGGCACATTATTCATATCTCACACAGAACTCAGATACTCGATATGCAATAAACAATGCATCGCTCGTTTGACAATTAAAAAGCCACAATGATATACATTGTGATTCAAATCCGCAATAAAGTGATAAATAATCATTTCCCCCAGATATATGGCGGTAGTCGGCGATAAAGCAAACCGATGATTAACAGATCGTCGGTTAATAGCCCCGTGTGTTTAGGGTTGTCAAAAATAATTATAGAACTAGATATTTCAAATTTTAAGTTATTCCGTTGTTTTAAGAAATACCATTTTAAGTAATGCTATGCAACTATACATTTAAACAAGCTCTTGACTGCTTTTTAAATTTTTGATAAATTATTTTAATTACCAATACTATGTGGGTCTTAAGGTGAATTACAGAATCCCATTTAAATAATTGTCCGTTACGCCATGAATCACTCTGTATTTATCATTTATAAAAAGAAAAACAAGAGGCGACTGAAGAAAAACAAGATCATTTTAAATTACTTTAAATTGACATTTCCTAATAGTATCAATTTTGTGATTCACTTTTCATCATCATTTGTCCATTTACCTGCATTCTTAAATTTTATTAAAATTAATGATTGTTAATTTTTTTTGTACAGTTGAAAACCCTAGCATTCAAATTGTATTGTTAGTATTGGAATCGCTTTATGACCGTAAAGGCGTTTAATCATGCAACCGGTATTGGTATTGTAATGAAGAATACTTCATAACATTTTTATGAGACTCAAACTTCAAAAGGGAGTATTTTAAATATGGAACTATTTGGTTTTTCCGTGTAAAAATAAATTGAAAATATTTTTTAATATACTTTTTGATACTTATTTCGACTGCTCACATTTCCTACGCCATAACCATTCTGTTCTTTATCTTATCGACTTCAGAGGTAATTAAGAAAAACTAAACAAAAGAAAAATCTCAAGCACCTAAAAGTCATTAATCGCAAAAATACGACAATCACATCAAAGGATTCATTTTTCTTTTTTTTTATCTTTGATATCAGCTATTAATTACTGTCGGCAGCGAAGCGAAGATTTAACCCCTTCCCAGTAAAACGGGGAAAAAATAACCGAAAGCTATTTTCACGCATTTGCAGGCCTTCAAACTTATTGTTTTTTTTTTGGAAAAAAGACTTTGAAATATAGAGATTATCAACTTTGACGAGGAAAATCACTTTTGTAATAAACTTTTTAGAAGTGTTCTTTTTGTGTTTTCTTGACAGTTCAAAGGGTGGCGACTGAAGTGTTAAAATTGAATTCTTTATTAGTATTTTCAATACGTTTTTTCTCAATATTCGATTTCAAAGTGTTTTTATTTTACAGAAAGCGATTTAAGGATTTTATTATTTACGCTATGATTCAGTTCAGATATTATTAAATAGTAGGTATTATATTAATAGAAAAACATATTTTGTATCATTAATAACAATGTTGCCCCAAAATACGCCTTATTAAAAAATACAATAGGTCGTATCTTAGTATGCATCCTGAACAAACAAAGTTTAAAGAAATTGGTTTCAAGTAAGCAGCAAATATTCAGAAACCCAAAAAAATTAGTATGTATTAAGAAAAAGCCTTCTATAAAAATGCTGAGTTGCTGATGTCAGGGGATATTACCAGTATTGTGCTGCGATATTATAATTTAAAAATATATAATACCATAATATTATATCTACTCTATATAATAAATTCAGTTTTCAAAATCTAATTTTAGGAATTCCATAATTTACTCCCACCATTTTTAAACAACGAACCAGAGACCATTGAAAACCGTTGCGGATCGTCGCATTCCATTTTCAAACGGAAACATCGTTGATATAGAACATCTTCTTTGTTCTTCGTTCCATTTTTGAAGTGGAATCGTTGAGTGCACGTGCAAAAAGTTTAATTTTGTTCGTACGGTACAAAGGTTAATGAATGGTTTGGAAAATTAAGTAAAGAGATACTCGGGTTGGCTGGAACATCCTGTATAGCAGATAAAGAATGGAAGTAAAGGTCAATGACTTGAAAGGATTAAAAATGTTGCAGAATAGTTCAAAAATGTATACGTAAAGTTAAATTTTTAAAACATAAGTACATTCTGTAGGATCCGGTGCTCCTTAAGAAAAGTCAGCGAAATTTTCATATGCTTCAACTGATTATTCTACAAATTTTAATAAATAAAGTTCATAGGCAAGAACTTACGACCAGGTGAATACAGTACGCATTAGCCGACTACATCATGAAACATTTTATTCTTAAATATATTTAATGAAAAATACATACATACATACATAACGTCACGCCCGTATCCCTAATGGGGTAGGCAGAACACCAGAGGCTATAAAAACCATCTGATGTCATGTTTGAAAAATGATCACTTCCCGTTTGCGTTCGCTCCCGAACGGTCGCGTCTGCGGCCGCTCCCGAGTGTTCGTATTGCGCTGCCCTTGTTCCCTCCCCCGCACTCGTGCGGGTCAGGTGCCAAGTTAAGCTCTTTCGGAAAGTTTTCTCTTGTGGAGGCTGTGTGGTGTCGGGGCTAATTCATCTGCCCTTTTCAGGGCGGACCCGACTGCTGCCGGCCGAAGCATCGCTGGTCAGGTGGATACGTAACCGTGACAACTAAGCCTGATCGTCCGCCGTTCATCGGCAATAGGTCCGTTCTAGGTCGTTTTCTTTTTCAGCGCAGTTTGTCTTCGATAGACTTTCTTTCAGCCCAGCATTATGCCTCGACCTGAGTGTGCCGAGCATCAATGCGAAATCAATCGTCGTCGTATCAAGAATCTCAAACTTGACAAACAAGCCCTTGAGGGATGGTCGCAAGACTACCGAAGGGAGATCTCCAATTTGAAGGAGGAATTATCATCTCGTCCCTCGTCTTCAGATTTCAGTCAGTTATCTTCAGAGTTCAGTCAGTTGTCTTCTGATTTCAGTCAGTTGTCCAGCGAAAAACAATCACTGGAAGCCCAACATGCCGCCGAGAAGGAAGCCCTTCTCTCCGAGAAGGAAGCCCTTCTCTCCGAGAAGGAAGCCCTTCTCTCCGAGAAGGATGCCCTTCTCGCTCAAATCGAGTCCTTGCGAGAGCAATGGTCCGCTCGTCCTCAGGTTGCCTCCTCTTCACAGGGGTTCCAAACCGATTCTCCGGCGTCTCCAGATCCAACTGAGTTCGTCGATCCTTTTTCAGATCGCATGTTGGTAGATTCCACCGCATGCAAACGGAAAACTACCCCGCCAGGTAGCGATTCCGACTCAGCTCCTTTAGTTCCAGAATCTCCTGCTCCGTTCACAGAGGTTCGCAAAAAGTCCAAGTCTAAGAAGAAGAAGCAAGATGCTTCTTCGACTTTATCTCCATCCGTTTCAGCTGCTCCAGCCGCTGTTCCTGCTCCGCAAAATGTCGCACCGGCGTCTGCTCCTGCGTCTTTTGTTTCAGCGATCCCGGCGTCCCAGCCTGCGTCGCAATCAGATTCGGCTCCGCCGAAAGTCAAGTCTCCGCCCCCCGTCTTTCTACGGGACAAGAGCCAAGAGCCGCTGGACCGAGGTCTCAGCTCTCTGCGGAACGCACTCCCCGAAGATCCAGTATAGTAAAGCATCCAATGTGGGTGACTCTATTAAAGTCGTTGTCTGCTCAATTTCTGATTTCAGGAATTTCACTCGGCTTCTTGCTGACAAGAAGCTCGAGTACCACACTTACGCCCTCCCTGAGGAGCGTAAGATTCGTGCAGTCCTCAGGAACGCGCCGTTCGAGCTCTCGAACGAGCAAATCCAAGAGGACTTGTCTTCTCAAGGCTTCCCCGTCGAATCTGTGCACAAAATGCACAGCCGCCGAGGCAAGCAGTTCCCACTTGCGCTAGTAATCCTAGCGAAGAGCCCGCAAGGGCAGTCCATTTTCAGAGGCAAGCTCACCGTGTGCGGTCTCTCCAACATCCGAGTCGAAGCTCCACACAAACGAGGTTTCCCAGGTCAGTGCCACCGCTGCCAATTATATGGTCATGCGGCGGCAAATTGTCATGCTTCCCCTAGGTGCGTCAAGTGCCTAGATCCGCATGGGACTAAGGAGTGCTCTCGCACTCCCGAATCGCCCACCGCTCCGTCCTGCGTCTTGTGCGGCCAGTCAGGCCACACAGCAAACTTTCGCGGCTGCCCCAAGGCACCGCGTGCTGCCAGGGCTACCGTGAAGCCCATCGAGAACTGGAGAGAGCGACCGCAGCCTAGCTCGGACGCCCCTCCAGTCAGTTCAAAGGCCCCCAAGGCCTTTACTTCTATCGTTCCAGGTCAGCGCAGCCGGGTCGCGACTCAATCGCAACCGGCCGCCAAATCGGCTTCCCAGTGCCAGAATGCAAATGGTTCTCAAGACCGCATGGCGTTCTGGATCCAGCTCGCTCCCATCGACGAGATCCTGGCTTTCGGCGCCGCTCTCGACGCCAGCCCAGAGGGTTTCAACGGTGCTCTTCCGGTCCTAACCAAGTTCGCTCCCCTTATCAGGAAACTCCAGCAAGCTCAACGTTTCTAAACGTAGTCCTTCTTTCCAGCATTCCTATCTCAGAGTGAGTCTGATCACTCTAGATAATATCTTAGTTTCAGCTTTGCCATTTCTGCTAATCTTAGCTTTGTTTTTTTCTCTTTTCAGTTCCCTTTGGTGGCAGCCGTCTGGATGCCGCTCACTGCGCAGCCTCTCTCTCCAATTGGCTGTCGCTCCGATGAAGACTAATGGCCTCAATCAAGGTGAGTCAGTAAAGGGGGATGTTTAGTGGGTATGCTCGGCTTCACTGAGTGAGTCTCCACACTGTCTGGGCATTCTATTTGCCGTTAGCCACTGGGGTTAACAGCCTATAGAATGCCCATTCGTCCGTAATAGGATTCATCCTCCTCCCGCTAAAGCTTGCTTTACTGGTTAAAGCTTGTTTTAGGGGGTGCCCAAAATTTTCTGTGGCGGAAAAACAAAAAAAAAAAAAAATGTTTGAAAAATTTGGAGGTATTATTATGATGAAGAGAGACTATAGCAGTGACAGGAGGTCAGCCTGTCGCCCGCAAAATTGCCAATAAATACTCCGTCCCTTAACTGACTTTTACAGTTTTCCCGGGAAGAGAAGCAGCTGGCACATTCTATGTTTTTCTTTCGCTCCCAGTCCAGCATGGAAGCTTGAAGATAATAAAATTATAATTGATCCTGCCGTCAAATGTGGTAACTATTCATAAACATTCAAACCATGGCTTTAATCGCACAAGAGCACTTCTTGAGTTTTCTGTTTCATACCAAATTGACGACCACTTTGGCGTTGGGGTAAACCTATCTGCCTGAGACGCCAGTGGTTGCGGGTTCGATCCCCGCACGGAACTAGAAAAAAAAAATGTTCCGTGTCTGGGTGTTTATCTATTTATGTATTTATATTCTAGGTTCCCCCCTAGTTCGCTATATGGTATCCCATAACACAAGCTATGCTTACTTTGGGGCCATGTAGTTGGTGTGATTATCTGGGGATTTTATTATTATTATTATACCATGCTCTAAGACGCCCAATATATTACTTTACCGATTCGTGCCATAGTATGAAACACGATATTTGATTTTGACATCGCTTATTCTAACGCCTGTCATTTAAAAAAAACGATTGCTTTAACTAACGATTTGAAACGTATTAAAAAAATTTATTTAATAATCTAAGCAGTTCAAGATTAGCTTCAGAAGTTATTAAACAGTATCTATATCTGAAAATGATTGATGTTTTTACAAATGTATGGATAGAAACCAAATTTGATATTTCACGTACGAATATCCATTCTTATTTTGAAATGCAAACTTTGAATGGAAATCAAAGGGCTATTTTGGCATGTTGACAAATAGAATATGAATTGAAAATAATATTTGAAAGGTCTTCACGGTAGTTTAAACTTAAACTCAAGAGAATACGGTGTCTTTCACTTTATTGTCAAGTATAAAGGTTTTCTATTATCAAGGGATATACGCCGATTTGCGTCTGATTTCAAAGGTATACGAGTTTATGTTACTTTGTTAAAAATATTTACTTGGTTTTTGTGTGAGGGACTGTAATAAGCTGCTTATGTCCAAGTTGGGAGTTTATTTTTATTTGCAAAGCTTTGAAAAATCGCCTTTGGATACGGGTTATCTTATTTATTTGACTTTCGATATGTTGTGTCAATCGGACATCTATTTTATTATTATTGTTTTTTTTTTTTTATATTCTGTTATAAAATGTTTTATTTGATAGTCGACTAAGCCCCAATTTCTCCGTGAAATAAAACGCGACCAATTTGAGTAGAACTTCACTTAACTTCAGACAGAGCCGAGATTTGTTAATCTAGGTTCAGAAGGAAATTGGGGCTTAGCGAAGCTGTTTTACGTCAGGATAACATGTCATGGAAAGTGACTAAACCAAGTGACCGATGCTTTGAGAACCATGCTTTATTGTCTACTCTATATTCGTATGCGGTCGACTATAATGAGCCAAACCCATCCTAAATCCATGGAAAAATCCAAAAAACCAGGAGAGTTTCTGCGATACATTTTCTTCATGGGATCTCTTGGTAATTCTTACTGCACCTGTGAGAAGAGATAGGGTTGTGCTATGCAAATAAAAACTGCAAGTAATAGTAGCAAATATTATAATCTCTTCTGGTAATCCAGCTGATACGCAAAAGGTTATGGGTTTGTTCCCTGTTTTGTCAGAAAAGTTTTTAATATTCAGATTGGTAGCTGTTCCATGTTTTTAAACAAAAATATGTTTAAGTACTTAAATATATATATACCAATATCATTATCACAATTTTTACTTAGTTTTTAATATCAGAGTCTTTAAGGAGCTTTACAAAAGTAATATGATGAATTATTTCGTAACATAACTTACATTCTAACTATGCAGAGTAAAGAAACACTGATGAAATGATTTTTTTAAGTAACTTTTCAAACGTTCAAAGAAATCTAATTCATAACTTAACTGCATAAATGTAAGCCTCAAATTACAATACACCGAAAAAACTTCTGTATTTCATATTCATCACTCCATCAGATATTTCTAAAAACCGGGTCCCTTGGGGCAGGGTTGGTTGAACGGTTTTTGATGGATCACTGCTCAGGGAGGTACCGAATAATGCTTTATGATAACATTCCGTGTGTAATGTTTACGTATTGGCATAAAAAACTTGAAATTTGGTATCCTTTTAGTTGATTTTTTTGCATTTTTATGAATGCAAACCGTGAAGTCGTTTCGTAATTGAACTGTAACAGTATAAGCTTATCATTAATTGTAATTAGGCTTTATGAAAGCAATTTTGTTTTTAATATTATTGACTATTAAGTCTATTATACAGGGTTGATTCTTAGTCACCAGCAAAATTTAAATGTTAGGTTTTTTGATACGATATAAATAGGCCTGCATATTTATTTTAGCGTCGCTCAGAGCAAAAACGTAGAAATATCAAACTTAAAAAAAAATAGTCGCTGTTGATAAACATAGCTACTACGACATGGCATTTCATCGATAATACTACGACGTAGTCCTACAAGATGTATTGCAGTAGCGCGTGGCATGGTATTTTAGGGTCACCAAGCTTTGCTTAATATGTTAGCGGATATATTAATTTCCTTGTTAAAAAAATCATACTTTTTTTGCAAAAATCGTTTCTTAATACTTATTGTGTAAAAAAAATTTGGCCGGTGACCACAAATCAACCATGGGTCCATCTATGTATAATATTCAATTATATTTTAATAGCAGATTAAGAAAGATGAATACGTAAATTACGACAGAAAACGTTTTCTCAAATGTTTTTATTCATTAAAATTTCAAAATTATTCTGAGTCAAAAATCTTAAATCAAAATTTACGTTTAATCCGTAGTTAACGACTTCACAGTAAGTAATAAAAATGATTCCATCTAATTGTATGTATTTTACTCAAAAAGAAGAATTTTGAAATTTTGATTTATGAAAAATATTCTATTTTTTTTTAAATTTCAAATCCACTCATCGTTCTTAAACTGCTAAAATATTATTGACTTTAATAGACGGACCCTGTATATAAAGGAATTTAACACTTCAAGGCTAGATCTATTGTCTATAAATTAAGGATGTTATGTAAAATAACCCCATGATTGCTCCAGAACTACATAATGAAAATAATATTATACGCGAAAATAAAATTCGGTTTAAAGCATTTCATTTAAGATTATCTATTTAGATGTTATTTAAGATAAACGGAAAAACTTAAGATTTAAGATTAAGGAAACGCAAACGTTGTTGTTTTTTAATCTGATGATACATTAAATAAAATACTCTTACGCATTTAATAACCTTTAACATTTCAACTCTTCATACCACGCTCATAGGATATAGCTATTCTTAGTAATCCACGGATACAATATAAACAAACAAATATATCATTAACTTTGGGTAATGATATATTAGAGTCTCCATCTAAATTGAAACTTTCAATATTGTATTACACTAAATATTGAATTACTATCTCCAATTACCGAGCTAATGGTGTAAATCAGCGGCTCGGAATCTATTAGCGAGCTCATTACGAAGTTGCATAATTATGTACTATTTATTACTAGAATAGTATATAAGACAAGGTCTATGTAATGCTTAAATTATATTGATTATGGTTATTATAGAAATTCCGGCGATTAAGAGAATTCGGTCGTATACAGGATGTACTAAAGCTCAATTTTAGGAGGGCCGTAGCGTACGTAGTAATCGTAGAATTTTGTTTTTATAAAAAAAAAATATTACTGAATAAGTAATTGCATTTGATAACAGAATCAACTTTTAAAGAACAAAATGAACAAATTTATTTTTGTCTACTGCAATTGAGATTTTCAGTGCAATATGCAACTATCACTATCAAGCTTTGTCCATTGTTGTATTATAATTTTAAATATTTAATCTAGATATTTCTTCTTATTTGTGGAGAAGAGACATTTACATTATTTACAAAAATATTTAATATTTACTCAATGATATACCATGTCTGTAGCACTTTTGTGCTATTAAGCTTAGCTATTATAAAATCAACCATCTCACACAGGGTTCCTTATAGAACACCCTTGCATCATGTAGTCAATCAAAATTTAATACAGAAACTTTAATTTATAAAAATAATTGAAAAAAATTACAATTAATATGGAATTTAACATGTAGATAATATTGTCCTAAGTTTACAAAATTCATAATTGAAATTAACATAATATATTTATTTATTTACTCTATATTGCATACAATTACAAAAGTGATTTCAAACAAGAAGAATTATATATTATTGTATAACAATTGGCGGTCTTATCGCTAGCAAGCGATTTCTCCCAGACAACCCCAGGATATATACTGGCCATGATCATTATGTCCTTAAGTTGGACGTTACCTTTGATGAACTGTAGCCAGTGCATGTTTGCCACAATAGTTGCAACTTAAAATGTAGTACTTTGTAGTGTTCTGTTTTATACGGCCCTTTAAGTTTTCAGACTAATATCTCCATAATAATCCGTTTGACGCTCTTTTCAAAACCAAAGTGTCCCAATATGGCCACGATCAACTAAGAAGGTGATAAGCCTTTTTTCATTTAGCATTCCCTTATTTAGAGGAAGACTAAGTTACGTAAGTAGCATTCACCACCTCTCATATAAAGTTTACTGATTTTGGGGCGCCTTTCTCCGTCAAAATCAGAAATATTTCTTAGACGAAAAAACAAAAGATTATTTATGTTTTGATTTAACTAAGGACACGAGATATGTAACGTGTTGTTTATTTGTGAATTCTCAATATTTTGGCACTGTTGCAGGCGCCTCACATAGATGACATCATGACCATGGCAAATATAAAAAAAAGTGCTAAAAATCTCATTTCTAAGACTTGCTTTTTTTAATATATTATATGGATAGGATAGAAAGTGCGCATGAAGATGATGGCGGTATACGTCTATTCACGAGATATAACCTATTCACTCGACACTTTAAAGTACCAGGACTGTAGTGGTCAGGGAAAACAGACGTAGGCAGATCGTTCCACAAATTGGGAAGCCGTACCAAAAAGAAACTATCGAAGCGTTTTGTTCGACTTTTTGGTTAATCCACTATTAGAGATGGAAGTTCTGTCTGCGTCTGATAGTCCGGTGGTAAAAAGAAGTGGGTTCAATTTGGTCAAAAAGAGCACTCGCACACTCTCTAAAATGTAGCCGATAAAATACTGTCAAACAGGCAACATTACTTTTAAGAAAAAAAAGCATGTTTCGCAATGAATGTACATTATTTATGAATTAATCTATTCTTCGGTACACTAAGTTCAACGAAATAACTCTAGTAGAAATAAAATCAATTAAGAGATTTGCGTATAATTTATGTCGATCGTGTAATTATATCACACGGCGATTGATCAGCTACTCAATCAGGAAACGGTTGATTTGAAACCATCCAGTGTGTGAAACGTGTGCATTAGAGTAAGGCAATTTATGTGGGAAATTATTAACTTAGAATTGATTAAACTTTAATTTAGCAGAAAGAGACTTTAATATAATATGATAATTTAATATCACTACATTAAACTAATTTCTTTTTAACTATAATTTATTAATTTCTGGGATTTTTAATACGTTTTTCGATATTGTTTTTGCTCTTCCGATATTGAGTTGCTCTGACAAGCACCAAAATGTTAAAGAATTATGCTCTAATAAACTAAAACATATTTACCAAAACAACTTTCTATGTTTTATCATAATTATGCCTAGATAAATTATTGACACAGTTTTAAATTGGAAAAGGAAATGGCAATATCAAATGTAGAATAATTGGTTCTTTAAGATCATTTAGAATTATGTGACGACAACTTTTGTGATGGCGTAAACTTATCTATCTCAGACGTCAGTGGTTGCGGGTTCGATTCCCGCACGGAACAAGTAAAAAAAAATATCCGGATCTGGGCGTTTATCTATATAATTATGTATTTTATATTCTACGTTCCCCCCTAGTTCGCTACATGGTATCTCATAATACAATCTCTGCTTACTTTGAGGCTATGTAGTTGGTGTGATTGTCTGAGTATTTCATATTATGATACTCAAAAACAAAGTATAAAAAAATAATGAAATATAAAATGTTATTAAAAAAATGAAGAATTCATTTTATAATTATAAAATGAAGAAATGCCCAAAGTTTACCACAGCTTTATTACTAAAACCTCATTTAAAACACTTTTTTTGTACTGAAAAGATATAAAATCAAGAACAATACTAAAATATTCATATTTGTCTATATTAGACAGCAAACAAATTGGTTGAAAGGTTTAGGAAGTCTCCCTCTCTTTCCGTCCAGTTCATAGCAATTGAATATAGTGAATTTTTGCTTTTGTTTCGGTAAACAGTATGTAAACGACTCGTATTTTGTGTTAGTTTTTTATCTGATGGGGTTTGTGTACGTACGTATGAATAATTGTTTATGTGCAAATTCTCTATACAAACGAGAAGTCGCTTTCTAAACCATACAATCCTGTAATATAAAAATATAACAATAAAGCTACTGTTACACATGCTCATTTTTAGCACGAAAGCATGCTTCAATTGAGCACTTGCTACGTAGTAGCATGTGTGTCCGTATGTTGCTCAAAATTAGCATGCTTACATCGACCACGCTCGTAAATCGACAGGCTATCAGCGCGACGCGGGTGAACTGAGGCGTGCTTTAAGCGCATCTAAACAGGTTTGCTTTTTGAGCATGTTAGTATCGATCAGTCGTTCATACTTAAATATATAGGCATACTTAAAACTAGCATGCTTATTGATCATACTAAATAGCACGTTTTTAGCATATTTTAGAGCACATGTAACAGTAGCATTACATTCAACAAACTGCAAGGCCCAAGTCAAAACACTGTCCGCTTGTTTTGTGTCAATTCTCAACTTTATATTACAATGTAACTGAATGCAGAATTGTTCACTGTCATGATCACCATGGAAAGCCTGTAAAAGTGTATGTTTTTTTATAGACAAATTAACTTTACATTGTTTGTGTTTTAGAGCACTTAAATTTTACTTTATTATTGAAATTTAAACTAAGCAAAAAAACACTTATCCAATGCTGTGGATTCCTCGCAAACACTTACGTCACGAGTATTAACTCACGAAAAACAACGAAAAAATTTGAAATAAATACTATACAAGATGTAATGCAATTAATGTAATTCAATTAAAACTCTTTTCTTTGATATATAGAATCGCGAAAACTTTAAACCTGTTGTTAAATTTTAAACCGATTTTCCCTCCGTATATTTTATCCAGGTTCATCTGTATTCCACCATGTTTTTCTTACTTTCTTTACTCCGGCGATTGGGATGAAATCGTTCGCAATTGTTTTGTACCGACTTGATTTCGAATTTCATTAGCTGTACACTGAAAACAAACTATGCATTTTTATTTAGAGTTTTGCTAAAAACTCCGTATTTTGAATTCTTTAATAACACAGGTTCAATGCACTTTGGAAATTGATAAGGTATGGACTAAGGTATGAACTGCATATCCTGTAGTTTAAATATGATTACAAATATGTCATACTTATCCGGGGATGTTTGGGTTATTAAAATTTTACCGTTTATAAACATATTCACTAGTTTTTACACTTTTGGTTTGAATATGAATGCGGAATCCGTTTGAGTGCGTTTTGGTGCAGTTTTAGGCACAGTTATCGCAAAAAACTTTACATCAAACATGCATCGGGTTGCCTGGAAGAAATCGTTTAAAGCGATAAGGCCACCTAAATTGTCGTTTATTGTTTAATAAAATATACATAAGTATTTTTAAAGTTAATGGCAATAAAGAGTATTATTATTTTTGTCCCTTTGATCTGGCTGAGATTTATAAAGGATAAAGCAGCTTTGCGCTGTTTTACTTACATCAACTTTGATTTCTTATTTAATTTTATGCTCACATCGGCGATGGGGTAACACTATCTGCCTCAAACGCCGGTGGTTACTGGTTTGATTCCCGCACGGAACTAGAAAAAAAACTTTTTTGGGCCTAGATGTTTATCTATCTGTATGTATTTATGTTCTTGGTCATTTGGCTACATGGTATGTAATAGTAAAATTTAAGCTTTGCTTAGTTAGGGCTATGTAGTTGGTGTAATCGTTTGGATACTTTATTTTCTTATTTATTTCTTGTTTTTTTTATATTGTAAGTATAGGACGTTTGTCTTCCATGCCACCTGATGGAAAGGGCGCATGAAGACTATGGTGTTACACGTCCACCCACGAGAAACCTAAGTTCCAGGACTGCAGTGGTCAGGAAAAACAGACGCAGGCAGATTGTTCCACACCTTTGGCTATCCGCACCAAAAAGGAACTATCGAATCGTTTTGTTCGACTTCTTGGTAAATCCACTATATAGGGATGGAAGTTCTGTCTGCGTCTGGTAGTCCGGTGGTAAAACGGGTGGGCTCAATTTGGTCAAAAAGAGCACTCACACTCTCAACTAAATGTAGCCGATAAAATACTGTCAAACAAGCAACCTTACGACGATGCTCCAGTTGATTAATACCTTTCTTAACAATTGAGTGCTAAAATTGTGTTTACTTTATTTTTTCGGTATATCTTTTTAGCTTTTTCAATGCCAGCGTTACTATTTCAGTTAGTCCTTTACGTATAATAAATAAAAGTTTCTGCTTTATAATTTCGAAAATCAAAGGTAAAATATCTTTTGTTTGGACTTGCAACTAGTCATTAACGAACAATCAAAAACTAATCGATACTCTATTCAAATACGGATTCAACCCTTACAATACATTTAGTAAATAGTGCTAAATCACGGCCATCTATAAAGCAAGCAACATGCACTATCTAACGTCTAGACTGATGTTACAGCTATTAATCATTGCTTTTTGTGCTCCTGCCTTGATGTAAAGCAGCACTTAGCATAATTACTAGGTTGAAGAAATTCACCATACTGTGCTTATTAGACTAAGATTAATGCTCAATCTATTCCTATCTTGTGCTTTTAATAATATTAATAATGTATATTAATATTATTAATATTGTAGTATGTTAATCATCTTCTACACTGTTATAATTCTTTCGATAATTATGTAGGTAACTCAGGCATGATAAAACAAATTCTGTGTATATATAATAAATAAATAAAATCCCCAGACAATCCCACCAACTACATGGCCTCAAAGTAAGCGAAGCTTGTGTTATGAGATACCATCTTTTGCTATCTCCCGTACTTTAATGACTCAGTTGGTAACTATTTTACTTCTTGGATATTCGTATACGTCATGCTTAACCATTGTTTATCGGTGACTAAAACAACATTTGAAATTATTGTCATCTAAGGGTGTTATTGTCATCTAATCGAAATTGATCGACGGTCAACCGAGGCGGCGTCGTTCGAAGTCGACCAGTTTTTTTGTCCTAGTTAAATTAGGTACTTACTATTCCATTCTACCATCGATTGACGCCGTCAATCGATTGGTGTAAAAACACTGTAATGGTAATTGAAGACTTCTCACGACTACGGATTACGGCTTAAGCCTCCTCGGCACCCAGATGAGAGAATCATATCCCTGCAGTGGGCTCATTACACAGAGTTGTGATGATAATTGGTAACGAAAAGTTTCCAATTTATTTTAAAAAGAAAAAAACAAATCCCTTCCACTCAAAAGATGGCGTTGGTAAAAAGTTCGCTGTCAAAATTATATACCTTTGACATTGCACTTTTGTAAGAAAAGCATGTGGCGTCACCTAATATGAAATCTAGTAACAATTTTTTTTATTTTTAAATGTCACTTTGAAAACCTCTCATTGAAGATAAGATAACAGCACTGAAGCTTAGAAATAAACTAGTTCTTCATAAAAAATTGCCGTAACAAATCACCTCCAATTTTATGGTGAGGGTGAAGAGTTTCCTACCACCAAGCAGGGGTCACTCGGTTTAGGCGCCTTTTATGAAGTGTTTATCCAGGGGCAGTAGAGCTATCCTATACGGTAGCCGAATCTTTATGGAAGAATACCCTTATCGCTCAAAGTTACCAGAATAACTTCTTCACGCCTGTATACCTAATGGGGTAGGCACCAGAGGCTATAAAACCATCTAATGTCGCATTTGATAGTCTTTGAGGTATTATTATGATGAGGAGAGACTATTACAGTGACAGAAGGTCAGCCCATCGCTCTCAAAAACACCAATAAAACCTCCGTCTCTAAACTGACTTTTACAGTATGCCCGGGAAAGAGAAACAGCTAGCACATCCTATGTTTTTCTTTCAAGGGTTCTAAAAAATTTGATGGATTTATTATTTATTTCTGTATTACATTTGATGCGCTAGATGGGTTACACATGTTAAAAAAAGTTACCATTGTTTTAATACATTCATACATAACTTCACGCCTGTATCCCTGATGGGGTAGGCAGAACACCAGAGGCTATAAGACCATCTGATGTCACGTTTGACAAATGAGGTATTATAATGATGGTGAGTGGCTATTGCAGTGAAAGGGGGTCAGCCTTTCGCTCACAAAAATGCCATTAAGCCTCTGTCCCTTAACTGACTTTTACAGTATGCCCGGGAAGAAAAGCAGCTGGTACATTCTATGTTTTTCTTTCACTTCCAGTCCAGCATTGTTTTAATTTCCATCGTAAACTAAAATTGTTTTACCCGCGTAACTATTGATTCCTATTATTTCTTACGAAATTATGTCGTATCTGTGTGATTGTTGCAAAGCACTCTTGCGCTATCTGAGGCTAAGTAATCTACAACAATAAATTTATTTTGTGTCCAAATAATAACACTTATAAAATATTTTGTTTTGTGCGAAATAAAATTTTATTGGAAAACAGAGTTCAAACAACAAAATATTGATCACATAACATAACTTTGTACACCTCACGCACAATGAAATTTAATAATTTTTAATTGAATACATTCGGTTAAGTTTTTCATTTTACAGAAAATAAAAATCGTGGACAAATAAAAATGGATGTGGTAAATTTTAATTGCTTCGTTACCTAAAGAAATACGCTTTTAACAGCAACACACACGTAGCTTCTTTTCTAGAATTTATTTATAAAATAAAGCTAGTTACTTTGGAAAATATAGCTTTCTTATAGTGAAATATACCTATTTTATTTAAAATAACTTTAGAAACGGGATATTTACCATTTAATTTAAACAGTACCGTCGTGATCATGGTGCTTGTAACAGTGCCGAAATATCTAAAACTCAAAATAAATGAAAAACATGGTGAATATCCCGTTTCTAAAGTTAATTTAAATGTAAATGACCATGTCAGTTTAAAAACTTATTTACCTATTTTAAACTCAAAAAATATTTACTTTATTCAGTAAACATAAAAAAACAGCTAAGTATACATTCTAGTGCTAGATTATAATAGGAACATTTTGAGTAGGTATTCCAAGAATATTGCGTAGAAATTGAACAGTGGCACGGTGACATGAACTAAACTTATTATAATGATGTAAATCAGTCGCATCAGTCGCTCGTGACCACGGGGTCTGCAAAGACACCGAAACGTCGAGTCAAAATTTAAAATGTAAATATACGCGAAAAATCCGGTTAAAAAGTGTTTTATTTAATAAATAAATTATGCCATATCTAAAGTTTACAACTTTAAAGCATCACGGGTTTAGTCCCAAACAGCCAATAAAAGGTAAGCGTTCCAGAACTAGCCACTGTCTTTATCTATAGATATAATATCTGTGACTTCGCATTATATTCACTCGACTGTGCTAGCTTTCTTTATACCGGTGTTATTATTATTTTTTGTTACCGTCAAGGAAATGAGGTTCGCTTTTTTGTCTCAGTGCAGCTCATTCTCTTTATTTTCGTATTTTAGTCAGAAATTGTACACATAAAAGTCTCTACTGTTTGTAGTTTTGTGTAAGTCGTCTTTGTTTCAGGTTTCAATTCTGGTCAATTTGCCAACCAGCCGTCAGTACGAAGTAACAAGCTATTACTGCCAGTATCGTGTGATGGAATAGACACGGTATTAAGAGTCAAGGTCAAAATGGTATTAACACTACAAGTGAAGCGCGTCGTAGACTGGACATTGAGTTATTGTTTCTGGTTTAAGAATTATTTAGTATTTAACTGAGGTCGACATGGCGCCGTGGCTACTGTGTGTATCATACGATATCACAGGTTAAGCAACGCTTGGCGCGGTTGGTTCTTGGATAGGTGACCGCCGATCATACATTTCTCAAGGCGACTTCCGTGCTTCGGAGGCCACATTCTACATTCTAGGTCCCGGGTGCAGTATACTTGTATACAGTAGTCAATAGGGTTTGTCAGAAGCCATTTCGGCGCGTTGAAAATTCTGACATTTACCAACCAGCACTAGGCTAGCTTGGTGGATTATGGCCTAAACCTCCTCGTCACCTAGGGGAGAGACTCATAGCCCTGCAGTGGCCTCATTACAAGGAGTATTTATAACTGCTTTATAAAACTGTCAAACGATCATCCAAAATGTAACTCACATACAACTGCTTACTGCTTTGGATGATTTTAATAGATAACAATTACGTTTTTGGGAAACAAATAATCAATCCTCTCTGTACTTATTTTCTCAAACTGAAGATGACGTCGCCGTTCGTTCCTCGCCGATTTTAGGAAAGAGTTCCTTTCTTTGTTAAATTATATCTAAAACTACCAGTAATATTTTTATAAAATTATTTTTATTGCATCACTCTTAAAGCATAGACTACATTTTATAATGAATTTTTGAAGTACACTACTTAAAACATAGTCTAAAATTATGTTTGTATTGAATTTTTGAAGTTTTTGAACTATTACACTCGCCATTTCCATGTCGTCAGAGAGACTATTACACGGTAGTTAGTCATTTAAAGTACGGTAAAATTTTATTTTTTTTAAAACAATAAATGCTTATAATCTATTTCTATAAAATGAATCTTCTGAATAATGAAATTCAAACAGAAAAAACAAAGGTTAAAAACTAAAACCCGACTGTGAAAAACATGCTCTAAAATGTATGAATCAAGAAAATAGCCTCCACTGAAATATTTATGTATTTACATTATATTGATGTTTAAAGGGTATCCGTAATCGTGTGGCGCTTTGGTTTTATTTTATTATTAAAATGAATCTGTTTTGGTATAAAAGGTGGCATACGACCTTAAAGCTGTTTCATTTGATACCCCACACGAAACTATAAAGAAAAAAATTTTTGTTCTGCACTTTAAGTCCCCTAGAGGGCGCTGTAGTCAATTACACGTATAGCCGTATAGTCTATAATCAGCCTATAACCAGCGGACAGTGACGAGGATTACAATGATACCTCATTTGTCCAATTATGATTACTAGTTTAGAAGTTCTGAGGGAAGAGAACACAGGTCACAATCATAAACCTCATTTTTGCTTCACCGTAGTCGGGTGGTAAAATTAAGTAAACAGAATACAGAATAAAATAAAAAAAAATGGTCTGAGTTAAAATTTAAAATTTCAACGCTTCCTTACAAATTTCGTAGAACTGAAGTTGGCACAAACGCATCCTTAAATTTATCAACGTCCTGTATGCAAATTCAAGTATTCCGTATGTTTACGTTACCTATTGTCTTGACAAGCACACAAGCAAAATTACGTGCCATCCATTCGGATTTAAGGCAATCCAATCCATTTGCAAATAGAAGTAGAATTCGTCGGGTTAATTGTTGTAAAAACCAAATTAACTTTACCGTTGACAACTACTTCTGTTTTAGAAAACTCGCCTTTAAAGTTCACAGTTTAAGGATTTAATCGAGCGATTGTTTTATTAGTTAAAGTTTTTGTTATATTGGTTTTAAGTATAGCGACTACGAAATACGAGTATTGTTCATTTTGGTGAGTGAATTGGTTCTGAAATGTGAAAGGATAGACCTCGCGTCAACCATCTTTTGTTTTGTCAATTCCATCAGCTCTCAACTCGTATGATTTAAATTAGGTGCTGTTGCCCGGAAACACCTTATAATTGTTTACGTGTATGGCGGGTTTTATTGATAAATTCAATTTCGTAAATGGAACTATGCTTTCAAAATGCTTCGGGTAGTGGTTTTGCATGTGATGTAATGTTATGTCTCGGAAGGAATGTGTTTGCCTATTGAGATAAGCCAACTCTTATCAAATTCACATAAATTATGATAAAAAAACTGTGAATAGAGATAACACAAAAAAAATTATACTAACTAAATTTTTTTTTATTACTTCAATGCTCAACATAAATTTAAAAAAATAGATTAGTTAATCTGAAGTAGCTGGCTAGTTTTCTTCATATTTGTCAATACAAATAATATCCAAAATTTGGCCTAGTGACTTTATCAATACCTACTTTCTTTTTGTAGCATTTGGCATAAAAAGCGAAGCAAGTTCGTGTGATTATTAATCGCCCATTATAAATTTATCGCAAGATTTTCAAGCCAATTTTGGTGTTGTTGTGTTAACATACTGAGCAAATTCTCATATAACAATTATTTATTTATTTTACAATTTATGTACACACTACAATTAGTTATACGTACGACCAATTTACCTTTCTATGTCGCTAAAACCATATTCTATTACTATTATCCTATTCTTTAACCTAGGTAAAACCCTTATTAAAATCTGTGACGTACTTATTTTTCACCAAACTGACAGACGCTCAGTTGCTTTGTTTTACTATTACAGATATTTGATAAGGGTATGTTCCCTATTTTGATAGACATCGCAAAACATCAAAACATCGAAGCACAGAAAACAGACAATTCGTATTAGGTTTCCCTTAAAATTTACAAAAAAGGGAAAGACGAAAATTTGAGGGTTCCCATTATTACAGAAACGTACGCAATAAAAAATAATAAGACAAACCTAAGGCCTCGTCCACATGAAACGTGATATTTTAAAAGTAAACTGGACGGTATGTGAAGACCTTTAAAATGATACCCTTCAAGGGAGACTCAATTTAATTTGCCAAGGACAGTGTATTGAGAGGAATTCTGAGCATATTGAAGTAATAACGTTGGCTTTGATGTATTTCAATTATTTTATGTTTTGGTTGAAAATATTTGTCCAATTTGAAGGGTATTTGTTTAGTTTAGGAGATTTGATTGGTAGCAGATAAAGGTTCTTTTTTACTATATTTTTATTTTAGTATGATTTCACATTTTGGATTCTAGAACGGCTTAATCAAAATACTCTTCAAATTATATGCTGTGACTGAGGCTAATTAATTGGTTGCTGCTTTTATCCGTACATGAAACGATAAAAAATATATTACCTTTACTTAATATCTCAGTTATTAGCATTGTAAGACCTCGTTTAAGTTCAGCGTCGTCATACATTAAATATAATACATTATACATTAAAATCAATGCTAACATCTTAACTCAACGATTTTGATTCTTTAGCAGATGACATTACTTATCGACCGTCGCTTTTGCCAAAGGGTATCGTTGCCTGTGCTGTGTTAATTTCCATCCAAAATTATAAAAAAATATAATCGCACCATAGCGACTTCTTTTTGTGATTGCACTAAATTAAATTTACAATGATTTCTCGGTTTAGTTATTATTCTTTGTGATCATTATAAAAGTTTGCAATCATGTAGATTCTATGTTGTATCACCAAGCATTTGAATATAAACACCTTGTTAGAAAGCTATAAAGAATTGTTCGATGGGAGCCTTGGGAAGGTCACAGGTGGGGTAGCGCGGCTGCGGGTACGCGAGGGCTGCTCGCCGATCTTCCAGTGCGTGAAGCCGATGCTGTTCGCACTGCGCGAGCGCGTGGACGCCAAGCTGGACGCCATGCTGCGAGTCGGCGTCTTCGAGCCCGTGCCCTGCTCCAACTGGGCATCTCCGCTAGTGCCGGTCACCAAGGCCGACGGATCCTTGAGGGTTTGTGTAGACTATAAAGCAAATCTGAATACCGTTTTACTAATCGATCGTTACCCGTTACCTAAGTTTGAAGATGTACTATTCACCTTAAATGGGGCGCAATTCTTTAGTAAGATTGACTTATCTCAATCATAAAATCAAGTTGAATTAGATGACTCTAAAAAGTACACAGTAATTAACACTCATAGAGAGCTATTTCGTTATAACAGAGTAGTGTTCGGCCTCTCTTCCAGTCCCGGTATTTTTCAACGTATTATGTCAAACTTATTACACGGAATACCTAATTTTTCAGTTTTCATTGATGGTAATTATAGGTGGTAAAACTATTGCGGAACATATGAGCGCTTTGCCAACTGTATTTAAAAAACTCCTCGATAACGGTTTACGATTAAAGAAATCGAAGTGTGTTTTTCTAGCCAGTGAGGTTTCATATTTAGGCTACGTTATCTCGAAGCAGGTTATTAAAGCAGATCTAACTAAAATCGAAGCTATCAAAAACATTCCGCGACCACAGAACGTTTCCGAACTTCGTTCATTTTTAGGTTCAGTAAACTTTTTTGGTAAGTTTGTTAATAATTGTTTGACTTATTTCAAATGTATTTAAATACTTATGAAATAAAGATTCTCTTGACATATACAAAGACACGCTATACAATCTTCTTAACAAAGGCGTGGAATGGAAATGGAAGGAATGTGAGGATGCTTTCATAGGTATTAAAGGTACGCTTATAGGCTCTGCACTATTAGCTCACTACGACCCTAACAAACCGCCATTAGTAACATGCAACGCTAGCGCCGTCGGAGTGGGTGATGTTTTGTCGCAACCGAGCGAGGCCGGCACAGAAGGCCGGCGAACGCCCGGTCACGCTCGAAAAAATATTCACAGATTCATACAGAAGCGTTGGCTATAATTTACTGTGTAAAAAAAATCCTTCAATACATTTATGATAGGAGATTCACTTTACGAACGGACCATAAACCATTAGTTTCGATATTAGGCCCGAATAATGGAATCCCGACGATTACGGCGAGTCGTATGCAGCGGTGGGCTATTATACTGGCAGCATATACATACGATATTGAATACGTACGCACGAACGATAATAAAGTATAGCACTATTTTGTCTCCTAGATTTAAGATCCACAATTTCTTAGGGTTTTTCGAAATATCAGTTTCTATATGTTTGATGTATTGAGAAAACATATCCCGTTCCAATAATTTTGCTCGTGCTCTTAGTAAAACAAAGCTTTGGTGATCGGCAATGTTTTTATATTTCATGTATTTCCTATGGTATTTATACTTTTCTTTTAATATTTTTATCAGAGGAGTTTTAGCCAATGTGGGTATAAATTATTACTGCGTACTATTTTTGTCGGAATATATTTATCTCCAAGTTCGTAAAGATTATTATAGAATTGTAAAACTGCTTCTTCCGATGTATTATTTAATACGAGGTGATACCAGTCTATGTCGTCTAAAATTTTACATATAGAGTCATAATCACCCTTATGACCTAAGTACTTGAGGCGCGGCGCGGCGCACAGCGCGTGCAGCTCCACGAAGTCCGCGGCCACGCAGAGCGCGGGATAGTGCGGATCGAGGCGCACGAGTGGGTCAGCCAAGTGGGACAGCTCATATGCCTCGTCTCGCATCGCCGAAATCATGATAGGCACTTTCAAATCGTCCTTGACACCGTTGACTTTGAAATACATTTCAAGTCGGTCCGCATACGATGACCATACCCCGTTCTTCATGTCGTACCTACTCCGATATCTTGCCGATCGAAATTTTTTTTTATTAATACGCGTAATTAGGTACTAAATAGGTCACTAAACGTGGTGAACCACAATTCGTCCCCACTGTTATACTTCTACGGGATAAGCAAGGAAATACAGCTGAACATTCGAGACTTTTAATCCGAATAAACACAAGTTTACCTACAAGCTTCATACACCACAAATATATTCTCATAATATAGAGAATTTTCATCTACTACTTACTGTAAATTTTACATTTGAAACAATAAGGAAATTAACGAGAAACTTTTATCATTATGTTTCATATCAAAATACACTCAGACGAAAAACAATAAAAAATGCTCATTATACAGAACAAAAATTACAAAAGCAAAAATTTCAGGCCTATTCAACACAGGTTCGAAATTTAAACGTAATGACACGTCCTGTGATGTTACAAAGGGACGGTTTGCTTTGACAGGGTCACGCTTTGACGCTTTTGGTGTTATGTCACTTTGTATGCCCATTAAATTTTAATAATTTGAATTATCCTTGTGATGGAACTAGAAATTTTGAAATTGTTTTTGATGGGTGATCACTGAAGTTGTGGAATTAATTAGAATTCTTAGGGATGAGTGACTTGTGAATTCGATTCGCATGAGGTCACTTTTTAATTTTACCTATTGCTTACGAGTAATAAGATATCAGAATGCAAGAAGATGAGATTCCCTGGATGTAAAATTTTATTGTATATTTTTATAACATGATTGCTGTTGAGTTCCTTGCAACTTCTTCTCAACAGATCGACTCGACGAACAGTGTTGGTAAATTCAGTTCAATTTGTAAATAATTTTACCCAATTTCAAGTGTATTTCATATGTACCTACGAAATAAAGAAATATTTAAATTTGAATTAATTTTTTTTTTCATTCATCATTATCATCATCATACATTCTAGAGACACCAACTGCTGGACAAAGGCCCAAGGATCTCTACACCTATCTTTTCTATAATTTAATCTGAAGAAATCCTACTTTACAAAACAAACATGTAACTTTGTGGGATGTTTCTGACTCTGTCATGGAAAAATTCTACGTGATTTATATCATTTTTTTTAGGTGTATTCAAAACGTAGTTACAACATATAACGAAATGTCCATAAAGACTCCCAAATAAATGAATCTTTAACCCTAGATAGCTAACCTCCGTCGATTCGACGGGCAGCGTAAAATAATATCGCTATATCTTTTTAACGGTGCATTCAATGGTTTTGTTTAGCCTAGCCAACTAAGTAGTCACCCCTGGCGTTGTAGTGGCGTACGTGTTGGTAAGGTAAGTGTCATAGGTTCTAAGGTACAAGACCTTTGCCCGTCGTTTCGACGGATGGTTAGCTTTACTGTTAGTTTTTAGTGTGAGTGTGTAACAAAATCTGTTATTTATTTTTAGATTTTTATCATGTCTTCATTGCAAGATGATGCAATAGTTAACCTGCTTTGGCAAGGACTTAGTGATGATGCTCTGGATGATAGTTCAGCCAGTGAGACCGAAGATTTTGTGGTGGAAGACGAGGTACAAAGTGATGAAAATTATCAACCGTCTGATTCCGAAGAATCATGTGTGATTCCATCTCAAGACTTAAACCCTGATACTCCTGCTTCTGAAACTTTGGAGAACAACATCATTCAATTGCCTCAAAGGAATATTCGAGGTAAAAATCGATATTTTTGGGCTACTAGTAAAGGAAACATCTCGAACAGAACGTCGGCGAGGAAAATTGTCCGCACTGCAAGGGGACCTAACCGTTCATGTAGAGGATTGGTGAAGGAAGTACCTTGTTTCGGAAAGTTTTTCACAAACGAAATTTCGCGAAGAAATCGTGAAATGGACGAACGTTGAAATATCTGTGAAAAGATGTTTGTATCAAACTGTGACCGCGACACAAAGCGCCAGTCCATCCGATGCATCCATCCACCAGCCGAGACCTGCAGGCATCGACTTCCACAGCTGTAATACCTGAAGAGGTATCACCGGCGTTTTCTCATGAAAATCGCAAAAGAAAAACGTGTGGGAAATGCCACCATAAGAAAAAGCGTATGACTAAAAGTGTCTGTGCCAACTGCAAGTTACCGATATGTAGGTAGTGAACGTAAAGTTGACTTTTGTGTCACTTGTGCTCAAGAAAAATATATTTTTTTATGTTATTAGTACTGCTTGTGTTCCTATGTGTCCAATTATGGCAAAAAAAGTACATGTGCTTAGAATTATTTTTTTAATTTTGCAAATTTAAATTATAAATAACAAAAAGTTCCTTTTTTTTAGATGTTTAGAAAAAGTAGGTATATTTTAATAAATAAATAAATAAAGTTGATTAATAAAACGAGCGTTTTATTTAAAACAATCAGTTTTAACCATATAGTTAAATAAAAGTTAAAAAAATAAGTACTTCATAAAAAAATAAGCCTTTTTAAAACACCCGTCGTTTCGACGGATGGTTAGCTTAAACAGGTTTCGCCAGAAGGTTAGCTATCTAGGGTTAAATTATTTTATGTTTAGTAGATAGATTCATTTAATTTAAATGAATCTACCTACTATACTTTATTAGTCAATATTCTTATCTCAACTACAGATTTAATATCGAACATTCCACACACTTTTATTTCCTGCACGTCGTAGCGGCTGATAACAGTAACCGTCAGTTAACGCACAGTTCACGCACTTAAAGGATTAAACGCACGTTAAGTTAAGGAGTTGTTAACTTCAAGTTAAAGTTAAGTGCAAATGAGCTCGATGTTTTATCGAGTTAAGTAGTCGTAAACTGTTTTGTAGCGTTGTTGAGATGTTGGTTTTAGGAGCTGCGTGGGTGTTTGTGTTAGGAAAATAATGTGGTTGACTTATTGTCTTTTTGTTTTGTTGTTTTAATTTCCATCTTAACATTTCCAGAGTAATAATGACGACCACTTTGGCAATGGGGTAAACCTATCTGCCTCAGACGCCAGTGGTTGCGGGTTCGACCCCCCACGGAACAAGAAAAAAAAAATGTTCCGTGTCTGGGTGTTTATCTATTTATGTATTTATATTCTAGGTTCCCCCCTAGTTCGCTATATGGTATCCCATAACACAAGCTATGCTTACTTTGGGGCCATATAGTTGGTGTGATTGTCTGGGGATTTTAATATTTATTTTATAATTTTGTTAAAGTTGTAAATAAAAAAAAAATTAAAATAATAGAACATGTTATTCAAAGACCGTTAAAGCGTGTCATAAAAAATATGAGTGACCCGTCATAGTGAGCAGTCATAGAACCTCATTAGTTTATTCTGACTTGCAGTCACTCTTGTTAGATAAGTAAATTAAATATTATTTAAAAAGCTGCACTTGAATAATAATATCAAAGTAAAGTCATAATCATCACACATAGTTTTAAGAATGTCACTTAACGTCTCTTAATGCCACTGATCAAGTTAACCATGTTTATTTATAACAATATGAAACCAAAAGTTATCTATTTCAACTGGTATATAGAAAATTTTTCATCTCAGAACCATAGATTCTCTGATATGTGTTTAACTTCTGGTCAAACAAAACTCAGTCAGTCTTGACAACGGCATCAGAAAAGTAGCGTATTCTACTACTCAAAAATTAGTCAATAAATTGATATTTTTACCACCTTACCACAGAAATATCTCTTTTCAACCAAGTCAACCAAAACAAACACTGCTCCACACCGACACCTACTTTACACCCCCATTTCAAATTTGTAGTATTACCATTCCGTCATCAACATTAAAACTTCTCTGTTTTGACGACAAGATAAAATGTGTGCCTGTCTGTTACTTTATAACTCATCAACGGCACAGCTTAAATCTTGAAATGTCTTAGATAATGAGGAGTGTAGAGCTGATTAAAATTTAATCTGTAGCTTAACTTTTTGGGTCGTAATCTGAGGGCTTGATCTTAATGAAACAAAAAGGAAAAAGCTAATTAACATTTGTTTAGGGAAATAAAATTAAATGAATTAGTAATTGTTAAAAAAGAAAAAACAAAATTTCTAATAACAAAAATGGTAATGCATGGAAACAACGAATACTTATTTACGTAAATAATATATTGATAAATTTTATATTATATTTTAAATTTTATATAGTTCAAAATATGCAGATATGTAAAAAACTACTATTAAAATCAGTTTTTTTAGCACAAAAGCGGGTATAATTAAGTTAGATTTACAAATAATATTCAGGCTACCTGTTAAGGAAATTTAAAGTTAAATTTTCACACTCCTTTCGTTACTTACTATTTTCTAAATATGGAAAAATCTTATTTCAGAAAGGTATCCTTAACACGTTTAGATCATACAATTTTGAAATTTAATAAATCATCTGAACTTCGCCGGGTTTAAACTACAAAAAGACAAGAACGTTGCACTTGCCGGATTTCAGAAACATAATTTGTTATAGTGACGTGAGAAAAGAGATCATTCCGGTCCTACATTTCGTACGAATTCGTATCCACATTTTTTATTTAAGTTATAAAGAGGCAAAGATAAAATTGCTAAATCCATTTAATATCCTGGTAGTTTGAGCTTTTTTTCAATTAGTAATTACGCAATTTTGCCATTTTCTGCTTTAGTTTTATAGTTATTTGATCAACATTGTCTGATCATATAACTGTTTATGATCAGAATCTTGAGGATTGATGATAAATGTAATGTGATGTTACAGGATCAACATACCTTTATGATGCTGATAGATACCCCATAATGACAGGAGAATATGCAAACTTTATCAAAAAAGTACCTACTTCAAAGCAGACTCTTCCAAAATAAAAGATTGATTTTTTTATTTGAATTTTTCTTATCTCTGTTTACGTATTTGTAAACGGAAAAACCCTAACCCCAGCACGTGTGAACCTACCACGTGATTACATGCAGTACATGAATCACGTCATCGTAGAGATTTCCGTGAAAAATGGCCGCCAGCGCAGACGTGATCACGCGCAAACCTGCGCAGATCTGTGATCCGTGAATGATGGTTATAAATGGCGGTTGGAATCTTAAAAATTGGTGAAGAATGTTGTCGCTTCTGCAAAATTTATTTTATATGACAAAGAAAGTAGTATGCTTTCATGCTGGACTGGGAGCGAAAGAAAAACATAGAATGTACCAGCTGCTTCTCTTCCCGGGCATACTGTAAAAGTCAGTTCAGGGACGGTGGTTTTATTGGCGTTTTTTTGCGTGCGATAGGCTGACCCCCTGTCACTGCAGTAGCCTCTCTCCATCATAATAATACCTCCAAATTTGTCAAACGTGACATCAGATAGTTGTATAGCCTCTGGTGTTCTGCCTTTCCCATTAGGGATATTGGCGTGAAATTATGTATGTATGTAGAAAGTAGTAATCTTGTTTTGGGCGCTTCGAGGTATTTTCAAAAATTTAATGTCAGTATTACAAACATCACTCTCATAGGCTTAGTGGAGTCTCATGCTTCCGATAAATCGATAAATAACAATCTTTTAATTTCACTCATTTTTCCGATAATTTGCTATCCTGCGTTTGACATAAATTTCACCAGAATTTACAAAGAACTTCTCTCAAAACATTCCCTCTGTGGTATCTAGCAAGGTGGACCCTGAAGAGATTTTGGACCCAAGACTTTAACAAAAGGGTAAGTCACATTTAGGCAGTGCACTTATCAATGTATCACCTAAACAAAGACACATTTCAGCTGGCTTCTTTCTTAGGATTATATTACCAAGCTCATTTTAAATGATGAACCATATCCACTTATTAATTTAACAGCTTTAAGGATAAACTTTTCCTTTTGAAATACGCCTGAAAGACACAACAATCTCCGTCCATAAATCTAGCCATAAGCACATCACCTCTGAAAACAAACGACCATCTCAAAGCCACGCTATAAACTGTCCATTTTGCCATTTAAACGCCGGTTTAATGTCTCGTCGTTAACTACGTTCAATCTGCTTAATTGGGAATGGTGGAACTGGCCCTAAACGTGCGATATGTGAACGTAAGTTTTAGGGGAATGCAAGGATTTACTGTCTTCGAGTAATTATAGTTTGTTTTCGAGTGGAGTAATTACTTCTGCTGAGGCAATTTTGAGAGGATTTTGAAAGTGTAATGGCCTTTTACCTTTAACATTTATTATCAGGAAAGATTGCGAGTTTATTATTTATGAAGTCAATATTACAAAAAAAAAGATGGCTTTAGCATATTGTATCAGATGTTTTGTATCAGATGTTTACACGTGTGATAATTGAATAGGCGTTCAGAGACATAGTACCGCTGAATCTTTGAGACGATTCCCAACTTTGTGGAAGTAGAGCCATGGAATCAATTTACTGGCCAACATTTTCTCTTACCATTTTAATTTATAATCACAACACAAAATTACACTGACGATGGTTAATAAAAAAGACAGAATTTAACAAATAGTCTCCATAGTTTAAACTATGTAAACTACGATCCCTTGAGAGAAATATTCTTTTTATAATTTTAAGTTCCGTTCTTTTGGGCATATCAAAAAAGTGTAATTAATAGACATCCATCGTGCCTCATAAACTTTTCTGTTAATAAAATTAGTAGGATAAACTCTATTGGTTGAGTGGTTCTTGCACACCATATTTCATAAATTAATACTATACGCAAATGCAATTCTAAACCTCATGTTTCAAGCTAGCTCCACTACAATTTTTGTCTCGTAACTTTGTCCAGAAAAATACTAGGTTTGCATGTTAGCCGACGGTATAAATAGTAAAAAATAAAAAAAATCGTGTAATGTAGTCCGGGTGCAATTTACTGCCCTTGCTCGAAGGTTTATGCTTTGATACGTCGTGTGGTCGAGATGTTATTAAGGAACCCTTCATTCGTGTACATACTACGTCTACTTTTATTACAAGAATCGTGTAGAACACGTTATGAATAGAAATGCGTTTTCTCGATTACGTAAATTTTAATGTTTTTCTGTCTTTTAAAATAATCATAACAGATAAATTGATAAACTTACCAAATCACATACATACATAACTTCACGCCTATATCCCTAATGGGATAGGCAGAACACCAGAGGCTATACAACTATCTGATGTCACGTTTGAAAAATTTGGAGGTATCATTATGATGGAGAGAGACTATAGCAGTGAAAGGGGTCAGCCTGTCTCCCGTGAAAACGCCAATAAAACCTCCGTCCCTTAACTGACTTTTACAGTTTGCTCAGTTGCAACATGGAAGAAACTTACCAAATCAATCAAAAGATGCGATACGGCAAAACTAGACTTATAAGGCTCATCAAATAGAGCCTTATTGTGCGTAAAAATGTATTTGAGTGCTATTTATGCATTTCCTAAAAATTATGAAATTGTAATAAAACTTCGTACATAATCCACAAGTTTTGTAGCTAATTCTGACTATAAAAAGTATTGTATTTTGTTAAGCAAAAATATTGTAAGACGTATCTTTATCTGTACAAGACCCTTCAAAAATCCGTTGCTCCACAACCACCAGTATTCTTTGTCCGTTATTGGGTAAGCCGATATTATTGGGGCTCAAATTGAATTGTCATATTCCTTATATTCTTTCTTCGTATCACTTTAATGGTCTGCTCGCACGAGCTGTCAGATAATTGTGCACTACTTTGGAGGTAGTATTTATTGAGGGGTCAATAAACTTTGTTGACGTTAAAGTTTGATAATTTAGGTGGTTTTGATATAGAATACAATATCAATACACTTTAAGCTGTCAATAGTGCATTTCTATTTTGATCGATTTTTTTTTATGAAGTCTGAAGAATGAAAAAGAAAGAAAACCTCTCTTAGGGTGTTAGATACCACACCAATCGCAAATTTTATTCACAGTTTTTTTTTTCATGTCACGGTCAATTTGTACTGTACCTATTTGTATTAATTTGATAATTCTGGCTGAAAAAGAGTGCCAAGAGTTTTTTTCCGCCGGTTTTTTTTGTCTCTTGGTCTACTGTAATGTCTTATTTAACAACTATCAACAACTAGTTAAAGCCGAAGTATGTGATGACTGACTTCATCAAGTATTTTGTGAAATTCCTAAGATGAATAAAACTTTTTTAATTTTGAATCGATCAACGTCGGTCGACGAATGACCGACGGCGGATTTTTTCTCATAGTGAAATCCATGGATCGACGTTGACTGTTCCGTTCGTCCGTTGATGGCGTCGATCGACGGTCGATCAATTGTTGTGGTAACACCCTTAGAGTAACAAACAGATGTGGATGATGGATTTTAACTCGAGACCATCATCATCATCATCATCGCAACTCTTTGTAATGAGCCCACTGCAGGGCATGAGTCTCTCCCCTGGGTGAAGAGGAGGTATAGGCCATAATCCATGCTGGCCAAATGCTGGGTGGTGGATGCCAGAATTTTCAGGTCGCAAGGTGGCTTCTGACAAACCCTAACGATTACTGTATACAATTATACAGCACCCGGGACCGACTGCTTAACGTGCCCTCCGAAGCACGGAAGTCGTCATGAGAAATGAATGGTCGGCGGTCACCCATCCAAGTACCAACCCCGCCGAACGTTGCTTAACCTGTGATATCGTATGATAAACACAGTAACCATGGCGCCACGACGACTTCGCCACGGCGCCACGAGACCAAGGTGCATGTGAAAACACCGAATCGTTGTGTCAATTTGTAGATTACAAATCAACATTGAATCGTGAAAACTGTATTTTAATAACCGTCAGTGACAGCTAAAAAATCTATTACATTTTAATCTGCGTTTAGTTCAAAAACCAATAAAAATTATAAAAATAAAAATTTGGGTATTTATCGATCTAAAATATTCAATCATTGTAATTGCTAAAGTAAATCTAAGCAAATATAAACAATTGGATAGACAAAAATAAGGTTGATTATAACAATAATCAATAGTTCAACTTAAACTACAAAGTTTACCAGATATTTGCGAACGAAAAAGTTATTGCATATTTGAAGAAGCTTTCAAAAATATTGTAGCGCTCCAGTACTTTGACAAAAGCTCCTTTCTTACGAGAGCAGGCGAGTGGTTATCGGAACTGTAAAGGTTATTGGTAGTTTATGGAAGAAATTTTTATGAATTAAGTCCCCTACCATTTGATTGATTGTCTCAAAAATAATTGATTTATGAGCATCAAAACTGTTGGAAATACAAGGGCATGTTATTAACACAAACATGATATAGCAATAATCTCTGACTTCTTATTTTCCGTTTTCTTCACATAACATAAATAATAATAATAATGTTTAAGTCATCTGTTAATATGACTGTTCCTTTATTTTGCAATGAAACGCTTAAAAATTAACGTTACTTTTCTTTATAGCTCACTAGCTGTTGTGCGCGGTTTTACCCGCGCAATTTAGATTCCCGCGGGATTTTCGGGATAAAAAGTAGCCATACGGATTCGAAAGAATCCCTCTAAGTAATGGTAAAAGAAATTTAGAAATCGGTCGAGTAGTTTTTGAGCCTATTCAATACAAACATACAAAAATACAAAGGTTTCCTCTTTATAATATTAGTATAGATGTGTAAATAAAATTTAGTTCATAGGCTGTCAACCATTAGGGATTTCCCTAACAGTTGGTATAAGATACTTAACTTTGAAGTTCATCAAAATCTAAGCGATTTAATGCGGGTTTGATAAAATATATATGTATAGTACACCATTTAAAGATATCTTAGGAAATACAAGAAGGCCACTTTTTTTCCAAAGAATGATTATACAGGGTCCGCTAATAATAGTAATTTTTTTTAATAGCAGATAAAGAATGATCAGTGGGTGTGAGTTTCGAAAAAAAAATTAGTAGGTTTTTCATAAATTAAAATTTCAAAATTCTTCGCAGTTAGTAAAATTTAAGTTTAATCTTCATTTTATGACTACATACAATATGATGGAAACGTTTTTATTACTTGCTGTGTAGTCGTAAGCTACACATAAAATTTTTTGATCACTTAGAAGAATTTTGAAACTTTTAATTTATGAAATATGTTAAAAAAACTTTTTTTTTTCGAACCTACGTCCCACTTATCATTCTTAATCTGCTATTAAAATATTATTGACTATTATGTGGCGACCCTATATAACAAAATATTTAAAAAAATCGACGTTACGTGACAGACCATGTAAAGTTGAGATTTTTCACATAAGTGAATAGTTTAATTCAAATCAATGTAGTAAACCTCGAGAACCAATAGTAACGCCATTTCAATATTCAAACCTATTGGGAACTTCTCAATATTTTGCAGACGAATAAGAAACTTTGCTTCTCCCGTGGATTTACCTGCATTTAGTGATTAGTTCCATTTGTGAATAGCACAGCTGCATAATTCAAAGTACTGCGAATGCTCGAAGTTCTTGACGTGTTTGATTAAATTTAAATAATTTTCCATTGAATGTATTTCAATTTAATTAGAGCGTTGTTATTAATTTAAAATATATTTTGAACGGGACAAATAGGGGCTTGAAATATTGAGAGTTTATTTTATTATAGTTGTTTGTACAACTTTCCCATTTTACATTTCAATTAGTTTTTTATACTAGTCTGTCAAGCCAAAGATCCAATTCAAAAGATCCAAAAAAATCTTCACAAAGAGATTATTAGTGAGGGAGGTCTACAGGCTGTTACAGATTAGTAGGGATAATTCCACCGTTTTAACCCGTGGGTTTCATGTATCAGATATTCTCATGGGCTTGGTCTTGAAAAAGATCGCAACCAAATACCATGTTACCATGACATGTTACCCATTCTTAACCTTTGGATACGGGTTTTCACGATCGTCAGAAATCTTTAAAAATATCTAACTCATACATTTTAAATCTGGCTAGATTTTTATTTACCCTGATTAATACGAATATGTAAATTGTAAGATATTTTAGTAACAAATATATTTATGCCAGCTTTACAGAGATAAAAAATAATATACATAGAATAATGTAAAAGAAAAGCATAGAATGTGCCAGCTGCTTCTCTTCCCAGGCATACTGTAAAAGTCAGTTAAGAGACAGAGGTTTTATTGACGTTTTTTGCGGACGATAGGCTGACTCCCTGTCACTGCAATAGTCTCTCTCCATCATTATAATACCTCGAAATTTGTCAAACGAGACATCAGACGGTTTGATGGCCTCTGGTGTTCTGCCTACCCCATAAGGGATACAGGCGTGAAGTTATGTATGTAAAAATAATATACCGTTTTTAGCTTCAGGTTTAAATATCAAATAAAGAAGTAGGCTTTGTAAAGTAAAGTTCTAAAAAATAGGAAAATCAAAACTGAGCAAGTAAATTTTGTAAATTTTTTACGAGAGTTTTGGTGACGCAAATATAACTTAACACTCCTTTTGTATTTTATAAGTCTTTTGATTAATACATAATTACAAAGTAAATTATTACTGAGAATAGTTTCGATATTTTATACGTTTTATTAATTGAGCTTATAAAGAAAAAACTATTTTTGACTGAAATTTTAATTGTATCAAAAACCTTACTTTTCATATACGTTGCGATACGTAGATTCATTAAAATCGAAAGACAGCATTATCGCTATTACTACAGTCACACAAAGATTGATAACACTAATGACTGTTGACACGCCACACGGATTCACGCCTCATACAATTTTCATGTAAAATATTACGGTTTCTTAACTAATCATTAGTCACTACACTTCTGAGCATTTTGGAGATATCTCGAAGGGAGAAACGCGACAGAGCATGTCTTCTTAATGCTAGCTTTTATATTTCACTTAATGATATGGGTGGGTGTGGGAGTTAGGAGTTAACAGTTGAAATACTCGGTCTTGTTTATCTAGGGGATGTTTCTGTGAGGGTTTTGAGATTTGTTTTAAGATAAAGGTTTTGAGATACCAACAGCAATACCAAATTCTTAAATTAGTAATGTTCAAAATATTTAGAAACCTATTTTAACAAATAAGGTTAATGTGTTTTTAGCCTAATAATCTTCTTTAAACATAAAATGAAGAATTTCGGAATTATTTTATTTAACGAAATTTGATTCATATTTATATGTATCAAGTCAGTTGCAAAAACTTACTCATTAACTAAAAAACTTTATTATAAATCTTTAAGCTTTTACATGACCTTAGTTTTTCAAGCGATTTTATCTTAGACGAACTAGACCCAGCTACGTGAAATATCGAAGGTTACTATTTCAAAAGCTCTCGAACTCACCCAAAAGATGAGGTACGGTACACAAATAATTAAAAAAATAAAGTCTAAAAACTAGAACCCGACTACTTAAAACACGCTCTAAAAAGTACGAAACAAGAAAATAGTCTCAGCTGAAATATTTATGTATTTACGTCATATTGATAGAGATATGTTTAAAGGATAGCCGTGATCGTATGCCACTTTGATGTTAGTTTATTATTACAATGAATCTGTTTTGCTTTAATAGGTGGCATACGATCACGGCTATCCTTCAAACATATCTCTATCAATATGATGTAAATAAATAAATATTTCAGCGTGGACTAGTTTCTTGTTTCGTACTTTGTTTTTAGTAGTCGGGTTCTAGTTTTTAAACTTTTTTTCAATAACTTATATTAGAGTAATAGTTTTAAAATATTTGAAATGTGCTAATAAAGTTCTTTTATTTGATACCGCAAGATTACACGAAATCGTAAAGATTTTTTTCAAATTCTTTACTATAATTATTATTTCACTTATTTAAGAGTAATAATGTTTACATATTTGAGCTGTGCTATTAAAGTTCTTTCATTTGATACCCCACAGAAAATCGTAGATAAAAAAATGTTTTTAATTCCTTACTTTAAGTCCCCTGGAAGGCGCTGTAGTCAATTTAAAGAAATCATAACCAGCGTTCAATGAAGAGGCTTCCAACGACACCACGTTGGTCTAATTGTGATTACTATTTTAGAAGTTCTGAGGGAACAGATGAACATTCATATCCACATACATACAGGTCAAAATCATAAGCCTCCTTTTTGTTTCGCCGAAGTCGGGTAAAGTTTTGAATACTTTACAGCTGTAATTACTCAAAGCTACTTGAATTTCTACATAAACTTAATCAGAATTACGACATAAAGTCGAAATGTTTAAACCTATAATATCATCCCTCGAAATGGCATCTAAAACTATCTGAGAAGCAATAACAGATTATGCTAAACTACTGGCAGTCAGGTGATACTGGGACTGTTATAGTCATCATAAAATGTTTATGATTGTACGTACTTTACTTATAATGGATGATGTTGATATTATCTGGGGCGTATAACTTTATGTAAAGTCTTGGACTTATGTAAAACTAGCTGTTATCTGCAGCTTCAGTTGCACATGTATTGGATAAATTGCTAAACAATAAAGGCTTTTTCTTAGGCAGAACACCAGCGGCTATAAAAACATCTGATGTCACGTTTGACTTTAACCTGCGCAGCCTCTTTCACCAATTGGACGTCGCTCCGACGATGATCAGGGGCCTTATTCAAGGCGGGTCAGTAAAGGGGGATGTTTAGTGGGTATACTTGAGTGAGTCTCGTGGCTGAACTTTCGGTCCCCACACTGTCTGGGCACTCTATATCCGCTAGCCACTGGGGTTAACAGCATATAGAATGCCCATTCGTCCGTAACAGGATTCATCCTCCTCCTGCTAGAGCTTGCTTAAGTGGGTGCCAAAGACTTTCCTTGGCGGAAAAACAAAAAAAAAAGGTTTGACTTTAAAGCTATTATAATGATAGAGAGAGACTATTGCAGTGACAGGGGGTCAGACAACCACCCATAAAACTGCCAATGAAACCTCTGTTACTTAACTGACTTTTACAGTATGCCCGGGAAGAGAAGCAGCTGGCACGTTCTTATTCTGAAGTTCTTATCTTTTCACATTGTTTCCACATTACTAATCCCCATTTTAAATCCAGAAAATAAATAACTCAAACTCATCTAGCAGGACGTTTAACTAAGAGAATATTAATCCGCGAAGGTTCTATAGTATATGTTTAATTAAGCTATATTTATTTCTAGATTTCCTTTGTTAACTTATTACTTAGATAAGTACTCCATGCTGGACTGGGAGTGGAGGAAAAACATAAAATTTGCCAGCTGCTTCTCTTCCCGTGCATACTGTGAAAGTCAGTGAAGGGACAGAGGTTTTATTGACGGTTTCTGCAATAGTCTCTCTTCATCATTGTAATACTTCCAAATAATCCAAATGTGATATCAGTTGATTTTATAGCCGCTGGTGTTTTGCCTACTTCATGAGACATACCTACAGGCGTGAAATTATGTAAATATGTATACATACGTAAATAACTTTCTAACATCCGGCGTTTGATTTCTGAATTTATATATTTTCTTCTTCTTTTTTAGGTGCCGTCGCATACCGGAGGTCAGCAATCATCATGGCGATTCCTTACTTTATCCACGGCCGCTCTAAACAATGATCGAGTGCTCATCCCGAACCACTCACGTAGGTTTTTGAGCCAAGATTTTTTGCGGCTGCCTGGTCTGCGGCGTCTTTGTATTTTCCCATGTATTATAAGCTGCAAAAGTATATATTTTGCATATCACAAAACAAGTCAACTAATGCGGGTAGTAACAGCAACATTTTTGCCGAGCTCAATGACTAGTTTGGCTTACCTATGTGGCTCTTAATAGAACAAGCTACGTAAACTGCCACAAGTCGAGATAGCAATACCAATAAACCAACAATCAATTAAGCCGTCTCGTTCTAAACCTTAATAATCATAAACCAGTTGACTCCCCGAACAGGACATGGGCGGCGCAAATGATCATAAGTCTGGTTAAGCTAAGTCCTGCGTTCTGGGGTATCAGTGACCCTAAATTGTTAGTTTACGAAGTGGAAACGCTCTTGGTCGGTTAATTGATGGTGGTGGTTTATATTTATTAAAAGTTTAGGTTTCTTTGAAACCGGTTATTTGAAATATAGAAAAATTCGAATCTCCTTAAAATAGGAGACGTTTAAACACTTCATTTTAAAATATAAACATACCAAACCAAAAAAATTAAACCATTAAAATCAAATCAAAAATTAAAAAAGGTCCCATAATAACATAATCAACGAATGCAGAGTATTCAAAAAACCAACTTCACGTCATAACTTTGGCCGACCTATAATTTCATCCACGTAAACATTCTCCGAAATCATACATATTGTTTCAATTTGAAATTGTCAATAAAATACTCAACTGATTTCAATGAAATTTATATGAAAATCGTTTGATAACTGTCCGAAATATAGTGTAACAAAAAGTGTAAAAAAATTAAAAGACGTACAGACGAATTGAGAATCTCCTCCTTTTTGGAAGTCGGTTGAAAAGCCCCAATACTCGTATACTTTTTTACACACAAACTTAAAATAACTACTAATGAGTAAACAAAAAAAGGATAGAGTTTTAGTGAAGTTAGGATCAAACTGACTGAATCCCTTATGACCCAAGCTCATTTTGGCAAATCGTCTAAATGCTAGTAGGTCGAAATTCGCTTGAAGATAGGTTTCCTTGGTGACGAACTTGTTATCATTTCATTCGACACTGTCATTTTATGAGTACAGAATTCGTACAGTATCTTAAAAAATCATAAGTGCATTATACGCGATAGGCCTTACAAGTTTGACAGTTTCAAA
This sequence comes from Stenoptilia bipunctidactyla, assembly GCA_944452665.1. Classification (NCBI taxonomy): domain Eukaryota; kingdom Metazoa; phylum Arthropoda; class Insecta; order Lepidoptera; family Pterophoridae; genus Stenoptilia; species Stenoptilia bipunctidactyla. The sequence goes on along the minus strand of OX101742.1, from coordinate 22,235,879 downwards.
CGAATTATTAGCAAAATGGGTCATGATAAAGTTGGTTCGATAGTACTTACTTAAAAAAAGTATTGAATACTAAAAGTCGGTACCATTTATCCTCTTGCTGTAACAATTACTATATTAAAATCTAGTATTTTAAAGTTATTCCTTTTGAGTATCCGTTTTAAATCTTGGGTTTACTTAAAGATATAACGATAAAAGATTTCAGTTGTTAAATTTGCATACACTGAAATTATGACAGTCGTAAAGTGCCTGGCGGGTTCGAGTAAGAATAAGAGATAGGTTTTGTTTACTGGATAAAGAAACAGAATTTTAAATATTCTTCTGGCCGTTTTCGATAATAGTAAACAAATAAAAATCAGTTTATATAGAGCGAATTACGTTTGCGACAACCGGAGGATCGAAAAAAAAACCGAACTTGTTTTATATCACTTTAATTATATAAGAAATTACAATTAACTTTTAAATATAACTAATACAAAAGATTGATTCTATTCAAAGTATGAAATAAGAATGGAAAAATACATTAACAAATTATTTACGAAAAACTTCTAATTGACGTCATTGCTGCGTCTGCATTTCCTGTTTACTCGAAATGCAGTTCATAGGTGCGTGTCGGCAATCCTCTTTGTATAGGTATATGTAATTCCTCCATCCCCAGAACGGCGACTATTTTAGCACGTTCAGTGAAAATGTTGCCGGAACGTTTTCAGCATCCTTTTCTTGGAGGATGATGGTGGGTGGCTTCTGCTTCTTTTCTTTAGTTGAATTTCGTTTCAGCAATGCTCGTCGAATCAATATGATGATAGCAAGTACGCCTGCACTTGATAGGATAGTGTAGAACGGTACTGTAGTATGATATAGGGATTCATCATTTTTCATTTCAAAGGGCATCTGTTTCATGATCTTGTCTTGGATGCGGTGTAGACTTTGGAGATCAGGCGAGTTTAGGTGAAGGTGAGTGGCTGGCACGAGTTTGTTGAATTTCTCGGCGTCGTATGGTATTTTTATAAGTTTGAGAGGTTGACCTTTAATTTCATCATTATCGTTGACGATTGTGAGTTCTTGGGACTTGAGGCGGCAACCAAGGGGTATTGTTGCGAGGTAGCTGCCGTGGAGTGAAGTGTAGTCCTTACGATCGCAGATGAGTTGTACTTTCGTGTCTTCTGGGAAGGAGAGTATGTAGTGCTGGTCATCAAGTTTCTCCATAGCTTCTCTCTCTAGGGTGATTTTTGTGAATTGGCAGGATTCCTGCAAGGCTTGATTGGTGATTAGTTCCTGAATGCAATCTGCTTTAGTGTGAATTTGATGAGTTATTCCTTTCTCACAAAGGTATTGGCTGTTATGTCTCGGGCATTCTGTCTCTATGTACACGAATGACTTCTCGTTAGTTGCTAGGAAGGGAAGGGGTGGAACTAGAGCCTGTTCATGCTTATTAGGTACAACTGAAAGTCTATATAAATCGTAACTATCCTTAGAGACTATTGGAAACTGGAAAACGAAAACTATTTGATTTTTAGTGTAATAATATCCTGGTTTTATTAAGTCATAATATTCTCTTAACTCTAGATTTAAGATATGTTCGCTGCCATAGATAGTTTTTATCTTATTAATCATTAATTCTAAAATACTAACATCTATCATAGAATGATGCGCTGTGGTCGCATGGATAAAAGCTAAACTATTTTCTATTTGAAGTAATTCTAACATTAAATCCTCTACATTTTCACTAATGACTTCTAATAGTTGGGCAAATTTGGCATATTTAATAAGACTATTTTCTCGGTAAGCATCGCTGTTTAAAATAAGTTCTAAGGTGGAGTTAATTTTATTCTGATTTTCTAATATTTGGCTTAAAACGTCACTATGTTTAGACATCCAAGCTTTATTCATGGTTATATGATCATTGAATTCAGAAACAAGTTTGCCTTGGTTATTTTCTAAATTTTGAATAGCTTCGTTATATTTCACAGCGTCGGTGTGGTCTAGATTTCCACTTATACATTTTACTATAGAACCTAGTCCGTCAATGAGACCTCTTTTAACACGGTCAGGCGCCAAGGATTTTAACTGACTTAAAACTTTGTTAATTTTAAGAGTCAAGTAGTTAATTTGTACTTCGTACAGTAAGTAAGTGTCATTAGCCAAACGGTTTTTATAGCTAAGTAATTCATTTTGTAGCAGTTGTACGTTGTCCTCAATTTCGTCAAGTTTAACATACTGTAGGAAGGTATGGTGGTGAGTTATTAGTCTCATGATGCCAAGTTTGTATGGTAGAAGTCCTGGTCCGTCATCGAGGTTGTCAAGTTTTATCTCCTGGGATCGTGTCATTTGGAGAATTACTACAACCGGGATTCTGTAACAAATTTACAGCTTTAGGTACGCGTTTTAACCTGGATTTTGCTACTGGGCCACGTTTCTTTGAGGTGTAAATATGGATCGGAAGGTCGGCTAAAACAGTATCCTGTGTGTAACGAGGTGCTGTCTTTTGACGGCTCGCCAAGGGGTTTTTTATAAAAACTTGCTGTTGGGGTGCATACTCTATTTCGGGTTCGCGAGTTTTATTTCGATTTTCAATTAAGGCAGCACGGTTAGTAAGAGAAGTATCGTTTATTATGTCATAAACTTTTTTCATTTGTTCCCTATGGTTTTGTACGTATTGCTGTAGTAGTTGTTGAGTTATGTCAATGTCAAGGATGTCTCGGGGGTCAAAATGTCCTGTCAGTAAGTCAAATGGCCTGCATCTTGTGAAACTATGAATCGTACTATTGTAGGCAATGATAGCATAAGGCATAAGGTTAACAATAGGTTCATCCTTGTGCTGAAGTTTTAGGATTCTGAGATGCTCAAGTAGTGTCGAATGAAACCTTTCGATATTTCCATTGTCATTAGGTGCATGGGCTAAAATTCTATGGTGATTTACTTTGTGAAGACGAGTGAATTTCATGAACAGCTGGTTCGTGAATTCCGTACCATTATCTGTGATTATAGTGGTTGGAACTCCATGATGGGTACAATATTGCAATAGAGCTTGCAAGATACTAATAGCTGTTCCGTCGCGAAGGTGGTAAGCTTGACCGTATTTAGTGAAAACGTCAATGAAAGTTACATATTTCTCACTCTGCACAGTAAATAAGTCCATATGAACTATTTCGAAGGGTTTGTTCGCCGGGGGCACTACATTAAACTGAGGTCTAACGGGGTTCCTATCGTACTTAGCCTGTCCGCAGATGGTACATTCGTTGATAAATTTAGTAATTTGGTCCTTCATTTTTGGCCAATAGTATTTATTAGACAAGCTAAGATAACATTCGTTAATCCCTCGATGATTGGTTTTACCATCATGATAATGGCGGATTATTTCTTGTTGCCTAAGATAGTCTTTGACATTTTCTAGTTCGCGTTTAGTCATTACGAGATTCATAGATGAGCTTTTAAACTTATCTTGTAATATTGGAATGATTTTGTACATGGCTAATGGAGGGTTAATTAAAATAGCGGTTTTAACCTTCGGGTTGACGTATTCTTTTACTGCGTTTATGAGGTCTGATTCTAAATTAGTTTCTGAGAGCTGAATATTAATGCGTGTATGAGTGTCGAATGGTTTAGTTACAGTCGTCTTTTTCTTTACGTCATTAGCTAGGGTCAAATGTAATTGTCGGTGAAATTTGTTAATAGGGTCGTCAGTTATGGGAATCTCTAAAATAGGATTCTCGTGGCTGGTATGTACTGTTTCGGTTGTAGAGTTAGCTTCAACGATAATTGAGTCAGATGGGTTACCTAGTATTGAGTTGAGTTCGTCAATTTCGTCTATTAAGGATAAAACGTCACCAGTGTGAATTTCAACACGAGATAAAGCATCAGCATTAGTGTTAGATTTTCCTTTCTTGTAAATAACTGAAAAGTCAAATTCACTGAGTCTCAGTCGCCATCGTGTAAGACGAGAATTTGGTTCTTTCAAATTCATCATCCACTGCAATGGTTTGTGATCAGTCAAAATTTTGAATTTACGTCCGAAAAGGTAAGGTCTGAAATATTTTGTCGCCCAGACTATAGCAAGAAGCTCCTTCTCGATTGTGCTGTAATTAATTTCACTCTCGTTTAGCGTTCTAGACGCGTAACAGACTGGTTTATCTGATCCTATTGGACCTTGAGAGAGAACAGCGCCTATAGCTATATTCGAAGCGTCAGTTGTTAGATTAAATTCTTTGCTAAAATCTGGGTATTGTAAAATAGGATCGTTAGTAAGTAAAGTTTTACATTTTTCAAAGCTGTTTGTATAATCAGGGTCAAATGTTATTTTTCGTCCTTTTTTAAGACACTGAGTAAGGGGTTTAGTTATACGAGCGAAATCTGGGATAAATTTTCGGTAATAACCGAGAAGGCCTAAAAATTGTTTAATTTGTTTTGGGGTTTTAGGAATAGGGTATTTTTCTATAGCCGAAATTTTATCAGGGTTTGGCTTGACACCGTCTCTACTAATAACATGACCAAGGTAAGCAGTCTCAAGCTTTAAGAATTCAGACTTGTCCATCTGAATTTTAAAGTTAGACTCTCTTAGTCTTTGGAAAACCTTTTCAAGGTTGACCATGTGTTCTTGCAGGGAGGTGCTAAAGACAATAATATCGTCCAGGTAAACCAAGCAAACCTCATTTTGGAGTCCCCTGAGGACATTATCCATCACACGTTGAAACGTGGAAGGAGAATTCTTAAGTCCCATGGGCATTCGAAGAAATTCGAAGTGTCCATGTTCGACATTGAAGGCGGTTTTTGCAATATCCTGCGGGTCCATTTCAACCTGATAAAACCCACTTGCCAAGTCAAGTGTGGTGAAATATTGGCTCTTCCCTAACTTGTCAAGGACGTCAGCGATGTTAGGAATAGGGTACTTGTCATCTAAAGTCTTGTCATTCACTTTACGGAAGTCAACAACCAGGCGCCACTTTTGTTTGCCAGAAGCGTCCAGTTTCTTTGGAACTACCCAGATGGGGGAGCTCCAAGCAGACTCTGAAGGTCGTATAATACCTTGCTCTAACATTTTGTGAATTTGGTCTCTAACTTCCTGCCTATGAATGAATGGGTACCTATAACTCTTAGTATGTACCGGGGTCTCGTCGGTTGTGCGTATTCTATGCTTCACTTTGTTAGTGAATGTAAGCGGTTCCCCTTCTATATAAAATACATCAGAATAACGAGAGCACAGAGTTATAAGGTTAGCCTTTTCTTCTTCGTTTAAATGACTTGTACGTAATCGCGAAATAACTTCCTTTGAGCGAGTCTTAAATTGTTGAGTGCAAGTGAACTCAGTATTAAAAAGTTCTGCTTGCGCAGGCCTATCGAGAGAAAATATTACGTCATTAGGACTCGGATTTTCTACTTCTAAATAACCGCGGTTATTAACAACCGTCGTAATGCAATCGTGTACAATACAGTTGCAAAGTATTTGTTCCCGAATAAGAACATCACCATCACTGGAGTCAACTGGGATCCGGATGACTTTAGATGTTCCCGCTGGAATTATGTCTTCGTAAAGGTTTACGTTACGAGAATTGTACATGAGAATCGGGTTCGTAGCAAAACGGGTTATTAATTGACTTTCTCTTAAATCGATACGCGCTTCCCATTTACTCAACAAATCTAACCCTATCAATCCATCAAAATAGTCATGAAAACGATATACAAATAATTTCATGCAATCATTATCTTTAAATTCTGAAAAAGATGGTAAAGTGATAGAATAATCATTTCTACTGGTTGCATGTATATTAGTAACCTCAAACGGATCAAAATTTAAAGGAAGATGATTAAAATAATTTTCTACAGCTTCCGGACTAATAAAAGATTGATTGGCTCCGGTATCTATTAATAATTTTAAAGGTGGATCCGCGATCTTAATATATGGCAGTTGACGTTGTGTTTGGAGATTCAGCTCTATTTTGGTTTTTGTAATTTTATAGATTTCTGAAAATCCTGCTGTGAACAGCTCGGCTCTGCCTGTGGCTCGGTTTCATCCGGTAATTCGGAAGACGGATAATTATAGTTTAAGTCACAGTTAGCGTCATAGTCAGAAGTATAGTCAGTATAGTCATAGTGTTCAGGTTCCGGGTAATAATTATAATATGAGTCATCGTAAGTCATACAATTGTTAAAATTCATTTCACGGCTTTTGAAATAGTTACTAGGCGGTGGGTTACCGGATTTATTCCAGTCATGCCCGTTTAACGTTTTTGAGTGAGGTAAGACTCTTGGAGTGTATCGCTGCACACCACTCATAGGTTGCGGTGGTTGATTATATTGAGATGAATTATTACGGGGTGGTAATCGAAAAACGTTACTGCGGGGATTATAATTTGGCGGCGGCGCGGCAAACATACGCTGTGTGTTAGTCGGCATTCGTTGGCCGGGTTCAGCAAATTTAAAAGGTTGTGGTGGCGGCCTCATCGGGCGCTGTCCTACTGGAACAGGCCAATTAGGTAACGGTGGCTGCGGTGCGTGAAAACGCGGGCTAGGCGCTGGCATTAAGTAGGGCATTGGCGATGAATACGGTATCCTAGGGGTTGGTTGTAATTTAGGGGGCTCATTACGATGTTGCATATACATAATATTTAACTCTTCCTGTACGTATTCTAAGGCTTTCTCAATACTCTCAGGACGCATGCAACGTATGCGGGACCCTAGGGGTTCGTTTAACCCACGGACGTACGCCTGCATCGTTACCTTTCTATATAAGTCTCTCTTGGCTTCTACGGTTGTAGGAATAGTTTCATGTAATGTCACATATGTCATGATGGTGCTAAATAAAGTTTGGCAAAAGTCGTAAAATTCCTGGGGCGTTTTTTGACCTTGAGTCGCCATAGATAAATCATTGTATAAAGCGGTTTCGTCACGCTGATCTGAAAAGTTATTTATTAAGGCAGTTCGAATTCCTAACCAACTTTCAGGTATACCGTTAGAATTTATAGTACAAGCGGCGCTTCCAGTAATTTTATTAAGTATGCCATTTAAAAGAAATAGATTAGATAACTCGTTCCCAGGTACAGAACTTAAATATTGCGCTGCAAGTTGATCGCAAATTCTTATGAAACGAGTAAAATATTAGGATTCCCGTCAAAATCGGGCACAAGGCGGAGGGCCTTCAGGATCATATCTGGATCGTGCGACATTTCTAAATTAAACGATTGATCTAAATTAAAATTAAAATCTAAACTTAAGTCTCTATTACTATCTAATAATTGCTGGCGGGCCTGTCGTAATTCAGGCGGCCTTAACCTAGAGGCTCTAGGGTGATAAATTTTGAAGAAAAATAAAAAATAGAAAGAAAGTATTAGGATAAAAAGGAAGCAACACGAGTAAAAGTCAAGTGCACTTACATAAACTGCATAGCCGGTTAGTTTTCAGCAATCTATTGTCGGATTCTCCTCCTGGATTGTAGCAGGTCCGTAGAATTCGGATATTCAGCAGCGGGGCTTGATAGCCTCCCGGGTTCCTCGCGGTCTGGATCTCGAAGTTAGATGCTCCAAATTTGCGAAAAATTCCCGTGAATATCCTACCGACTGCGCCAATTACGTTTGCGACAACCGGAGGATCGAAAAAAAAACCGAACTTGTTTTATATCACTTTAATTATATAAGAAATTACAATTAACTTTTAAATATAACTAATACAAAAGATTGATTCTATTCGAAGTATGAAATAAGAATGGAAAAATACATTAACAAATTATTTACGAAAAACTTCTAATTGACGTCATTGCTGCGTCTGCATTTCCTGTTTACTCGAAATGCAGTTCATAGGTGCGTGTCGGCAATCCTCTTTGTATAGGTATATGTAATTAGCGTAATGGGAATATAAATAACAATTCAAGTTTGTTTGCAAAAAGTTTATCAATATTTATTGAAATGTATGTCTAAAGGCGGGCCAAACTTTATTATTATTATCTTCATTAATACATAAAATTCCATAGGATTTTTGTAACCATTACTGATTGTTTTAAACTGTTCCCACAGATTGTTACTGATTGCTTTTTACTCTTAGACACGCATTTTTGTTTGTGAAATTTAATAAAACTAAAATTTAAATGTCACAAAAATAATACTACAAAATGTTGACAAAACTTGTCGAAAAAAAAAACACTTCAAAGAGCGCAATTCGTTAATGCGATGTGAACTCGGCTTATCAAACTCTAGATGAAAGATGTCAAATTAAATATGAAACACAAAGCTTTTTAAAGAACTATTTATTTATGTAAAGTTCAATATGAAAATATATTCCGCAATGTTTCTTTTTGCGAATAGAGACAAATTAAAATTTTGCCGTTCAGAATTAATTATATGACAGACCCTGTATACTACATGTTGTCCACGTAAAATAATTAAATTAAAACTGATAAAAAAATCGAATAAAACACAAACAAATCATCAAAAGAATCATATATAAGCACATGTACGCACAAATTATCTTTTGTTTTAATTCTTAGTTGACAGTCTAGAGAGGTTAGTTTTAAGAAAAAATCCACAGTTTTGCTTTTATAAATGCAGGAAAAAATTACTGTTACAATCAATATAATATACCTTATATTATATTATTTCATTATATTATTTCATTACGAGTGCGGAAAGCCTGTCATTGCAAAGAGTTCCGACAAATGTCTACACGAGCCGAGGCGCAGCCGAAGGCGAGGGTTGACAGTCGGAACAAGTTGCAATGACGGTTCCGCACGTGTACTGAACGACTATTTTTAATACAGTTGCGAAAAAATGAAGCAATTTAATAAAATAATAAAAACACAACAAACTCAACAATAAAAAAAATGGCGCCAACCGTAAAAGAATATAAGCAAAGATTTTTTTTGTTTTCTTCACACATCCTGTCTGGGTAGGCAAGGGAACTATGCCCATACAGCCAAGTCTTTAGTAGATTTTTTTTTATTAATATGTACATACACATACACAACTTCACGCCTGTATCCCGTATGGGGTAGGCAGAACACCAGAGGTAATAAAACCATCTGATGTCACGTTTGACAAATTATGAGGCATTATAATAGTGAAGAGAGACTATTGCAGTGACAGGGGGTCAGCCTATCGCCCCCAAAAAAGCCTCCCATAACACCTCGGTCCCTTAACTGACTTTTACAGTATGCCCGGGAAGAGAAGCAGCTGGCACATTCTATGTTTTTCTTTCGCTCTCAGTCCAGCATAGAAGCAATATGTAATGAAAATTAAATGTAATGTGATGAAACCTAACCTAACATATTGAATCAAATCATTAAATCTGATATTGAAACAAATTAGTAGCTTCTTTTCAGAAATATTTGCATGAATCTTTAAAACTTCTATGATTTTTTTTTAGTAAAAACTTCGTGGGTGGTTTTTTTCTTTTTAATAGACATTATTTTGACACTTGGGAAAGAAAAAGCACGAGTGCGTAAAAGCCCACTTTCCGAACGCTATACGTCCCTGCAATACGCCACTTTTTGAGCAACTGTATTAAAAAAACTGTTCCGTTACTGAGTGACTGACAGACAGCGTACAGCCGTAACTACTAGGTGTAGAGAGCTGAAATTTGAATCATACATTCTTTAGGGGATGTAGGGGTGCACTAAGGAAGGAATTCCCGAAATTCCCACGGGAACGGGAATTATTGGACTTTTTAGTTTGTATGAAAAATCTTATTCCTTGAGTGCACGGATATGATACTTGGCATAAAAGTTCTTCAAAAACAGACTGGTTGTGTTATGAAAGGAATTCCCAAAATTCCCACGGGAACAAGAGATATATGATGTTTTAGTTTGTATGATAAAATCTTATTCTTTGAGTGCACAGATGTGATACTTGGAATAAAGGTTCCTCAATAAGTGTCTGTTTGTATAATGAAAGGAATTCCCGGAATTCGCACTGGGACGGAAAATAGGACTTTTGAGTTTATGCGTGTACGAAGTCGCGGGCAAACGCTCGTGTATTAAATAAAAGTCAATGTAGAGCTGAGACTGACTATGTAATGAAACATGGATAAAGATATCCATATTATCAAAACAAAAGCATAAATCATAATAATTATAGTTTAAAAAAAAAGTTGATTTTAAGAAATTTAAATTATATCCAAAGACGAGCATTAGGTAAAGAATTGGTTTGTAAATATTGAAAAGATTGTTTGTGTTCTGCATATTTGTAGTGATATAATTTAAATTTAATACAAAAAATAGTACACGCTGTTGATAAGGCTGTGGACGCTAGTAGACTAAACAAAATAGTGTAGTGTACGTAAAAGTAAAGTGATCAAGACCGGTACGAAATTTGTATTAGACACCGTCAATGTTAAATACTTCAATTTAATTCAAAATTATATTTTGCTCTCCAAAATTACTAATTTTATAGGAATAAGTGAGTCCTGAAGCCGGTTTTATTAAATCTATTTTGTTTATGTACAAAATTTGAAGTGAAATAATGCTTGTGCCCGTTTTCTGAGTTTATCGTCATTCACTAGACTACACGAAATGATCAAAGAGAAATGAAATAACATTAACGCTTACTTGTAAGCCCTTTGATACTTATTATTCCTGAATTCGACAATCGTCTTTGATCAAACCAAAACGTTTATCAATAAATAATTATTGAATACTATCTTGGATGAACCATTGTATGAAAACATTACAAATATGAAATTTACTACAAAACCACGTAGCAACTACAACTAGATAATGGGGCTACGATTTATGTACAACTTTCGCTTGATTCATAACTAGGTTTTTCACTCGACTTTACCAACGTTAATTCTTATTTTCTTGGATACTGCCCTCCAAATCATAAACGCAGTAACAATTATTTGATAGTTTTAGATAAACGCGTTTAAAGTTTGAACTGAATCTTATGCTCTCACGACTGCCATAAAAACTTTTATTCACATAAAAGTTCTTTTTTAAGTAAAAAAAACTAAACAGATTTCATATTTGTCATCCATTTTAGATAAACACTAAACAGTTCGAATATAATTTTAAAAATGTGTTTATGGCAAGCGTTAAGTTGACTTTTTAGTAGGGTTATACAAGCCATGAAAGCAGTGGATTTGTTACTTACTGCGTTTATGTGTACCAAATCTACCAAAACATAATTTAAGATAAGCTTTTATAATTTGGAAGTATTCGAGTCTAAACCATTATTTTATACTCAAATACTTCCGACAGATAATACTTTAGTTGTTTAGTATAAATAGCGATTGCATCAAAAATTAAAAAAAAAAGTAATATAAAGGGTACGAAATAAAATTGATCTGTTAGAAGTAAATATTGAAATAAATATAGGAAAAAGTTAATATCAATAAACATTTATTAACTAATTAAACCAATCATATCCGAAATAAATTATGAAGAAGTATTTATACATTGAACAAAGGTATTGTATAAAAATTTGAAAAAGTAACTAACTTATAATATAATGTAGATTTTGACTGTTGGACATAGGCCTCCCTCAAGGTTCTCCACGTGAGAATGATTCAATTCAATTCAATTCAATTCAATTCAATAGTTTATTGCGGTTTACTTACATTACTATGGTTACTTACATAAACTATCCGATAATCTAAATATCAACATTGAATACGCAGATATGCGAGACATTTATCGCTTACCAGAAAAAAAAAGATGCCTCTGTGTCTACCTTGGTTGTAGAGTTCACCAGTACCTTCACTAAATACGTTGTTGTAAATACTCGGAGCTTGCAAGGATTATTTTAAGAAGACCTCAAAACCAACAAATGCTTCTCTTCTTGGGTTTGAAAACACTAATATGCAAATGTATACGTCTTATTACGAGCATCTTACTCCGAGGGGTCGTCGTTTACTATTCTTAGCCAAAAATGCGAAAACAGAGAAAGGCTACAGCTACTGATGAACTGCAGGAAAGAATGTGTATATTAGAAAATCTGAAAGCGGACCTGAGATCATATTTAAAGATGAAGATCATTTAAACAACCTTAAAAAAGACATGTGACAAATTTTTACTTCTACTTGCTCTTTATTTCCATTTTTATTTTAGTTTTGTTATAAGCTTGGTTTAAGTAGAGTCTTTTATTAAGTTTGTTATTCTTTTGACAAAACGGCACACACTTATACCCCTTAATACTCTAATGCACAAAAGCATATATTTAATTTTTGACCTTTCTGCAACATCTACCAATCTAAATCTACCAATTTCAAACCAAAATTCCCTGGCTGAGCAAGGAAAGAAGTGCTTCCCTAAATAGGGCTACCTTGTCGCTCTAGGTGCTATTGAGCCCCCTCTGTCCCTCCAGATCAAACAAAGGAACGACCACGGTATTTTAGGAACACCTCCGGAGCCGCCCGCGTGCAGGTCTCCGATAAAGCCCGATCTGCATCAAACCGGAACTCTTTACTTCAACCCATCGCCACTGGACTTTCCGTCAAATCAGAGTCCATATTTGGAAGCAGTCGCAGTGGAACGGGAAGACAGATTCAGATGATGTGTCTGGCCAATAATAATCCAGCCCTAAGCCATCCACCAGGCCTTGCTTTCCCGCCGGGTCCACCAAGATCGTTGCATATCGGCGATGAGTCGCCTTTCCCACCGGAATAGACTTCGTGCACTTAACGGGAGGTAACCGCTGTAAAAGCTGCCTCAATGGCAGGCTCCCTCGACCAGGTTTAGCCCGCGAGCCGACGCGGTTTACCGGGGTGTGGCCGCTGTATGCACTACAGCTACTTGGAGCCACTGGCGAGAGTTTGCAGAACGTCTGCGATCTGTGGAAAAACCCACGTCATTCCCAGACCAACTGGTGAGATTCCACACTAGGCGCTACAATACACCCCTAAATGACACTAAATAAGAGGTTATAAAAAAATTAGTAACGATTTTAGGTCTTTTGTGATGAGCATGACATTCCTTCTTTCTAGTTGGTATGGACATTTAAATGTTGAATACCACCAATGTAGGTCATGTAACGTATGTACCCATGGACATTTTGGCTTACCAAAAATATGAATAGACTTATCTCTGTATATCAAGGTATGCAAATAAGATAGATCTTACTTTGTAGGACATATAATGGTCTACTTTTACCGGAGATCATAGTTAAAGATGAAGATCATTTAAACAACCTTAAAACAGACTTGTGACTAATTTTTACTTCTACTTGCTCTTTATTTCCATTTTTATTTTAGTTTTGTTACAAGCTTGGTTTAAGTAGAATCTTTTATTAAGTTTGTTATTCTTTTGACAAAACGGCACACACTTGTACACATTAATACTCTAATGCACAAAAGCATATATTTAATTTTTGACCTTTCTGCAACATCTACCAATTTCAAACCAAAAATTCCCTGGCTGAGCAAGGAAAGAAGTGCTTCCCTAAATAGGGCTACCTTGTCGCTCCAGGTGCTATCGAGCCCCCTCTGTCCCACTAGATCAGACAAGGAACGACCACGGTATTTTAGGAACACCTCCGGAGCCGCCCGCGTGCAGGTCTCCGATATAGCCCGATCTGCATCAAACCAGACCTCTTTACCTCAACCCATCGCCACTGGACTTTCCGTCAAATCAGAGTCCATATTTGGAAGCAGTCGCAGTGGAACGTGGAGACAGATTCAGATGATGTGTCTGGCCAATGATAATCCAGCCCTAAGCCATCCACCAGGCCTTGCTATCCCGCTGGGTCCACCAAGCTTGTTGCATATCTGCGATGAGTCGTCTTTCCCACCGGAATAAACTTCGTGCACTTAACGGGAGGTAACCGCTGTAAAACCTGCCTCAATGGCAGGCTCCCTCGACCAGGTTTAGCCCGCGAGCCGACGCGGTTTACAGGGGTGTGGCCGCTGTATGCACTACAGCTACTTGGAGTCACTCGTTTGCAGAACGTCTGCGATCTGTGGAAAAACCCACGTCATTCCCAGACCAACTAGTGACATTCCACACTAGACGCTACAAAACACCCCTAAATGACACTAAATAAGAGGATATAAAAAAAATAGTAACGATTTCAGATCTTTTGTGATGAGCATGACATTCCTTCTTTCTAGTTGGTATGGACATTTAAATGTTGAATACCACCAATGTAGGTCATGTAACGTATGTACCCATGGACATTTTGGCTTACCAAAAATATGAATAGACTTATCTCTGTATATCAAGGTATGCAAATAAGATAGATCTTACTTTGTAGGACATATAATGGCCTACTTTTACCGGCTTTTTATTATGTCTTTAGTTTAACAATGGTTTTATTTTCATAGATTAGTTTTAAATATGACGTTTTGTCCTCAAGTAGAACATGAATAAATGTAACAAAATATCTTATTTGAAATGGTTTTTTTTTTCTTAAAAAATTTAACAGAATCAAAGATGAGACTTATTAGTTAATAATAAGAACATTATAGTAGAACTTAGAATTAATGAGGAATAAATGAGACCCCAACTGATGATAATTTGAAATAACTCTTCAGCAGCAGAGAAATCATCATCATTGTCATCCAGCTTAAAAATGTCTACGCTCATAAACAACTCAAAATTCTCGTCGTCTATGTTTTGTTTGAAATTTTAAGGGCAACATATTTGAAGAAAATAAAATTTGCATTTGTTTATCTATTTTTTACAAGATTTACAAGTGAAAAATATTTTTTCACAAAGAATTTAATCTTTTGTTGCATGATTCTTGATCATTTTAACTGCTATAGGAGCATCTAGATTAAGCTGAGGACTACTATGTTGGTACAATGTTTCAAACAGTGTTTGTACTTTTGGAAGTGTCCCGAGGAACAGACAAAGTAGTTTCCCTAGGTATAAACACAGCAATATTACAATTAAAACAAATTATCTTGATTTATAGGTTAGAATCTGGTGTTGTTGATTAAAGAAATATAGACGTTACTAACTACAGATACAGAAATTAATTTATTTTCAGAAACATATTGCATTGCATGCATTTCATATATAAAATTCTTTAAAACATAATAAAACTAAATTTTTAACATTAACAATGACTTCGCACCTCACTCGTTGCCGGTAAAATCACGATAATCACTGGTTTTGATAAGTAGGAAAACCACTGTCGATTTGGTAGAATATCATAATTTTATTGTACTTTTCAACATATAATTAATTTTCATAGGTGCGGTACATGACTTTTACTTAATTTTTAGCTAAATTTAGTTCTTAGTGTCATACACATGTGTAAAATTAGCGATTACAATAACATAATTGGTGCAAAGATGCATTAACGCTATTGGCTGTTGCAGCCCAAGTGGTATGAATCTTAATATTTTCAGGTTGTATGATCGTAAATCTATGTATCTCAGGAATAGATTGATGTCCTCCTTTTTTTCTGGATCTGCAAAAAAATACAGTTTTAAAATATTTTTTGAAGCTGAACAACCTAAATTGACACCATCAAGATGTGAATTTTACTTTAGAACCTACATATAATGCCAAACTGGAATTCTACTCGTATGAACCGATAATGGTGAGTTCAGTTTTTTTTCATGCATCCTTGCGTTGAAGTGAAATAGGGGATTCGATTCGAGCTTCATTAAAGAAGGAAACTATTTTAAAACTGCTTTCTTAAACCGAGGAATGCTTTAAGGTTCAATTTTAGGACAACTTCTTTTTATTTTGTTTGATGCTAATGTAACAAGATGTATTAAAATTGCAAGTTTCACGTAGATAATTTAAAGCTCTATTTGTCTTATGAAGCCAAACAGACACTCAGAGCAGTTATGAAAAAAAAAACAAATACCGAAACGTGAGCCAGTTAGGTGAAATTCAATCCTAAAGTCTAGATTTTGATGTATTAACAAAGTTATTTTACAACTGTGATTTTTTATTTTATTAAATACTAAAACCTACTACTCACCTTTTGTGCTAATAAGTTCATTGCACAAACATTTCTTCATTTTTTCCACCTCTACAACCATAAGCTCTGCCATAATGCAAGGAATAGTGAGAAAAAATGATATTTGTACAAGGCGAAGGCACCTCATAAGAATTAAAACAAGATTACTCTGAAAAATAAAACACATTTAAGTACAAAATACTTATACTTGTTTGCGTTCGATGAGAAAAATGGAGAAATCTTGGGCCATACAAATAACTACGAATAACATACAGGTAATGCTTTACTACATATATATGGGAGACCGGATCAAGGCCTCAAAGCTAAGGGTCTGGTGGTCAAAGGTAACATTACAGTGTTGGCAATAAAACTTTAGGCGCAGTTAATACACACTATTTCATTGACGAAAATATGCCAGGTCATTTCAAAATGCCTGCCAATCTGCAGCCATTTTTAGTTTTACTTCAGCAAAATTTATCTCAGTTTGTAAGACATCGGCGGCTTAAGTTGTACGTATTGTAAAAGCTTATTGTTGTTTTAAGCTTAGTGTTGTTTTAAAAGCAAAAGAGAAGATGACAACAGTATATGACAATTTAAAAATAATAATAGTTGTTGATTGCCGAAGGGGCAAAAGGACATGACCAAAAGCAGTCTCAAAATGGTGCACGTATGAAAACTAAATAATTATAGAAATTATTGGTTTATTTTTTACAAGCTTTTCACGTCAGGAATTTGGTATTCGCATCCGGAATAATGATTTTGAGATAAACAGTAAATTAATGATTGCTATTATATACATTCCCGTATAATAAAGTCATGATTGACGTTTCGTTCTTTCATTATTTTTATTTGAACGAGTTACGTAAGTATGAACTTGATGAACCTTTACACAAAAACAAGACATAAATGATATTAGACTCATAAATAGCTAAATAATTAGTAATATCATAACGTAGGTGCTGTATATGTATTTATTTTATAGTACCGTTGTGAAATTATTTATTTTTGTGTTTCGTTTCACGCAACACAACTGTCAAGATAGATGTCATCTTCCACTGTCATCATCCATAAGCCGGCGCCTGCGGTAGCCGCCATTACTGTTTATTTGTCGATTGAGACTAGTCACCGCGATTAATCTCTCCACTTAAATAGTAATATTCCTTACGGAAATTCGTTAGTGTGTTTGTTTTAAAAAACTAAGCGTGTTTCATGTAACTTACGACAGAACGTTTTCAATTTAATTGTTTTATTACGCCAGTACGTTTTGTGTTGTGTTTCAGAACTCTTGAGTCTACTGTACCTAATCAATCATGTCGATGCTTGATTCTGATCAACCAATGCCGGTGATAATGAGAAGCCGATGTGTCAATTGTTCACTTTTGATACCCTGAAATCACCCGGTATTCTTGTTCTAATATTAAATACACCTAATGACTACCTATATGAAAAGTCTGTTCATAGTTATGTGTTTTATACCTTTGTATACATTAGGTAGGTAACTTATTTATTTGTCCTATAGATCTGGGATAAATCGAATTTAATAAAATATGATCTGCCTGAAGTTGCTTTATTTCCATGTTGTCACATCAATTCTGTGAGGCCATAAAAATACGATAATTATATTTTATTTTTCAATAACAAACTGTTCAATTAGAAACTCTTGTTTGGTTTTTACCTAACTCTGTTTTTTTGTAACTACATGAGTGATTTATGGTCATTTTATAAGTTGCGAGTAGTTACGACATAATTTTTAGGTTATCTCAGAATTTGTTGGATTACTTCAAATCTCGGGTACTTGTGTGAAAATTAACACTTTTATTTAATAGTTTATAAAACGTAGTCTATAATAAATAAAGATTTATTGTCATTCAACTTGAGACGGATTTCCATACATCGTTGGTCATGATTCTTTATTTTTTACAAAAACTTAGCGCATCTGACCGTTTCATTCTAAAATTGTGTGAAAACCACACCGTTGACCGTTGTTTTTTTAATTCCATTACAA
This sequence comes from Stenoptilia bipunctidactyla, assembly GCA_944452665.1. Lineage (NCBI taxonomy): Eukaryota > Metazoa > Arthropoda > Insecta > Lepidoptera > Pterophoridae > Stenoptilia > Stenoptilia bipunctidactyla. The sequence goes on along the minus strand of OX101742.1, from coordinate 22,218,044 downwards.
TATTTGAGATGTTTAACAAAATTTAGAATAAAGTGGCCAGACGCCACTAGAATAAAGTTTTTGTATAAAATGAACTTTGTCCCTTCGGCAATCAACAAAAAAGCTATTATTTTAAAAAATTTGTATGTTGTCATATACTCTACTCTTTCGCCTTTAAAGCAACACTAACAATAAGCTTCTATACGTTAATAAAACTTAAGCCGCCGATGTCTTACAAACTGAGATGAATTTTGCTGAAGTAAAAATAAAAATGGTTGCAAATTGGCTGGTTTTTCGAATTGACCTAACATAATTATGGGGTATTTTCGTCGATGATATAGTGTGTAGTAACTGCTCCTAAAGTTTTATTACTACATGCGCGGACACACTATTTAGTCAGACTCATTCGGTACCCATTGCAAATAACATATTTTAGAAAAAAATGAAATTAGACAAAAATTTCAATGAAAAAGCAAATAATTTCTTTTCCGGTTTTGCCCCGACCCATGGATAAGCCATGAAGGAAATATATAGAGGAGGTGCTCTATATAGTTTTCTCTTGGGACTCTAGAGAAACCTACGGGCGTGTGGCGGAAAGGGTTAGCGGTTGGCTTTGGCCAATCATAGCCAAACAGGCAATGACACTAGTCACCTAGTAGCGAGTAGTAAAAACCGGTTGAAACATTAGGTTAAAAAATTCAAATGATCATCAAAAAGGTTAGCTATACTTAACTAGGCGGCTCTAGTTTTAAAATGAAAGGAGGCTTTTCGGTTAACAAAACGAAATGTATGTTAAAAAAATCGTATAATTATTCTGTATTTGCATAAAAAAAGCTACAAAAAGATTGGACCTGTGAAAAAAAATGATAAAGAATGAACTACGATTACGGCGTCTTCACATTTTTATGATTATTGTTTTGAAAACATCAATAATTCATTAAAAAAAATTAAATACACTTTTGAATATTTCACATGAATACATGAATAAAAACAATCGAAAAATATTTTGGATTTTTCATTTTTATTTTGTCAAAATTGACAAAACTCCAACCGTCATTCGTTTTGTTTTTTTCCGTGCGTTACTAGTGCTCCCGTTATTGTTTTTTTCGGCGTTTCTTGTGATTTTATACTAACTTGACTTTCACATATGGACTTTCGATTACCTGTTACATCTGATACTTTTGCTTTCATAACGGAAAACCAAATCTATGCGGAAAACGATAAAAACGATGGATCGTTGTGTAAACTGTGGTATTGCAATTGGTCGCAGTAATATCTCACTATGCAATATCAATTAACAGGATATGTATAAATTATTTATTTTCCTTCTTTAACTAACTGATGAAAGATTTCTTAATGAACTGTTTGCATCAGTTAACTCAACAAAAGGCCTTTCATACGTTCCAAAGCTGTCTGAAAAAAACCGCGGAATAAAAGTATTTCTACCTGACGCTAGATAGCGCAGCATTTTTTCGCGACATAAAAATCACCTAGGCTATAATCACAATAACAATTTGGAATTTTGGACAAAACTAATACAAAAACAATCAATTTGTAAAAAATAATCAAGAATGAAAATATCTTCGTGGTTGGTTAATTTGATTGGGATTGTCAATAAAATTCCTTTAAAAAAGTAGACAAAACTTAATTTTTACATCGGAAAACAATGTGGAGTAGCTTGAACTACTCAGGCTGTGACGTTACGACAATATTTGCTTACAGCAGCTCTTCCAAATATCTGCTTTGTAGGGTAAACAGTTCCCACTTGCGCTAGTGATCCTAGCAAACAACCCTAAAGGGTAGTCCACCTTGAAAGGGATTCGCACCGTCTGCGGTCTCCCTAACGTTCCCGTCGATCACACAAATCACACAAACGTGGTTACCCCGGTCGATGCTACCGCTGCCAAATGTATAGCCACGAGGCGGTAAACTGTTTTGCTTGTCCTATGTGCGTCAAGTGCTTAGAGCCTCATGGGACAAAGGAGTACTCTCCCACACCTGAGTCACCTACTGCTCCGACCTGCATTTTGCGGCCAGTCAGGCCACACGGCAAACTATCAAATACGGGCAACAAGTCAGAGTGCCGCCCACTGCGTAGCCTCTATCTAACGATTGGCTGTCGCTCCAATGATTATTCTTGAACGGTCTTAAAAAAGACCGTTGATCTTTTTCAAGGAGGATCAGTAAAGAGGGATGTATAGTGGTTATACTCAGGAAACTGAGGAGTGTAATGGCCGCGTCGTTCTTCTGGCCTCGACACTGTCAGGGTATTCTATACCTGTTAGCCTTCGTGACTAGAAGCAATTTAGATTACCCTTTCATCTGTAATAGGATTCATCCTCCTCCCACTAGAGCTTGCTTTAGTGAGTGCCAAATATTTTCCTCGACGGAAAAAAAAAACCAATCTAATAATGTTTTTAAAATTTTTGCATTTATAATGCTCAATTATTCTTAAATAAATGATGGTGATCAGTGGAAGAGCACTCGTCCGGCAAACGAGAGGTCCCAGGTTCAAATCCTGGTCGGGTAATTTTTATTTATCACATTTTTCATTTATTTAAAACCCAATCTGTTAAAGCGTACCATAATTTTATTTGTCGGTTTGTAATACTATGATTAGATCGCGCACAACATACAGACAAAGAGCAAAATTTTTGGTTACAATAATTTTGGTAGGTGTCTGTTTATGTATTTTATCAACCTCTAGTAATCTTGACCAATACTTTAAGAATTTTTTTTTAGGTATGCTTAAATTCAAATTTTTCATAAAATTATATTAATAATTATTTTACCCTAGACCTAGATAAATAAATTAATTAATTGAATTAATTAATGAAATCGCAAATTAGCGGGCTATTTGCCACTGAAACACGGATGGTGTCTAAAGGATGAAATAAATAATGAAATAAAGATGATGACTTATTTCGATTAAAATTAATTTAAGTATTACTTTTAATACAACTCACATTTTCTTTAATTTCAAGCAAAACCATGTAGACGTAAATTATTATCTTTGGGAAACTGCACACTAAATTGATGAAAAGCTGGAACAACATTAAATACGAATTAACATTTTAGATAGATAGATATGTATAAAATATACAAATCAAAATTTATTTATGTTATTAAGTTAGTTACATACCATTGCAAAAAGTTCCGTGGCAATTAAATCCACATTATCAGCCAACTTCTTGTACACCAGCGTAAGGAACTTAATTTTTGCTTCTCGCATAAATTTCTTGTTTACAACATAGATATAGCGATCCTCAGAAGACTCTTCTAACCTTATTCTCAAATACTTCAAGCGGTATCTTATTAAATAAAGTATTATCAAACACCACAAACGAGAAGCGTCAAAAGCTACTAATAAAAACAGATAAAAAAAATGTGCTGTCCACGGTGAATTTTGAAATCGTTCAATTAGGTGATGTCCATAAAAAATGCGTACACATAACATGCAAAGTTCCAAAAAAATCAAAAAAAGTCGTACACGACATTTACTTATTGGTATTATTTTTAAATAACAGTCCAGAGTGGTCAGCCTCGAGAAGAAATTTAGACTTTTGCTTTTATAAATGCAGAAGAAAATAACAGTTGCAGCGTATTGACAAAAAGTTAATACAGAGTTGATGGTAGTTAATATGTATTGATACAAAAATGTTAATACTAATATTATCAACATTGAAGTGTATGTTCTAATTAATACAGTCTTAAACAAATTTTGTTTTAAGAAATTCAAATCAAAGCCACAGAAAAGCAAAAAATAAAATATTGGTTTGTACATATTGAAAAGTTTGTTCATCTTTTGCATTTTCGTTTTGGTATGTTCTATAATTTTCAATATAAATTGTAAAAGCTGTTGATTAAGCTGTGGACGCTATAAGAATAAGGACGAAAACATAGTTCAAACTAAAAATAAAGAATACAAGACCGGTACGAATATGGTATTATACGCCGTCAATTTTCAATATTTTCACTTTCAGAATATTTTTATTTACTCTGCAAAATTATCACTATAATATTCATAACGAGAAATAAATATTTCAACCAGCTTTTCTCAATATCATTCAATCAAACACAAAATAATTGTGAGTTGAAATAATGCGAATACATTTTCTCCAATATTATTGTCACTTACGAGAATACACAAAATATTCAAAGAGAAACGAAATGACATGAATGCTCACAAAGGTGGTAAGCCCTTTGAAACTTCCTATTAATAAATACGTCTCACAAAAGCTTTTGATCAAATCTTTATAAAACATTATGATTTAAAAAAGTTTGTCAACAGATTTAACATTATTTTTGTAAATTATTGTAGTAACCAATGTAAAATGACTACAATGTGCGAAGAAACTACGATTAAAATAGACATTTTGCCCATTTTATTTAACCTAAGAATCACTTATACACTTAATTTTCTATTAAAAAAAATTTTTTTTTCTTCTTCTTAGGGTGCCTCTTCAACTAGTGAAGGTCAGCAATTGGCTTGGTACAGTCCTCTCCCCACACACTTGCACGCTATGTTGTCATTACCTAACGTGTCCGCTTAAAACATCACTCAGCTGAGAATCTTTGTAAGTCATTTACAAGAGAATATACGGGGCTTATCTAGTTTAGGTTTCCTTGCGATCTCGCTTCGAACTAACATACCAAGACATTTAAATACCTACCTTTGATAACTAACTTACGTTCTTAGACAATCACTGCCAAACTTTAGAAACCACAGGACTTTATGTTCATCCTATTAGCGGCAAGTCAACGAGTACTACGCCCTCCTTTAAACCTAAGAAGGTATCACACACATCTAGTGTAAATCATGATCTTAGTAGTCATGATAACTTAACAGCAACGGCCTCAAACTGTAAAAGTCAATATAAATGTCCTAAATGTTCCAAGCCACATTATTTGCTAGGGTGCGACAGCTTTACAGCGTTTGGTATTGATGCCATTGGTATCATAGGGGTTTCAATTGAAACGCACGATCAAGCTGTACGTACAGTCTGTCACAAGAGACACCATACACTCTTACATATACCTACAATTAATAATACACAGGCAAATGCAGAACCCTCTCAAAAACAGAAACCTCTGAAACCTTAATTGATATCTTATGCACTGATGTTTCTTCTCAAAACGTATCTGTTAACTTTATTACAGGACTAGGTCGCCAGGCCTTCATTACATGTGATCTTAATATAAAAAAAATTAAATATAAGGCAAAGTATATTAATTATAGAGCTTTAAAAGAAATCGACTTAGAACACTTTAATAGGGATCTTAACTCGATCCCGTGGAGTAGCATCACGCAGTTGAATGACATAAATGATATGGTATCACTCTTTAATTATTTCATCACAGATCTATTTAATTTGCACGCCCCCTTAAAAACAAAACTATTAAGACATAAAAACTGCTCTTGGATTACATATAACGTTAAGCAAATGATGAAACTTAGAGATGAGGCATATGACAATTACAGGAAGACTAAACTCGAGCAACACAAGCTTTACTATAAAGAATTAAAAAAACATGTCAAAGTTGCATTATACAGGGAAAAGGTAGCTTATTTTAAGTATTTTATTAATAACAATATTAACAAACCAAAAGACCTTTGGGAAAATCTTAAACACAATGTTTTGCCTAAAAATGACTCCGAGCTACCCTCTTACTTATGTGACCCAAATACAATTAACAACCACTTTATGGACGTCCCTGGTAAGAATGACCCCAATATTTCCCTTCTGACATTTTATGAATATAATCGATTAAATGATAACAATGAATTTAAACTGCACCCTGTATCCTCTGACTCAATATTTAAAATAATTAAAAATATGAAATCTAATGCTTCGGGAAGTGACGGTATAAGCCGTGACATGATTATTCTTACTTTAAGTGCTACCCTTGACATAATCACATTTATTATCAACAGGTCCATAGAGTTATCAGTTTTCCCCAATGCATGGAAGTTAGCAATTGTTCGCCCTTTACCTAAAAATAATAATCCTCTTTCAATTCAAGATATCCGACCAATTAGCATATTGTGTTTTCTATCCAAATTGCTGGAAAGAGCTATTACTCGTAGTACTCAACTAACTGAATACCTTGAAAAAACTTCTATTCTTCCGGATTTACAGTCTGGTTTCAGAAAGGGAAGAAGTACATCATCAGCGCTGCTTGATGTCACTGATAACATCGTAACTGCTCAAGATGAAGGTAACAGTACAATCTTGGCTCTGCTTGATTTTTCTAGAGCTTTTGACTCTATCAATATTCCCCTACTACTTTCCAAAATGTCCTTTTATGGTTTTCACAGCTCAACTATAAATTGGTTCAGCAATTATCTAAAAGACCGAACACAGCAAGTGGAACTTACGATGAATGATGGGACTAAATCTGTCTCTACGGCTCTACCAGTTATCAGAGGAATTCCCCAAGGATCGATTCTCGGCCCCCTTATCTTTATTATGTACACAGCTGACATAACTAACTGTATCACACACTGTAAATACCACCTATATGCGGATGACCTACAAATATATACATCAATCGATCCCAAAAATATCACCAGGTCAGTAAATTACATGAATTCGGATTTAGATAGAGTGACTAAATGGTCTAAGAATCATTCGCTTGTACTCAACCCAAACAAATCTAAATACCTAATATTAGGATCAAGAAACCAAATTTTGAATACCTCGCGTTCGCCCTTTGCCCTAACGCTATCTGATACACCTTTAGAGCGCGTTTCCATAGCGCGGAACTTGGGTGTCGTCATTGATGAGGAATTACGCTTTGAAGCTCACATAACTAATTTACTTCAGTCCTGTTTTTACAGACTAAAGCTGCTCTACAAGTCTCGCAGTTTTCTTAGCGTAGAACTCCGTAAAAGACTGGTTGACGCAGTGATTCAGTCACGCCTAAGTTACGCCGACACTGTTTACGGCCCCAGGTTACTAGCTCGAACACAGAAAAAAATGCAAAGGTTGCAAAATGCCTGCGCTCGCTTTTGTGTTACCTTGGACCGTCGAGATCACGTTACCCCTACCCTGAATGCCCATAATATATTAAACATGGAGGGTAGGAGAAAGCTCCACCTGGCATGCTTAGTCTTTGGAATAATCAAAAGTGGTAAGCCCCTATATCTATCAAACAAACTTCAATGGACTTATTTGCCGGGTAATAAGTACTGTACTCGCTCCTCGGAAAATAGATTGATAACGCATAAACATAACTCATCGGCTTTTCGGGGTAGTTTTAAATATGCTGCAACCAAATGTTGGAACAACATCCCTCCACCACTTAAAAAAATAACAAGCTTCTCTACCTTTAAAATGAACTACAAACTACACCTTCTGGCACAACAAAAGGCAGTCCTTTAATTGATGCAATTAAATTTAAGTATACAATTTTATCTAATACCTATTATATGTAACACTGAATTCTGATACCTATACATACTATATATCTATTAATAATTTATTATATTATTTATTAAAGCTATTGTAACACTTATATTTAACGTTTATTTATTGCATGCGTAAAGCGTCCGTCAACAACACGGGCTAGAACTGAAAATCAGCGCTGAAATTCATAACTTATGAATTTCGGCATAACGCTGAGTTCAGGCCTTTTCGGCGTCAAATTAGTGTTTGTGTTTTCCTTCGTTTCTTCTTATTATCTTGTTTTATGTCAAATTGTTTTCCTAAATGTTGTTAAAATTTCTTTTGTGTCAATTTTGCGCCGAATAAATGATTTTATTATTATTATTATTATTATAAATGCTTCACATTTTTTTTTAAAATAAATATAAATATTTCTGACACTCACACAACATCATCTAGCCCAAATTAAGTTTCTTAAAGAACTTGTGTTATGAATACTAGATAACTGATATACCTAAGAAATATATAAACATAAATATTAAATAAATACATCTTTTTTATTAGAATAAACTTAAGCATATAAACATCCATGACGTGACGACTAATATCAGTGTTGATCACACAAATATCTGCTACGGCCGGTATTCGAACCCAGGACCTCTGGTATAGAAGGCAATGTATGTTACCGCTACACCAGCCGGTCGTCCTAATTAATTCAAAATAAATGAAATGCGAGTAATATCTTTACATTGAATCAACTTGATTTCGGAATCCCAATTGTCTCAGATTTTAAATGAGTCCGCGCTGCTATTGTCTTCCTTGTCCAATACTGCATCAAGAAACAGGGGCGTACTCTTTACTTGCCACCGCGTGATAGATGTCGCTTTAAGTCACAACGGTCGAACTCAGACTGTTCGCACGATTCTCGATCCCGGAAGCATGGGAAATTTTATAACTAACTCTTATGCACACCGTTTGGGGGCGCGTTATACTAAAACTGATAGCACGATTACAGGAATAGGAGGTTCTGATAAGTCTGGCGATACACCTTAAGGTCAATTAAACTTGTACCTTTGTTCTAATAGTAATAAATTGGAAGGTCCGATAAAGGATGGAGTCCCGCAAGGCTCCGTCTTCGCGTCCCCGTTAGTATACTCAATTTATACGAACGACATAACCAAAGCACCCAAGAGTGTCCAATTAGGCTTATTTGCCGATGACACTGCGCTCTATTGTCGCGGCCGCAAAATGGCTTTTAACAATCTTAGTGCCTAGTTCTCACAATTGCGTATCGAAGTGAATCCTGACAAGATCTTAGCAATTTGCTTTTCGCTTAAAAAGCGACGATAGGCAGACCTCAACCCGAGTGTCCACATGCGAGGAGTACCTTGGCAAAAATTGGTCAAACGGGCACTTTCGATTAAAGGTTCTGTCCTCATCACACTTTCAACGATGTGAACATCATCTGAATAGGCTGGTTCGTGAGACTGTGGCATAAAAACCAAATCCCAAGTACCTTCATGCATACTTGTCGTAGGTCTAGAGATACTGTCTCCGATCTTGCCAACCAGCTTCCTTTAGATGACCTGGATAATCTCCTAACGTAAACTCCTAGCTGCCATTAGCAGTCGAATTGGCACTGAGTGCTCTCTGTTCTTCTGCGCAGCCTTTATCAGCAACTGGCTGTCGCTTTATGTCCCCGATAGAAAGGCTTTAGAAAGATAAAAGATCAGTAAGGGAATGTTTAGTAGGTAAGAGTCCGACACTGTCAGGGTATGCAGTGTCATTGTCGTACTTTTAAGTACGCATCCTCCCCTCTTTAGTTTCTATGTTAGGTGTCAAAGTTTGCTTGGCGGAAAAAAAATATATTTTTGAATGATACCTTTAGTACTATAACACCACATTTTGGTGAAATGTCAATCTCTCATTTCCTTAAATACAGTATCACTGCGTTAAAAAGATTTTTACACATTTTACTAGAACTTGCTAAACCGGAGTGAAACAAACAAAGGCCAGCTCACTTCGTCAAAGCAGCTTTAAATTTTTTGTTTTTTTTTTATTTGGTAAGCGTAATTACACGCTTTGTGAATTCAAAAAGTTTTTAAGTCGTTTCGTTTTAAACTGGATGCTAACATTATAATCGTCAAAGGTATATTTTTTTATTTGGATGAGTCGAACAAAGTTTTTAATCGAAGTTGCCAGACTTGGATATTTTTGAGTGTTGAATGAATCGGTATTATGTATAGGTATTATTACCTCATATTAGTGGAAACTTTGTTGGCTTAAGTTTTTTTTATATATTGTAAATTGTGCTGTTTGTTTCCCAAAAAAAGTAAAAATAAAAATAAAATAAAATAAAAGTTAAGATACATATTATGTATATTATGGTAGGTTAGGTCTTGTTCCAATAACCGTCAATAAATTCAAAGTTCACAATTGACAGTATTATTGCTCTACAAGTTAGTAAAGCACTGAAATGAAATGAAAATGAAATGAAAAATTTTTATTCATCATAAGACCATGGAATGGCCGCTTAATGACGTCACGGTTTTGTACTTCGGCTTTAACAAGGTGTTGATAGTTATTTGACGACCACTTTGGCGTAGGGGTAAACCTATCTGCCTCAGACGCCAGTGGTTGCGGGTTCGATTCCCGCCCGGAACAAGAAAAAAAATGTTCCGGGTCTGGGTGTTTATTTATTTATAGTATTTATAGTTTAGTATTTATATTCTAGGTTCCCCCCCAGTTCGCTACATGGTATCTCATAACACAAGCTTCGCTTACTTTGAGGCCATGTAGTTGGTGTGATTGTCTGGGGATTTTATTATTATTAATTATATTATTATTATGTGTTTCAGCTTTAATAATAAGATATTAATAGCTTTAATAAGATATTACAGTAGACCAAGAGACAAAAAAAGCCGGCGGAAAAAAACTCTTGGCACTCTTTTTCAGTCAGGACTAGGCACTAGGTATTTCTTTATTCTACTTTGTAAATATGGATTGCAATATTCCTCCATCCGTTTCAGCTGCTCTAGCCGCTGTTCCTGCTCCGCAAAATGTCGCACCGGTGTCTGCTCCTGCGCCTTTTGTTTCAGCGATCCCGGCGTCACAGCCTGCGTCGCAATCAGATTCGGCTCCGCCGAAAGTCAAGTCTCCGCCCCCCGTCTTTTTACGGGACAAGAGCCGCTGGACCGAGGTCTCAGCTCTCTGCGGAACGCACACCCCGAAGATCCAGTATAGTAAGGCATCCAATGTGGGTGACTCTATTAAGGTCGTTGTCTGCTCAATTTCTGATTTCAGGAATTTCACTCGGCTTCTTGCTGACAAGAAGCTCGAGTACCACACTTACGCCCTCCCTGAGGAGCGTAAGATTCGTGCCGTCCTCAGGAACGTGCCGTTCGAGCTCTCGAACGAGCAAATCCAAGAGGACTTGTCTTCTCAAGGCTTCCCCGTCAAATCTGTGTACAAAATGCACAGACGCCGAGGCAAGCAGTTCCCACTAGCGCTAGTAATCCTAGCGAGGAGCCCGCAAGGGCAGTCCATTTTCAGAGGCAAGCCCACCGTGTGCGGTCTCTCCAACATCCGCGTCGAAGTTCCACACAAGCGTGGTTTCCCAGGTCAGTGCCACCGCTGCCAATTGTATGGTCATGCGGCGGCAAACTGTTTTGCTTCCCCTAGGTGCGTCAAGTGCCTAGATCCGCATGGGACTAAGGAGTGCTCTCGCACTCCCGAATTGCCCACCGCTCCATTCTGCGTCTTGTGCGGCCAGTCAGGCCACACAGCAAACTTTCGCGGCTGCCCTTAGGCACCGCGTGCTGCCAGGGCTACCGTGAAGCCCATTGAGAACTGGAGAGAGCGACCACAGCCTAGCTCGGACGCTCCTCCAGTCAGTTCGAAGGCCCCTAAGGCCTTTACTTCTATCGTTCCAGGTCAGCGCAGCCGGGTCGCGACTCAATCGCAACCGGCTGCCAAATCGGCTTCCCAGTGCCAGAATGCAAATGGTTCTCAAGACCGCATGGCGTTCTGGATCCAGCTCGCTCCCATCGACGAGATCCTGGCTTTCGGCGCCGCTCTCGACGCCAGCCCAGAGGGTTTCAACGGTGCTCTTCCGGTCCTAACCAAGTTCGCTCCCCTTATTAGGAAACTCCAGCAAGCTCAACGTTTCTAAACGTAGTCCTTCGTTCCAGCATTCCTATCTCAGAGTGAGTCTGATCACTCTAGATAATCTCTTAGTTTCAGCTTGTCATTTCTGCTAGTCTTAGCTTTTTTTTTTTTTTTTTTTTTTTTCCGCCAAGGAAAGTCGTTTGGCACCCACTAAAACCAGCTTTAACCAGTAAAGCTAGCTTTAGCGGGAGGAGGATGAATCCTATTACGGACGAATGGGCATTCTATAAGCTGTTAACCATAAGTGGCTAATGGCAAATAGAATGCCCAGACAGTGTGGAGACTCTCTCAGATAGGCTGAGCATACCCACTAAACATCCCCCTTTTGACTCACCTTGATTAAGGTCCTTAGTCATCGTCGGAACGACAGCCAATTGGAGAGAGAGGCTGCGTAGTGAGCGGCATCCAGACGGCTGCCACCAAAAGGAACTGAAAGTAAGAAAAACAAAGCTAAGATTAGCAGAAATGACAAAGCTGAAACTAAGATATTATCTTGAGTGATCAGACTCACTCAGAGATAGGAATGCTGGAAAGAAGGACTACGTTTAGAAACGTTGAGCTTGCTGGAGTTTCCTAATAAGGGGAGCGAACTTGGTTAGGACCGGAAGAGCACCGTTGAAACCCTCTGGGCTGGCGTCGAGAGCGGCGCCGAAAGCCAGGATCTCGTCGATGGGAGCGAGCTGGATCCAGAACGCCATGCGGTCTTGAGACCCTTTTGCGTTCTGGCACTGGGAAGCCGATTTGGCGGCCGGTTGCGATTGAGTCGCAACCCGGCTGCGCTGACCTGAAATGAAAGGAGTAAAGGCCTTGGGGGCCTTTGAACTGACTGGAGGAGCGTCCGAGCTAGGCTGCGGTCGTTCTCTCCAGTTCTCGATGGGCTTCACGGTAGCCCTGGCAGCACGCGGTGCTTTGGGGCAGCCGCGAAAGTTTGCTGTGTGGCCTGACTGGCCGCACAAGACGCAGGACGGAGCGGTGGGCGATTCGGGAGTGCGAGAGCACTCCTTAGTCCCATGCGGATCTAGGCACTTGACGCACCTAGGGGAAGCATGACAATTTGCCGCCGCATGACCATACAATTGGCAGTGGTGGCACTGACCTGGGAAACCACGTTTGTGTGGAGCTTCGACTCGGATGTTGGAGAGACCGCACACGGTGAGCTTGCCTCTGAAAATGGACTGCCCTTGCGGGCTCTTCGCTAGGATTACTAGCGCAAGTGGGAACTGCTTGCCTCGGCGGCTGTGCATTTTGTGCACAGATTCGACGGGGAAGCCTTGAGAAGACAAGTCCTCTTGGATTTGCTCGTTCGAGAGCTCGAACGGCACGTTCCTGAGGACGGCACGAATCTTACGCTCCTCAGGGAGGGCGTAAGTGTGGTACTCGAGCTTCTTGTCAGCAAGAAGCCGAGTGAAATTCCTGAAATCAGAAATTGAGCAGACAACGACCTTAATAGAGTCACCCACATTGGATGCCTTACTATACTGGATCTTCGGGGAGTGCGTTCCGCAGAGGGCTGAGACCTCGGTCCAGCGGCTCTTGTCCCGTAGAAAGACGGGGGGCGGAGACTTGACTTTCGGCGGAGCCGAATCTGATTGCGACGCAGGCTGTGACGCCGGGATCGCTGAAACAAAAGGCGCAGGAGCAGACGCCGGTGCGACATTTTGCGGAGCAGGAACAGCGGCTGGAGCAGCTGAAACGGATGGACATAAAGACGAAGAAGCATCTTTCTTCTTCTTCTTTGATTTTGATTTTTTGCGAACCTCGGTGAACGGAGCAGGAGATTCTGGAACTAATGGAGCGGAGTCGGAATCACTGCCCGGTGGGGTAGTTTTCCGTTTGCATGCGGAAGAATCGACCGACATGAAATCTGGCATAGTATCGACAGGCTCGACATCTGGGGACGCCGGGGAATCTGTCGGAAAACTAAGAGAAGGCGGAGTGGCCGGGAGGGTCGCAGATCTTGCCTGAGCGGATGCGAATTGTTGACTTAGTAACGTGAACATGTGAGTGAGTTGAACGACTTGCGATTGCATCTGACTTACCACGTCCCGGAGTTCTTGCGATTCTCCGGGACTAGCCGGGGATTCGATGGGGGCCTCCATCGATTCCGGGGAACCTAATCCTACTCTGAAAAAGAGCCCTAATCCTAACTGGAGGGACCTATGTGCCGGTGAACGGCGAAGTAGCTGCACAAACTGCGCTGAAAGAAAGATCAACCTAACACGGACCTATTGCCGATGAACGGCGGACGATCAGGCTTAGTTGTCACGGTTACGTATCCACCTGACCAGCGATGCTTCGGCCGGCAGCAGTCGGGTCCGCCCTGAAAAGGGCAGATGAATTAGCCCCGACACCACACAGCCTCCACAAGAGAAAACTTTCCGAAAGAGCTTAACTTGGCACCTGACCCGCACGAGTGCGGGGGAGGGAACAAGGGCAGCGCAATACGAACACTCGGGAGCGGCCGCAGACACGACCGTTCGGGAGCGAACGCAAACGGGAAGTGTTGTTTTTTTTGAGTCTTAGCTTCTGAATTTCTCGCTTTTAGTTCCTTTTGGTGGCAGCCGTCCGGATGCCGCTCACTGCGCAGCCTCTCTCTCCAATTGGCTGTCGCTCCGATAAATGATCAAGAACCTGAATCAAGGTAGGTCGTAAAGGGGGATGTTTAGTGGGTATGCTCGGCTTCACTGAGTGAGTCACCACACTGTCTGGGCATTCTATTTTCCGTTAGCCACTGGGGTTAACAGCTTATAGAATGCCCATTTGTCCGTAATAGGATTCATCCTCCTCCCGCTAAAGCTTGCTTTACTGGTTGCTTGTTTTAGGGGGTGCCAAAACTTTCTGTGGCGGAAAAACAAAAAAAAATTGCAATATTTTAGTGATAAACACAACGATTAATATCAAGTATTGAGAAGAAAATCAAAGTTGTAAGAAAAACTCTGATTAACTCGAAAAGCCTGTTGAAAGTGGCTTTTCAGTGTTGGAGTCCTCATAATTCTGATAATAATCTGCCACCCAATCGCCAATGCAAATTCATTCCCAAAAATAAAAAAAGTAAATCACTTTAATCCTAATTGCATCATGTATCGGCTCAACTACTTTTTATCTGGAAACATAATTTAGTTCCATTCTAAGTAAACATAATAAAATCTTGTCGAAATAGATCAATCTAGAAAATTTTAATGGAATATTATGTACCGTCTTAATCTTACTTCCCATGTGAGATAAAGTCTTTTAGGAGCTATGTTCCAATGATAAAATTTGACTTAACTTAAGTATTAAAAAAAGTAATTAAAAAATAGTTTTATTTAACTTTTCTAACTACTTAACTAAACTTCAACTCTCCAGTCCCGCACTTGATTTCAAGTAGAAAATTGTTTCATTCTTTGTGCACTGACCACTCACGGGGAGTTTTTTGCTAAATTCACTGGCTGCTTACATGGAGTTGCATGATATTTAGAGGCAAGAAAAGGGAGTTTTCGATTAATAAGTCTAGACTAAATAATATGTTCATGCACACAAATTATCGTATTATACGAGTACTGAATTATGAAGACTGTATGATAAGTTTAAGTAAATAAAAAAAGGCGTTTGAAAGAGATAGTTTTAGGCCAGAGCTATTATGGTTGATTATGAAAATGAGATCAGATGGAAAAACTGTAAATAACCAGTCTTTTGTTTTGGGAAACCGGATGGATAAAGGGTGAATAAAGTACATGAAAATTCAGGTCTTCTGAATTTTATTAAAATCAAAACAAAATGTGTTGTTTATTATAAGTAAAGTAAACAAAAATCTAAATTATTGTACAAAATGGTTATGGAAGAATAAAATATCACTGTACTTTTTTGCATCAATGTTAAATTCACAAACTTTGCCTTTCATATGAAGAGTTGAGTGTAACATAGTGAATGTAATTTTGCTCTTTTCTCGATTCAGAGAATAAGAGGATGTCTTTTTGGCTCAAAAGGGGATTGTCTGAAGTACTCAGCGGATTTAAACCGGGAACTGCATAGTAAAATTGAAAAACTAATGCATACTTAGCGTGAATAATGTTTTTTGATTATATTTTTAAACAGTTTTTGTTTGGGATATGAAATTGGAAGTTTGTGAATAGCAGATAAGATCTAAAGTTTAATTCGGGTTTAGTAAACGAAAACTAATAACTATTATACAATATTAAAATGACGTATTTATTCATATGATATTTTTTTATGACTAAGTATATTTTATTATGCTTCCATGCTGGACTGGGAACGTAGGATGTGCCAGCTGCTTCTCTTCCCAGGCATACTGTAAAAGTCAGTTGAGGGACAGAGGTTTTTAAGGCGTTTTTGTGGGCGATAGGCTGACCCCCTGTCACTGCAATAGTCTCTCTCCACTTTTATAATGACTCCAAATTTGTCAAACGTGACATCAGATGGTTTTGTTACCTCTGGTGTTCTGCCTACCCCATACGGGATACAGGCGTGAAGTTATGTATACATACATAAACTTCCTTTTTTATCCAAAATTCTCGAGCGCCTTGTCCACCTTCAATTAACTAGCTTTATGACGAAAAATAATATTTTGAATCCATACCAATCCGGCTTCCGAACTGGACACAGTACGGTCACCACCTTAACCAAAATCACAGACGATATAAGACATGGTATGGAAAACAAAATGCTAACAATTTTAACACTATTAGACTTCAGCAACGCATTCAACACAGTTGATTTTGATATCTTGCTAGAGTTGCTGCGCTCTCTTAACATATCTCCATCGGTAATTGAATGGTTTCGCAACTACTTGTGTGGACGACGCCAGCGTATAGTTGCACAAGATTGTTTCTCCTCTTGGGCCGAAGTGCGTGCAGGAGTCCCACAAGGTGGCGTATTGTCTCCTCTCCTTTTCTCTATTTTCATAAATAATATTTCTCATGAACTTTCTTCGTCCTACCATATGTATGCAGATGATGTACAAATATACTCACAGTGTAGCCTGGATAACTTACCTCAAACAATTGACGCTGTTAATTTAGACCTAACAAAAATTATGTCATGGAGTACACAGCATGGTTTAATAGTGAACCCCTCAAAGACCCAAGCAATAATTATTGGCAGTCCGAAGCTGATAAATCGGATAGACTGGTCGCTTTGTCCAAAAATTACATTCAATACAGTCACTATCGAATTTAGCCGGAGTGTCAGAAACCTTGGTCTAATATTTGACAGTACAATGTCGTGGAATACCCAGATGGATGAAATGAGCAGGAAGATGTTTTCGGCTGTTAACTCGCTCAAACGCTTGCGCCATCTATTGCCCATTCCCACCAAAATATCGATTTCGCATTCCCTTTTTCTCCCTATACTTGACTACGCAGACGTTTGCTATCTGGATATCACTGAAGACCAGCTTAATAAGCTTGAGCGCCTTCAAAATCTCTGTATAAGGTTCATATTTGGATTGCGCAAATATGATCACATATCTGAATATCGCACTAAGCTCAAGTGGCTTCCTATTCGCTTTCGCCGGAATATTCATGTTCTTTGTCTCCTGTATCGCATTCTGTTCAATCCCATCATACCAAGCTATCTACAACAATACTTTAAATATCGTCACGCTCAACATGAGCGGAACCTACGATCTACTCACAACCTCATGCTCAGTACTCCGATACATTCTACGGACTACTTCCGAAAGTCATTTATGGTTCGTGCAGTAACTTTGTGGAATGAGCTACCTCTGAACATTAAATCTGCCGAATCTCTTCTCACATTTAAAAAACGTTTAAAACGACACTATCTCTCAGTATGTGCTGTCAATTAATGTAATTTAATTTTCATATACTTAATTATGAATACTTATGTTAGTATCTTTTTATATATTATATGTATTTATTTATGGGTATATATTATTTATGTATTTCAAGCTTGCTATATGTTTATATTGTCTATTTATGTATGTCATTTTACATTATATATGTATATTCTTATTTAGTTTATTTATATTTAAAATTAGATATGCCTTAATCCCAACTCTCTTTTTACAAGTTCTTTGACCCTGGTTGTCTGGCAGAAATCGCTTGTTAGCGATAAGACCGCCAATTGTGTTACTGTTGAATAATTTTATTTCCTGTTGTACATATGTTTTTTTCTTTTGTAAATATGCAATAAAGTGTATATAAATAAATAAATAAATAAATGTAATTATTAATAAATAGATACCTACCTAATATTGTCTTAAGTTTTCGCGATTCATACTATTAAATAAAACACTTTTTAACCGGATTTATCGCGTATATTTACATTTTAAATTTTGACTCGACGTTTCGGTGTCTTTGCAGACCCCGTGGTCACGAGCGACTGTTTTATTTAATAGATACCTACCTACTCCACCATTTAGCACTGGGCCAGCTTGGTGGATTATGGCCTATACCTCCTCACCACCCAGGTAACTTATGCCCTACAGTGGGCTCATTACAAAGAATTGTGGTGATGATGACTTACTAACTTACATGCCAATAGTTACAAAATAAAAATAATTGATACCAACAAGGTATAAATACAACAAAAGACGATCTCAGCATAACAGTTTCATGTATCAAAGAAAATCCCAATTATTTTGTTATCCATTGCCATAGTAACACAATTAGGAACAGGCATAAGCACAAAAGATGGATGTCCGATATAATGACCATCATTATCCACTAGTAACCACTTGAATCTGTATTGTATGGCGTACTGTGCAACTTGAGTTAAGTGCTATTGTACTATTTACAATGGATCTCAGTTATTTAGTGTGATTTGGATTTAGAGTGATTGGACTGAATTTAATCATTAAAGTCTGTTTAGATTATTATTCGATTGAAAAATTGTAAGATGAGAGGTGTAAAATTTAGCCCGCCATTAAATATTTTTTTTAATTAATACCATGAAATTCTATATTTTTTTAGAATTTAGGTGCTAGGGTCAGCCAAAACAAAAATTTGTTCCTATGGTTTTTTTGTACTATCAAACCAATAGAATCATGACCCATTTTGCTAATAATTCGTTTGAAACTATCAAACTTGTAAGGTCTATCGCGTATAATTTACTTAAGACATTTTAGATACTGTTCAAATCTGTACTCAGTAAATGTCAGTGTCGAATGATTTGACAAGTTCGTCACCAAGGAAACCTATCTTCAAGCGAATTTCGACCTACTAGCATTTCGACGGTTTGCCATAATGAGCATATGGTGGGTCATGAGTATGACTCAATTGGTTTGATAGTTCATTTGCAAACAGTAGGATGTACAAGAATGTATTAATTTATTTGAAAATTTATGTACACAAGTTAAAAATAAAATTGGTTACAAAAAAAATTATAACAGAGTAACAAAGGTACAACTTAATCCTAATGAAATTTCTACTAGCAGACCTATGGAGAGTTATTTTATATAGAGTTATTATTTTATTTCGGAGTTGAGAAAAGTTACTTTTGATAACGTGATACGTGATACAGCGAAAAATGATTTTTAATCAGTAGAATGTAGCTTGGAAATTTAAAACAATTTGAATTTAATATTTGATAGCCACAGTTAAGTTTAAAGGTTTCAATTCAATGATTAACTCTTAAAATAATAAAAGATAACATAAAGGGACTAAGGGAAGACCAAGACGTTGATTGATTACAACCTCGAAAACAGCTACCAAATGTATCAATTTAGAGAGTTTGGGTCACCATCATTATACACTATAATTTAAAAGGGTGTCGGTACGCTTCCGACTTAGATGGATGCTGTACCGGATACGGAAATGATCTTGAATCGAAGTAAGATCTACCCTAAAGAGATTCATTTTTCACTTCTCCTGAAAAGATATTCTTGTTAGTGTGTAAACACCCTTAAGTGAGGGCGTGATTACTAATGATGGAGAAAAAAATAATTTATTTGTTGGCACTATTAATGTTGGCATCCAAAAATGTAACGCAACACCTAGACAGTGATGTGTAGCACTGCTAATATCTATACTACTATAATAAAGCTGAAGAGTGTTTGTTCGGTTGAACGCATAAATCTCTGTAACTACAGGTCTTATTTGAAAAAATATTTTTGCATTTGATACCCTAATCTTTGAGGAAGGTTAAAGACTATATTTAAATCAGAAATTCTAACGGGATCAGAAGTTACGCGGGTAAAACTGCGCATTTCGGCTAGTTGCTACATACAACACATACAATTTTGATAAAGATGTCAATCAACTTAGGCCTGTATCACACGATTTAGTGATACAGGCCATGGTTGTCTGTACGAAATCGCTCGTCAGCGATAATACCGCCTAGTAGTACTTACTCAACATACTGTTTTTCTTTTCTCATTTACTGTCTGTACTGTACACTGAAGTGTAAATAAATAAAAAATAAATAGATTTAGCCGGCTGAGCAAAGTTCGGTACAGTTGGTATTAGACGCCTGCCAATTATTCAAGTATCGTGATTTTGAAGAAATAATGAGCAGTCAGTCCCCGTTACTTTAGACGTAGGTAGAGAGGGTTTGCAATGGAGAAGAAAACGAAAAGCTCTAAATAGATGTCGCTTCATACGCTTGACACATAACAAATTATCAAATGAACAAGTTGTAATCGAAATTGCTTGCTCTGTGTTCTATTTTGGGGTAAACCTATAAAATAATGTAAGCACATGTATCAAAATATGAAAAATGTGGACCGTAATATGTACATTTCATGTGTTACTTGGGGAAAATGTGGTATCCATTTTCTATAAAACTTATGACTACGCAATGAAGCATTTCTAATTTTTTGATCAAATTCACTATACAATTAACTTTTACTATGGTATTTGACAGTTGTTATAGGTCAAGCGTAATCAGCGCCTCTAGTGGAATAAGAAGGCATTTTTCTACCCCATTAGCCATTTCGGTGACCTGAAAAGTCCGACATCTACCAATCGGCGCGCCAGAACGCAGGTAGTAGCAGTCATGAGTTTGCCTCAAGCCGTAACTTCAGTGGAAATAACTGGCGTTCTTATTATGAGGGCCTCGTGGTGTAATGGAAAAAAGACTTCTACAGTTTTTTCAAATGTTCATGACTTTAGTTTCAGTAACCAATATTCTGAAAATTCTTTTCCAAAAATTCGGAAATGTAAACTTTAATTTAGTTAATTTTTTTGCTACATTAAATTTGATGTCATGTAAGATGCGCAATCATAATTTCGAAAATTCAGTGACCAAATAATTTTAAGTTGCATATTTTCAAGCAAACGCCTAAGAAAAACAAATTTTGTTACAGCAAAGTATTGAACAGGTTCTTTCTTTTTGTTCCTAAAATTGTTCTTTTTTAAATCATTTCATAAACTGACGCAAATGGGAATAAATACCAGGACCTCTTACACAAGAACGGAACACTCAACCAGTGGCCATCACCATAAAATTGAAGTATGTTTTGTAGATATTATCAACACCTCCCTAGTCTTCGGAAACGAGTGTTGTGGATACTCATACAGCTGATTCTAATGTATTTCACATGGAAGATATAAGATGGCACTATTTGACTTTCACCAAGTCACACAATATGTCTTTTCAGATAGAGTGGTTTGATGCTTCTTAACTGCTGAACATATGAAATTCATCCTCAGCTCAAATGTAATAAGGGATATCTGATCTTAAGTTACGGTTGCTATCCAAATATATCCTAAAGATGGCGTACTACTGAGTTAAGATTATTTCTTTTTAAAGCGTGACTATTTTTAAGCGGTCGTACACAGATAATTTCCAAAACATTGTTTTCTCCATAGGCCCGACCAAAATCAAACTCAACTCTCTTAGTTAAAATGTAACCTCTAAACCACGAAAACATCTACAAATATTAATTATTATATTCACACATACAAACAACAATAGCCGATTTATCATAAAGTTCTATTTATCAACCTCGACATAGTCACTTGGAGTGGGCGGGGGCGAGTGCCACCATGATTTACACCCTCTTGTTAGATGCTAATCGAGTGCTAAGTAGCTCGTCTCTTGATTTATTAACCAGGGATTAAAGTATAATTATTTTGTGTAGGCACACTCATAGGACATTTGTCAGGATCGTTGCCTGCTAATTGCAGACGTTCGGCTATCGTGCTTAGAGAAGATATTTTGAATAAGATTTAAGGTTTAAGAGTGATAAGCAATGAAAGATTGAAAGGTATTTTGGATATTTTTGTAAAAAGGCGTATTTTTTCAGTTCATATGAGATATGAAATTGTCTCAGATTTCTATTTTTTATAAGTTTATAATTTTGTGGAATAAATTAATGTAAATATCAACGCAATCATATCAAAAGAAAACAAATCAAGTTAATGTTGTGTAAGATTGATTAATATGCAGTTTATTTTCGGAAGTGAAATAAATTCAATTTCTGTAAATAAAAGATCCAAAAATCGCCCATACCAAGTAAGATTGTGTAACAATGTCAAGTAATTTTTTATTAGTAATTAACTCTTGTCTGCTAATTTTTTTTATTATGGACTTTTTACCTAAATAAAACACATAAATCTTAAAAAAAATACGATTTTAAACTTTGTTTACAGCAGCCAACAATATCATTTTTGCACAATATATTTGGTAATATATTTTTTATTTTAACCGACCTACATATAGGACGGTATGCTTATCTGGGTTAAGACAAGCTTTACCTACAATTTCTAAAAAAATAAAAGGTACTCTTACACCCAATTGGCAATATCCCATCTTAGTTAAACTGAATCAAATCCAAAACTAGACGATAGAAAAGCTTGTCACGAGTTTCAGCGCCATTTAACCAGAACGCCAATGTTTGCACAAGTTTACGATTTCGACAAAAATCTGATACGGACATCGGCCACGGGACTTTGGTACTCCTGTTAAGGATTTTTTTGTAAGTGTTAAATGTTTATACTTACAGTAACCTTACCCTTAATTCTCATATTAATAACAAGTACTTAGCTCTTTTATGTGGTGAGATTTTTTAGAAAAATAATCAGAAAATATGCAACAATATTTTTTAGGGAATTAGTGGTATTGGTCATTTAAGAAGTTTTTTATATAACAATCTCATTTTTACAGTGCTTTTATAAATTTTAAATTATTTTTTATTATTGTTGGTTAGGTATCCTCAGCTCATATGAATGAGTCTAATGGATATTATTATTACTAAAGCTGATGGTACATATACAATGATTATTTATTTCATATTTTTACTATCCACCCACAAGTATTGGGTGAACTCAGTGATTAACAGCTCCTGTCACCCAGGGTAGAAAATTATGTCCCCATACTAGGCTCACAAAAAAGTTGAGACCAGCTCATGAAAGTAGATCTTAAATAAACAGCAGTCACTCTGCTTTAGCACGATACATCTTCCTAATCGTATGTGTTTTCGCTAACTGTTGTTTCATTGTTTTCGAATGCTAAGGTTGAATACAATCACATCAATAAGAGCACATGTAGTTTCTACTGTGAGTAATAACAAGAGACAAAGGGCAGTAAAACTGGTAATTGCCAACACACTACCTGTATCAAAGTAAAAACTACAACATAAAGGTTTTGTTTCTGGAAAAGAACATTCTAGATTCTGTGATTCTATTACTGACTTTGTCTACTGCCCGGTTACGACCGAGCACATTAAAAACGCTGCTGGGTTTTGAACTTTTAATTTCCATGTTTACTGACTTTGCCATTATTTTTTTAACTATAGTGCGACCGGTGGGAGTTTGCGTTCCTGACAGCTGTCAAAATCATAGCTTTTTTAACTTTCGAATCGGAAATAAACTTTATTCAGTGGACATAAGTAGCTGTCAGGAACGCATTCTCGCAACGGCCGCACTCTAGGTTGCACGCAAATAGTTTTTTTCTTGAATGATACATAGAGTCTGGCTAATGAAACTACTTTCAATGGGGGTTTTTACAAACTTTTTATATGGCAACTTATTCTGGTGTCACTGTTGTCACTCGAACGGTTGTTGGTGGTTTTGAGATTTTGAAATTTTCATATTTGAAAATGAATAATAAAATGAATAATTTAATAGTGTCATAAACAATGTAGGAAACAGCGATACAGTGACTCTGACGATTCATTCCATATAGAATTGCTGGATTCAGATTTTGATTACAATGAATAAAAATAATTACTGAATTTTTTGGTTTTATTTTTAAGCCTGATTAAAATATTTAAGGCTGAGATGATGATGATGAATACTAGTTGCCTATCATTTTAATTATATACTTCTCATCATAGTAGGACAGTACCAATATTGTTATTTTTTAAGATAATTTTATAAAAAATAATCAAGTATCATGTTTGTATAATCCATAATGTGTCTTACTATAGTCGGGGTTACCATGATGGGATTTTTTTTTAATTCGCCAGATATCTTATATCTTAATAGATAACTGGCGAATTTAAAAAAAGTCATCTTATCTTAAAGGACTTGTGAAATTGTATAAACTTAAGAAATATACAGGGTAACTGGTATTTAATTTAAGATACTAAAAGAGAGCACTCTGTACTCGATTCTGATCATAATTATGTAATAAATGTAGGTACTTAATTTTTCACTAAAATTCTCTACTATGTTACTATTAACTTTACTTAACGCCTGAGTTAATCGCGGCACGCGGGTCGCTGCCAACGCTAGCGTAATCAATTCTTTAACTTTCGGTTAAGTTTGCTCAGGAAATAATTGATATTTATTTTTTATTATATTTTTTCTCTTGATGTATGATCTCAAACTATCACGTCCTTGAATTTCAAAAATGACCCAGCAGTCACCCTGTATAGACAAACATGTTTAAAATAGGGTCGCCATATAATAGTTAATAATATTTTAATAGCAGATTAAAACTGATGAGTGGGTCATAATTACTAAAAATAAAATACTTTTTTTAAATATTTTTCATAACTTAAAGTTTCAAAATTATTGTACGTGATCAAAATTTAAGTTTGATCTGTAGTTTATGACTACACAATAAGTAATAAAAACGTGTCCATCTAATTGTGTATAGTTTAAAATCTAGATTATTCTTAAATTTTACTCACAGAAAACAATTTTGAAATTTTGATTTATGAATAAATTGATTTTTTTTTCGAAATTCAGACCCACTCATCATACATAGGTAATCTGCTATTAAAATATAATTGACTATTATATGCGGACCCTGTATATTAATATATTCTTAGGTGGACCGATGATCTGGTCAAGGTCGTCGGTTAATTTTGGATGAGGGAAATATGGGATTGAGCAACGTGGAGAATCTTGTGAGAGGCTTTTGTCCAGTAGTGGCTGTCACCAGGCTGATGACGATGATTAAACTGTATTTCTCCCAAATTTTACCTATAACGAGCATTTTTGACAAAAGAGTGCCGAGAGTTTCTTTTCCGCCGACTTTTTTCCTCTCGGTCTACCTAGGGTCCTGATTTAATTTCGTTTCTTAAAGCTGAAGAAGTAGGTAGCTATATTGAACATAATAAACATCCATTACGTGATGCTAATATCTGTGTTCATGACAAAAATATTCACCGCCACCGCCGCGATTTGAACCCAGGACCTCTGGCATTGAAGGTCAGATGTATACGATGTATTATTGTACGTTTCCCATACAGTTATATATACATACAGGCGTGAAGTTATGTATGTATATATGTATAAATATCATAGGTTTGAAAAAGCACATTATAACTTTTTATTCTAATTTTCGTCCCTAAAAGGAATTAAAGTGGGTGAATTAAAGTAGTGGTTTTTTGTATTATAAAAATAGACTGAGCAAAGCCGGCTCTAATGTGTAAAATAATGACATGTCATATTGCTTATATAATTGTTATAATATAGCACTACAAAATTTTTATTTTCGAAATGAAAACATATAATATTTTTGGGATCTAAAACAATTTCCATACCGGTCTTGATAACTTTATTTTCCTATTGTACTGTTTTTACTTCCGTATTCTTCTAGCGTCCACAGTTCAGCTAATAGCTCAAAAAGTTATTTTTATTTAAATTTATATTGTTTCGAAACAAACATGAAAAAAACTAATGCCAAAAATCTTTTCAATATGTACATACCAATATTTTGTTGTATGCTGCTTTTTGGATTTAATTTGAATGTCCTAAAACCAAATTTGTTTCAAACTATTATCATTACTGTCGAATTCATAGAGAATTTGTCCACGTTAAAACAGCGTTACAGAGGGTTTACAAAGCACAACCAAAAAAAGGTGATTCATAGACGATAAATGACATTGTAAACATACTATAACGGCTTTCTAAACATGTCAAATTCACAATCAGGATGAGGCTTCTTTAAGCCCGTTTTACCGGCCGAGTCTACCCGAAGGTTAACGAATATTAACGAGTTATTGAAATTGATAATTTGAGTTTCACAGTTTCACTCTTCGTCTTCCTTCCTAGTTCCCTGTGATTATTTTTTCGTCGCGTCAATTTGTGGTCAGTGATGGATGGAAGTCGTCGTGGCGCCGTGGTTACTGTGTGTATCATACGATATCACAGGTTAAGCAACATTCGGCGCGGTCGGTACTTTGATGGGTGACAGCCGACCATTCATATTACTCACGACGACTTCCGTGCTTCGGAGGGCACGTTAAACAGTCGGTACCGGGTGCTGTATACTTGTATACAGTAGTCGTTAGGGTTTGTCAGAAGCCATCTAGGCGCCCTAAAAAATTCTGGCATCCACCACCCAGCACTGGGCCAGCTTGGTGGATAATCCTATACCCTTTCTGCACCCAGGGGAGAGACTCATGCCCTGCAGTGGGCTCATTACAAAGAGTTGTGATGATGATGGATGTGATGAACAATTTGATTAACACACAGCTGATAGCTCGTATTGATGCAAATAGAATGCGACGTAGGAGAAAGGAGTACCGACGAAGAAAAGACCCTTTTACTCTAGACGATATTGAATTTAAAAAGAGATATCGCTTTAATAAACACACTTCCCGTTTGCGTTCGCTCCCGAACGGTCGTGTCTGCGGCCGCTCCCGAGTGTTCGTATTGCGCTGCCCTTGTTCCCTCCCCCGCACTCGTGCGGGTCAGGTGCCAAGTTAAGCTCTTTCGGAAAGTTTTCTCTTGTGGAGGCTGTGTGGTGTCGGGGCTAATTCATCTGCCCTTTTCAGGGCGGACCCGACTGCTACCGGCCGAAGCATCGCTGGTCAGGTGGATACGTAACCGTGACAACTAAGCCTGGTCTTCGCTAGACTTTCTTTCAGCTCAGCATTATGCCTCGTCACCCTGAGTGTACCGAGCATCAATGCGAAGCTAATCGCCGTCAAATTCGTGAACTTAACCGAGAGATTCAACTCTATTATCGTGCGTCCATCGATGCTACTAACAAGTACAACGATGAGACCGACCGGACCGAATTCCTGAAAAAGGAATTGGCCGCCCGTCCCTCGTCCTCAGAATTTAGTCAGTTATCTTCTGATTTCAGTCAGTTGTCCAGCGAAAAACAATCACTGGAAGCCCAATATGCAGCCGAGAAGGAAGCTCTTCTCGCTCAAATCGAGTCCATGCGAGAGCAATTGTCAGCTCATTCCCAGGTCGCCTCTATTTCTCAGGGGTTCCAAACCGATTCTCCGGCGTCTCCAGACCCATCTGAGTTCGTCGATCCTTTTTCAGATCGCATGTCGGTAGATTCCACCGCATGCAAACGGAAAACTACCCCGCCAGGTAGTGATTCCGACTCCGCTCCGTTAGTTTCAGAATCTCCTGCTCCGTTCACAGAGGTTCGCAAAAAGTCAAAGTCAAAGAAGAAGAAGCAAGATGCTTCTTCGACTTTATCCCCATCCGTTTCAGCTGCTCCAGCCGCTGTTCCTGCTCCGCAAAATGTCGCACCGGCGTCTGCTCCTGCGCCTTTTGTTTCAGCGATCCCGGCGTCACAGCCTGCGTCGCAATCAGATTCGGCTCCGCCCCCGAATCTTTCTTGTCCCGTCTTTCTACGGGACAAGAGCCGCTGGACCGAGGTCTCAGCTCTCTGCGGTAGACACAATCCCAAGATCCAGTATAGTAAGGCATCCAACGTGGGTGACTCTATTAAGGTCGTTGTCAATTCCATTCCCGATTTCAGGAATCTTACTCGACTTCTTGCTGATCACAAGCTCGAGTACCACACTTACGCCCTCCCTGAGGAGCGTAAGATTCGTGCCGTCCTCAGGAACGTGCCGTTCGAGCTCTCGAACGAGCAAATCCAAGAGGACTTGTCTTCTCAAGGCTTCCCCGTCGAATCTGTGCACAAAATGCACAGCCGCCGAGGCAAGCAGTTCCCACTAGCGCTAGTAATCCTAGCGAAGAGCCCGCAAGGGCAGTCCATTTTCAGAGGCAAGCCCACCGTGTGCGGTCTCTCCAACATCCGCGTCGAGGTACCACACAAGCGTGGTTTCCCAGGTCAGTGCCACCGCTGCCAATTGTATGGTCATGCGGCGGCAAATTGTCATGCTTCCCCTAGGTGCGTCAAGTGCCTAGATCCGCATGGGACTAAGGAGTGCTCTCGCACTCCCGAATCGCCCACCGCTCCGTCCTGCGTCTTGTGCGGCCAGTCAGGCCACACAGCAAACTTTCGCGGCTGCCCCAAGGCACCGCGTGCTGCCAGGGCTACCGTGAAGCCCATCGAGAACTGGAGAGAGCGACCGCAGCCTAGCTCGGACGCCCCTCCAGTCAGTTCAAAGGCCCCTAAGGCCTTTACTTCTATCGTTCCAGGTCAACGCAGCCGGGTCGCGACTCAATCGCAACCGGCCGCCAAATCGGCTTCCCAGTGCCAGAATGCAAATGGTTCTCAAGACCGCATGGCGTTCTGGATCCAGCTCGCTCCCATCGACGAGATCCTGGCTTTCGACGCCGCTATCGACGCCAGCCCAGAGGGTTTCAACGGTGCTCTTCCGGTCCTAACCAAGTTCGCTCCCCTTATCAGGAAACTCCAGCAAGCTCAACGTTTCTAAACGTAGTCCTTCTTTCCAGCATTCCTATCTCAGAGTGAGTCTGATCACTCTAGATAATATCTTAGTTTCAGCTTTGTCATTTCTGCTAATCTTAGCTTTGTTTTTTTCTCACTTTCAGTTCCTTTTGGTGGCAGCCGTCTGGATGCCGCTCACTGCGCAGCCTCTCTCTCCAATTGGCTGTCGCTCCGATAAATGATCAAGAACCTGGATTAAGGTAGGTCGTAAAGGGGGATGTTTAGTGGGTATGCTCGGCTTCACTGAGTGAGTCTCCACACTGTCTGGGCATTCTATTTGCCGTTAGCCACCGGGGTTAACAGCTTATAGAATGCCCATTCGTCCGTAATAGGATTCATCCTCCTCCCGCTAAAGCTTGCTTTACTGGTTAAAGCTTGTTTTAGGGGGTGCCCAAAATTTTCTGTGGCGGAAAAACAAAAAAAAAAAAAAAAAGCTTTAATAAAGATACTGTACGGCGTATTACCGATTTGGTTCCTAATGAAATTACGCGATGTCCAAGAGGTTTTGCAGTATCCCCTGAGCTACAGGTGCTGACAGCGTTGCGGTGCTGGGCGAGAAATGAGGTTAGTACAGGGAGTGTGTTTCCATCTGAGTGCGGTGAGAGGATGTGAAGATGAGTCTGTTGTAATTATATTGACCATTTCTGGCTCTTTATTTTCCTTGCCTCACAAAAGAAAATTTCACTATAAGGCGATAGGTATTACAAAGAGGATATCTCTTGTGAAGCAAAGCCATGTACACCCTGTATAGAGTTCATATTTTATTGTAATACTTGTAAGTATTTCACCCACAATAACAATATTTTATTTCAATAATTTCAGGTTCAGGATGACAGTGGTGAGCTTCATGGCATAAGCCAAGCTACTGTATGCCGCATTTGCGCTAGAGTAGCAAGACCTCTTGCCCGATTAAGTAAAGAGTTCATTTTCATGCCCAACACTGTGCAGGAGCAAGAACAGGTGATGAGGGAGTTCCGAGCAATCAGGAACTTCCCAAATGTAATCGGGGCAATAGATTGCACACACATCCGCATTAAAAAAACCGGTGGTATTTTTCCAAGAATAGTCGGGAGTCGGGGCACAGAAAATTTAAATAAACGAAGGCACTGAACAAGGCGATAAATCTATAATAATTTGTGACGAAACTGACGAAAACAAAAATAAGTAATGAAATGTCTGTATCGACCTGTCAAATGCCAATTATAACTGCAAGTAAATGAAATATCCATAGCCCTAGGGCAAAAAAAAACACAATTTTATCTCTGGTGCAATGAAATGCGACGTTTCCGCTCATGCGTAATGTAATCCGTATAATAACGGTTTATTAGTTAAAATAGGATTTTCAGATGTCTATGAATCACCTTCACTTACAACACACTATAAACCTTAAAGAGTGATGTAGCTAAAATGCACTTTAAATGCTTTTTAACTATTTTCTATGAATTTGACTGTTAGAATCTATGCTCTTTTTTTGATACTATCGCTATCAGCATCTTCATATCAATACATGACCAATATCAGCACTGCATTGATTGTTTGTCAATACCTTGCAATTGCTATTTTCTTGTGCATTTATAAAAGCAAAACTGTCGATTTTTTCTCAAGGCTAACCATTCTAGACTGTTATTTACAAATTAGACCGGAAAATAATTTACTCGTACGCTTTTATGTTATTCTGTCGACATTTTTCATGCTTTTTGCATGAATTTTGTATTCATATTGTCAAAGTGAACAATTTTCTAATTTAACGTTGACCGCACATGTTTTATTTACTTTTTTATTGGTAACTTTTGATGCTACTCGTTCATTGTGTCTGATATTACTTTATTTAATAAGATATCGCTTGAAGTATTTGAGAATAAGGTTGGAAAAATCATCCGAGGATCATTATCTCTATGTTGTAAACAATAAATGTATGCGAGAAGCAAAGATTAAGTTTCTTATGCTGTTGTACAAGAAGTTGGCTGATAACGTGGATTTAATTTCTACGGAACTTTTTGCAATACGAGTAGTATGTACTTACTGTATAACATAAATAGCTTTTTTAATAAACAAACTTAATAAATCTGAGTGAACCCACCGCGTTCTTCTTTTTTTAAATTTGTGTTTAATTACGAAGGTTAATTTTTTAATTAAACCTGATTCGTGTTGCGTAATTCATTACTGTTTATTTTTATCACGGATTTTGATCACAAGTTATTGACGGAGGTGTCCTACTTGCTTCGAATCCTTATCAAGTCCTTCATCAGGAATGAGTGCAGTCGCAGCTGGAACTTGCCTCGCATGATTATTAATTGATATTATAATTTGTTTTAGTATTTTTAGTCTACCCTTGAATCGCCATTAGTCATATATTCTCAATTAATATGTTATTCTGTTGCACATTTTCATCAATATAGTAAGCAGTTTCCCAAATTTAATAATATTCGTCTACATAGTTTTGCTTGAAATTGAAGAAAATGTGAGTATTTTAAATATACTGGGTGTCTCGTGACAAATTTTAGATATTGAAAGGGAGCACTCAGTACTCGATTCTGACATCTCAATTTATTCAAAACGATTTTTGTGTAAATTAAGAAACTTGGTTTTGTTATTCCTTTTTCTTCGTCTTGTCTAGCATGATTATAATGCGATGTAAAAAAGAAAAACAAATTTCAAGAAAGGAAAATTATGCCTTTCGCTTTATAATATGGTGTAAGATTAATCCTGTTCCGGTTATGACACCGGCCATTTTAGTCTAATGCTTTATGATAACAAGGTTGAAGTTGGAGCAAATTTAAGAATAACTAGGTTCTAGCTTTATAAAGAAAAGTAAAAGTTTTTGACAGCAGTCCAGAAAACAAAGTGCCGAGGTGTAAAAATAAGCTTTCGTGACCCCTCAGGTCAGCTCATCTCAAGATCTCCATCCACTGCCTGGAGCAAGTGCAATGCTATTCAATCTTTTATTTTTATTTTGTAAGGATAGGACGTTTGTCTTGCATACCACCTGATGAAAAGTGCCCATGAAGACTATGGTGGTACACGTCCATCCACGAGAAACCTATTCACTCGACCCTTAAAAGTTCCAGGACTGTAGTGGTCAGGAAAAGCAGACGCAGGCAGATTGTCCCACACCTTGGCAATCCGTACCAAAAAGGAACTATTGAAGCGTTTTGTTCAACTTCATGGTAAATCCATTATATGGGAATTGAAGTTCAGTCTGCATCTGGTAGTCCAGTGGTAAAAAGGAGTGGGTTCAATTTGGTCAAAAAGAGCACTCGCACACTCTCCAAAATGTAGCCGCTATCGAAATGAATCGTTCGCGCAACTAGCTCTCCAATAGACCTCAAAGATCAAGGACTGCATCGCGTTTTGGCTTACAACTCTGTGAGGTTGCTATTCTATGCATAACTGCATATATCTCTTTCCTACTTGAGGGTTCTCAAATTTTCTCAGAAAGAAAAATATGTTAGGTAGAAAATTAAGTGAATACGGGTAAGTTAAGGCTTGCCTGGCTAGCGACCACTAGGAATATGTGTCGACAAATATCTCTACTCTGGCGCTGATGTGTTTCGTTTTATGAAGACTCAGTACCTTCCTAAATCAGTTCGCTGCCATCTTCGACCTCATATTGACTAACCTTCAGGTGAGGTTGAGGTCAAAACTTAGAACTACTTTATGTATTTTCAGAATTAATGATTTGACTAATGGACATCTATATTAAAGTTTTAGGTTTCTACTCATAAATTAAGGCTACGCGTTAATTATCTAGAATAGGACTAAGATTGTTGTAGTTTTGAAATTAAATCTGAGTTTGTTTAATCTGAGTTTGACGTTGTTCTTTTGCAAAATTAGGCAAAACATTTGTATCTAAATTTTATGACGATAAATTATGTTGTAATAGAAGTCGATGTTTCAGCGCTTTTTTGTTCATAGAGGGTTATTTTTTATTCTCAAAAGTGCCTTAGAAGTAAAACAGAAAAAGAGTTTATACGAGAAAGGACCTAGTCAAATTAAATTTTAAAACCCAATGAAAAAACGTACATATTATATTTAGATTTTCATATATTTTTAAGTCAAATATTTTTTAACAATATACGAGTATATAATTTTTACCCACGACGGAACGGAGACGGTATATGCGTTTGGGGTGAGAGGGTGTTTGTGCAAACCAATGTTACCATTTATCTTCAGAACCACTGGTCCGATTTTAATGCGGTTTTCAGTAATCGCTTTGGATTTGATTGGTGCATGTTCTTAGATAGGTGTTACGGTAACAACTCACCAGGGGGCGCTGCAGTAAATATTTGTTTGCAAACCATTGGTCCGATTTGAATGTCATTTTCAATATTCAAACAAACAAAAATCAATATTTTAAATTTCAATATAAAACTACAAAACGAATTCATTCAATGGCAGCCCCAGACGTATTTTCTTGCTCTTCTTATAAAGTTCATAGGGAGTTGAATACCTATGTTATTGCGACATCTACATCTTCGAGCTTTAATTCATGTAACTGATGACATCCGCTGGGCCATGGAAAACAAATCCCTTACCTTACTTATCCTTCTTGATTTCAGCAATGCTTTTAACGCTGTTGATTTCGATATCCTCCTGGGTATCCTTAAATCCCTAAATGTATCCCCCTTGGCATTGACTTGGTTCGAGTCCTACCTTCGCGGCCGCTCGCAGCAGGTCCGCCTTGATGAGAATCACTCACAGTGGTGTAATCTAACAGCAGGCGTGCCGCAGGGTGGTGTCTTGTCTCCACTCCTTTTTTCAATCTTCATCAACTCAGTAACCAAAGTCATCTCATCAAAATTCCATCTCTATGCAGATGATCTGCAAATCTACCGCCATTTTGCTATTTCTGATGTTAATTCTGCTGTACAAGAAATTAACACAGACTTGTGTCGAATAAGTGACTGGGCAAGGTCTTTCGGTTTTCTCATTAACCCACAAAAATCACAAGCCATGATCATAGGTAGTCGCTATATTCGTGGTTGTCTTGATTTTTCTGTGATTCCTCCAATCATCATGGACAATGTTTCGATTGCTTTCACTGACTCAGCTAAGAACTTAGGAGTCATTATCGATTCAAATCTTTCCTGGAACGCGAATGTCAGTGAAATCAGTCGTAAGATCCACTACTCTCTGCACTCTCTGAAGACGTTACAAAATGTTTTACCTTACAAAACAAAAATTTCCCTTGCCCAGTCGCTTATTCTGTCCATCCTTGACTATGCCGATGCTTGTTATTTGGATGCCACGGAGGAACTTCTCAACAAATTGGAGCGCCTACAAAATCTTTGCATTCGTTTCATCTTTGGCTTGAGGAAATTCGATCACGTCTCCGAATATCGAAGGCAACTTCGATGGCTTCCAATACGCAACCGTCGTAACACCAGGATCGTTTGTCTCCTTTTCAACATCCTTCATAATCCACTCACTCCTCTCTATTTGCGTGAAAGGTTTTCATATTCTCACTCTCAGGATACGCCTTGCCGAGCACATACGCGTACGCTCTGTCCATGCAATCAGATTGTGGAATTCATTGCCTCATTCGTGAGTCTAAAACGATATCCATTTTTAAAAAGAAAGTCAAAGATCATTACTATTCACTACTGTAATCTATGTTACCAACTTTACTGTCCGAATGATATTGAGATATATATAATAATGTATGTATGTATAAATTATATATAATATTATGTGTATGTATTGGTATGTATTCATATGTATGTATATTTAGTACACACTATTATTGCAGTTAATTCAAACTCTCCAGTCATGGGTCTGCTGTAAGAAATTTCGATAGAGATAAGCTGTACCTTTGTACTTATTTTGTTCTATGTATCCTTATATTGTATCTTAACTTATGTGTACATAAATTGTTAAATAAATAAATAAATCATTTCAGTCGGGAGATTTAAAATTATTTTATTCTTTTTCAATTACTTTTTAAACGTCGCGTCGTGGGTTTTTCAAAATTTTTATTTTGTTTTTTTTTTTTAAAACCTTACTTTGAAATAGATTGCATGAATACACAAAAAACTTAAAAAAGAGTTTAGGTACAATCAAGAGCAGCACACAATGGAATTAGTGTGCACTACAGCTATCTGCGAGACAATTATTTTCTACTCGACCGTACGCAGGGGGACTTATGGCGATCCGCGTCATTGGCCAGTGGACGGTTTTATTCAAGATATTGCATTACTTTAAATGGTTACTGGTACTGAGTTAATGGTACTTTAAATTAGGTGATCTTTTAAAAGAATTCGCTATATGAATTATCTGTAACATTCACTTAGTACCTAAGTGATTAACTTGTAGATATGACACGTTATCATGGCTTATATAACCATAACTTAGATAATTGTGAAATATAAATTAAATACCAGTCAATACCAGTTTAAATGTTAAAAAGTTATACAAGGATGCATCGGAATTAAACGTTTTGAAATATTCCAATAACAAACTTCATTTATTAAAATTACTGCATAATGCTGTCCTGCAAAGCAAGCTAAATGCAAATCACTGGTTATCCATTAGTATACCAAGGTACAACTACATGTATACATGAAATGCATAAAATCTACACACGGTTGTCATACCATAGATAAACAAACTGTTAATTTCCAATGATGATGGTGACAGTGATGATGAAACTCAAAGTTGCTTACAAAAACCTATTTTGAAGCCTCTAAAGACATAAAAGAGACTGTAATCTTACTATATCTTATCTTACTAATATTATAAATGTGAATAAACGTTCCTCAATATTTATGGCATTTTTTTTAATAAATATGGATGGGATGTTTGTCTTCCACGACACCTGATGTTAAGTGAACATGAAGACTAAGGTGGTACACGTCCATCCAAGAGAAACCTATTCACTCGACGCTTAAAAGAACTAGGACTATACTGGTTAGGGAAGATAGACCCAGGCAGTTCATTCCAAAAGGTATCAAAAAGGAACTGCCAAAGCGCATAGTTCAACTTTTCGGAATATCTACCACATACGGATGGAAGTTCTGTCTGCGTCTAGTAGTCCATTGGTATAAGGGTGAGGGTTCAATTTGTTCAAGCTGAGCACTAGATTGTAACCTGGAATAGCACATAGGCCACTTTTTATCCTGAAATTCCAGCGCGCTACAGCTAGTGTCTTTATTTGCCTACAAGACCTACGGTGGCTTTAGAGTATTACTACACCAATCCAGCGACGTGAGCGGTTTTTTTGGCCCTGAAATTAAATCGATTGACGTCTACTCATCTATTCTACCATCGATCTATTGGTGTGGTTACTGAACCTGCATTTAGTGACTTAAGCTACCGATAACGGCTAATAAGTAATTCTTTGAAGTTTTTAAGATAGATTTTAATAGTATATTATGTAACAAGTGAGCGAAGTTGCTAATTACAGTCGAGGCTGTGAGTTGAGCCCGAGCCGCAGGCGAGGGCTTAATAATGACCCGAGACTGTAATTAGCAACGCTCACGAGTTATATACGACGTTTTTCAACACACTTGTGAGTAAAAGACAGACATACGTGGTCATAAAATAACAAACACACTTGATAACAAAGCTGTGAATTGTGATTGAAAAATGGCGCCGAACTTCGCGCATGCGCGTAGGTTTTTTTTTCCGCCAAATGTGTCAATGGCTGTATAGTATATACAGCCTATTTTACATGAAAATATTTAATTTGGAGTGGTAAATCCAAATATTTTAATGTTTTGTTACAAATTATTGTAAATTGTGAATAATTTGTTTGATATACAATTTTGTTTAACTAATATAAGGCGTAAACATTTAAAAATGTATATGGATTTGAAGTGGTATAAAACCTCTTTGTTGTTTCTGAAAAAATTTAATGTATAACCCGGATCAATAAAATATGCTCTGTTTACTCGCATTTAATTTGCACAAAGGTACAATTCAACTTTGTAGGATTCATTATATTATGCACTAGGGTATAATATATTATGCACGCGTGACTTATAGCCCAGTTTATAGTTCAAAATTCAATAGAATAACGCTCACTTTACGAGCAAGTGTGTTGAAAACATTATTATACTATACTTATATTATATTATACTTTATTAAGATTTTGGATTGGCTTTATTGTACATTGTTTTTTGTGTTGCCTACTTAGAGGACTTAACAATTTTACTCATGTGTGCTATGTTTATTATCTCTTTGAATTGTTTGATTTTTGTCAATTTAATGTTATTATTTTAATCGTGATTAGAACTGCAATCTTTAAAAAAAACTAGCCACCCAAAAAACAGGGAATCCTATAATGTGGGGGCTAGTGTGCTCAAAAATTAAAAAATAATATTTTATTTTTGATGTAGCTAATAATTAGGTAAATACTGTTTTCTACGTAAAATTTAATTGGAGAAAATTAATAAATTATTATTATCACTAAACATTTTTTTAATATATAAATCCTACACGGGAAGGAAGTGCCTGCTATGCTATGCTTAGCTAAATAGTCTGTGATGAGAATTTGTTGGTAGAGAATCTATCCAAAAGTTCCTGATGATCATCAGTTATTTTAGGGTGTTATTACATTAATCAATCGACCGTTGATGAAGGAATGGAACAGTCGACGTCGATGTTTTTTACTTGGCCGATTGACGGCCGATTGACGTCCGATTGACGTCCGATTGACGTCGACTGACGTCAATTGACAACGTCGGTCGACCGTAGATCGACTTCGATCGATTAGTATGATAATACCCTTATGGTAATCAATATTATTGAATCAATTTCTGGAAAAGTAAATTATACGTGCAAGAAGTTTAAAATCTTTAATGAATCTCATACGAAAAAAATTATTTATGCTATCTTTAGCTCACCGCATGCCTAGAAGCTATATTAATAATATTATTAAAAACGTGACAGGTTGTTAAACTCTAATGGCTGAATTATAATATTCAAAACCTGAAATTGAAAATATGACATTGCACAATAAAATTTTCAATATCAAATTCAACGATAAATTCCATAAAGATATCGTGTTAAACACGCTCAATAATATCAAACATTTTCATATTAAGGCTACTCATTTTGATAATCGCAGCGTTTAATTATATTGTAGCCCATGTTCCCTACGTTATCGATTAAACTATTTGATTTAATTAAAATCGTTTAAAAGCAGACGCGTGTAAACCAGCTCTAATTAGATTCAAGCTGAAACTGCGCTTGCTAGTTGAAAAAAAATCTTATTATGTTTATCTGAATAGTGGGGAGAGGGAGTCAGCACTTTTGCAGATATTACAGACATGTATTTGCGTTATCTTGTTTTACAACTACAATTTAGTTTTTAATATATTATTTAATCAAACTTGAATATTAATTATCATAAAAAATGTTGTCTACAACAAAACTAAATCAATTTTTTTTGTAACTACGATATTCATTTTAAAACTGTTGGTATCAAGACTTATAAACGGAGTTTCCCGAATTTTTGACATGACTTTTTTTCTACATAAACGTCTTTTTTTAATAGTTATACCTACAATATTAAAGTAACACAAAATTTTAGGGATCTCTCATGCTAAATGGCAAATGTTACTAATATTTCAATTAAAGATTTAAACCTTTTTAAATGTTTAAAAAAAATCTAATTCATTTGTTACCTCAAACCTCAATAGTCGTTTCCAATCTTGCAATTCAAAATTTCAAAATACCTGAGTTTACAGCTTTGATTTCACTTCCCTACACTCACCCACTACTTTAAATAAGGGGGGATAGAACAATGACGATGGTAATGGAATCATAATGAAGTTAGACAGTCATCAGACGATGATTGGAAAGTGATGACGGGCAGAAACGGTGGTAATAATCTTTTTAGTAAATAGAGGCAGTCTGATAGTTAATTGAGTTTCTAACTATCGGGTTGCTAGTGTAGAAAAATGGATTGGAAATTAAGTAAGGAACTTTTTTAGAAGGGTTTTTGCGAAGTTTTTTCTTAACAAGTATGGTTTGGAAAAAAAATAAAAGAGTTCTTAGTGACTAGACACTGTGGCGATGTCAAAGCTGCTTATATTTCTTGTAAGTTTATCAAAGTTTAACTTTAGTTTTGCCTCACAGTGACAACTTATCTATAACTCAGCCATGATTTAGTTAGAATATGACTTAAAATATTCAAAAAATAAGTCACTGTATAATGAAACCAATTACATTAAAAGGCTAACGAATGATTTCATATCTATTCACTTAATTAAAAGACCATATTTAAATAGTTAATATTATAAGGATCCATGGTGGCATCTTCATCAGGAAAGCGTATATTTATCATTTTTTTACCCACCTTTTACAATATTCTGTGTTTTTACCACTAATGTTGCAATACCGAATGTAATTAAGACTCTAAGCCGACTGCACAAAACTCATTCTTCAATCCAAGTTGGTAATGAAGTGATTTTTGATGACTCTATTTCGTGTAGATTGTAATCAAGTTCCTTCCGGTAATATAAAAACTATGTAACTTTGTTATAATGCATATTTTGTAATTGATGCTTCGATAACAAGTAGCTCTGATGTTTTAATGATTGTTTGATTTATAAAACCATATTTATGTCGTTTTGAACACTGCTTGATTTAAAAGTAAACTAATTTAAAAAAGAGGATAAGATTAGATTATTGAGATCTTTAGATTTAACAGGCCTTTATTCCACGGAAAAGTAAGAAAAGGTTAATTCCTGAAATTACATTACGTTTTGAGTTTACATTTGAATTTTCAGCTACTCCTGTCACAGTTTTTGTTGTTTTGGTATACATGATAATGCTTAAATAACCTATATAGTTAGCAGTAAGGAAAATCTTTTACTAAAATCAAAATACTGCAGATAATATCTTTAAGACGGATAAACCTGAAATAAAGGTATCATTATGTGTAAATCATAAAAGCTACATAAAATTCTAAAAATATGTTTAAATATAGAAGTATTATCACAAAACGCCTCTTGAGTGAAGTCTTAAGCGTGGATCCCAAATAATAAAATGTGAGGTCTCGATAAGTGGCGGCTACAAGCAGCCGCATTATTGAGGCAAATTGCGAATTGCTAGGCTCCAGCGATACTTAGAAACAAGGAGTTAGGGAAATGGAATCGTCGGTATTATGTAAGAAAAAACAGTAATTTAAAGTTATCTTACAAACGAAATTGTAGATCGCGTTAAATCAAAATAAAACCACATAAAAATCGGTTCAACTAACTCTAGAAACCACGTTTTAATTGAATTAAATTATAAATAGCAACGCACGAGCTTAGCACTTATACTTTTCACTTTAGTAAAGCTGTTCACTATTTTATTTAAAATTTTAGTAAATATTTTCAAATGAATAATGTTGAGTAGCTCCGTTTATTGCCAAAAGTCTTACACAATTTTAAGTTTATGACTTTATCGCATTTGAATAGACACACCAATGCCCATATTCTTATTATAGACATAAATAAATTAATTATCGAAGTTGTTTTTTTAATTTTGTCCTCATATTTTTAATTTTAGTTTTGTTAAAATCTAAACCCTTTTTTGTTAGATAATTGCTTCAATCTGTACATATGAATATAATTTCAAAGAAAATTCATAATTACGCAAAAAATTCGTAAGACAAACCCACCATTTTTTATCTCTGATGAGTACCGCTATTAATAATACATTTTAGAAAACGCCTAAACAATATTTTAATTCAAACTCGAGTCACTTCTAGATTATACATCAGCGTGTCAAAAATTCTAGTAAATGTTCACTGTGAGGCAAAGCAGCTATAAGCCAAGAAATGTGACCCTTCCTTAGCGTAATACAGTTGCCACCCTTGTGCCACGGTCCTGGCGAAGAGGGACGAAACTGTGAACATCTTCTTTTGGAATAAACCATTGAATTTGTTTTTGAATTCGCTAAATTAGAAATTAAGTCAAATGTGAGAACTTGTACTAACAAACATTTTTTAGAATTCCGTATTTGTCTGATTTTATAAAATTTATTAGAAATTCAATGTATTTAATGGAGAAAGGCAATTCTGAAATTTTATTATTTGTCTTGCTAAATTCACTTTTGAACTGTTTGTTACAAGTTATTCATTATTTTTGTAACGATATTTTTTTGTACTGCTTGGTAAAGACCAAACAAATGAATGGCCGAGACTGTCAGAACAGCAATAAGAAACATATTTTTAATTGATTCTTCTTTATTGCTGTTCTAATGTGGACAATGTTAATAAAAGTAAAGGAGACAGAACCTGCTCCATACATTTCTGGGCCACGGTGTTAACAACTTGGCATTTGCTTTTTTTATTTAAAATATAATCATGTTTCACCACCGAAATTTTCAAGATAAACCAGTATTGAGGAATTGGGATATCCATAATTTTGTCTATAGGTATACACAGAAGTTAAGTGAGCTAGAATCACTTTCGAAAGCTATTCTTTTTCTTATTGTTGAGATCTATAAATGAATTATTGTATTTTGAATTATTTAGAGAGTTTATAATTAAAAATAAATAGTAGCACATTTTACTTAGATAGCATACTAGATAAAATGGGACATTATAAGATATTACCTATACTTACTTAGTTATTAGTTATAGTTTTAAACAACTATTAAAACTAATAAATTGATACTAACAACTTTCACTTTTCTTAGGGCTATCTAAAAATAGAAAAAAACATGAAAATACTCAAGCGCAGGGAAAGAAACCAAACAAACGAGTGAACAAATAGATCGATTGACTAACTGAACGAGTCAATTACCATAGTTTCGTTCTTCATTCACTCAGTATTGCCAAACCTAATAAATAATTTCGCCTATTTTAATTACAAAATAATTATTTAAAATAAAACTAACCCGGTTAGTTTACATTCATTTAACCTTATTAATGATTCTCATTTAATATTTATTCAATTTTACTCAGCGAATTTTCAATTATATTATGAGTTATTCATCCATACTAAATACCCATGACAGCGATTTCTATATCTTGAATTAACTTGTTTCCCCCTCACTACATTTTTAGGGGTTTTATGTATTATGTATTTTATGTATTTAAATAAGGATAAAATAAGCTATTTTTTTAGACCAAAGTCAACCTGTTAACCCTGTGGCCCAGGCTTACTCAGTTTCCTTTGTGTTAGGTTTTTTGTATTGTTTACATGTTTGACCAAAAACAATACACTAAAATTCCACATTTAAATTAATTACACTAGATTGTGACTTAAAATAAAAACATTATTTTGATATTTAAAAAAAATTAAGAAAAAGTCCCATCCTTTAAAAGAAAATGTTACTCCATTTCTTCCCTCAACCGAAATGCACAAAGCAGAAATGGAACAAGAATTCATTAGAACAGTTTCGTCCCACTTGACGTCACTTAGACATTTGATTGAGGAAATAAAAAGCCTGGAGACATTGCATCGGCTAATTTGAGAGGCTGTGAGGACAATAGAAAAGTAGACCTGGTTTATTTATTTCCTTTATTTGTTTCATTATTGGTCATGATTAGAAGTTTTCGTCAAGCACACTGCGACTGCTACAATCGTCTATAAATTCGTGCTATTATTTCATTTGGCTGATAGTTCTTCAAATATTTCTATCAAAGGTTCCGGACAGTTATAAGTTATTTGTAATCAATTTTTTTATTTATTTTCATTAAAATACATACATAAATACACAACTTCACGCCTGAGCCTATCGCCTACAAAAACGTCAATAAAACCTCTGTCCTTTAACTGACTTTAACAGTATGCCTGAAGAGAAGCAGCTGGTACATTTAATTTTGTTTAAATAGTCAAGCAAAAAACTGCCAGCGTCAGATTTTTCTATTATAGTTGATGTATTATGTATGTTTTTTCAATAGGGTTAAATACACCCTTACGATAGACGTGACGATCCCAAAACACACAGCATTCAATTTTTTGTACTACTTATTTTTTGTACTATAGTCTGTGTCAAATCACATTTAACACTTAATATTGCTCATATTTAAACCAGCTTAAACTTATAAATAACAGAACTAAATATATTTGTAGACAGTCCGTCCTTTATTATTCTACGGCAAATTTCAGAACTCGTCACCGATTCGGTTTATCTATAGACTAGAATAGAAATTCTGAACTTATCGAAACAATAACTTATTCATAAACCTTAAAACTGTCTCTGCTACCTAAATTGCAATAAAACTTTTATAA
Organism: Stenoptilia bipunctidactyla; assembly: GCA_944452665.1. Classification (NCBI taxonomy): domain Eukaryota; kingdom Metazoa; phylum Arthropoda; class Insecta; order Lepidoptera; family Pterophoridae; genus Stenoptilia; species Stenoptilia bipunctidactyla. The sequence continues at coordinate 22,175,371 of OX101742.1, read as the reverse complement.
GTTCACATTCGATCACCTGCTATAGAAAACTGATCGATTTTCTTTACGTGGAATATAAACTTTATGATCTGGGACTTGAATATATTTTAGAATACTCGTAATATTAGAAACAAAATGGATATATCGATATACGTGACGTTTTTTGATTGGATGAGCAAATGATGTGTTTAAAAGTATATTATACTGGATGGTTTGCGCGGTTTGTCCCTCAGAACCATTGATCACTTAAGACTTTGTAATATAAAATATCATGTTCTTGTAACCAGCCTTGTTCAAATTGATGCTCTTGAAAGCTTAGCAAATCGAACTGAAACGGGTTTTAGACATTGATATATGCAAAATAACTAATTCTTTTACCTTAATATATCATTATAGATTTTATATACATTATACAACATAGCATCTGTTGGTTTGTCTATTTTTCTAAAGGTGAGGTGCTATTGAATAACTTTTCGTATAGTTTTCACTGGTTGTTTGAAAGTTTAAGTATACACATAGGTCACAGAGATATCATAAAGGACGATGGCGGTCAAAGATCGGAAAATAACTGTTGTATTGCAGTACTATTTTATTTTTTATTTAATACATGCATCGTATGCATAACGAAACGTAGCACAACGGTCGTTTAATAAATTTAAAAGAGCTATCAAAGAAACATTATGCAAAAAAGGCCACTCCTTATAAACTTAAAAATTATTTAAGTTTATAAGTAATAAATATTTTTTCATTTTCATTTTCATTTAGATGATAAAAGAGCGTGGGATTAATGTCTCCACAGATTTTTTCAAATATTAAATGTTAATCACCATGTAAGCAGCTTGGCTGTGACATGACATTGGCAAGCACGAATAGCTGTCTTCTGTTTGTTTATTCATGTCATAGCTGAGTTGTATTTCTGCCAAATTGTACCTATAATAAGCACTTTTGTTAAAAGAGTGCAGAGAGTTTTTTTCCGACGGCTTTTTCCTCCCGGTCTACCTAGGGTTTTTATTTCATTTCGTTTCTTAAATCCGAAGAAGTAGGTAGCATATTGAAGGATAATGGGCGATTATCATCTTCGTGAGCCGAGAGATGCACATTGCTTTACAGAAGCCTCCCCCAAGATTTTCCACGTTGCACAGCCCTCATCTACCGTTTGACGTTTATTAAGTGTTTTTTTGTAAACCTATAATGAATAAAACTTTTTGAACTATGAAAATTTTTGAATTTTTCACAATACACAACATACATAATACGTACCAGATCAATGAAAACACATATTCGTACAATAAAACTTTGTGAGAGGATCGAGCTCGGGAGCACAGGCGTTTAGCAGTGGTCATCAATGCATCTGTATGTATACCTATATGTGAACTTTCGTTCATCTTATAATAACCTAGTTCTTGTATACAAAATCCTTTGATCCATACGTCGGTCCTCGTCTCCAATACGAGTGGAGCTGTAATATATTCTTCCGTAGTAGTCAAGGATGTGCTGCAATACCCATAAAAATTTTATAGTCGAGCTTTGAATACGAATCGTAAACGTAAAATATTCACGAATTTGATAGATTATGGGACAATAGGTAATGATTTTCTTACGAAAAGCGTTTGAATACATAAAAAAATGGTGAGATAAGTGGTTCTTGTTGTAATTTGAAAAAATAAATCTACCAAATAAAACACTTTTTAACCGGATTTATCGCGTATATTTACATTTTAAATTTTGACTCGATGTTTCGGTGTCTTTTCAGACCCCGTGGTCACGAGCGAAATGTAAAATGTAAATATACGCGATAAATCCGGTTAAAAAGTGTTTTATTTAATAGTATGAATCGCGAAAACTTAAGACAATATTAAATAAATCTACGTTCATATTTACAAACACAAAATATTTTCATTATATTCATATTACGCCAACAGTTCTTAAAATATACCCCTAGCACGCAAAGTTGACGAAATAGCCAATAAATAAACAGCAGAAAGGGTTTCCCTATTTGTGGTCTTAAGGTCCATTTAAAGGGACGCTCGGATGGACATCGTATTGAAAGGGCCATGGTAGCGACAGCTCCTACATTTTCCCGGAAGGTTTTACCTTATATGTCACAACTGTTTAGAACTGAAGATATATTGATGCGTAAATGATGCATGCTATATGTAGGTATGTACATATTTATGTTAAGTCATATTTTATATTTGTCTCACGCGATTTTACTTGCAGTTTTGAATCCCTTGGGAACATCGAATATATCAGTCTGAAATATCCTAGCTGCTATTCCAGCTATCACTTAGTCAAATTCCATCCAAATCCTTTGAGCCGTTCTGCCGTGATTGAGGAACAATCCATATATCAATCCAAAATTTCGCATTAATAAGATTATTAAGAATTAGATTATTATATAAGTAAGATATAATTAGTTACATTTTTCGCTCGAGAATTTGCCTTCGTATCAGGTTACTTGATATTAAAGTTTTTATTACAGAAAAAATATATTTTAAAGAAAAATAAAAAAATAAATTATTTACGGGATTCTTACCACGATTTTTGATTTTATTTTCGCACGTCCGATATTTCGATGCTGTTACAAGCACCATGATCGCGGACCGATCATGGTGCTTGTAACAGCATCGAAATATCGTGCTAAGGATCGGTCCGCGATCATGGTGCTTGTAACAGCATCGAAATATCGGACGTGCGAAAATAAAATCGAAAATCGTGGTAAGAATCCCGTAAATACATTAAATCAAAGTGAAAATAACTGCGATAGTTTAAAACAATTATTGAAAAAATAAATGTTTTTGAAAGGTTGATATAGAGGAAATATTTAATTTCCTCTATATCAACCTTAACCTTACCCCTTAGATTTTATTAAATGATCTAAGCCTTACCCCTAAGTACATGATAGCAGTACATACCCCTGCCAGGTGTTATAACACCTCACATTTTCCGGCTTCCCAGGCAACTGAGAATTTTTTCACGTATTTTCCCGAAGCCTTAGAGTCGTTAGTAACAACATACTAAAATATTTTAAAGGTCTATGAAGAAAAATATATAGTTTCAGGGTTATCTGGGTTAAGTAAAAAATGGTTTTAAGCAACCATTATAACATACACACACAAATGAATTGTTTCCCAGTACTCTTATTAAACTTAGCTTTCCCGTGGACGTTCATCCTTATCGTCTAGTTCATTACTAATTACCAGATTTCATTATAAAAATATAACATTCTATGTTCAACAATAGAAATCTCATATAATTTGTCATTTATACCTGAACTATACTCCTATTTCGTCTAATATTACAAGGTTTCCGTAGTGTAGCGGTTATCACGTGTGCTTCACACGCACAAGGTCCCCGGTTCGAGCCCGGGCGGAAACAGTTTTTTTATACGTATAGCGTTATTTTTTAGGGACGAAATGTTTTTTAACTTCTTTATTGCTTTACTGTGGCTTTTTACTACGGATTTTAAAGTAAGCTACTATAAATCTTGTGTATGACTCACAGATAGGTTATCATCTACATTATTCTGGATCAAAAAAAAACCGTACGCAGCCTCTGACTCCAATTGGCTGTCGTTCAGATGATGAGAAAAGCCCAACTCGGGTGTTTAGCGGGTAACGCTGGGTTTGGTGAGTCCTGCAATGTTACGGATTGGCTGGCGAGGTACTCCTCTCCTTCTGAGACTTCCTTGGGGGGGGTCTAGTAGGTAGTCTAACGTTTCTTTGGCGGAAAAATAAAGGATAAAAAAAATTCAGATAGTTAGTTACAACAATACAAAAATATTAATTACAAATCTAATATATAAAATTCTCGTGTCACAGTTTTCGTTGCCATACTCCTCCGAAACGGCTTGACCGATTTTGATGAAATTTTTTGTGCTTATCCGGTATCTATGAGAATCGGCCAACATCTATTTTTTTTTTTTATTTATATGGCAAAACAACGTTTGCCGTGTCAGCTAGTATAACATAAATATTTAAAGTAACATGCTTTTACTTTACTTACCGTAATATTACTTCAAGTAACTGGTGGCGCTGAAATGGAATGTCACCAGGTTATTCAGTAGCTTCCGATAAAATGACAACATTGAACTTCTTGGCATCAGTACTTATTTAAAAAAAAACCAGACAATCATACCAACTACATGGCCCCAAATTAAACATAGCTTGTGTTATGGGATACCATGTAGTGAACTAGGGGGGAACCTAGAATATAAACACATAAATAGAAAAACACCCAGACACGGAACATTTTTTTTTCTTGTTCCGTGCGGGAATCGAACCCGCAACCACTGGCGTCTGAGGCAGGCAGGTTTACCCCATCGCCAAAGTGGTCGTCGAAAGCAGTTTACCCCATCGCCAAGTTCCAACATAAAATGAACTTGTAACTTAATTAAGTCTCGATTCATTCTATTAATCAATGCTGTTTTTATACGAACTTAGTTTAGTTTACTTAAACGAAAATCACACGTTCAAAAAATCCCCAAATTAGCCTTACAACTTAACCCAAAAACGCCTGCAACAAATAAAATCACCAATCAGAATCAATCACCATCTCGTGTCCCAATTCACTCCACTTCAGTTACAAAAAGGGAATTCCAGTCACATTTGTCCATGGCCACATTTGTCTGTCAGTCAGCTCGATAAATAAGGAAAGAAAAACTACGGGCCAATCCCGTCTGGACCTTATCTGGTCTCATCACGACGAACGTGGGTTAAAGAGGTTAAGACAGGATGTGTAGAGAGTTGTTGATGAGAAAAACTTAATATAATATGATGGACTTTTTTATATTGTGATTTTTTAGGTTTATTACTATTTTCATGGACTGTAGCGACATCTAGCGACGCTCCATAGAACGATGACGACACGACGTAATTCCTACTGTCGAAGTTATTATACGAGATAAGAAGTTTTAGTAATCTTGGGATTCACAAAAAAATATATATAAAAATGACAAAAATAAAAACAAAAACAAAATTTTGAGTCAATGTAGCTAAGCATTTAGGTCTTATTATAGAGACGATATAGTTTGTATTATAGATTTTGATCCTTCTTTGATTAGTAATAATAATATTCTTCAAGATACTTGTAGCGCTGCGTAAACTTTAAAAAAAATGCTTACTGTAATTTTGAAGAAAATTCAATTCTTAAAGCTGTTTTCACAATAATAGTTAAAATAATTGTTTAAAAAAAAAACATTTTTGTATCAACAACTCTCTAAATTCCTCTTGAAAGAAAACATTCACCGAACAGTTCTGGATCATTACACTTTGCCCTCATTGTCTTTATTTATAGCAAAAAGAAACCTGCGACGTGGTGGGTTCATTTGGTTCAATTTTTGCCATGAAAGTGCAACTTGTAAGGGTTAACACAATTGTTAATTGTGGCTTTTACTCACACTTTACTGTCGGCGGTGTCTGACTTGTTTAGAACTCTTATGGAACCTTCAGTAGGGTGAGTGCAGTCGGGGCTGTGACTTTTTTAATCATGCTTACTAATCATTGTTACGCTGCCTAACCCAATACTAATGAAAGTTATTAAAAGCGTGACATTTATATGTTTTGAGGAACTATTTGAATTCCTTTCCCATATTTTACTCCTCTAATATACGACCACTAGCTTTAACATAAAACTCAAATTATATAATTCTATCAATACTCAACGCTGAACGACTAGAACAAAGAAAACTAAGCTTCTGATAAAATTCGTAACAAATAACAAAATGGCTGCACCTTTATTAAAAAGTATTGTAAAGTTTATTAGTTTTTCATTTCAGAAGTAATAACTCGTTCCATTGAGACCAGTCATAAGTTCCGGCGAGCTGTTTGTTAATCTCTAATTATTTTTACGTGGATAATAAGAATGGACATTGATTTACTCAGCGCCATCTAGTCCATAAGCTTCTGTAAAAATGTATGTAACATATGGTACATAATACATCCAAAATAATGCAAAAAAAATGTCATATACACTAACAATTGCATTTTGCGGGGTTCGAGCCAGTTGCAACTAGAGTTATGAGATTCACAATGTTACGACATCGCCACAGCAGCGTCGTGCCTGTAAAATTTTGATTATGCTTCTATTCTTGCGAGGCAAACAAACATTATTAAGTCACCTGATGTAAACACCACATTTGCGTTGGAAATAAGCAGGATAGTATACGGACGTTTCATATACCTGTAAAACGGTAACGATATTGATTAATATTTCATTAAGGAATGCTTTCTGGTCCGGAATATAATTTAAAACCAAAATGAAATGAAATTCAAGTTGTTAAAATAAATTTCCACTTCCCAAACATTGAAGTCAACATGTAAAGACATTCCTCTAATTTTCCTCTTTCATCCTTCACCTCAATATTCCCCTTTCATCCCTGTTAAAAACATCCAGTTTTCTAATATAAAACAGGGCGGACATTACTCCAGTTTATTGTTAGTCGCGTTAAATATAAAACACGCCGGTGGAATTGTTAATTCTAGTGGCACTGCGCATTTTTGATTATGCACAACTTTTGTTCGGGACACTATGAAATTTTGTTGGATTTCTGGTCACGTGTTGTGTTTGTATGGGTGAAGTTTTAATTAGTGTCTATATTACTGAAGAAGAGTTCAAGAGATGAATAAAGGAATATAATGCATTAAAAGTTCATCAAAATGATACGTTGGTAGATTGAGGTAGATCATTTGTATATAAAAGAATAATAACTTGTATGTCTATCTACTTTAGTGACTGATAGTTTTGAAAAGTATAATGTGAGAATCATTAATGATTTGATATAAAAAAAGTTTATCAATTATTGTAGAACGTTACACGGAAATATTATACCTAACTAGTTTATCATGTGTGGTGTGTACATGAATATTATCATTTAAAATATTGAAAAGAGTCTTTCTATATCTGGTTTAATTAACAAAGAAAATTGTTAACAAAATCATATCAAAATAAAGTACTGCTCATAAAGCATTTTTATGGATAATGATGAAATATAAAGAATTAAATTAAAAATATCAGGGTTTAAAATATCTTAAAACACCAACACAATACACATCTAAGTTTAAATATTTCAATAGTAAGAATAACCAAACCTAACAACCAATGTTATAAAGAACAAATCATAGTGTTAGTCATAGTTCAAACATCTAATCTACAACAATTTACTAACACGCGATTCAAGCCATTGCTTGCAGAGATTTTAAAATGAACCATTTGTACATTCATACAATAATACATAAAATAAGTTGCAGATATGGGTTATTTATTTTTAAATTGATTTTAATTTAATTAACTTTTTGTACCAAAAAAAGCTTACTTACTTACATAACTTCACGCCTGTATCCCTTAAGGGGTAGGCAGAACAACAGAGATTATAAGATCATCTGATGTCACATTTGACTTTGGAGGCCTTATAATGATAGATTATTGCAGTGACAGGGGGTCAGCCTATCGCCCACAAAAACGTCAATAAAATCTCTGTCCCTTAACTGATTTTTACAGTATGCCCAGGAAGAGAAGCAGCAGGTACATCAAACCAAATAAAGCTTTTCAGTAAAAACCACTCAGTGCACTCAAAACCTAAAGTCATCTCTTCCGCGGCGGCTCGCATAAAACGCTAAACCAACAGAAACAGTACCAGTATAAAATATTTTAATTATATTTTATTATCACTAAAACTGTGTAAATGAAAAACCAGTGCCTTTGGTTTATGAAATCGTAAAAAACTTGTCTTTCTCTTCGTTATTCGAAATGGACTGGAGGAAACTTTTGATGGTCCTGCATTGTCAGGAGATCCTATCTTCATTACTTTTTATTGTGATTCGTTTTAAAAAGCAGAGAATCTACTTTGAATTTTAATTTCATAATAGGAATAACTTGTTTCTGTAAAATTTTGATTGAAATTTCTGTTCGGCAATCACGTTGAAAACACATTTTAATACTTATAGACTTTGATTCATAATATAGCTACCCAATTTTGTCGAAGCTCTGTTGCACACAGTACCTTCTACCCACATAATTACACGACTTATTTAACAAGCACACAAATATTTGCATAATGAAGGGATCGAAATCACGACCACTAGTGTCTGAGAAAGGTACAAACAACAAAAAAAAAAGTGATACAACATCACAGAATAGTCATCACTTTGCCTAAAATTATATTCATAATTATCGAGTCTTAGATTATTGACTTATATCTCTACTTCCATGCTGGACTGAGAGCAAAGGAAGAACATAGAATGTACCAGCTGCTTCTCTTCCCGGGCATACTGTAAAAATCAGTTAAGGGACAGTTAAGGGACGTTTCCATGGTCATCAGTCTTTACGCGGAATAACTTTTAAGATTGCATTGTTAACTTTGTTCTATTGATTTTAAATTAACAAAATTTGGAACCCTTTCATTCTAAGAGACAGAGCTTCACCACTAGTCTACCAAGTTTCAATTTCTGGCACTAGACATAGGAAAATCGTTTGAGTTCTCTTGGGAAAATACAGTCATCTGTCATCCTGACGTGAAGATAATTGAGGCTGAGTTGGTAACGATCAAAATTTAATTGGATTTGAAATTTTGTAAGTTAGATTTGTTTTGAGTTATTTTTAAATTAATATTTTTTTTTGATAAGGTTACGATGAAGTGGTTAATCATCGTGTTATAGGGTTGTCAACTGGTTTTTTTAAATATTGAACCAGACTTAAATAAGGATGGTCAATTATTTGTGTCAAATATAGCTTTCATAGTTATTTCTTGCTTGAAACTATGGTAGTTTCTTATGAGTTAAAACAACGTATAACGTAACAAACTGCCATGAATCTATGTAGTTGATTCAGTTTTTCCCTTTAAAAAATGAATAGAGACCTTTAAAAACAACGCTCTCCGACACTTCAAATAAGTCATATAAAATTCAAACTCTTCCAACTTCTTGCAAGACGCTTCTCTTTGATAATTAACTATCTATTTCAAAAATTAACCACAAATACAAATCCTTTAACCGCTAAAGTGCTGTAAATCTCCACTGAGGCGAGCACTTTAAAAAACCTAACGAACCATTACAGTTTCAAAGGTATCACTAATTTCTTACTTCCAACTTAAAGGGCTCAAATTAATTCTATAATTAAAGCTGGCAAACGCAGAAACCCTGATTTTACACCTGACTTAACCCTTTAAGGTACGCTATCCTGCAAAGGTAGTGCATTTTTAATCATTTCACTTTATTGAAGATGAAGTAAAGATGGGTTAATTGTTGTTTTGTATATTATTGAGCGTCTTTATGTATACAGGGCGTAAAAAAAATTAAGTTATGTTTTAATTTTATAGAAATCAGGAGGTCTTATTGAGAACGTAGAGAAAAATAAGTTTGATTAAATTAAAATTATTTCTTATATATTTTTTAGTAATAGTTGTTTATCTCTAATTCATATCTTAGTTACGCATGATCATTATTTTATTTTATAAATAGCAATGATTTCCTTAACAAAAGCTAAATTAAGGAAATCTTACAAATAAATAAATACAAAAATGATTACATATAAGATGCTTGCAAGTTTTCACATTTTACTTAGAAAAAAAAAACAAAATCGGTTTATATCGAGCAGAGATTCGTCGAATTCAACAGAAAAATCTTAAGATTTCAATCGTTCAGAGTCAAATTTCTAAAAAAATATCACAAAAAGTAAATAAAATTTGGAAAACAAACTAAAACACCACTTAATATAAAAGTAAACTATTGTAAAGTAAAAATAAAAACACATCAACGTCTGCACTACAAATAACGCTATCCATAAAGCGAGAAGGGTGTGCACACGATGTAAATTGTAATAATGCACCTATCAATTTAACGTCAGAGCCGCTCGCGCCATTTGCAAAATTCTTGATGCGGGCGTGCCTTAAGTAGAAGCAATGTTGGTAGATTTAATACAAACTATTATTTAACAAAGAGTGGTGAGTTCTGTAAACTTTAATTTAACGTTTCATTTTAATTTTCAACTGACTTCCAAAAAAGGAGGAGGTTCTCAATTCGTCTGTATGTTTTTTTTGTCTTTGTTATACGATATTTCGGACAATATATAATCAAACGAACTTACCTAAAGTGAAGTTAGATTGTGATTATATGAGTCGCTCCATTCGAAGATATAATTAACCAGGTAGTCCCCCTATCTTGCTAGCATCAACGCATTTTCAGAGATTATTTGGAAACACCAAATAAATTTTTAAAAAGGCAACACTATACTCGGCTCGACTCCTCACTCCTGCTCGAGTCATGGCTTCATTCCTTTAGAGACGTATAATAGTGTTCTTAAAAAATCCTATAGGGATGGGTGGGTTGGGTTGTTATATCTTCGAATGGAGCGACTCATATAATCACAATCTAACTTCACTTTAGGTAAGTTCGTTTGATTATATATTATATTTCGTCGCTCCATTCTTCAGATATAATTAACCAGGTAGATGTTTAGAGACCTATTTTTTAAGAACATACTTAAAGCAAAACCAAACGTCACAGGTCTTAAGCAGAGCTCTTTTTTTTTTTTTTTTTACATCTAAATCAAAATTATCTAACAACCGAGCAAACCAGTCGTTTTTTATGGTTACTAATAACATAATTTCAAAACTTTCTTTATTAGTTTTAATGTCTAAGACACACAGAGTCTGCAAAATACTTTGTTCTTTTTATATTATATAATATAGCAAAATGAGGTATGATCCGCTATAAGAAATATTAACTTTATGCACCTGCTTATCCAAACTTTGAGAAATAATAGATTTCTTAGACGACAAAAGGATATTGTTACAGTTCTTATACTTTCTATAAAATCATTATCCTAACGGAGATTAGCTGAACAAATACCTATCAATATTTCTATCAAAAAAGAGTAAATAAATAGAAGAGGTTGATCTCGTCCTGGAGCCGATGTTTTAATACTAATCTTGATAATAATAATATAACATAATAATCTTAATAATATTGGTATTTATTAAACCGACATAAGTCGAGAAAGGGAATCAACCCAAACATATATTATATCCGTTGAATATGTATACCGTTGTATAGTATTTTAATATTACCTATTTAGGTGTCTAATTTAACAAGTAAAGACTCTTAACCCGTTGAACATTAGACAAGTCTAAAAGTATTATTAACTTTTTGATATCTTATCAATACATATAATAAAACAGTAAAAAAAACGTGTCTGTACATTTAATATTTTTACAAAAAAAATTATCTAGGGTTATAAAGAAATGAAAAAAGAGGAAGAATCTGAAAAAAAAAATTTGTCTGTTTGTTTGTAAGTTTGTCTGTTTGCACACGCTAATCTCTCGAACCGCTGGACGGATTTGAATGAAACTTTTTTTGATGTATAGCTGTGAAGCCGGGGCAACATATAGGGTATATTTTATTTCGGTTACTGGAACACCTGATGCAGAACCCTTAAGGGATCATCAAAACCGTAAGAAATATAGATATGATGCCTTAACAAAAGTTGTTCAGGATGATGAGCAGATTCTGCAGACATAAAAAAAATCTAGGATCTAAAAAAATTTTAATACATTTTTAAAAGTTATGCCTAAAACTTACTAGAATATGGTGGAGATGTTCGGCATACAGATCAGAAGTACTCATAGCTCAGTTGCGCGTAGACCGACCATGAGTCTAAGGTCGTGGGTTCGATCCTGCTCACGTTTTTTTTTTTATTTTGTTTACAATAAATATTTAATTGTTAACAAAATTTTCTTTGACACCACTTGATTTCAATCAAGATCCAAAGAGATATCGTAATAATTTTAAAATAACCCCGTAATAAAATAGGTAGGTATGTTCGATAAGACGCGGGCGGGCGAGCGAGTGATTCGCTGGCATGGCCGGCCACTCACGCTGTTAATTGTTCGAGATACTTACCAAACTCTGGGTGCCTATGACCATATTCACCCAACTTTTATTATTTCACTTGGAAATAAGATGTCTCTGAATGAACCACCAAATTTTTGTAACGGTTGGGAGTCAGACTACCCACGAGTTTAATTTTATAACTTTCTATTCCAAAATATTAAAAATACTAATTTTTTTTTAAATCGGTGAATAAGCCCGAATTTGACCTCATTCTCACCTGATGGTAAGTATAAATGAGGTTGAATACCGAAGCCAAGCCAGTTCTATCATAAACCCGTTTGCGGCTCTAGAACTGGCTCTTTATAAAATGTTTTCGGGACGCGTCACCGCTGGCAGTAGTGATATTTGACGGCAAATTTCTGTAAGCCGAGACAGTCAGTTTACCACCAAACGGGGCTCACTCGGATTAGTCAATTATTCAGAGGCGGTAGGGTTATTTTAGGGGTAAATTATAACTAAATTGTCCTCAAAATCAATGAATGCTGGGTTTCAATATTTTACATGAGTAAAAGCTACTACAAACGAATGGTAGGTAGTAATAAGAATAGTAAGTAGTACTTTGACAAGACGTTGAATATTGAAACGCTTTATACGCTTCAATATTCAACGTGTAAGATAGCTAAATCTACTGTTCGTAGAATAAACGAACATACATACATATAACTTCACGCCTTTATCCGTTATAAAACCTCTATCCCTAAAATGACTTTTAATGTATGCCCGGGAAGAGAAGCAACTGGTACATTCTATGATTTTCTGTTGCTCCCAGTCCAGCGTGAAAGCAACGAACGAACAGTGTTTTTGATATTGTAACGTGGCATTAGTAGATTAGATATAAAAGCGTTCGGATAGCCAAAAGAAAAAAAAAACTGGGAATAAGAATTCTAAGGAATTTCTCCTGGTAAAAGTACTAGGGGCTTAAAAATGATAAATCTGAAAAATAGTTGGTATGCAGTAGAAAATTTTGCTATGTTGATAAGGCTAAATCATTAATAAAGCTTCTTGCGCGATTTAATACAGGTAGGTACAGAAGGCAGCAGGTCAAGCGTTACATTACCTGTCAAATTTCCCCAAACAATTTTAACTTAGGTAATGTCGAGGGCATAGATTTCAGAGTCAAGTAAAAAATTTTTTACCGATTTGTAACGCTTGATGTGCTGCCTTCTGTACATACAGAGATATATTGTAAGAAAGTTAAACTTAAAATAATGGGACTCAAGGTTTTATTTATTTCGTGATCATTTCTAGATCTTGGAAGTTAGAAACCGTAGATTTAGAAGTAGAATAAAAAGTAACGTAGATGTGTTAACTACCAAAAGAAATTACATTAATTTGGCTCAGCCATTTTACCGCGAAAAGTAGCCAATCATAACTATAGATAGATACACATTATACACTGATAATGGCTGGATAGATGGATCTTTGCTACTCTTTCACGCAAAAACTGCCGAATGTATTCTTCTGAAACTTTACAGTAATATAGCTTTACTTAGAATAACAATAAGCTATAATTAATGAAGATAGGTATTGCATGAATTCTGTAAAATTTAAGACACTTTGGCACCCGATTTGTTTATAACGCAATGTGCCTAATATATGTTTGTGGTTAGGAGTATTACATCTTATATGGGCGAAGATTCTTCATTTTTTTTTGTTATTAAAGATAGTACTTAGGACCTTGGAGAAGAAAATAACCTACTCGAAATACGAATTCAATAAAGACGAAGTCGCAGGCATCATCTAAGTAATATACCTACCTACCTACCTCATAAAACACCTAGGTGAAACTGCGGATCACAGCTTTGTTGTAACAGTTTTTGAAGTAACTCTGTCTGTTTATCTATCAGTAACGCTTTCACAGCTTAACTACTGAATCGATTTTGACGAAATTTTGAATAAGGTAAGTTTAAACTTCAAGGAGGATATAATAATAGTATTTATCCAACTCCAATAACCGGTATCCACGCGGACGAAGTCGCGGGTCACAGCTAGTCAATACATATAATAAAACAGTAAAAAAAACGTGTCTGTACATTTAATATTTTTACAAAAAAAAATATCTAGGGTTATAAAGAAATGAAAAAAGAGGAAGAATCTGAAAAAAAAAATTTGTCTGTTTGTTTGTAAGTTTGTCTGTTTGCACACGCTAATCTCTCGAACCGCTGGACGGATTTGAATGAAACTTTTTTTGATGTATAGCTGTGAAGCCGGGGCAACATATAGGGTATATTTTATTTCGGTTACTGGAACACCTGATGCAGAACCCTTAAGGGATCATCAAAACCGTAAGAAATATAGATATGATGCCTTAACAAAAGTTGTTCAGGATGATGAGCAGATTCTGCAGACATAAAAAAAATCTAGGATCTAAAAAAATTGTAATAGATTTTTAAAAGTTATGCCTAAAACTTACTAGAATATGGTGGAGATGTTCGGCATACAGATCAGAAGTACTCATAGCTCAGTTGCGCGTAGACCGACCATGAGTCTAAGGTCGTGGGTTCGATCCTGCTCACGTTTTTTTTTTTATTTTGTTTACAATAAATATTTAATTGTTAACAAAATTTTCTTTGACACCACTTGATTTCAATCAAGATCCAAAGAGATATCGTAATAATTTTAAAATAACCCCGTAATAAAATAGGTAGGTATGTTCGATAAGACGCGGGCGGGCGAGCGAGTGATTCGCTGGCATGGCCGGCCACTCACGCTGTTAATTGTTCGAGATACTTACCAAACTCTGGGTGCCTATGACCATATTCACCCAACTTTTATTATTTCACTTGGAAATAAGATGTCTCTGAATGAACCACCAAATTTTTGTAACGGTTGGGAGTCAGACTACCCACGAGTTTAATTTTATAACTTTCTATTCCAAAATATTAAAAATACTAAATTTTTTTTAAATCGGTGAATAAGCCCGAATTTGACCTCATTCTCACCTGATGGTAAGTATAAATGAGGTTGAATACCGAAGCCAAGCCAGTTCTATCATAAACTCGTTTGCGGCTCTAGAACTGGCTCTTTATAAAATGTTTTCGGGACGCGTCACCGCTGGCAGTAGTGATATTTGACGGCAAATTTCTGTAAGCCGAGACAGTCAGTTTACCACCAAACGGGGCTCACTCGGATTAGTCAATTATTCAGAGGCGGTAGGGTTATTTTAGGGGTAAATTATAACTAAATTGTCCTCAAAATCAATGAATGCTGGGTTTCAATATTTTACATGAGTAAAAGCTACTACAAACGAATGGTAGGTAGTAATAAGAATAGTAAGTAGTACTTTGACAAGACGTTGAATATTGAAACGCTTTATACGCTTCAATATTCAACGTGTAAGATAGCTAAATCTACTGTTCGTAGAATAAACGAACATACATACATATAACTTCACGCCTTTATCCGTTATAAAACCTCTATCCCTAAAATGACTTTTAATGTATGCCCGGGAAGAGAAGCAACTGGTACATTCTATGATTTTCTGTTGCTCCCAGTCCAGCGTGAAAGCAACGAACGAACAGTGTTTTTGATATTGTAACGTGGCATTAGTAGATTAGATATAAAAGCGTTCGGATAGCCAAAAGAAAAAAAAAACTGGGAATAAGAATTCTAAGGAATTTCTCCTGGTAAAAGTACTAGGGGCTTAAAAATGATAAATCTGAAAAATAGTTGGTATGCAGTAGAAAATTTTGCTATGTTGATAAGGCTAAATCATTAATAAAGCTTCTTGCGCGATTTAATACAAGTAGGTACAGAAGGCAGCAGGTCAAGCGTTACATTACCTGTCAAATTTCCCCAAACAATTTTAACTTAGGTAATGTCGAGGGCATAGATTTCAGAGTCAAGTAAAAAATTTTTTACCGATTTGTAACGCTTGATGTGCTGCCTTCTGTACATACAGAGATATATTGTAAGAAAGTTAAACTTAAAATAATGGGACTCAAGGTTTTATTTATTTCGTGATCATTTCTAGATCTTGGAAGTTAGAAACCGTAGATTTAGAAGTAGAATAAAAAGTAACGTAGATGTGTTAACTACCAAAAGAAATTACATTAATTTGGCTCAGCCATTTTACCGCGAAAAGTAGCCAATCATAACTATAGATAGATACACATTATACACTGATAATGGCTGGATAGATGGATCTTTGCTACTCTTTCACGCAAAAACTGCCGAATGTATTCTTCTGAAACTTTACAGTAATATAGCTTTACTTAGAATAACAATAAGCTATAATTAATGAAGATAGGTATTGCATGAATTCTGTAAAATTTAAGACACTTTGGCACCCGATTTGTTTATAACGCAATGTGCCTAATATATGTTTGTGGTTAGGAGTATTACATCTTATATGGGCGAAGATTCTTCATTTTTTTTTGTTATTAAAGATAGTACTTAGGACCTTGGAGAAGAAAATAACCTACTCGAAATACGAATTCAATAAAGACGAAGTCGCAGGCATCATCTAAGTAATATACCTACCTACCTACCTCATAAAACACCTAGGTGAAACTGCGGATCACAGCTTTGTTGTAACAGTTTTTGAAGTAACTCTGTCTGTTTATCTATCAGTAACGCTTTCACAGCTTAACTACTGAATCGATTTTGACGAAATTTTGAATAAGGTAAGTTTAAACTTCAAGGAGGATATAATAATAGTATTTATCCAACTCCAATAACCGGTATCCACGCGGACGAAGTCGCGGGTCACAGCTAGTAAAAAATAATTGACTATTAATGCTTTATTTCGAAATATTCTCATACTAATTGTGGATCCCATGGATAAATTGAGATTTTAAATGATTACATTTAAAACTCATTTTTATCGTCTCTTTTCATATTCGTTGGAACTCATATTCCTACTAGAAAGAAAAGAAAAGAAAATGTTGGCCAATGGGTGTTATGTGCGCTGTGGCTGAAATCTCAATGACATTAAAGAACCAAGAAGGATATAACATCGAAAAACCGAAGAAAAGAAAAAATATATAAATGAGCATATTTTTTTTACCATTGAAAAAAAATTGCAACTACTTTTGTATTACTAAGACTTGAAATAACAACAACAGCTTCAATTTGGCTGGTCGACAGCTACCATTACCATAATAGATTTTTACTCCACCCAATTCATCATTACATTATCTAGGCTGAGCGCATAAAGAGGAGTTGGTGACTCCAGGTTGCTTGACGGTCGCCCAGCTGTCTATAACCAATTTCGGTTATCCCAGAGCATGGGTAGTTGAGATGTTAAAAACAGAAAGTACCTTGCAGGGATTTCGAAACCTCTTCGCCACGTCTACCACAAATGACCATATTGAATTTTTGGAACAATCTATTGCTTAAAAATATCATATCACAATGGCCCCTATAGTGGACCAGACACTTGATTGAAGTGAGCGCAGCTCGTTTTGCAAACGTCAGATGATAAATGTCATTTGTTAGACGCCATCTGTCATATTATGTCAGTTGTCACTTGTCGAACTAGTATCCAAACATAAACAAACAAACACCTTCGTTTTGTAATATGAGATTTATCAGTATAGCTTGAAACTATATAATTAAGCAGTGTTAAGGTCTTGAATGCTCTTAATTATTATCTTATTCCTTGAAGCACCAGTGCGATACAACAAGACAACAATTGTTATTGTACAATCGGAATATTTTATATAGGTACTAAAATATTGCGATTAAGTAAAACAAAAACTTAAAGATCAACTTTAAGGAGCAAAGCAAGGTACCCACGATGAGTACCGTACAAGCTTATAAATGCTGGCTGGAGAATATTGCTGAAGCCAACATAAACTGTTGGTGCAAGCATTGTTGTTTCCCCATAAAATTGTTTTCCAAGCAAAGTAAAACGGTAAAAAATTCTAAATAATTGATATGAAATGATATCTCAGTCTCATTTCATGCACCATGACTTTCCAGCAACAAATGAAAGCGCCTGTAAATATTTTGAGGTCAAAACTATACCTATTTGAATTATTTTTACAGACTTACCTTTATTTTATCTTATTATATAATCGCTATATTAATGTCTTCTAAAATACATTAGGGAGCAAAATTTTGGCATCATTGTCATATTTTTAGTCAATAAATAATAAATATTTTCATGTTTCTGTCATTCACATAACAATCTCTCTGACAACCACTTTGGCGATAGGGTAAACCTATCTGCCTCTGACACCAGTGATTCAATTCCCGCATGGAACAAGAAAAATAATGTTTCATGTCTGGGTGTTTATCTATATAAATAAATAAGTATGTATTTATATTCTAGGTTTGCTACATGGTATACCATATCACAAGCCCTGCTTAGTTTGGGCCATGTAGTTGGTGTCTTTGTCTGGGGATTTTACTTTATTTTATTCTAACTTAAATTATGTTAGATAAACTTAAGTCATTCTTAACTTCAGTCTAGTTACAAAAAAAAAACACTTAAAAAATGATGA
This sequence comes from Stenoptilia bipunctidactyla, assembly GCA_944452665.1. NCBI lineage: Eukaryota > Metazoa > Arthropoda > Insecta > Lepidoptera > Pterophoridae > Stenoptilia > Stenoptilia bipunctidactyla. Next base: position 22,157,058 of record OX101742.1, on the reverse strand, counting down.
TTTACAGCTATACCAGCTGTTGGGAAGGTACTTCAATCAATAGAAAAACTCTGTGATAGTGTATGACTGCTAGGAATATAACTTTTGAGTTCTTTGTAAAATCTTAGAATGATTATCTTGATTATCTGATATAGATAATTTGTGCCTAAGGATTAAAGATTAATCCAAAAAATTACAATACCGTGTTGGCACTATAGAGCTTTCATAGGTTTTTGTAAAACTGAGGTAATTGAGTAATAAAGAGATATGTCAACAAGTAAACAGTACATACAGTATTTGTTTACAAACAAATTTTTAAGACAATTGTTATAATCTTTGCCAATGCAACACAAATCTTCGAGAAATATAACAGATTGATAACCTTGGTTTCTAAAATATTTTAGAAACTCCTTCATATTTTTTGTAAATGTCCATATTAAGTGCAACGGACAACCTGCTAAGCATTGCTTTGTACTCTCAAATAATGAAGCTCAATTAAGTAAGTGTTCAATTTTGAATTGAAATGTTCAGTATTTATGATGTATTTATGACACACACTTGGTGTAAGCTGGAATACAATATTTATAAATTTATCAATGAATAGGCTTGTCCACATTTAGTAACAAAGTCGTTTAAAGATTATAAGTTTAAATCACAACACAATCTGACCAGTCGGTCACGGATCAGGGCATCATTATTCATTATTTTATGGATAAGAACCCCTTTTGGGTATGGCACCTGTGGATTGCTGGATTTGATGTAGATTTTTGAATGAGACAGTTTTCGGGTATGAAATAATTTTTCATAACCAAGACACAACTGTCTTTCACCATACTAAGTTTTAGAATTATTGGTGTCCATAGTTTTTCATAATGAACGTCAAACTAAGCAATTCAGTAATTTGGTTGTTTTGTTATCATTATTTTGACACACAGAATAGTTATTTCCTAAATAACATATATCGTCTTGATATGTATCAGACCTATAATGGTCATATGTTTTTTAAATAGGTATTAAAAAAGGACACCTATACAACAGAGACAAAATAATTTTTAAGAATTGTCTTCGTAAGGATATCCTATCTAACTCCAGGCAGTACTAAAAAACCTAGATAGGTATTTCAATTATTGAAATTGTACTTACGGTTTAAGTCTAGGGTATTTTATACCATCTTGAAATTCCACGTGGTTTACCTCTAGGGTACTTCAAAACACCTTCAACTTCCCACGTGTTAACACACGGTCAACCTCTGGGGTGTAGAATTGCCTTCGTAATGACACACGGTCAACCTCCAGGCGTATTGGTTAAGCAATAATTTGAAACGAATTAGGAAACTCCCACGTATTAACACACGGTTAATCTCTAGGGGTTGATTTGCCTTCGTGATGACACACGGTCAGCCTCCAGGCGTATTCGTTATATTTTAAACAAATTAATAAACTCCCACGTATTAACACACGGTTAATCTCTAGGGGTTGATCTGCCTTCGTGATGACACACGGTCAACCTCCAGGCGTATTTGTTAAGCAATATATTACAAAATCACTGATAAGCACTAAATATTGTCAAACTGTTAGGTGCGAACCCGTTTTATCCAAGTTGTCTGAGTATAAATGATTTGCCTCCATTTGCATTCCTTGGATTTTACTGTTTTTGCGCTGGCAGCGCTCGATCTTTTTCTCATGTTCCCTTTTGGGCATATTTTTGTAAGTACATAATAACTCGTTTTATGGTTCGCAGTTCAAACTAGTAGGTAGTCGATTCGACTACCTTCTTTTTCCATTTTGAATTTCTTAAGATATTCTTCAGTTTTTTTTACTGTACGCTTAGACATCTTACTAAATATGATTAGTAATTTAATCACAAAAACATTTTGATACAAAAATCACTAAGAGTAATTAATTTTTAAATACACGTCCGTTTGATGCTACGCACGATAAAAGAATGAAGCCATGACTCGAGCAGGAGTGAGGAGTCGAGCCGAGTATAGTGTTGCCTTTTTAAAAATTTATTTGGTGTTTCCAAATAATCTCTGAAAATGCGTTGATGCTAGCAAGATAGGGGGACTACCTGGTTAATTATATCTGAAGAATGGAGCGACGAAATATAACTACGTATCGATTTTGAAAACTTCTGTTTTATATGATAGAAGCTACTTCATAGTTGGTCCCATTTAAATTTCATCGAAATGGGTTGAGTACTTCATTGAAATATTGAAATTTTTTAGAGAATATGTATGTTTTCGGAGAAATTTAAATGTAAAACATAAATTATACGCGATTAATCCGGTTAAAAAGTAGTTTTATTTCAATATTGATGACTTCAAAGCCGTGAGACGAGCTATTCATAAATGGATACAAAAATAATCTGGTATTTTTTTTTTAATAAGTTCTACGTGGACACCCTACATTGCATGACAAACTGCGGATGTAAAAGAACTAATGCCATGTTTATTATTACAAGTTACGATGCATATACTACAGGGTGTTACTTATTATTTGATTTGCGCACTTCTATTTCAAACTCAAGTAACTCAAAATAAAAGTATTTTAGAATACTACATGCTTTCTAGTTTAAATTCACAGAATCGAAACAATTAGTAACCAAATTGCACATTACTTACTATGAATTACTTAGAACTGCTAAATCGTGACAAGTAATAACTGTTATTCTTAATAAGTTACAAGATATTTAACTACACATTACTATCTAGCCTCATACTACTGGTTATCATATAATCTGGATCAAAGAAACCACGACCCTTTTCATCTCAGCACGATAGTGTTAGCCAACGTCACAACAGTTGTCCGATGAGACTCAAGTTCCATATCAGATTTTGAATAATATCCAAGATTGTACAATTTCTCAGCAAGTATTAGTTAAGTTTACGAACACCCTGTAACTTTGCGAAAATAACACCACACCTTAATGCCGCCTTGATAGATTTATAGGTGGAGTCTACTTTGAATATTGCAAATGTTTTGTGATGAATTGACGACCGGAGGATTGTGGACAAATTGTATAATGGCCGATAAGTTACTGTTGTGGCATGTAAGTCGCATTTGTTCATGATAGTTTTAGATTATGTAGATTGTAAATGGCTGATTGTAATTATTGTAATTGAACCCTATCATTTGTATTCCTAAAAAAATAACTACTCTTTATTAGAAAATTTTAACTGATGTTAAAAAAAATTCGTGTGTATTAGATTAAAATGGTTTTAAAGTCATTCTGATATTTTAGCTTCATCTGATGGTATATTATGTTTATAGGCTTGCTCAAAGTTTATTATTATTACTAAATGTAGTAGGTTTTATTTTTTTCATAAGCTTGCGATCTAAACAAAGTAATCTCGGTGACAAAATAAGCTCGGTGACAAGGTAAGCTAATAAGGTACCTATGTAGTTTAATGTAGATTGATTGTCCAGCCAAGAAATTAAAAGTACAAAATATAAACTTTTTTTTAAATAAGAAACAGAATATATTCTCTACATTAGTAAGTGTTGTGATATTGAAAATTATGAAAAGAAAAAGGAATTATATTCAAAGCCAACTTAAAAATAATCACAATACAAACAGTTTGAATCCAATCTTCCACTTTTTCTAAAATTAAAGTACTGTTAAGAAGAAGTAAGAAACTCATCAACTTTTTAAAATAGTTTACAACCGATACATCATAACTCACCACAATCGATAGTAACTCGGTTAGTTGCTCCCTTCTGCCACTGATTACGTGAGATCGAATAGGTTCGTGACGGAAGCGAGTCGTAAAACTTTACGAACTGTCGCCCTTCGACCTATCGGTGACAATCATCTTATTTGTACAGAGTAGTGAAAGGCAGAGACAAGTTTACAGACTAGTAACCATTTGAAATGGACGAATAAACACCTAAATGTGCTTTTTATCTAAAAATGGTCTAGAAAAACGGTGATTTGCTATTTGAACCAATTGAGAGAATTGAGTTTTATTTTTAGTGCTCCATACTTTTTAATAAATTAAAATTAAAAAAAAAGTATTCTCAAAAAAGCATTATCGAGTTGAATTTTCAGTCTTAAGTGGAAAAAAGAAAGCGGGAACAGATGAAACTTGTTTAAAAAGCGGCAGTTAATAGTATCCCATATGCCTATTGACCGTACGAGTGTTCACTGAGGGGAGGAGGAGAATACGTCAGAAGTACGAAAGGGCTCTTACCAGGGGACAGGTCCCCGGCCTGATGATCCCAGACAGTGTATTTCTAATCACGAATCTCCCTCTTAATGATCTTTTGTCTTTCTACCGACAATCGACCGAAGAAATGAGCGAAAGCCAGTTGGTGATACGGGCTGCGTGTAGAAAAAATACAGGAAGCACTTCATGCCGAGTTGACTACATTTTATCTTTTAGCTAGGAGCTGGCAGACAGTAGATTATCCAGATCTAAAGAAAGCTGGTTGGGAAGATCAGAAAGAACGTCCTTTCGCCTACGACAAGAACGCTTGAAAGAATTTGGATTGGATTAGTACCCGACAGTCGCTCGAACTAACCTAATCGGATGATTATAACAAAGTTGGAAGTGGGATGAGGATAGGGTCTTTAAGTATTGTTGGATGGTAGGGAGTTTGAGGTCCCTATGTAAGTGACAACGCTGCGTTACGCGTTCGAACGCGCGTACCGTACGTCCGTATCATACGCGTAACGCAGCGTTGCTAGTGCAAATGTCAATGGAATACTTGATTTGGCACATTCCAAACGTCCGTATCGAACGCGCGTATGGTACGGACGTTGCAGTTTTGTATGAAACGCGCGTTCGAACGATTGATGCTGATCTGAACTACCTGAAGTTTGTGAATCAACTGAGGCTTGGCGCGGGCGAATACGGGTGCGGCGTATGTCATGACTGGTCAGCATCTTAAATATTTATCATCATACTAGCTGCTGCCCGCGACGTCGTCTGCGTGAACGCTATGCAGCACCAAACGCACCTACGATTATAACACTGCTAGCGTGATAATATGTAGCCTATATGTTGACCCGACTTCTTAACTATCTTCATGCCAAATTTGAAGTAAATCCATGCAGTACTTTTTGAGTTTATCCCGGAAAGACAAACAGACAAACAGACAAAAATTCTAAAAACTATATTTTTTGTTTCTGTTTCGATTGTAGATCATACCCCAAGTATTCTTTTAAAAAAATATTCAATGTACAGTTTTGACTTTCCTACCATTTTATTATATGTATAGATTAAATTAAATTAAAGAAAATATTATGAATTCAGAAATCTCTACACGTATTGGTCAAGAGCGCGATGTGCTTTTTATGTGGAACTCACTAAACTACTTTTACCTATAATTTTTAACAAAAAATGATGTACAAAACTTCGGCCCGAACGAAGAATAAATCAAGATTTCTATGTATACTGTTTACTTCGCTTTCTAAGACGCATTGAATAATTTGATCAACAAAATTTATTGATAAAATTTACAATAACAAAATGCCAGTAGTCTCTAACTCCACAACTAATCTGCACTTCCTAAGAGCTGAGATTTCAATAAACGGCATCAGTTCCGTGATTGCAGCAACTCCTACATATCGTCGTTAAACTCTGACAGCAGACATCGTAACGCTACTTTATTGTATAGCCTCCAGTTTACGTGCTGATGTATTTATTATGTGACATCTTGAAATTGAAAGCTTAATATTGACTGAGTGATTTCGAGGATACTAAAAAACTGGTTCTAAATCGCAGATTTAAAAATCTGTTCAAATGTTTTATTCAAATGATGGCTGTGGTGTGGCGTGATTGTTTAGAAATAAACCAACTACTCCCTAGCCGGGACCGCACCCTAGTTATAGTACTTGGCTAGTACTGAAACGAATAAATTATGTGTCATTTCTACATTTTGGTATCTGTTTGAACACGGTGATCAGTCAGTGATCAAATTTGATGTAAGTACGCGATTTGGGCTAAGAAAAATATTTAAGCAAACATTTTATTTACATAATAAAATTTCATTTTACTTCCATGCTGGACTGGGAGCGAAAGAAAAACATAAAATGTGCCAGCTGCTTCTCTTCACGGGCATACTGTAAAATTCAGTTACGGGACAGAGGTTTTAAAGGCGTTTTTGTGGGCGATAGGCTGACACTACAATAGTCTCTCTCCATCTTTATAATACCTCCAAATTTGTCAAACGTGACATCAGATGGTCTTGTAACCTCTGGTGTTCTGCCTGCCAAATAAGGGATACAGGCGTGACGATATGTATGTGTGTATTTATTTACATAAAATTTATACATATACGTACTAATAAAACAAAATTCAATCAAACTGGTTTAATACCTAAAAAATATCAGTAAAAGCTATCATACTATTTTCGCATGCCGCTATCCAAATTGAGTTTAAAAATTAATTCGTCATACCCAATTAAGAAAACTCTCGATTTCCATTACAAAAATGTCAGCAATTAATCTTACCCTTTCACGAGTAGTTAGTTCTGATGAAATATGGCAAAAGGATTAAAATACAAGCCTCATTAAGTATGAATATTCATAAAGAACTGTTTTAAAAAGGCTCATCAAGATATTGTCAAGTATGAAAATGATTTTGTTCTCTTACAATTTATATTTCTACAGGATCACACTTATTTAAGACTGAAATGAAACAACTATATAAAAAAACATTGTAAATTAGAGAAGTGTGAATTGAAACATTGAATTGGAAAGCTATGAAATAGTTTTTTGTTACTTGGCATTAGAATTTAAAAATATTACCAAAATACACGAATCAATAACTTCCTCAAAAATTTATACTTTTTTAGTAACCTAGAATAGAGAAATGCAATAATCAAAAATCCTTAAGAGTTGCACTAAATAATAATTGATGAATTGCCCTCGTAAGTGCACCATCTTATATCTAGTGTATAACCTGTACAAAAAGTTACTTTAGGATATCATCTAAAATTATGTAGGTATTTGCTTTCTTACAGTAATAAAAAGATTAAAAGAAAAATATTACTGTCCACACTTTGTAATTTCGTATCAAAAATCTAAAGTTGATCGTTTAAATCATGATCCACTACAGATAATAGTGACCATTATATTATGACATTGTTGTAACGTAAAGCTCTCTAAAACCTTTCGCTGTCACATACCATTTAGAAATTTAATAGTAAGTATTAAGCATCAATTATGAAACCTAAATACCTATTTAATTATATATAACACAATTTTATAATTTGAAAAATCTCTTTCCTTGTAATGAATACAAAAAGTTAGCACGTAATAAAAATGAATGTAAAACTGGCAGTCAATGTAAATTCAATTCAAGAAAGCAATTCTTGTTTTTCAAAGGAAATGAATAACTTTTGCTATTATTATACGAATCCAACGCTAATAAACTTCCAAACTGAGATTTATATTAAAATTCAAAGGGAAAAGAGCTTGAATGAAGATTTTCATAGGATACGTTAAAATCTGTTTCGACCGTTGCTATTGTCAGCGGTCCAAGCGATAGGAATCTTGTTCTCAATTCAAATATTTTGCAAATGAGCTCGTTGATTGACATGCGATTTATGTACTAAGGCGCAAGAGTGAATCTTTACGTAAATTTTCAACAATTGACAACTACCAAATGATAAGGTTACTGATGAAATCACGTGATTTTAGGAATGATCCAGTGGCAAGTGAGGATCGCTCAGATTATACAAATTCTTCAAAAGGCTTATCCAGGCGCTGCAATGTTCTGGGCCGACCATACGCGGCTAAATATTTAAAATGAGTAGTTATTTTTAATATTGTAATTCAAAGTATTTGATAAAATTCACGAGAGTACATATTCATTAACAGGTTCACAGTCCAATGTTCAAAGAGGAAACTACCCCCGACGTCCAAATCACTTTTTTAATAAAAACGATTTGCAGTCAGAAGATATAAAAACGTAATGTCAGAAAAGTATAAGTCCCTATGTCCCAGCACTTTTTGAGTTCTCTAGGATATGTCCTGTCAAGTCCGTGTCAAATAAACTTCGTTCCTCCTACGTCCACAAATCTAAAAAGCTTTAAAATTGTATCGACAAACAGACCACATGTGGTCTGTGGACTCTGAACCTGTTAATAGTCGTAGCTTCTAAACAAAATATAAATTGTCTTAATGCTTAAAATTATCTTCATATGTCGAGAGATACACACTTCTCGACGGAGGCCTCCGCCAGGCTTCGTCATGTCGTCCGGACCCGCGCCGCCCACATCCAGCGTTTGACGTTCGTAAAGTGTATAAAATTACCTACTACGAATAAAAAGTTTTCATTTTCATTCATTTTTAAATTATAAGACAATATTTTATTGTAGCTATATGAAAATGAAAGCGTCCAAGTTATAGTTATTCTTAATCAATAAGTCCAACGAAAAAGCATTCATACCTTTTTAATATTTTTTTTTTGCACTTTTTTAGTTAGTCTGTACTTAATGACTTTTTATGCAAATATTTTTTTTTTATAACATGAATAATTAATATTCTTGACATTAGGATAGAATCGGAGGAGATCCTTAAGTATGTCACCTGCACCACAATGGTCCGCTCTGTACGGCAATAACAAGTCCATAAACCGTTTTTACTGCCTTTGTTCAAGTAAATGTATGAAGGTTTTGACTTTTTAAACAATGACCGTATTTTTCTTGGAAGGACGGATAATATTTAAAATCTAAGAATCTGGATTTAAATATGAGCCTGAAAATAAAGATGACGTGACCAATTAAGGGCTTAATTCCTTCCGGTTTTTAGCCCTTGTTTGTTAATAATCTTCTTTATTTTGGCATCAAAACAATCAGATATGAAAACTATCTGTAAATAATATTTTGGAAGATGTATATTTTACAAAAATAGATTTTGCTCGCATATATGATAATTTTTTTTATTATGTATTTGTACAATAAAGAATGATTATAACTATATTATTCGTTAAAATATTAAATACACAGAAATATGAAATCAGAAAAAAAAAAATGTAAAACCGAATTTAAAGACATCATCATCATCATCACAACTCCATGTAATGAGCCCACTGCAGGGCCATGAGTCTCTCCTCTGGTTGATGAGGAGGTTTAGGCCGTAATCCACCAAGCTGGCCCGGTGCTGGTTGGTGGATTTCATGGTGCCGAAATAGCTTCTGACAAACCCTAACGACTACTGTATATACAGCACCCGGGACCAACTGCTTAACGTGCCCTCCGAAGCAAGGAAGTCGTCGTGAGAAATGAATGGTCGGCGGTCACCCATTCTAATACAGCCGCACCGAGCGCGCTTAACCTGCGATATCGTAACTGCGGTGCCACGACGACTTCACGACAAATTTAAAGACAACTTTACCCTAAATTCCAAGTACCGTTGTGAATATTATGTGAAATAGGTCAAATAAATAAGATTAGGTAACTCATAACCCCGAATAAATTAGCACGTGCATCAAAAGATTTAGGGCATAGGAACTAACTTATTTACCAAATTACTACCTACGCCTAACCGGTAATTTGCTGTTGAAATAAGTTTGAATTTTGTAGAGCTAACAATCATTTAGAAATGCTGTCGTAAAAAATTCAGAACTTTATTTTCGATTTGCGCACGGAACAAAAAAAAATTTCCTTGTTTGGGTGTTTATGGTGGGTGTTTAGGGTGTTTATGGTTCCTTACAGGGTGACTGGTGACAAATTTTAGATATTAAAGGAGAGCACTCTGTACTCCATTTGTGTCATAATTATGTAATAAAAGTAGGTATATATATAGGTTGGTTCAATAAAGAAAGAAATCTTAAATGGCGGCCTGTACTTATGTTGACAGATAGTACAGTTAGCAAAAAAAATAAAAAAGGGTAGTTTAAAAAACCCGACTGCAAAAAATAGTACAAAAAAATCACAAAACAAGCACATAAGACTATAAGAACTTCTAAATAATATTTTTAATTGATAATAATATCATCAGGTGGGAAAAGCTAACATAATATAAAGTATTAAACTGTATATTCTACGAGTTCTACTTTTTGGAAGCTAATAATGACTTTATTTGTTCGCCGTGTATGAAGAAGCGTTGTATTGATATGTGAGAACGCGGCTTTTTGGTCGTCTTTGGTGAACTTTTTCTAACAACTTGGGTAATTATATCATTTAATACCATTCGGCATTAACACTATAGATCTTCAAGTAGGTTTATCCCTTTGCCAAAGTGGTCGTCGAATATAATATAACAGTATATTATTTAAACTGAAATATTTTTAACTGACCGTACGCGTGAGAGTGAGTATAGACATGACAAGCGCCGCCATTTTCAAGTCCTTTCTTTAATGAACCATGTTATACTTAATTTTAACCAAAGTATTCCCTTCAAATAAATAAAGAGACATTACTACACTTCTTCCGACTTAATAAATATTGAGTATCATTTTTTTGTTTATTTTTTTCTCTTCAAATATGAAATCAAATTATCATGTCCTCGAATTTCGAAAGCGACCCACCAGTCACCCTGTTTATGTATTTATATTTTAGGTTACCTCCTTTTTTACGATGGATTTAGTATAAGCTGTCGCCCGGGGGACTGAAAAAGTCATCACTTCCCGTTTGCGTTCGCTCCCGAACGGTCGTGTCTGCGGCCGCTCCCGAGTGTTCGTATTGCGCTGCCCTTGTTCCCTCCCCCGCACTCGTGCGGGTCAGGTGCCAAGTTAAGCTCTTTCGGAAAGTTTTCTCTTGTGGAGGCTGTGTGGTGTCGGGGCTAATTCATCTGCCCTTTTCAGGGCGGACCCGACTGCTGCCGGCCGAAGCATCGCTGGTCAGGTGGATACGTAACCGTGACAACTAAGCCTGATCGTCCGCCGTTCACCGGCAATAGGTCCGTACTAGGTCGTTTTCTTTTCCAGCGCAGTTTTGTCTTCGCTAGACTTTCTTTCAGCTCAGCATTATGCCTCGTCACCCTGAGTGTACCGAGCATCAATGCGAAGCTAATCGCCGTCAAATTCGTAACCTTAACCGAGAGGTTCAACTCTATTATCGTGCGTCCATCGATGCTACTAACAAGTACAACGATGAGACCGACCGGACCGAATTCCTGAAAAAGGAATTGGCCGCCCGTCCCTCGTCCTCAGAATTTAGTCAGTTATCTTCTGATTTCAGTCAGTTGTCCAGCGAAAAACAATCACTGGAAGCCCAATATGCAGCCGAGAAGGAAGCTCTTCTCGCTCAAATCGAGTCCATGCGAGAGCAACTGTCAGCTCATTCCCAGGTCGCCTCTATTTCTCAGGGGTTCCAAACCGATTCTCCGGCGTCTCCAGACCCATCTGAGTTCGTCGATCCTTTTTCAGATCGCATGTCGGTAGATTCCACCGCATGCAAACGGAAAACTACCCCGCCAGGTAGTGATTCCGACTCCGCTCCGTTAGTTTCAGAATCTCCTGCTCCGTTCACAGAGGTTCGCAAAAAGTCAAAGTCAAAGAAGAAGAAGCAAGATGCTTCTTCGACTTTATCCCCATCCGTTTCAGCTGCTCCAGCCGCTGTTCCTGCTCCGCAAAATGTCGCACCGGCGTCTGCTCCTGCGCCTTTTGTTTCAGCGATCCCGGCGTCACAGCCTGCGTCGCAATCAGATTCGGCTCCGCCGAAAGTCAAGTCTCCGCCCCCCGTCTTTCTACGGGACAAGAGCCGCTGGACCGAGGTCTCAGCTCTCTGCGGTAGACACAATCCCAAGATCCAGTATAGTAAGGCATCCAACGTGGGTGACTCTATTAAGGTCGTTGTCAATTCCATTCCCGATTTCAGGAATCTTACTCGACTTCTTGCTGATCACAAGCTCGAGTACCACACTTACGCCCTCCCTGAGGAGCGTAAGATTCGTGCCGTCCTCAGGAACGTGCCGTTCGAGCTCTCGAACGAGCAAATCCAAGAGGACTTGTCTTCTCAAGGCTTCCCCGTCGAATCTGTGCACAAAATGCACAGCCGCCGAGGCAAGCAGTTCCCACTTGCGCTAGTAATCCTAGCGAAGAGCCCGCAAGGGCAGTCCATTTTCAGAGGCAAGCCCACCGTGTGCGGTCTCTCCAACATCCGCGTCGAGGTACCACACAAGCGTGGTTTCCCAGGTCAGTGCCACCGCTGCCAATTGTATGGTCATGCGGCGGCAAATTGTCATGCTTCCCCTAGGTGCGTCAAGTGCCTAGATCCGCATGGGACTAAGGAGTGCTCTCGCACTCCCGAATCGCCCACCGCTCCATCCTGCGTCTTGTGCGGCCAGTCAGGCCACACAGCAAACTTTCGCGGCTGCCCCAAGGCACCGCGTGCTGCCAGGGCTACCGTGAAGCCCATCGAGAACTGGAGAGAGCGACCGCAGCCTAGCTCAGACGCCCCTCCAGTCAGTTCAAAGGCCCCTAAGGCCTTTACTTCTATCGTTCCAGGTCAGCGCAGCCGGGTCGCGACTCAATCGCAACCGGCCGCCAAATCGGCTTCCCAGTGCCAGAATGCAAATGGTTCTCAAGACCGCATGGCGTTCTGGATCCAGCTCGCTCCCATCGACGAGATCCTGGCTTTCGGCGCCGCTATCGACGCCAGCCCAGAGGGTTTCAACGGTGCTCTTCCGGTCCTAACCAAGTTCGCTCCCCTTATCAGGAAACTCCAGCAAGCTCAACGTTTCTAAACATAGTTCTTCTTTCCAGCATTCCTATCTCAGAGTGAGTCTGATCACTCTAGATAATATCTTAGTTTCAGCTTTGTCATTTCTGCTAATCTTAGCTTTGTTTTTTTTCTCACTTTCAGTTCCTTTTGGTGGCAGCCGTCTGGATGCCGCTCACTGCGCAGCCTCTCTCTCCAATTGGCTGTCGCTCCGATAAATGATCAAGAACCTGGATTAAGGTAGGTCGTAAAGGGGGATGTTTAGTGGGTATGCTCGGCTTCACTGAGTGAGTCTCCACACTGTCTGGGCATTCTATTTGCCGTTAGCCACCGGGGTTAACAGCTTATAGAATGCCCATTCGTCCGTAATAGGATTCATCCTCCTCCCGCTAAAGCTTGCTTTACTGGTTAAAGCTTGTTTTAGGGGGTGCCCAAAATTTTCTGTGGCGGAAAAACAAAAAAAAAAAAAAACTGAAAAAGTTATGTCTGGACTTTAACCGACTAAAACCCCAAGGTGTTCTACCACGCACCAAATTGTGGGAGCTCGGGTACGCTTAGGCATTAAGATTCCCCCCTAATTCGATATATGGTATGCCATAACACAAGCTATGCTTACTTTTGGGGCCATGTAGTTGTTGTCATTGTCGGGTGATTTTATTTCTTTATTTATTTTAAATATGTATTTTAATAATGTGACTTTTATAAAAAATAACTTTTTTCTTACCAAATAAAAAATGACTATAACAGAAAAACAAAAGGTAAACGTTACACTTATGACACACATGAGCGAAAAAAAAATTAAATCATATTTGTTATTACATATTTTATATCATGTTACATTACATATTTTTTTCTTAGGGTTGCAAAAAAACGTTTGTAAAACTATATTACGACTCATCTTGTTTATCACAACTCCTATTTAAATATACAGAACAAGTTATAAGTCTAGTTATTCTACTATCTATCTATCTATAACATACATTTTCTAGAGCCCCTCTTCCACTTCTAAAGACTATAATACAGGTAACCTCTTAAATCTACCAAAGATTTAATTCAGTTCATCTCAAAACTCCACCATGTCACGTTGGTGCATACTCCTATTTATCTTATCAGTGGCACACGCAGAAAATAATAGCTCAGTATGCAATAGATTTCAAGCAAATTTCGACCTTCAAGATATTATAGGAACGTGGCATGTTGTGGCAATAATTCCTGAAAAACTGTTTCCTGAGCAAAAACGAGTCACCTGCTATGAAGTGGAATTTAGTGAAATTGACGAGGTATGTGAAGAGATTAATTTAAAATTTAAGTACCTAACGAAAACCTCAAATTTTGCAAAGCGTTTTTGAAAAAAAAAATTAATTTAATTGTAAAGTAATTTTGTAATTCACTTGTGCAATGATAATATTGATGTGCAATGATATTTTTACGACCATTTTGGCGATGGGGTAACATTGTCTGCCTCAGACGCCAGTGGTCTCGGGTTTGATTCCCGCACGGAACAAGAAAAAAAATGTTCCGAATCTGATATAGATATTTTTATTCTAGGTCCCCCTAGTTCGCTATATGGTATCCCATAACACAAGCTATGCTTACTTTGGGGCCATGTAGTTGGTGTGATTGTCTTTAAAAATAAATAATCAACGAATGAAGAGCATAAAAAAAAACCTCAACACTTTGGATGAGTTGAGAATGTCTTCAAAGTAAAATATTCTCCGATTTTTTACGACTTTGAAATTTTCAATGAAGTACTCAAATGATTACGATGAAATTTATATGGGACCAACTATGAAGTAACTTCTATCATATGAAACAACGATTTTCAAAATCCGTTCATAATTGTCCGATATATCGTGTAACAAAGACACAAAAAAAACATACAGACGAATTGAGAACCTCCTCCTTTTTTGGAAGTCGGTTGAAATTATTGCATTTCATATATTTTTGATTATGATTTAGCTTCAAAATCAAAAATGCCGCTTAAGATCTCTGATCAGCAGTCTGCTTTCTTCCAGTCTTTAATTTTTTTTAAATCATACATCACATACTTATTCATTTCCAATACACTTCCTTTACTTACCCCTAGGCCGTCTTCTTCGGAAGACGACACGATTTTGGCTCGCTGTTGATTCAAACGAAGTTGAAGACAACTCTTGAAAACCCTTACATTAAATTTCAATACTATTAAATAATATTACAAGCATATCCTTTGAAATGCATTCCGATTATGCCGATATGGCTTCTGACAACCTTATATCATTCAATTGATCGGTGTATTTGAACATTTAATACAATATCCATCACCCAAAATCAAGAGCTTAATGAGCTATACAAATAAATATTTTTATTAATGTTTAATGGTCCTGTGGTTCGATAATGCCTAATTTCCTTGCCCTAATATATGAAATTAATAGTATTTACATAGAACTACGACGCAGTGATAACTTAAGCGCAGTGTTGTGCTTGTTGAAGAATGGTGCGGCTGTTTATCCTTTGTTTTATGTCACCTCTTACAATATTTCTCTATAATAACTTTAATTTTTTTTTTTTCTTTTTTTTTTTTTTTTGCTGGGGGTAGTCTTAAAATCATAACGCTTTTTTAGCAGCTCTTAAGTTTAATATCAATTAAAAATAGTAAACTTTGCTTTTTTATACAACATACATGTACACCTTAATGTGCAGTTAGTCTTTTAACCTACCAGCAATAAAACTCTCACCATCTATTCCTTTATCTTCATTTAATACATTAAACTCATCATCACTCAACAAACAATCAAAATGGACTCCGTGAAACAAACATTTATTGAAATGCAGGAAATGTTCTTAACAAGATTATCAAAATTTGAAAAGGAGGCCTTCACAAACAAAGTATCTTCAACAATGACAGCATCCAATCTGTATCTGGAATTTCAGGACTTCAAAACATTCATTTTAGCTTCATTAACACTACTTCAACAGCAACTTGACTTCTTGGCCGCAAACTGTGACAGACTGGAAATGCAGCAGCGTAGAAAGATCCTGCTTGTACATGGTATACCCGAAGACAGTAAAGAGTCGCCTGCTTCTGTTGCTTCACAGATTTTTCAGAACAAAATGAATCTTGATAACATCTCTGAAAGCAACATAACCCGCTGCCATCGTTTGGGCAAGGCCACTGAAGGTAAAACCAGACCTCTGCTGGTCAAATTTAAAGATCTTGCAGTCCGCGATAGAGTGTGGTCAAACAAAACTTCACTCAAGAGCTCCGGAATCACTTTGTCGGAATTTCTGACAGCCACGCGACATAATGCCTTTGTTGAGGCTCGTAAGCGCTTCGGCATATCAAAATGCTGGACCCGCGGCGGTTGTGTGTATGTGCTGGGAGCCAACGATGTTCGTCACCAGATAGTGACCAAGGCTGATTTGGATGCCATAGCGGATGTGAAAACTTCATCTCCTACAAGCAGCCCGGCGGCGTTACAAAATCATCAAACGACGAAGACAGTTGCTGCGACGAAGCGACGAGCTTTACGGAGATAAACATACGTTTTCCAATATGGTTCGTAGATTTTTTTCAACGTCCACCCCAGTTTTTTGTTTAATACGTTATTTGTAGTTCACCCTCATGTTTGTTTAGATTAGATTGTTTTTTTTAGTTTATTTATTGATTCTGTTTGCCAAACTGACAGACAGCCACTGACAGTGACTGGCTTTTACTGTTGGCACTGACAGTTGCGTATTTATTGATAGCATTTGCAAATAACGCTATGTCCGTTCTGTCACATAAATGCATTTGTAAAGTTCTTTTCTCTTGTTACTGTTACTCTTTATATTTTGTTTGTATTACAATATTTTTAAAACTTTAATATAGCTGGTAGGTTAAATTATTTTAAATTGAGGTTTTAAATTTTATTCATATATATTTAATATAAAGTTAGTTAGTACCTATTTTATAGTATAAGTAGTTTATAGTATTAGTATATATATATAATAATATGTCTTGCTCTAGTATTGATGATTCAGACCAGTTTTTTGATTTTTTGTCCTGCTCGTCACATGGATTGGACAGCTCCGATAGCTATCAAAGTTCTTTCTTGCCATTATCTACCAATATAGATTCTCAATTCTCAGGTTTACTGAAAAATTTCAACGTCATTCACATTAACGCCCAGAGTATCCCGGCTCATTACTCAGATATGCTAGCATCATTTGACTGCAAGAATGTTCATGCAATTTTAGTTTCCGAAACGTGGATGAAACCCTGCCTGCCTTCCACTTCCTACGCCTTACCAGGTTTTCAAATGATTCGCAACGATCGTACTGATCGCACGGGTGGCGGGGTTGCCATATATCTGCGATCTCATATGGCTTTTAAAATTGTTAAAACTTCCACACATCCTTTAACTACAACTGATCCAATAGAATACCTATTTATTGAAGTCGCGATGGGTAATACCAAGGTCCTTCTAGGAGTTGTGTACAGCCCTTCTCCGACTTCAAACTATTTTCCGGCGTTCGAAAATCTGCTAGAAGATTTAATACCCCTTTATAGCCACACAATTATAATGGGTGACTTCAACACATGCCTTTTAAAAAATGATTCCCGGGCGAAAAAACTATATTCTTCAGTCAATGCATGCAACCTTAACATTTTACCATCTTCTGCAACTCATTTTTTTCCAAACTCTGTTCCGTCTCTCCTCGACCTAAAAATTGTATCCTCACCTGACCACGTAGTACATCATGGACAAATTGAGGCTGATGCTTTCTCATATCATAACTTGATATTTCTATCTTATAAAATCAAGCCCTCCAAAGCTAAGCCTCAAATTCTTATGCAAAGAAATTTTGATGGAATTAATCTAGATAACTTGCTTCATGACGCGCACGAAGTCAACTGGTCTGAGGTCCTAAATGCTGATACACCAGATTTGCAAATAGAAATATTTAACTCTCTCCTCCTGCAGCTTTATGATCGGCATGCCCCAGTTCGACCGGTGAAAATGAAACATCTTCCTGCTCCATGGCTTGATGACGAAATTAAGTCGTTAATGAAAAAACGAAATCGTGCTCGTAATAAATATAAGCATGACCCCACCGACGAACGTCATGAGAAATATCGTCTGTTGCGGAATCGCTGCAATACTATATGTAGGGAAGCACAACGACGCCATATCCATAAATCCGTTTCAGATGGAAATTCAGCAAAAGTCTGGAATTTTCTGAAAAGTATAGGTGTTGGTAAAAACAAAAATACAAAGCTTCCTGATCAGTTAGATTTTAATTCACTCAACTCATATTTTGCTACTTCAGGTTCTTTTGACGCCCTTACCAAAACCAAAACCCTGAAACAGATTTCCTCTTTGCCAACACCTTCTTATGAACCCTTTAATTTTACGCAATTTACTGAATGTGATGTTAAAAGAGCCATAAATTCCATATCATCTAATGCAGTCGGTTCTGACCTCATTAGCCGGAAAATGATTCTCATTTTGATTGATTTCCTTCTCCCTATCATTACGCAGATTCTAAATAAATGTATAACATCTAATAAATTTCCGACTGCTTGGAAGGATGCAAATATAATACCTCTACCCAAAACTCCTACACCGACTGTGCCGCAAGACTTTCGACCTATTTCTATCCTACCTTTCCTGTCAAAAGTCCTAGAACGCCTTGTCCAATCCCAATTAAACTCCTTTCTTTTAAAAAACAATTTACTTAACACATTTCAATCCGGCTTTAAAACTGGACATAGCACAGTAACGGCACTGGTGAAGATAACGGATGACATACGCATGGCTATGGAATCTAAGCAGTTAACGGTATTAACTTTGCTTGATTTCAGCAATGCGTTCAACACTGTTGACTTTTCCATACTGTTAGAACTGCTTAGCTCTCTTAACATATCTCCATCAGTTGTTGAATGGTTTCATTCTTACTTGTGTGGGCGTCGACAACGTATAGTTGTTGAAGACACCATTTCTGCTTGGTGTAACATTGAAGCTGGCGTCCCACAAGGTGGCGTGTTGTCTCCTCTCCTTTTTTCAATTTTTATCAATTCTATAACTCATAATATATCTTCTTCTTACCATATGTATGCAGACGATCTCCAAATATACATACAGACCACGCTTGAAAATCTACCACAAGCGATTATGACTATAAACCATGACCTACATAAAATATCTTCCTGGAGTCACAGCCACGGTTTGACAATCAACCCGGCTAAAACTCAAGCTATCATAATTGGCAGCTCGAAAATAACAAAACAAATTGACTTGACTTTATGCCCGCATGTTATGTTAAATGGTGTCAAAGTGGACTTTAGTAACTCTGTAAAAAATCTTGGGATATTTTTCGATAGCAATCTATCCTGGAAAGTCCAAATTGATGCAGTGAGCAGGAAGATGTTTGCAGCAACATTTTCTTTAAAACGTTTGCGCAATCTCCTACCTACTTCTACCAAAATTTCTATTGCAAAGTCCTTATTCTTTCCTATCCTTGACTACGCAGACACTTGCTATCTCGATATTACGGAAGATTTACTTAATAAACTTGAGCGGCTTCAAAATCTATGCATAAGGTTCATATTTAATTTACGTAAATACGACCACGTATCTGAATATCGCACTAAGCTCAATTGGCTTCCAATTCGTTTTCGCCGGAATACTCACCTTCTCTGTCTTTTATATCGCACGCTGTTCAATCCTGCCGCACCCAAATATTTAAAAACAAGATTCGCATATCGCCACACTCACCACAACAGACAACTACGATCCAGTGATAACTATATGCTGGCCACACCTCTACATAGAACCGAATTTTACAAAAAATCCTTTACGGTTTCAGCCGTGTCACTGTGGAACGAACTGCCTCTTGAGATCAAAAAGGCTCAAACAATTCACCAATTCAAAAGACAGGTTAAGACACACTTTCTCGGAAAATCTATCTCATAGTACAGAGTATTTAGTATATGTAGTGTATGTATATATAATATTTATTTCTATGTAGTTTATGTACATGTATTTATGCAGTATTGTTATGCATATAGTTTAAGACTTAGCATCTTTTAAATTAGGTATATCACTATTATAAATTACCATGTATCACAAACAACCCAGGGTTGCCTGTAAGAGATCATCTTTCGATGATAAGGCCGCCTATTGTGCTCTGTATCTTAAAAATTGTTCTGTATAAATATTCCTTATTTTTGTGTACAATGAAGAATAAATAAAATAATAAATACTTTACATACAAATCACTGTTATCTAAACCAATTTTGTTAAGAGTTAAGTTTAAGAATAATAGCGAATAGATACACTTAACTATGTACATGCACACAAAAATATATGTGACTAGCTGTTGCGCGCGGTTTAACCCGCGCAATTTCGATTCCCGCGGGATTTTCAGGATAAAAAGTAGTCTATACGAATTTGTAAGAATCCCTCTAAGTAATGGTAAAAGAAATGTTGAAATCGGTCCAGTAGTTTTTGAGCCTATTCAATACAAAAATACAAAGGTTTCCTCTTTATAATATTAGTATAGATAGCAGCTATTCCTCAAAATAAAAAAAATGTACATATTCACATACCTATGCCTAGGAAATAGCTTGTTTTCTAGACAATTTGCAACGGATACTTAAAGAAACCTTTTTTTTTCTAGGCAGGTCTCCGTTGGCTACTAAATCGTACTGTAGAGTCACGTTTAAACGAAGAACACATCGGAAAAAACCTGAACGGCCTCGTCATACGACAGAGATACAACGCGGAAAAGCCGTTTGATGTTTGGTCTAAAGAGGTCAAAGGTGTGAAGGGATGTTTCCAACAAGTGTTGTCCTTGGATACAGCGAAAAGTGATGTTGGTGAGAAGGGTGTATACATTAATATATTATATGATTTATTCAAAGAAGTGATAAGAAGATATTTTTTTTTCTGACTAATATTCACGACCACTTTGGCGTGGTAAACCTATCTGTCTCAGACGCCAGAGAAAAGATGAAAAAAAAGAAAAAAAAAATGTTCCGTGTCTAGGTGTTTATCTATTTATGTATTTATACAGGGTGACTGCTGACAAATTTGCAATACTGAAGGAGAGTACTCTGTACTCGAATCTGATCATAATTATGTAATAAAAGTAGGTACTTAATTTTTAACTAGAAATCCCTATGAATAAATAAAGAGACTTTACTACACTTTTCCCGACGCCCTGCCTCATTCAACACGCACACAGCAGTGTTCCCTCGTCACGCAACCACCACTCGCTAAGTATTTATTGTATTACGCTAATGTAACCATGCGTTGCGTAATGATTTCTTTAACTTTCGGAGAAGTTTACTCAGTAAATAATTAATATTTATTTTTAAATTTATTTTTCTCTTCGTGTATGATCTTAAACTATCACGTCCTGGAATTTTTAAAGTGACCCACCAGTCACCCTGTATACTAGGTTTCCCCTAGTTCTCTACCTGGTATCCCATAACACATGCTCTGCTTAGTTTGGGGCCATGTTGTTGGTGTGATTGTCTGGGGATTTTTTTTTTATATTGGGCGTTTGTTGAGCTACCAGTCAACCCTGGATATTTAATATACCATTAATTTTAATTTACAAATATTGATAGTTTAAAGCATTCGTCGGTATATTAAAACAAAGCCTACAGGTCAACTGTAAACAAAATAGTTTTTAAACCTAGCTCTCTACTACTATGTTTTTTTTTTCGTTTCAGATAAAGCAATAACACAACACGCAAATATGCAGCTCCAAATCTTAAATACCAAAGAGAAGACTGGGCCTTATCTAGTACAGACGTTGTGGGGCAACCTCATCTCCTCCGTCATTTATAAAAGACATTTGGTTAGTATCAATTGTCATAATTTGTAAGATTTTTTTAGAGTTAACAAATGCCATTTGAAAAAATTGTCAGTAAAGTTACTCACGCGTGTCAAAGTGATCACTTTGTGTACAATATAATTGAACGTGGTAAAATCTAGTTAAGACCGTATCATCTGGTTTCAACCATGCTTGTTTTAGTATCATGCAGAAGTAGTGGCATAATACAGGGTGTTTGTAGTAAATGATAACTTAAATAAAATAACGGCTGCGAAGTATGTTTTTTTAAATTATTATTAATTTAAACCAAGAGTATTTTAGATATACTTTTTAATCTTCAAATTCCTTCAGTTTTTTTTTCTTGAATCGCAAATGTTTCAAATTACAGTGACTGTATAAAATAGACATCAGATAATCCAAAACAGAAAATAATGTAAAATTTTGGAGTTTTCTTGGAAATACCTTAAATCTTTAATAAAAAATAAAACTATCACACTTCATCTAAGACATGTATGGCTCAAAATGTTCTAAATCGTCTGTACTGTCACCTGCTTTCCGCTTTACATCCTGTAACCAAAGACATACAGGGACAGACATACACTTTTTTTTAAAGTTCAAATTGAAACTAAAATGGTATTTAACATGTTCACGTATGTTCGTTAATTTTTTACACTGCATTAATAGATACATTCAAGAATCTAATAAATAAAAAAGTTCATATTATGTGGACCAATATAGTTAACTAAATAATGAAAATGGAATGGAAATAATAATAAATAAATATGTCTGACACTCACACAACATTATCTAGCTCAAATTAAGTATCTTAAAAACTTGTGTTATTTTTTTTTTTTTTGTTTGTTTTTCCGCTTTAACCAGTAAAGCTAGCTTTAGCGGGAGGAGGATGAATCCTATTACGGACGAATGGGCATTCTATAAGCTGTTAGCCCAAGTGGCTAATGGCAAATAGAATGCCCAGACAGTGTGGAGACTCTCTCAGATAGGCTGAGCATACCCACTAAACATCCCCCTTTTGACTCACCTTGATTAAGGTCCTTAGTCATCGTCGGAACGACAGCCAATTGGAGCGAGAGGCTGCGTAGTGAGTGGCATCCAGACGGCTGCCACCAAAAGGAACTGAAAGTGAGAAAAACAAAGCTAAGATTAGCAGAAATGACAAAGCTGAAACTATCAGACTCACTCTGAGATAGGAATGCTGGAAAGAAGGACTACGTTTAGAAACGTTGAGCTTGCTGGAGTTTCCTGATAAGGGGAGCGAACTTGGTTAGGACCGGAAGAGCACCGTTGAAACCCTTTGGGCTGGCGTCGAGAGCGGCGCCGAAAGCCAGGATTTCGTCGATGGGAGCGAGCTGGATCCAGAACGCCATGCGGTCTTGAGAACCTTTTGCGTTCTGGCACTGGGAAGCCGATTTGGCGGCCGGTTGCGATTGAGTCGCATCCCGGCTGCGCTGACCTGAAACGAAAGAGGTGAAGGCCTTGGGGGCCTTTGAACTGATTGGAGGAGCGTCCGAGCTAGGCTGCGGTCGTTCTCTCCAGTTCTCGATGGGCTTCACGGTAGCCCTGGCAGCACGCGGTGCCTTGGGGCAGCCGCGAAAGTTTGCTGTGTGGCCTGACTGGCCGCACAAGACGCAGGACGGAGCGGTGGGCGATTCGGGAGTGCGAGAGCACTCCTTAGTCCCATGCGGTTCTAGGCACTTGACGCACCTAGGGGAAGCAAAACAGTTTGCCGCCGCATGACCATACAATTGGCAGCGGTGGCACTGACCTGGGAAACCACGTTTGTGTGGGGCTTCGACTCGGATGTTGGAGAGACCGCACACGGTGAGCTTGCCTCTGAAAATGGACTGCCCTTGCGGGCTCCTCGCTAGGATTACTAACGCAAGTGGGAACTGCTTGCCTCGGCGGCTGTGCATTTTGTGCACAGATTCGACGGGGAAGCCTTGAGAAGACAAGTCCTCTTGGATTTGCTCGTTCGAGAGCTCGAACGGCACGTTCCTGAGGACGGCACGAATCTTACGCTCCTCAGGGAGGGCGTAAGTGTGGTACTCGAGCTTCTTGTCAGCAAGAAGCCGAGTGAAATTCCTGAAATCAGAAATTGAGCAGACAACGACCTTAATAGAGTCACCCACATTGGATGCCTTACTATACTGGATCTTCGGGGAGTGCGTTCCGCAGAGAGCTGAGACCTCGGTCCAGCGGCTCTTGTCCCGTAGGAAGACGGGGGGCGGAGACTTGACTTTCGGCGGAGCCGAATCTGATTGCGACGCAGGCTGTGACGCCGGGATCGCTGAAACAAAAGGCGCAGGAGCAGACGCCGGTACGACATTTTGCGGAGCAGGAACAGCGGCTGGAGCAGCTGAAACGGATGAAGATAAAGTCGAAGAAGCATCTTGCTTCTTCTTCTTAGACTTGGACTTTTTGCGAACCTCGGTGAACGGAGCAGGAGATTCTGGAACTAAAGGAGCGGAGTCGGAATCACTACCCGGCGGGGTAGTTTTCCGTTTGCATGCGGTGGAATCTACCGACATGCAATCTGGAAAAGGATAGACGTACTCAGAGGGATCTGGAGACGCCGGAGAATCGGTTTGGAACCCCTGTGAACAAGAGGCGACCTGAGGACGAGCGGACAATTGCTCTCGCAAGGACTCGATTTGAGCGAGAAGGGCAGCTTTTTCATTTTCCATCTGATTGGAATCTGAAACCAACTGATTGAATCTATCGGCCAACTGACTGTGTTCTGACTCTAACTGACTGTGTTCTGACTCTAGAGCTTCTACCTGCGCAACCACTTCTCTGTGCTTGCCGTAGATTTCTATCGAATATTCCTCAAAGTATTTTTTATCACAAAAGATCTGATCGCAATGATAACACTTAAGCCCGGTGCACTTAGGGTGCCGAGACATTATGCTGGGCTGAAAGAAAGTCTATCGAAGACAAACTGCGCTGAAAAAGAAAACGACCTAGTACGGACCTATTGCCGGTGAATGGCGGACGATCAGGCTTAGATGTCACGGTTAGGTGGATAACCTGACCAGCGATGCTTCGGCCGGCAGCAGTCGGGTCCGCCCTGAAAAGGGCAGATGAATTAGCCCCGACACCACACAGCCTCCACAAGAGAAAACTTTCCGAAAGAGCTTAACTTGGCACCTAACCCGCACGAGTGCGGGGGAGGGAACAAGGGCAGCGCAATACGAACACTCGGGAGCGGCCGCAGACACGACCGTTCGGGAGCGAACGCAAACGGGAAGTAACTTGTGTTATGGATACTAGATAACTGATATACTTAAGAAATATATAAACATACATACATTTTGAATCAATACATATTTTTTATTAGAATATGCTTAAATAAACATATAAACATCCATGACTTGACGACTAATATCTGTGTTCATCACACCAACATCCGCCGCTGCCGGGATTTGAACCCAGGACCTCTGGCATAGAAAGCAATGCATGTTAACGCTACACTACATCCTAATCATTACCTAGGCTTTAGTAGAGGCCTGTATTGGTCATACACGGGCTATTCCTTAATCTTAACTAGAACACAAAGGTAAATTTACTTTTACAAATCATAAGGGAATTTTTAATCAATTTATATTTTCAGGGAGTAACTCAAGATCAACTTAGACCAGTATTTGAATTTATGAGCAAAAGACGAGGCCCTCAGCGACTGCCAAAGCTCTGCGATGTACCGTTGAAGAAGTTAATTGTCAAACGTGTGAATCGAAAACAATAAAACCTAAGAATACCAATAGATTTATTATTGACATTAAAGATTTAGCAAGTAAAGCTACATAACCGTGTTTTATTTTTCTTAAATTAGGATGTAAAAAATATCTCAAGTTGCTGAGATTTCTCGTAAATAATAAAGATTTAGCGAGTTATATAGCCGGTTGTTCCAAATCATCTGCTTTTTTACAAATTCCGTTTTACATTTTACGTGTACTATTACTTTTACTATGACGAATTCGTAAATTTCTGTTGCTCCAAAAAAAATCCTGTGAAAGTAACAGTATAGTAAGTAGCCAGGCGACAAAGACGTTTATTCTTCCATTTTAGCTTGGTAGCTTTTTATTCCTATTTTTTTACGTGGCAAGACCTGTCGTACCTTTCAAAATAAACTATTTGGTGATTGGCTGACTGTATGACAGACAATGCATACAATATTATGCTTCCAGCTTAATTCTTAGCGATTTAGGATAACTTATTGTAGTAGCATACCTACTCTGCGACCTTGCACGTGTTTTTAAAGAAATTATTTTGAAATTAAAAAGACGTCGTATTGTCTATGACTTGCCCCATCCTATCTTTACTAATAAGGGTTACTTCTGTCATGTCACTCATTCTGCATTACGTGCTCGTGACCTTCGCACGTCTTAGTCTAATCAAGTATTTACCTAAAATAAAAAATAAATTTTAAGTTCCACTTGTATATTCGTAATTATGGACAAGAAAAGAAAAAGTAAGGATTTCGATGAAGAAAAGATTAAAAGAAAGATAAGAAAATTAGAAAAGAAATTGCATAAATCTACAGAGGATTCACAAGATAAAGGTATGCTTATGTGTTTGAAATAATAAACTTTATTAAGGTACTGTTTTCAAAGTGGAGTGATTGTTTTTTGTTAATTTCCTTTATTCAGCCTAAGCAGGCGTAAACTTGCACAGCCTAAGCAGGCGTAAAGTTGCACAGCCTAAGCAGGCTTTCTTTGGCACAGCCTGAGCAGGCTACCTATCTCACAGCCTAAGCAGGCTTCAAATTGTTTAACAAAGCAAAACAAGAAAAAAAAAAAAAAAAATAAAAAAAAAATATATATTAAACAGCAATTTTTTCTTTTGTTGTTTCAGAATCAATTGAGCCAAATAATGACATTATAAATGAGGATTTAGATTCAATTTATATGCCACCAACTGAGTGGACTGGCAGTGTTACTAACACTCCACAGAATAACGATACATTATGGGATACGCAAGACTTTTTATTACATAATCTTCCTTTACCACAAGAAACTGAGAACTGCATAATTGATATTGTTTCACCTCAACCAACTGGCAACGCGTCGCCACAACCGGGTCCATCTTCCGCTTCAAGCGCACCCATAGAATTAGATGAAACCATTTTAAATATTTTGGGCGAGGCCCCAAAGGCTAATACAAAGTTTGGACCAAAAATACACCCGGATATTGCGTCACGTTGGCAAGAAATATTGTCTAACGGATTACCTAAAGCAGATAAAGAAAAATTAATGACTGAATACCTTATACCAGAAAATTGTGATTTATTAGTTCCTCCCATTTTAAACCCGGAAATAAAAGTTGCACTGAGTGACTATCAAGTCAAACGTGATACTTCGATCATTACCCGACAAAAATATATGGCCACTGCATTATCAGCGTTAGCTCAAGTCACGGATGTGATAATTCATAATGATATTTCTCCACCCAAGTTGTTAAAACCTATCATTGATGCAACGCGCTTGCTTTGTGACAATCACAATTACGAAACGAGGGTACGACGCAATTTTACAATATCGGCTATAGATAATTCTATTAAAGACTCGTTAATAGAATCTAAAAGAGATTCTTTTCTATTCGGTGAAAATCTTGGAGAAAAATTGAAGATGGCAAAAACTATACAACGTTCCGGTGAAACTTTGAAAAATCAAAACAGACCTACTTTTTACCAAAATAACCATTTAAACTACCGACCCTTGCATCAAAAACCCAGGGGCAGATTCGATGCAGGGCAAACCCGTCTGGCCCCCAGAGCGCTGCCACCGCACCGGCACCAGATGCCGCCACCGATGCGCCCACAGGGCCGGCCTCTGCCATCGCAACCGGGAAAACAACCATCGCCGCTAATGTATCGGAATCATCCTCGCCGATAGATATCGAGGTAAAGTACGCTGGTCGTTTACCTTATTTTTATAAAAACTGGACCAATATAACTGATGATAGTACAGTACTTTCGTGGATAAAAGGTTATAGTATCCCTTTTCGTTTAAAACCATTTCAAAATTCTTACCCTCATATTTTTCCTAAAACGGATCAAGAATCGATTGATTTTGCTGTTGCTATCCAAAAACTATTAAAAATTAATGCCATATCACAATGTAACCATACTCAAGGGGAGTTTATATCAGGTATATTTTTAGTGCCGAAACCCAATGGACAAAAGAGGTTCATTCTAAATTTAAAGAACTTGAACAAATTTATTCACGTTTCACATTTCAAAATGGAAGACTACAGGACTTCTTTAAAACTTATAAGTAAGAATTGTTATATGGCTTCAATAGATTTAAGGGATGCCTATTTTTTATTAAGTATAACAGAATCACAAAGAAAATATCTACGATTTAAATATAATAATATTTTGTATGAATTTAATGTTTTGCCCTTTGGGTTATGCACGGCACCGTTTGTATTTACTAAATTGCTTAAACCTGTTTTGCAATATTTGAGGTCAAAACAATTGTTGTCTGTATCATTTCTTGATGATATACAGTGTATAGGTAGATCATTTGAGGAATGTAAAAACAATGTTGATACTACCGTCAGTCTATTAAACTATCTCGGATTTTTGATAAATTATGAAAAAAGTAACTTAATTCCTAATACTACATCTCAGTTTCTAGGTTTTGTATTCGATTCCAGCCGTATGATTTTAAAATTACCCGACACTAAACGCCAGAAAATACATAGTGTTTTAATACAATTTCTAACTTTAAGTCATTGTAAATTACGCGAATTTGCAAAACTTATAGGGCTATTAGTTTCGTCTTGTCCGGCTATTGACTATTCTTGGATGTATACCAAAATACTTGAACGCCACAAATTTTTATGCTTATTGAAAAATCCAAGTTATGAGCAAAAAATAAATATTCCCAGTCACCTTAAAGAAGATCTACACTGGTGGGTAGAACATATCTATAACGGTGTATCGCGTATACGTCATTATAAATTCACATTAGAAATATATTCCGATGCATCTAAATCTGGCTGGGGAGCGTACTGTAACAACAATCATGCATTCGGGTATTGGAAGGATGACGAAAGTCAACTGCATATTAACGAGTTAGAAATTCGCGCAGCATTTTTTGGTATTAAATTATTTACAAAAAATATTTCTGATTGTGAAATTTTGTTACGTATCGACAATGTTACAGCCATTTCTTGTCTTAATAGAATGGGTAGCGTTCAATTCCCACATCTAAATAATATTACACGTCAGGTTTGGAAATGGTGTGAAGAACGAAAAATTGTTATTTTAGCATCTTATATCAACAGTAAAGATAACTATAAAGCTGACTGTTTATCTAGAAAAAAGTTTAGTGAAACTGAGTGGGAACTGGCTGATTATGCTTATCAAAAAATTAAAAAGGAAATAGGTACAGCGGAAATTGATCTTTTTGCGACTCGTAGAAATTCCAAATGTTACCATTATGTTTCGTGGAGTATTGATCCTGACGCTTGGGCAGTCGATGCTTTTACCATTTCATGGACAAACTTACATTTTTATGCGTTTCCTCCCTTCTCATTAATTTTAAAAATGATTCAGAAAATAATTATTGACAAAGCGGAAGGAATTATTGTAGTACCATATTGGGAAACACAGCCATGGTTCCCGTTATTTAAAAAATTGATTGTCGCTAATTCAGTTTTATATTTTGATCCCAATATTAATTTACTGATTTCACCTTTTAGGAAGCCACACCATCTCTTTCGCAGCCTTCGGTTGGTTGCCGCGAGAGTATCAGGCAAGCTCTATTAAATCGTTCCTTATCTCAAAGATCAGTAGAGATAATGCTGTCGTCCTTATCCCAAAACACATACAAACAATATGACGCTGCTATTCGAAAATGGTTTGATTACTGTACAAAATATAATTTTAATTTTACATCGGTTTCTATACCTATTGTTCTCCATTTCTTAACAGAAGTATTTGATTCAGGTGCCCAATATGGGACAGTTAATTGTTACAAATCTGCTTTATCATTACTACTAAATTGTAACTTAAATGACGATAGGATCAAGAGATTTATGAAAGGTGTTTTCAAGTTAAGGCCGTCGAAAGCAAAATACGATCTTACATGGGACCCTAGTTCTGTCTTAGAATATTTGTCGAAGCAATGGCCTAACGACGAACTCGACTTGGAAACCCTATCAAAAAAGCTTTTGACTTTAATTGCCTTAGTTACTGCACATAGAATGCAGACATTTTCTCTGATTAAATTAAACAATATCTTTATAAATTCTAATGAAATAATCATAAAAATTCCCGATTGTATAAAAACATCAAGACCTAATGCTTTACAACCTCTTTTAAAGCTCCCTTTTTTCAATCAAAGACCAGAAATTTGTCCTGCGAGGTGTCTTCAAGAATACTTAAATAAAACTCTTAGTTTACGTAAAGACAATTGTCAATTTCTATTTATAAGTTTCAAAAAACCGTATAATAAAATAAGTAGTCAACGAATGAGTCATTGGGTCAAGGATGTTCTGAGTAAAAGCGGTATAGACACTTCGATTTTCTCGGCACATAGTACTCGGCATGCATCTACATCCGCAGCCAATAGGCTCGGAGTCGGGTTAGACATTATTCGTAAATCCGCAGGCTGGTCCAATTCATCCTTTACTTTTGGAAAATTTTACAATAAATCTTTAATATCTTGTGATAATAATATATTCGCCAACACAATCTTATCTGGAAACCAAACAAACTGAATTTATTTAAATTATATATGCTGAATTGTTAGACTTAATTACTTAATTAAGTTATTTATATTTTATGCTTACATAATACATTTATTTTTTTTTGTAAAATATGAATGAAAATTAAATGAAGTGATTGAAATTACTCTTTGATATGCACATTTTATTTACAATCTTTGAACATCCTACAATAAGTTATCCTAAATCGCTAAGAATTAAGCTGGAAGCATAATTGAGGATCAAACGAACTTAAACAAGTGAAGTTCGATTCCAATTATGCGACAGCTTAATTCGACGCGATTTATATGAACCCACCCTTTAATAATAAGTATGCCCCGCCCAAGTTAAGTAAATAAAATGTGGTTATTGACTTTAAACAAAATGAGTGACATGACAGAAGTAACCCTTATTAGTAAAGATAGGATGGGGCAAGTCATAGACAATACGACGTCTTTTTAATTTCAAAATAATTTCTTTAAAAACACGTGCAAGGTCGCAGAGTAGGTATGCTACTACAATAAGTTATCCTAAATCGCGTCGAATTAAGCTGTCGCATAATTGGAATCGAACTTCACTTGTTTAAGTTCGTTTGATCCTCAATTGTCATATGATTCTCAAAAACAAACCAAATAAATGGTTTATAGTTTTTAAAGACGGCTGGTTGCCATTATAACCAAAAAATTGAATTGAATTGAATTAGTTTTTAAAGTTGTTTGTTTTTTTGCATTAAAATAGTATAATGGAATTAATATCTGAGGATAATGTTGCGCTGGAAAAGTAAGTACAATATCTTCAGCACCTATGTACCTATTGAATTCCTCACATTTTCATAGAAAATATACCGAGCTTATTGTGTTTCATTGTTTCAGACAACGAAGTGCTAGATTCAATGAAGATGAGTTGAATTTACTCAATAATCTGATAAAAAAATATAAACATATTTCAATAAATAAACAAACAGGTAGGTATGATACTTTTTGTTTTAAGAAAATTAAACTCATATAAGTGTTAAATCATGTACATTTTTTTCAGGTAGGTATAGTTACACCTAAGCAGAGGGAAGATTCCTGGCGCGCTATTACCAATGAATTTAATAGCGATCCCGCATGCTCCTTTGCCAGAAAATCGCACCAATTAAAAATAAATGGGATATGAAGAGGAGTGCAAAAAAAGTATTTTTTTTAATAATTAAACCAAATTTAGCACACCTACTGTAGTTTATTTTCCATTTTCCAATCAAAACGATATACTTTTACGTTATGAGGTGGGTCTGAGCTCCGTATAAAGTATACGTTAAAAGTAACTGTAAAAACACTTTTTACGGGATACTTTTACGTTTTACATTTTTTTTACGAATTCGTAAAAGTATAAACAACAAGTTGGAACAACCGGCTGATAATGTTTTAAAATAAACCTTGTTTTAAATTTCTTCTACAAGAGTAAAAACGAATAATTTAAACTGCTTAAATTGGGTACTGTGACTAATAATATGTAACTATAATAAAATACACAATTTTGATACAAATTTACTTTTATATTAAGCTCCTATAAAATATAAAATAGATTAAAGTCCAAACTTAACGATGGTTAAAATTTAACCAACAGCTATAAAGAAAAGGCTAACAGTGTCCAGTTTCTAACAAACTGTTTCCGATCACGCTACCATCCAACACGATAAGTGCAGTGAAGAATATCGCTCCCAAATGCCAATAAACAAGAAAAAACTACGTTATTTATTTGCTACTAAAGTTTAGACTAAATTTATTAAAAGTAAAGGCTGTTTTAGAAACACTTTGAAACTATGTGCTGTAAATATTGCAATGGTAACCAGAAAAAAAATGCGATATTATGTCGATATTTTGAAATATTATAACTCGTCGACGCGTTACCCATCTTGTGTGTGATTGGAAAAAGATTATGTAAACGGCATTGGAGGCAAGCCTGACAAATATAATATGGCGTTAAAATAATAAAAGCATATATACTGTAGTAACAAATGCTAAGCAACGCAATCATCCGTATTTTATTCGAAGAAAAACCTTTTACAAAAATAATTTAACAACCCACTAAATAATAGGCATAATCTTTATAGATCACCATGAAGCGAATTCAGGTGCACAAACATAAACTAAACAGTCATTGTGTTTGAGTAACGATAAAGAAAATCGTTAAATTAAAAAAAAAATACGGGCTGCCCCCGAAGGCGGTACCCTTATCCCTGGTGAATAGGTACTCGTTTTATTACCCTATTATAAAATTGTCTTTATGAGAGGTTTTATTGCTAAAAGACTTTACGTAATTTCGACACGAGAAAAGCTGAGATGAGATTTGAAGAGTTAAAGTGCTATTAAAAGTTTAAGTAGATTTTGATATTTCGGTCAGCGACTTAGGAAAGTTCAGATTTAACTGGCAACGTTTTATTTTGGGGCACCATGATTTCATAGCTCTTCAAATCAGTTTAATTGTCATTAAGGACTTTCAGGACTCTGCAGATCTCTATTAGCCCTGCAAAAAATCTTCATAAATGCGTTACTTTTAAAAAAAATACAAAAAAAAATGTGGCAACATTAAATAAGCTTGAAGTCGTTGTGGCGCCCGTGGTTACTGTGCATATCAAATGATATCACAGGTACAGCCGTTATTAGGATCAGTGAACGCCCATCATTTATTTCTCACGACGACTTCCGTGCATCGGAGGGCACTTTAAGCAGTCGGTCCCGGATACTGTATACTTGTATACAGTAGTCGTTAGGGTTTGTCAGAAACCATTTTGGCACCTTGATAATTCTGACATGCACCAATAAGCACTGGGCCAGATTGGTGGATTACGGCCTAAACCTCCTCGTCACCCAGAGGAGATGATAAATAAGCTTTGTAATTGAAATGAAATACACCTATACTTTCAGAAAATGAAAATGTTCGTTGATGCATTTCCTATCATTGCATTGAAATGGCCGAAGACTCTTACTTATCTTACTCTTATAAACATTATAAATGTGAAAGTTTGGATGTATGGATATTTATTCCTCAAATACGGCAGAACAGCTCAAAGGATTCGGACAAAATTTGACATATTGATAGAATACAGTCTAGAATATCACATAGGGTACTTTGATATTTTGATTGATATTCGAAATTGCGTGAGTAAAACCGCACGAAATAGTAAGTTTTTTCAATCACTTTTCACAATCTTTCCTAATTTTTTTAAATTTGTTTTATGAGTAAACCAAATTCTCCTCTACCTGAATGTAACATCTATATTGGCTCTTCCAAAGCAATAAATCTCTGATAGGTATTCCATCAAACTCGGGGTCCCTTCACAAAAACAATAGATATAAACTAAGCCAAGTGTGACACCCCTTTCAGAATAGCAGATTCAGCAGCCGTCATGCTTGTCATTGTTATACAGGGTGGTCGTATTTATGGATGTTATAGGTAATGATAGGTAACCAATACTGTTTGTATTGGTATTTCTGAAAATTGTAGTTGATTTAAAAAATGTTTATTATCTATTTATTATCTATAATAAATTCTCCACATTTTAGCGCAATTAATTTATTTAGGTATACACTATAGGTAAAAATTAAGAAAAGACAGAAAAAGTGAAAAATAAAGGTACTTAACTAAATTCTTACCTAACATTGTGTACACACAAAATAACATTTACATGACGCGTAAACACTGACGCGTAAAGAAATATTATGAAATCTACTATTAAAGACCAAAAAAATACAAGCAAAGTGCAAAGAAACTAGAATAAAATAAAAAATATATATTTAATATAAAATGTTCCCAGAAAGCACAGCAGAGGATAAGCTTCACCAAAAATTTAAATGGAACATGCCTTGTCACGAATATGTCAAGTTCATCAATTCTTTTCGAAACTTCATTGTACAAACGGCACATACCAACGAACTAACGGGTTATAAAAAGAAGAGGTGATCGTCTTGCGACTTTGATCTATATAAAAAAATAAATACCTAAAGCTTAAGATAAATCTATCTTTAAGAACTTTAGCTCATTAAGGTATTATTTCACAACTGTGGCTATAACATAAAGAAAATGATTCTTATTACTTTTGCAAATTTAAATTATTTTGTTTATACGTTGATTATACATCTGTCTTAACATTTAATATAAAATACTACTTTTTCTTAACATTTATATATTATAACACCCTGTATAGTCCAGGCATCATACTTTTACAACACTATACGACGGTACTGAAATGGAAATCAATCACTGGCTATCAGACAAACACCTGATGCTGACCGCTACATATCTATACTCTACGATATAGATCTAAATAGTTTGTATGTTAGATCTCGTGCATTCAAAATCTAAATTCCTTTTCTTTTTGAGGAACTTGTTGAACATTTTTGTGAGATCGTTAATTTTGTTGACTATTTTTTTTAAATTTGATCTTTCTTTTTTGTTTCAAAAGGTGAAAACTAGTTTGTAGATTGTCTGACTTTCGGTCAGCATCCATGCTCTAGTCATTATTTTTAAAATAATTACCAAAACTATACACTGGATTGTCAGTCTGAGTTGGCTGTCAAATTTTTTTAGATCTCCTTTTGAGTTCCTGCCACGCATCGAATTTTTTTGCGAACTAGGTAGGACCCTAGAATTAATGTCCACCTACCCGAAACATTTTTTTTTGCTCCATGCGGGAATCGAACACGTGACCTCACGATTGGCACAGTAGCGTCTAGACCACTGCAGCACGCAGATCGTCAAAATTATTCTTTAATTTGATTTTCAACCACCAAATATTGTGATCATCAAGAATGTCTTATTTAAATCTAGTTCAGACTCTAATTAACATGACAATGAAATACATACCTATTTCCACGTCAATGCTCAACCTAATTGAGGGTCCCATTCTAAAAAAGATGACCCTTTACACCAAATTATCACGGTCAAGCGACTGCTTTCAACCGCATGTATTCTTGCGATTTCCGGGAGATTTTTCATTAACCGACGCGTGCTATGGCGATTATTGAAAATCAGTCGTGCGACTAATTAGTGTCCGGCGTGTAGGGAGCTTTTGATTACATTGACTATTGTTTTATCTAGGTATTTATAGATAGATGTTTTGACTGTTGGTTGACATGGTGATTGGTTTTCTAATTGGATTCTAAATAAAAGGTAAGGATAGAAACGTTTTTGAATACTTACATTTTTTTGTTCTATGCAATACATTGGGGAAACTTAAGACAATTTTAAATATCTTATTCCATATTTCATATTTTAACACATTGAAAGTCTAAAATCTAGACGGATTTTAATTCTTATTAGCTCTGTAATTAACATTACCAATTATAGTAACTCTTTGATACAGTAAGCAGTTTCTAAATTCAAACAAAGTTCTATTTTAGAGGAAGCTTTAACTTAAGAAGTAAAAAAAATTTGATACATGATTTGATTTTATTGTTTAATATATGTTAGAATTATAAAATGATGCTTCTGCGTATGGCAAAGACGCAAATTAATATCTTTTGAATTTGCCCACGCAAAATGTATAGGTGAATTTAGAATCCAAGCTATCCTAATTAAAATAATAATAGAAACGAGATAAATTTACGAATAATTTGACGACCGGCTGGTGAATCGGTAATGTACATTGCCTTCTATGCCAGAGGTCCTGGGTTCGAATCCCGGCGGCGGCGGATATTTATGTGATGAACACAGATATTAGTCGTCAAGTCATGGATGTTTATATGTTTATTTAAGTTTATTCTAATAAAAAATATGTATTTATTCAATATGTATGTTTATATATTTCTTAAGTATATCAGTTATCTAGTATCCATAACACAAGTTCGTTAAGAAACTTAATTTGGGCTAGATAATGTTGTGTGAGTGTCAGAAATATTTATTTATAAATATTTCAGTTGTACTTTGAAATAGTATAACTAAGAAATAAGAATAAAAGTAAGTTTTCGAACAAAATAGGTGCCAAGATTTGGCAAGCTTTACAAATACTAAACCTAAGACATTTATGGTAATTCACAAACATACACAAGCAGACCAAAGTGTTGAAATGGTCTCCAGAAATATCTCGAGATTATATCTCCGACGCCATTTGCAAAGAGTTTTATTTTGTCAAAGCAATTCAGGAAATTTCATTCGTTTGTTCTTTGCTGTGTTAAGTAGATTGTATTACTTTTATTGTTGCAGTAAATAGTTAAAATAGTACCTTCGCATCTTTGTCCGAGCCAATTTAGAGCAATGGCCCAATGAAGAAGAATCGTTAAATTTAATGTACACTAACTCGCTGCTATAAAAACAGGTTAATCTCAATACACCGATGGAGGTTATAATCCACAGTGTTGTTTGTAATAATATCGATGTTTTAACAAATCTTAACATTGAGGGTGAAACTATTTTGATTTAAATTAATAAGGAAATAAAATTATTAGAGGAGGTTGGCTTGAGTTCCCACATATCGTTTATAATGTGTGACTAAGTTGTCTTTAGTCAATCTCTCTAATTTGAATAGGCGATGATTTGAATATGCAAAATGAAAAACTCTCGCCTGAAGAAAACACATATTTTTCGCACAAGATTTTGGATGTTGGCTATTCATAAAACATCATTCCCGAGGGATCATATTTGACGGCAGATTTTTGATGCATGGGGGTCTCTAAAGCTCTATTTATTAGATTAATCGTCGCATCATCACGTTTATTTAGTAAAGAGACAATTGTTTTTAGCCGAACGCAAACAAATTGATATTTAGGATTCATTTTCTAATTAATTAAAGTTAATTAATACTGGGACAAATATACTACAGGAACATTTTATTTGTTAGTACTGTAACTGTGACATAGATTCATACTTTATGTGCCAATAATATGAGTTCAACAGAAAAAAAATATAATTTTACTTTTAAATCATTCCCCATTTACCTCATTGTCACGTCATCATAATAAATTTATCGGGACAGATATTAAGTATTCATGGAAAAATATTTTCATATTACCAGCACATTTTGACACATTCCATATTTATTCATAGGAAACAGAAAGGAGATTATCATAATATTATTGAGATTGACATTAAAAATCCTAAAGCATTGTTTTATGAAACGCTCATTTCATGCATATTTGTATCAATAACAGTAAGTCAGGTTTAAAGATCATAGAAATTATTTTGTTGTTTGCTGAAGTAGAAAATAGTTTTAAGTAGATGATGCAGATACAGTTTTTAAATGAGATATTTCGAAACTGTAGTATAAGTTTCAATATTTAATATTTTGCACATCAATGATTTGCTCAAACGTGTACAAAAGTGAGTACCTAAGTATTTTATGTTTGCAGTTACAAGGTGGATTAACTGTTTTTATAATACTTTTCGTTTCAATTAAATCTAATTTTTAAATAAAAATTACACTTTTTTGAAACTTACAATAATTTTTTTATTGTAAGTTCAAAAAAATTGCATTGTAGAGATACTCATGAGTATTTTTGACGAATTGATACTGAAAAGGTTTTCATTCAGTACTCTTCACCTTGAAGATTATTCTTCATTTAAAACGTTATTGGACTACCTACGTAAATTGTTAAACCTCTTCATTACCATCAAGTGAGATAAAGTTACGTTTGTTTGCACAGTCATCGATAAACGATATTTCTTCTCCCTTTTCTTTGACTTTTCCCATCACTACCAGAGAATAAAAATCGTAAATGAAGCTATTTCGCCGCGGAGGCGGTCTCCAAATACGATTAAGTGCGTTCCCGCATTTACTGTACTTTTATTTCAGGTGGAACTGTATTTATTTATTCCCTTGCTACTGCGAGAATAGGTCAGTGACTTTATAGCATTAGCGAATTAATGAAGCGTCCTAAAATATATGATTCGCTACTTAAAACTATACTTATTTAATTTAGCTTTGTTAACTTAGGTAACTTTACTTTTCATTTTATGTTCAAAATAGTCTCGTTTAATATACATTTCATAAAAAACTACCTTCTTTTCTTTTTGACCTGGTGTAACATCCACTTTACATAACTTGTAATTAGGTAAACCACAAGCTTATTTAAATTGTGATGATGTAAGTTTTGAATACTTGATTTATTTAGACCAATATCAAAGCCATAATTTTCAGTAAGTCTCATTTGATTATCTGGTCACTGTGTTCCCGTCTTCGACCTCATTATCGAAGATGTTACCGGCTATGTCACTTACGAAATTAACAAGAACCATTTTCGCACAACTCATCGTACAATTTCTGATTAGCCGCGTAGGATTGATTTCGAATAGTCTTACCACCTCGAAATAAGCGTTTCATAAAAGGCGACAAATCTGAGTGAACTCCAGAACCCTTTCATGTTCACCTGATTAGTGAAACAATCTTCATTTAAAACCTGCCACCAAATATCACCGCTGTGGTGACACGTTTCGGCAATATTTTATAATGAGTCAGTTCGTTCCTAAATCCGAGTGCTGTCATCTTTGACCTAATCTTTATTTGCCTTCCGTTGAGATCGTATGGGGTAGGCAGAACACCAGAGGTTATAAGAGCATCTGATGTCACGTTTGACTTTCGAGGTACTATAGAGAGTATTGCAGTGACAAGGGGTCAGCCGTCGCCCACAAAATTGCCAATTTAACCTCTATCCCTTAACTGATCTCTACAGTACGCCGGGGAAGAGAAACAGCTGGCGCATTCTATGTTTTTCTTTCGCTACCAGTTCAATATGGAAGGCATTGATAAAATTATATGTTTCAAAAAAGAAAAGAAACAGAAAACTAACATACTACAAAACCACTTTACCTACACAAACACGAGAATAAATCACGCCACCTCAATTCAATAAGGGCAGTAGATTTGGCAAAGATGGACCGACGAAATACGAAATAAATCAAATCAGCAAGAAGCGTCGGAGGAAGACGTCGTAATATCCTTTGGAGGTAGCCAAGGGTTAATGGAAAGGATATAATGTGATTTCTAGAAAATAAATGCTCGTGAACGATGTTCAGTTTTCATATACTCATAAGAAAAGCATTTACTTGTTCTTGCAGTTCAAAAGTTATTATCTTTGATAAAATCTTTAAAACAGTAACTACGATGATCTCAATAAAATTCGATAATAAAGGAAACTGAGTAAGCCTGGGCCACAGGGTTGACAGGTTGACTTTGGTCTAAAAAAATAGCTTATTTTATCCTTATTCAAAATACATAAAACCCCTAAAAATGTAGTGAGGGGGAAACAAGTTAATTTAAGATATGGAAATCGCTGTCATGGGTTTTTAGTATGGATGAATAACTCATAATATAATTGAAAATACGCTGAGTAAAATTGAAGAAATATTTAATGAGAATCATTATAAGGTTAAATGAATGTAAACTAACCGCTTTAGTTTTATTTTAAATATTTATTTTGTAATTAAAATAGGCGAAATTCTTTATTAGGTTTGGCAATACTGAGTGAATGAAGAACGAAACTATGGTAATTGACTCGTTCAGTAAGTCAATCGATCTATTTGTTCACTCGTTTGTTTGGTTTCTTTCCTTGCGCTTGAGTATTTTCACGGTTTTTTCTATTTTTAAGATAGCCCTAACAAAAGTGAAAGTTGTTAGTATCAATTTATTGGTTTGAATAGTTGTTTAAAACTATAACTAATAACTAAGTAAGTATAAGTAATATCTTATAATGTCATTTTTATCTAGTACGCTATATAAGTAAAATGTGCTACTATTTATTTTTAATTATAAACTATCTAAATAATTAAAAATACAATAATTCATTTATAGATCTCAACAATAAGAAAAATAATAGCTTTCGAAAGTGATTCTAAGCTCACTTAACTTCTGTGTATACCTATAGACAAAATTATGAATATCTCACTTCCTCAACACTGGTTTATCTTGAAAATTTCGGTGATGAAACATGATTATATTTAAAAAAAAAAAGCAAATGTCAAGTTGTTAACACCGTGGCCCAGAAATGTATGGAGCAGGTTCTGTCTCCTTTAGATTTCTTAAAAAGGTTATCTAAAATGAATCGTGCCAACACTGATTTGGTTGTGGATCCTATGTAAACTTATTCTAAGATTGTGTTATTATCTTATTTTAGCTGGACTGGGAGCAAAGAAAGACATAGAATATGCCAGCTCTCTTTCCGGGCACACTGTAAAAGTCAGTTAAGGGACAGATGTTTTATTGGCGTTTTCCATCGTAATAATACCTCCAAATCTGCTAAACGTAACATCAGATAGTTCTGCCTACCCCATGAGGGATACAGGCGCGAAGTTATGTATGTATGTTTAGCTTACTATGAGACTAAAGAAGGTGTCATAAAATACAACCCGTCTCATGTAATTTTTTGGAATTGGTTACCCAAATATTCAGCATCACTCTTTACGTCGTTATCGGTATTTTGAATAACCATAAAAAAATTACTTTAATAATATAACAAGCAATTTTCAGATAGAGGAATACCAATGAAGCCTATAAAAACACTGTGAGCAAGTGAATTCTGCTAAATTATTTTTTTTAGGTTACTCCACAACACCAAAAAAAAATTGATGCCTAATATCTCCCAAACCAAATGAACATAAAAACAATACGTTTATCATTTTCACATCAAAGCTCGGTAAAAAGCCCATCTCATTAATATCCACGTCGAAACTTCACTTTCCAGAGCTTTCTTCTTAGAAGTCATTGGACTGATCATTTTGTGACAAAAGATATTCCCCGCGGAAGGAAAGCTTTCATTTTGTATGTAATTGTTTATGCGGGCGCTATGCCAAACGTATTGTAGGATGTGTATGATTTCAGTAACTTAATTCAATTATTTTTAGTTTCATGAGATATAGTGTTGTATTCATTACCACTTCTGTCATTGATCATTATAATAAAAATGTTAAAAAAGCAATGGACATAATAAAATACCTTCAACTAATTGCGATTAATTTAAGATTCAAACAGAAAATTAGTATTATGTAGCAACAAATATCACTAGCACTTAGGTATATTTTAGGTATATTAGGCATATAACTTTCGTTCTGAATACTTATTTATTATACTAAGAAGCACAGAAAACAGAGGAAACAGAAAGTAAGAGTCTAAGAAGTTGGTTATTTTCTTTAAGCCGTTAGCAATAGGTTAAAATAGATCTTTTATCAAACATAGTTTATGCCTTCACTTATCAACGAATTAATTTCGTTGATAAGTGAAGGCATAAACTCAACGAAAAAATGTAACAACAACTTTCCTAAAGCTTGGTCACCCTAGCCGCACTCGATTGATCAGGCCGCCAAAGCGCGCCGCCCGAGGAAAGCCATCCGCCGGCGACTGTTTCCGCCTGTACGCACCTTTAATGAACTATACCTTTAAAAAATGAATGTTTACCTTTAATCGAAAAGATGTGATGTTCCAATTATGGAGATGAAACTATACACGAATCCCCTCAAAAAAGTCTTTCTAGTGAATAATTATGTCACGAAATAAATGAAAAAGTGTTTATTTATTGTTTATCTATAAAGATTGTAGTTTAAGTAAGAAACAAATGATAGTTTAAGTATAATTTATTTGGTAAGTTAAGTATCAGAATAGTATTTAAAAATACATTATGATTTTTAAATAATGATTACAGATGAGAAGGCTAATAAATTTAATAAAACTACTTTTTATCCGCATTAATCGCGTTAAATTTATATTTTACATTTTAACTCGACGTTTCGGTGTCTTTGCAGACCCCGTGGCGTGGTCACGTTGCCCGTTGTTTTATTTAAAATATGAATAGTGAAAACTTAAGCTATAAGTAATACTTTTTACATTTATTTAATTCGATGCCAATTGATGAGATTTTGAGTC
This sequence comes from Stenoptilia bipunctidactyla, assembly GCA_944452665.1. Taxonomy (NCBI): domain Eukaryota; kingdom Metazoa; phylum Arthropoda; class Insecta; order Lepidoptera; family Pterophoridae; genus Stenoptilia; species Stenoptilia bipunctidactyla. The sequence continues at coordinate 22,115,094 of OX101742.1, read as the reverse complement.
TAATAATTATTTTCACTCAATCAACACAAAGATTCGATGTTTTATCCAAATTGTTTTATCGCCAATAATTTTATGCCACAAAGGCCCAAAATATTGCTGAGAATAAAATTTCGCTACATATACTATAAATATTTTTGTTTCTTTTTTATAATAACAAATGAACCTGTCTGAATATTTGATGATCATGTTTACGTATTACGAGCTTAGTAAACAGTCACTCGTGAAGTTCAGCCGTGCGGAAACAATGTGTATATTATTGTTGATGTGCGGTAAAGAAGAAAATGGCGGAGAGTTAGAAATGGATAACATAGTTCATAATCTTTTCTATGTGTATTTTTATTGGCTTTTGAAATTGGGTTCAATTTGACAAACAATGCAGCGTTCTTAAGTTTCAATAAACTTGTTTTATGGAGATCAACGAAAACCTAAAGAGGGCTCGAGAAAATAATATAAAATAACTTACAGTTGTTTTTATTTTTACATTATTATTATATTTATAACAAATAAACGTTCATTATACAACATAAATATGAATTCCATTGATCCTAAAATAAAAATTATTTTATTTAGGATCAATGGAATTCACTACGGCGGCTTCCTTGCTAAAGATTTTTTTAAGTATTGAATAAAAATATGTACTTTGAATCAAGATATTGGGGCTAACGTGGGTGCGTGGGTCGTAATAAAATCATACATTTTTAAACTTTCAGGCCAATGCAAACATTTCAAGCACATAAATTAGTACATTGTGAGGAAATCGAACTAACGATCTTTGGTATCTGAAGGACATATTACCAAACCATACCGCCTCATCGGTATTTTTTTGTGTATACAAAAAACTTTCCTGTATGTAAACATTAAGGCATAAAAACCACTATACTTACACAACCTTTAGCCAAATCCAAATCCATACTTTTAAGGTGATCAATTCCCATCTTATCTCGATTCGTTTAATCTTATAAGCGATAAACTCTAACGAGTTCAAACCGTGAATGGAACCTGTTACCCAAAAGATCTAACTGAGGGTTTCCACGTGAACGCACCAGTTGGTTCGTGACGAACTCTCAGGAAATTGTGTTAAGGAGTTGGCTAAATAATAGAATAGATTTCGTTGTAATTTTTTTAAATTGTGCATCGATTATTTAATAAGACTGTTATATTGAAACGTAATCGAAGTAAATTTAAATTTATATGAGAGATATTTAAAAATAATTCGTATTGAATATTATTATATTACCATATAAGGGACAAACAAAAATGCCATGCTACGCACGAATATGCGTTGCTAACCATACAATTGAAAGTCATTATTTTTCCTATATGGATAAGCCTCTTTCAAAAACATAGCGAAAACATTTGACTGACGAAATAAATAAAAAAAATCCTTAGAAAATCACACCAACTACATTGCCCCAAAGTAAGCATAGGTTGTGTTATGGGATACCATGTAGCGAACTAGGGGGGAAACCTAGAATATAAATACATAAATAGATAAACACCCAGACACGGAACATTTTTTTTCTTGTTCCTAGCGGGAATCGAACCCGCCACCACTGACGCATGAGGCAGACAGCTTTACCACCTCGCCAAAGTGGTCGTCACTTAACTAATCAGAATATATCTATCAATGCAGACGGCCATGCTTTGCATTCAGCATTATTGATATTACAAACAGTAAAATCTCACTGTCGATGTGACCTCAATGTACTTGTATATCTAAAGATATGTGACAATATGGTGAGATATAGAAAACCCAAAGAATAATAGAGACTGGGACTGCGTGAACTAGGAATTTCAGCAGCTTCGGAGTCAAACAACGGAATCAAATGGCTATTTGAATACGAGAAATTTTACATAAAAAGTTGTGTCAGTTAAAGTAATTAAAACTTAAAACATAATTAATGTTTTTTTTGTAATACCAAATCTTACTTAGAACAGCAAAAATATGTTTTCTTTAGTGAATTAATAACCTTCAGTTATATTTTTCCTTTATTTAATCCTAAAAGCATTGCAAGATTATTCTAAATAAGCAAACCCTCTAAAATATAGCTTTGAAAAAAAAAAATATTTTCCGAGATGATTTATAAAGAGGATAAAAAGAAAATCCGTCTTAGGCAACCCTTTCGTATTTAAGCCTTTAATTGTATTATCTAGTCGGTAAGGCAATAAAAGAAAAGTAATTAGCCCCAGGTGCACCCTGTAGATTTTAATTCCAGAAAAGCATTAAATTTGATACTTGGGTCATTAAATTATCTTTCATTTGAGATTGGACTGTCCATGGATCAAAAAGATGAAGCAGATTGCATATTTTAAGGTAAACTGACTTATTTCCTTTATGATTATCATTTTAGAGCTGTTTTTTTATTAATATAAACATTAATAAAAAAGGGACCACTTTGGCGATGGGGTAAACCTGTCTGCCTCAGACGCCAATGGCTGCGGGTTCGATTCCCGCATGGAACAACAAAAAAAAAATGTTCCGTGTCTGGGTGTTTATCTATTTATGTATTTATATTCTGGGTTCTCCCTAGCTACATGGTATCCCATAACACAAGCTATGCTTACTTTGGGGCCATGTAGTTGGTGTGATTGTCTGGGGATTTTATTTTTATTATTATTATGTATACTTACAGTTTCACGCATTTCGGCTGAAAGACCCGACAATTTGACCAGTCGGTCGGGGATCAGGGCATGAGGGACAGAAACCGGCGAACTATTCGGGCAGTATCCAGCAAAACCGCTTTTATCTTTATTATTATTCAAGAGAATTTGGGATTTTTACTATCGATTGTCAACTTTGAAACTGGATTTTTAATTGACAAAAAAGTATTAAGGATTTACCCTTTTACTTAGAGCAGTTATATGTTACATCCGAGTTTTATCCGTTTCGAATCCTGAAACTGACGTCCAGTGCGCCGTAGGCGTAGCACTATTTCTATGGTAGCTTACGCTCTACATTCGGGATCTATCATTCGTCATTGCAAACAAGATTTCTAGATTATTACTAGCTGATCCGGCAAACGTTGTTTTGCCATATAAAAAAAAATATATATGTAGGCCGATTCTCATAGATACCTGATAAGCACAAAAAATTTCATCAAAATCGGTCAAGCCGTTTCGGAGGAGTATGGCAACGAAAACTGTGACACGAGAATTTTATATATTAGATTTCGTCGGATTTGCATCACATAAGAATCGGATTATTGTGCGTAGCTGCTTTTAGTCAGCTATTCTAGTATTTTCAGTGTGTAAGTGTTTTTCCAGTGTGTAAATTTTTGGATAAGTGACGACAATGTATTTTTATAATGGATTTATATGTGTTCTGTACTCCTCACTCTAAAATCGAAAATCTAAAATCAGCGCCACAGTCAAAGCTGATGTTACTATGCTAAGCTGCGCCCATTTTGGCATATTTATTATTGTATTTTTTTTTGTTGATTTGTGTTTGGTTTATTTATCTTTGTTATGCCGAATAAATGTGTTTCTTTCTTTCTTCTTCTATAAGCAACAAAAATCATTTTTATGAATAGCTCATTTATTTTCCTACCACACATAATCAGTAACATTACATAAACACACCATTTTAAAATTCAAAACACCTCTGATTGCCTGTCTCAGGTGGCGAGGAATGTAAAGTCTGCCATCCACTTTGTGATTACCTGTTTTGAACGACTTCAAATATAATGAAATATAATTGGACTCATCTGGCCATGAATTTAATGTCCTTTATACGTTTGATAATAATAATTTAATTTGTTAATAAAATTGCTTTGTATTAGGGGATGGATTTTACTTCGATGTAAAGTTGAATAGGGTCGTGAAATGAAATATTGACAAGAATATTAATATTTTAACGTTTAGTTTTTTCGATGTTATTCATGGTGTATAAGTTGCACTGCCTTATTTTGAGCATTTGAAATAAGGCTGTAACTCGCCTTAAAATCAAAACATAACATTTCTGTGTACCGTATTTTAAAAACCGTACACAGTCAAACAGGAAACAGATTTGTCAAAATGTGTCAATATTTTTTATCAGCAAAACAAAATCTTCATGTTTTTTTTCGATTACCCATCATCGTATTAACACGTCATTAGTTGAAATATATCCTGAGGGTGAAAAATCAAACCTTTTTTCTGACTTAATTAAACAGATTAAAGGCATGTCCACATGACCTATTTTTACCCTATGCGTGTTATTTTACCCTATACTGGGGGATTTAGTAAAGGGTCACATATGAATGATTTAGAAGAATAATGGTAATTAATTAGGAAAATATTGGCGCAATTTTTTTAATTGGACATTTTCCATATTGGGTTTCGTTCTTTATTTATCTCTTGTTTGTAATGCATATTTTAATTTTAATGTAGAATTTTGAATTCTATTGGCATGTGAATTTTGAAAGTAACTATTTTTTTTAAATCTTTGGATCCTATTAGTACTACTAAAATGTATTCGAGAATATGTGTTAAGATGGATAAAAATAAGACTAAAAAGATCTTAACGTGGAGTGAAAGGACTATAATTTGTCAGAAAAAAAAACTATTAATGTATTAGGTACGGCTATCGGCAGCGGCGGTGTGTAAGGCCTATTTTTAGGCATAGATTTTTTTTAAACTTTATCTGTGTATCAGTACGTATCATTGCATTAGTATCTTCTCCATAACTGCACAAACAACAAACGACAACCACAATAGCATCACAATAACGAAATCCTAAGCCGAAAAGGGTGAAATCTCGTCTTTTCTCGCCGCTTGACTGAATATATGACAAATTGCCTGTCACACAAGTAACCCTGCAAAAGAGGGTTTCCATTCTGATAGCTTGCTATTTTTTCTTACGATTCCAATGTTATTAAAATAAATAAATTAAAAGATTCCAAATAAACATCGTACATTTTTCTTAATTTGCAAAAAATGTTTTGGAGGGTTTAACTATACCTATAACTTTTTGAAAGTATTTCTTTTTGTTAACATACCTATTGAAAGAAATAAATAATATAAATAAATCCAAATACATGTTTTTTTCTCTGAGTTTAAAATGTCACGTTGTTTATTGGTAGGTAGTTGTTGGAATGTTCTTTAGTGACATAAAAAGCACCATTATGCTAATTTAAAGGGTTCAAACGCAATTAATAATGAATTGTACATTATGTTTAAACGAAATTGTATTCGTCACTACAAATTTCAAATGACGCCTAAATATGAGCTTGGTTCAGTGATTGACATTTAACCAGTCGAACTGAGAGAAAACTAACACCTCAATTCAACTTAAACTTTATAGTATAAAATATCCAAAAGTAAACTTGGTATCATATCAAAACGGAATATCCTGCTATCAGATCGGAAATAACCCGCTAACCCTTGCGTTAGCAATCTTACCAGGTAATATATGATTTATGTCTCACAAATAGAATATTATATTTTTGTACTTTTGAATCTGAAATTTTGTTGAGGTAATGAGGATGAAATACGAAATATGATGTTATGTAATTGTATGACGGAGATGCAATATAAGCTATTACTTGAACTTTGATGTTTGAAAAATTTTTTAACAACAATGTTTTATGTAAACACATACTGTATAAACGTCTACAATACTGAAAAACACCATCCTTAAATCGGCAAAAGCTTTCAACATCAAAAACAAAAGCAAACTATGTGCCAAACACCTCGGTTTCAAAACCGAGGAAGAGACCCCTATATACTTGTCTGAGCATTTGACACCTAAAGGAGCGCGCTTGTACTTCCTGGCGCGTGACCTGGCAAAGTCAAATAACTACAAATTTGTCTGGACTGCCTATGGCAAAGTATATATAAGAGAAAATGAACATTCTGCAATTACAATGATAAGGAGCGAAAATCAAATACAGCAAATTATATCGAACCGCCGACGTGTAGAACCACAGCAGATCTGACTAACTGAAATTATTTGGATTGCCACAGGTACCCTGATAAGATTTTTGCTATATCTCTTGAAAAAAATGCTTGTTTCTAGAATAGCTTTCCTATTGTATATAATACATAATCTCTCATACTTTGTGTTAAAAAATCGCAATTTATCTTTTCGTAATATTGTAATACACTCATTGTGCTTAAATATTATAGGTATTTTATTACACATCTACACATACAAATTAATTAGACTTCCACATACAAAAACCCACAACATCACACAAAACTTTCCCAGAACCTTAGTATTTTCTAATATATATACTATACATAAATATTCTCCGAAAACGGTTGACACTTCCCGTTTGCGTTCGCTCCCGAACGGTCGTGTCTGCGGCCGCTCCCGAGTGTTCGTATTGCGCTGCCCTTGATCCCTCCCCCGCACTCGTGCGGGTAAGGTGCCAAGTTAAAGCTCTTTCGGAAAGTTTTCTCTTGTGGAGGCTGTGTGGTGTCGGGGCTAATTCATCTGCCCTTTTCAGGGCGGACCCGACTGCTGCCGGCCGAAGCATCGCTGGTCAGGTGGATACGTAACCGTGCCAACGAAGCCTGATCGTCCGCCGTTCACCGGCAATAGGTCCGGACTAGGTTGCTCTTTTCAGCGCAGTTTCGTTAGTCTTCTTCTCTCAGCCTAGCATAATGCCTCGTCACCCTGAGTGTACTGAGCATCAATGCGAAATCAATCGTCGTCGCATCCGTAATCTTCAATCTGAAAGGCAAGGCCTCATTGATTGTATAGAACGCCAAAACAATCATGACAGGGAGGTGAATGCTGGGCTTCAGGCTCAGATCACTTCCTTGCAGGAGGAATTATCCGCTCGTCCCTCGTCCTCAGATATTAGTCAGTTATCTTCTGATTTCAGTCAGTTGTCCAGCGAAAAACAATCACTGGAAGCTCAATATGCAGCCGAGAAGGAAGCTCTTCTCGCTCAAATCGAGTCCATGCGAGAGCAATTGTCAGCTCGTTCCCAGGTCGCCTCTACTTCTCAGGGCTTCCAAACTGATTCTCCGGCGTCTCCAGATCCATCTGAGTTCGTCGATCCTTTTTCAGAACGCATGTCGGTAGATTCCACCGCATGCAAACGGAAAACTACCCCGCCGGGTAGTGATTCCGACTCCGCTCCTTTAGTTCCAGAATCTCCTACTCCGTTCACAGAGGTTCGCAAAAAGTCCAAGTCTAAGAAGAAGAAGCAAGATGCTTCTTCGACTCTATCTCTATCCGTTTCAGCTGCTCCAGCCGCTGTTCCTGCTCCGCAAAATGTCGCACCGGCGTCTGCTCCTGCGCCTTTTGTTTCAGCGATCCCGGCGTCACAGCCTGCGTCGCAATCAGATTCGGCTCCGCCGAAAGTCAAGTCTCCGCCTCCCGTCTTTCTACGGGACAAGAGCCGCTGGACCGAGGTCTCAGCTCTCTGCGGTAGACACAATCCCAAGATCCAGTATAGTAAGGCATCCAACGTGGGTGACTCTATTAAGGTCGTTGTCAATTCCATTCCCGATTTCAGGAATCTTACTCGGCTTCTTGCTGATCAAAAGCTCGAGTACCACACTTACGCCCTCCCTGAGGAGCGTAAGATTCGTGCCGTCCTCAGGAACGTGCCGTTCGAGCTCTCGAACGAGCAAATCCAAGAGGACTTGTCTTCTCAAGGCTTCCCCGTCGAATCTGTGCACAAAATGCACAGCCGCCGAGGCAAGCAGTTCCCACTAGCGCTAGTAATCCTAGCGAGGAGCCCGCAAGGGCAGTCCATTTTCAGAGGCAAGCTCACCGTGTGCGGTCTCTCCAACATCCGCGTCGAGGTACCACACAAGCGTGGTTTTCCAGGTCAGTGCCACCGCTGCCAATTGTATGGTCATGCGGCGGCAAATTGTCATGCTTCCCCTAGGTGCGTCAAGTGCCTAGATCCGCATGGGACTAAGGAGTGCTCTCGCACTCCCGAATCGCCCACCGCTCCGTCCTGCGTCTTGTGCGGCCAGTCAGGCCACACAGCAAACTTTCGCGGCTGCCCCAAAGCACCGCGTGCTGCCAGGGCTACCGTGAAGCCCATCGAGAACTGGAGAGAGCGACCGCAGCCTAGCTCGGACGCCCCTTCAGTCAGTTCAAAGGCCCCTAAGGCCTTGACTTCTATCGTTCCAGGTCAGCGCAGCCGGGTCGCGACTCAATCGCAACCGGCCGCCAAATCGGCTTCCCAGTGCCAGAACGCAAAAGGTTCTCAAGACCGCATGGCGTTCTGGATCCAGCTCGCTCCCATCGACGAGATCCTGGCTTTCGGCGCCGCTCTCGACGCCAGCCCAGAGGGTTTCAACGGTGCTCTTCCGGTCCTAACCAAGTTCGCTCCCCTTATCAGGAAACTCCAGCAAGCTCAACGTTTCTAAACGTAGTCCTTCTTTCCAGCATTCCTATCTCAGAGTGAGTCTGATCACTCTAGATAATATCTTAGTTTCAGCTTTGTCATTTCTGCTAATCTTAGTTTTATTTTTCTCACTTTCAGTTCCTTTTGGTGGCAGCCGTCTGGATGCCGCTCACTGCGCAGCCTCTCTCTCCAATTGGCTGTCGCTCCGATGAAGACTAATGGCCTCAATCAAGGTGAGTCAGTAAAGGGGGATGTTTAGTGGGTATGCTCGGCTTCACTGAGTGAGTCTCCACACTGTCTGGGCATTCTATTTGCCGTTAGCCACCGGGGTTAACAGCTTATAGAATGCCCATTCGTCCGTAATAGGATTCATCCTCCTCCCGCTAAAGCTTGCTTTACTGGTTAAAGCTTGTTTTAGGGGGTGCCCAAAATTTTCTGTGGCGGAAAAAAAAAAAAAAAAAAAAAAAATTCTCCGAAAACCCGTTATTACTATAGCTTCAAACTCACCTATGGCAACCACATACATACACAATCGAAGCGACATTTTTACAGAATGTATCAATTGAGCTTGGAACTTATAATGACGTGCATACCATTAACAACGCCAAATGGGTGACACTCTTCACAACTTGAACATGATAGACAGTACTGAAATTGCTCATGCGGTGGAATGCGACTGCTCAGAACTTCCTGCTTATAAGATGATTGGAAAAAATAACCTGACCGTAATTTGCCAAAACATTCGCAGCATATATAAAAATTTTGATGACTTTTTGCTGACATTGTCGAGTCTCTCATTTGAACCTGACGTTCTGGTACTGACTGAATGTAGACTCTCCACAAATAAACCCATTCCACAAATCGATAATTATAATTCATACTCTACTACAAGTCAATTAAACCAAAATGACGGAGTCGTTGCGTATATTAAAAACACAATGAAGCATAAAGTTTGTGAAATTCCTCTTACCTACGCTTCTTGTCTGCAGCTTGATGTACTTAATAACACAGTACTCGGTGTGTACCGATCTCCGTCTCACCTGAATGCTGAAGGTTTCATAGATTCACTTTGTTCACATTTAGATAATCTTAGTACACAAAATAATATAATAATTACAGGGGATATAAACATTAATATTCTACCCAAACTAATGGAACCAGGATATGAGCATAATAACAGAATTAACTATTTGAATTCACTCTCCGATCATGGTATTTTTGCGGGCCACACTCTACCTACTAGAGACAAGAACTGCCTAGATCATTTCATGCTAAGAATTGACAAAAATGAATGCTCTGCTTTTATAGCGGTTCTTCAAACTAGTATCACTGATCATTCTACAATTCTCCTTTCTTTAGATAAAATTAAAATTAAACAGCCAAAAACTACAACAAAATACAAATTAGATTACACAGCAGCTGCTATGCATTTTCAACAAAAAAACCTTGATGACCTGATATTGAGTAATAACCCAAATCTTTTAACTAATCGTCTCATAGAAGAGCTCACTGAATCCATGAAATCAAATACTGTTAAACTTCAAATCCCTAAAAGTCAACGGACTATCAAGCCCTGGATTACTTCAGGAATTTTAAGATGCATCAAACACAGAAATAAATTGCAGAAACAACTTCGTATTGACAAACAGAATGAAGTTTTAAAAATAACTTACATTAGATACAGAAACTATTGTAACAATCTTATTAAAAAACTCAAAAGGAAACACGAAAAAGACTTAATTACTAACTCTTTAAATAATAATAGACTCTTGTGGAAAAACATAAAAAACATCACAAACAGCAACAAGATATACAATGATAATAGTGATTTAATCAATCTTAAAACTGACCCCATGGTATCTGCAAAGTATGTCAATGAGTACTTCTCTGGTATAGGAGAAAATCTTGCCAAAAGTATACATCCTTGCACTCACTCAAATCCTGTACCAAATGATTCTTTTGCACAGCCAAACTCTTTCGTGCTCTTGAAAACTGTTGTAAAAAATATACGTCTTACAGTTTTAATTGTTTATTTTGAAGTAAGTTTGACATGCCTAATTGTTAGAATTTGAGATACAGATTAGAACACGAAATATAAAAAAACTAAATCAAAGGAGTAAGTATTACAACACCCCCACTTAATCTATAATCTCAAATAACCTTAACAATATAAACACATAACAGCATAACACAATAAAAATAAAATACAACAACAGATATAGTATTAAGTAAGTCCTAACAGTTTAACACATTTGTCATGTGCTATACGACCTAATGGTTTAGTCATAACATCGGCCAACATTTCAGTAGTAGGAAGATATTCTAACTTAACTATGTTTCTATTAACTACGTCCCTAATAAAATGAAACTTTGTGTCGATGTGTTTGGTTCTGTTATGATGGATAGGATTTTGGGCTAATTTTTGTGCTCCTTGACTATCATTGTAAATAACTACTGAATCAGAAACACCTATTACCTCGTGCAGTAGTCTTCGCAGGAATACTGCTTCCTTTGCCGCTGAACATATAGACATATACTCAGCTTCTGTGGAAGAAAGTGCTGGAGTCGGCTGCTTCTTGCATTCCCATGGAAGTCTATATTTGGAAGTTGACTTCAGAGCTGACGATGTGGGCTCTTCGTCCCATCTAAACTTGCTTAAGAGTTTCCCTTTCACTAGCTCGCTGGTGATCTCAACGTTCGAATTTTCCAACGCCATTACTAAGGGGTCAAATTTAGGACCTAGACCACCAAGCATTATTGCAGCTATACTAGCATCTTCTATTACTTTTCCTATGTCTGCCAAGTCTTGCGCAGTGCACATGATAATATTAATATATTTTTCAATATCACTGTTAAATTCGTCTAGCGTGTATCGATACAATTTCTTTTCTAGAGATAATCTTCGTCCCATACCTTTGTCCTCAAAAGCGGCGGCGAGCGCATCCCACGCTTGTTTTGCTGTTTCTGCACGTCTTACATGGGTGATTGCACTTCCGTCCAATGTAAGACAAATCTTGGATAACGCTTTTGTATCAATAATAGCTTTTACTGCAGCACTTGTGTCGTCTTGTAGTGGGTACCCAATGATCGCCTGCCATAGGTCTTCATGTAACAAGTACATACGCATTTTAAATTTCCATATACTGTAGCCATCTCTATTTCGTAGAGGCGTTATGGAATTAAAACCCAATGAAGAACTTGCGCTAAAGTTTCGCGATGTCCTGGTGAACCCTTCGGGTGGATTGTCCTGCATACTGTTTATATTATGCACCCAAAATAAATACCCGATATAAAGACTTTACAAACTTAAAAAATATGTATAGGAAATAGTAAATTAAGCAAATTCAGCTATTTTCGTGCTGATAACGAATGTTGTAAAAAATATACGTCTTACAGTTTTAATTGTTTATTTTGAAGTAAGTTTGACATGCCTAATTGTTAGAATTTGAGATACAGATTAGAACACGAAATATAAAAAAACTAAATCAAAGGAGTAAGTATTACAACAAAAACTGATCTTGAGGAAGTTGAAAACACTCTAATGAGCTTGAGGTCTGACAGTTCTCCGGGCTGGGATACCGTTCCCGTTGCTTTTTTGAAGCTAGTGAAAGATGCGGTTGTTCCTATTATTACTCACCTTGCAAACCTCTGTTTTCAACAAGGAATATTTCCAGATCTGCTTAAAATATCCATTATCACACCAGTGTACAAGAGTGGGGACAGAGGCGATGTCGGAAATTATAGGCCAATATCTGTCCTTCCAGCCATATCAAAGATACTAGAGAGACTTCTGAATTCTAGATTAATAAAATACCTGAACACGTATCAACTTTTATCTCCTTCACAGTTTGGCTTCAGACAGGGAAAGTCAACTGAAGACGCAGTATCCGCTCTTACCCAGACTGTGACTGAGAGGGTTGATGGGGGCTTCAAGTGTTTATCGGTATTTCTTGACCTCAAAAAAGCATTCGACACCGTGTCTGTTCCTATTCTCGTTCACAAACTGGAGTCGTATGGGATACGAGGTAATGCGCTTTCTCTGTTCAGAAGCTATCTTTCTGAAAGGACGCAGAGGGTAAGATTGGACAAATTCATCAGTGATGACGTCAGAGTATCATACGGGGTACCCCAGGGAAGCGTATTGGGGCCAACACTTTTTCTTGTCTATATAAACGACCTTTGCAAACTTAAAATTGACAATGCAAACATTGTTGCCTACGCTGACGATACTGCTGTCGTATTTGCTGGGAAGAGCTGGGCTTCTGTGAAGGAGAGCGCTGAGCGAGGAATGCATCTCATATCAAATTGGCTAAAAAATAATTTGCTTACTTTAAATTTCACGAAAACTAATTATATTTGCTACAGTATCCGCAGTTGTTCCCAACCAAATAACGATTTTAAACTTCGAATACACTCGTGTAACTTCTTAGTACGGCCTCATGATTGTGACTGTCCTGTAATAGACAAACTTGAGAATACAAAATATCTCGGGGTTATGGTCGATCAGCGACTCTCCTGGCACTCACATATTGAACTGGTCTCTTCTAGAGTAAGAAAACTAATATGGATATTTAAGAATTTAAGGCATGTGGTGCCGGGAGGGAAGTTGGATGGCTGTAGCTCCGGGAGAAATGTTATTAAAGAGTTATATGTCGCATTAGCGCAGTCAATTCTATCTTACTGTATTCCTGTATGGGGTGGTGCAGGTAAAACGAAAATGATAGAAGTAGAGCGTGCACAACGAGCTTTGTTGAAGGTGATGCACTTTAAGCGTAGAAGATTCTCAACTGTCACTCTATATACCCTTAGTGGAATGTTATCGGTGCGTAAGTTATACATACTACTTACTATATTAAAAAAACACAACACAACTCCGTATGAACCTAGCACAATTCGAGCTAGAAGAAAAAATGTGATCTCTCAATCTAGAACCAGGACTTCTTTTGCTCAAAAACAATACTACGGTCGCTCACCCTATTTATACAACGCAATTAACAGCAAAGTAAATGTTTATGACAAAACAATGCGTGAATGCAAATCTCTAGTTACTAACTACCTTATGCCACTAGAATATGAAGAAATAGAAAATTTAATACTACACAACCCATAAAAACATAACACTATTAACAGTCCAACACACATATACATACAGACACACACACATACAAACATAGACACACAAAACATACAAAAATCTACGTCACTATCTACTTAATAACTTACTAGGTATTCACTTAATGCCTATACATATTAATATTAAATCTAGCTAGCTGTATATGCCAATGGAGAATCACGACTGTGGAAAAGTTAAAGATACATAGTTACTAAAATTACTTGGATAGCTAATTTCTGTTGTTTTTATATTTTAACGTTCCAATTTATTATATTAGAATTGTTAAACAAATAAAATAAAAATAAAATTGTTTGTTTGGTGAATAGAAGATTTATGTAAATATATGTAATATGGGTATGTATAAATATATATATTTTAACGTTTAGTTATAGTATAAGGATAATTTACATTAACTTAAGCATTCTTTGTTTTAATGTTTTGTGATTTCAATAAATAATTATAATCTTAATAGAATAAAACAAGAAATGTAATGACTGGCTAACTAAAAAGCAATGTAATATAGATATACAAAAAATCTTAAAATAACTGATGATTAAAAGTAAAATATTAAATAGATAGAAATAGAAATTAAATTAATTTATTTTAACGTTTAGTTATAGCATTAGGATAATTACATTAACTTAAGTATTCTTTGTTTTAATGTTTTGTGATTTCAATAAATTTATAATCTTAATAGAATAAAACAACAAATGTTATGACTGGCTAACTAAAAAGCAATGTAATATAGATATACAAAAAAAATAACCTTAAAATAACTGATGATTAAAAGTTAAATATTGAATAGAAATAAAATTAAAATTAAATGATTTGTTTAGTAATAGAAATAATATTTAATGTAATGAAATGAAAAAAAAACCTTTGTTATCACTTTATTTTGTACACATTAATGAACTGTCTTGGAAGAGCGAACTCACCTGGCACAGGAATTATTTGCCTAAAAGGTGAATTCGACAACTGTAATATGAAGTGTAACACTTTAAAGAAATAAATTATTATTATTATTATGTAAAGAAAACTGTTTTAAATTTTATTGACATCTCAAAAAATAATTTATCTTAATATATAAAACTCTTCCGTTACTGACTGAGTGTTATTCAAAAACATGTTATTCAAATCTTTAATTTTACATTGGATCACAAACTTCATGTATCAATGCAATAAAACATAGAAATAAAAATCGAAAATCGTGCTAAAAATCACGTGAATTCATTAAATTATAGTGAAAATACCGCGATAGTTTAAAACAGTAAGCAATAAAAAAACTTTTATTTGTAATATTTTAACTCGGTAGCCATCGCTATGTCGTATCTCTTGCGTTTTTAGCGCTAACCCTGGACGGTGCAAGCGAGTCTTAAATGTATGTATTAAGCTTTTATTTACTTAAACCATTTTGAACTTGATCTGACTTAGTTAAATTATATTGAACAAGGGATTAGTATGGGAAAGCCTATGGATTCGGCATTGAACTTTTTTGAAACGGAAGTTTAAATTTTGAAATAATGTAAATTAATTTTGACTATTCATTATTATTTTCATATTTCAAATAAATAAATAAATTATCTTAAATCATAAATAACCGCTTCTGTAATATTCAACATCCTCTTAAAAGATATACATAAAATTGCACTTACATTGAACAGAAAAAAATAGAGTACTTGACGAAATCTCTTTTTAATCCACTTATGAATAACTATAATCCCTCCGCACAATTTTGGCAAAAAACTGGAATGGATCATAATATTCGATTATCTTTCAACCCTCATTCATTGTAATTTGATTACTCTCTTTTACTTCAATTTACCAGAAATAGTTA
This sequence comes from Stenoptilia bipunctidactyla, assembly GCA_944452665.1. NCBI lineage: Eukaryota > Metazoa > Arthropoda > Insecta > Lepidoptera > Pterophoridae > Stenoptilia > Stenoptilia bipunctidactyla. Next base: position 22,099,853 of record OX101742.1, on the reverse strand, counting down.
CATTTAGCCGCAGTTTTGGGGTGAAACTACGGATTTAGAGAAGATTTTGGGGTGAATAATAATTTTCTTTCATAAATTTCATTATCATAATTTTGTAACTTAAACACATTTTAAGCAGACGGTCAGTCACTTTGGGGTCGATGTGAATGCTTCTATCTACTAAATTTTTGATCTGCATGCTTGTATAAAAATAGCTTTAATAATAATTATGTTTCAAAATTATTTAAGACTAAAATTAAGAATTTCAGTTTTTGGACACGAATAACGTTTTTTTTAATTCTTTATTTATTTTAGGAAGACCAACAGCCATTATAACAATAATAAAAATACAGTAGTAATAATAGGCCAATTATAGGTCCTCACCAATATGAAACGAATTAGAAATACAAATACGATACCTAAACGATTACAAATACGCGACTTTATCTTAAATTTACAACTTAATACATAACTATAATAACATACAGTGGAATCCGTTTATAATGACATCGAAAGGAAATAAGAAACAAGTCATACTAAGCGGACGTCATACAAAGCATAGGTACTGCATTAATAAATAAACTCCTGTTTAAGTTAGTATGTGATTTATTTTAATAGAGAGGAATAAAATAGAGATTATTCAAAGTAGATATTAATAATTAAAGGGGTTTGGGTAATTTTGGCGTCTTTTTTTTTTCTCGCGGCCAGTGATGAAATGTGATGGGTATTGTAGGCCTACTACTACCTTACATTAAACTGCAAAAAATATTATCCTACGGACCAACGTTACGGAGATATTGAATTTTAAAGTTCGAAAAAATTTCAATATTTCTTCTTTTTCATTTTAGCTTTTTGAGTGCAGTACAAATCGAATTGTTTTACGGAGTAACGTTATTTAGTATATTTTTTAATTTTTATCTTTAGTTTTAGTAATATACAGGGTGTACGATAAATAAATATTTATTTTCAATGACGTAGACGTTTATTTTGTATAAAAAAATACAGAATAAAATAATCTTTTAGTTTGTAACACGAAGATAAATGATAACATTGTTTGATTGCTTTTTTATTGGAATTTATAGCTATGTTTCCTCATATTCCTCATTTTCTATATCATGACGCAAAATAGTATAATCTAAAAACATTGCTGGAGGCGTCAAGTTTTCTTGGTACCTGGCCCATCCCAAAAACCAAAAAAAGGTGTGAGAACAACAACCCAATGTCCTCATTCCTATGACACACGTACAGAAGTAGCCTACTTTTGCATCCCTTCCAACAACATCTTCTTCTATCAAAATATATACGTAATAAATACGTCTATTTGTGTGCCTTGATTGTATTCTTCCTCGTAAAAGCCAAGGATTATTATAAAACATGTTGCTCTCATGCACATTTAAGAGGTTCATTTCTTTACACACTTCTATGATATATGAACCATTTTTGACATGCTCCCCGTAATAACTCCTGGCTTGCTTTAATTGGTAAGTTCCAAGGGAAAAAAGAATGAGATCACCTTGTGTCAATGTGGGGAATTCATCTAGGCCAGGTACGTTAGCGTCTATGGACTGGAACTCAACTCTATGTCGGTTTAAGTTGTTGAAAGTTACGTAATTACCTAATACGTTTTCTTCGTTTTCTCTCCTGTGAACTTCTTCAATTATTTCTTGGGCCAGTCTATGGTCCTGTAAAGGTTTTCCAAATGCATTCAATAGAGCTCCTACTATTTTTACATCTTCAATTAAGTGGTTTGCTGCTTTATTGAAGTACTGATGGTGCAATTGGTGGAATTGGTTTTTTATACGCCTATTGACGGTTTCGACAACCCATCTGCACATCGTCACTTTTCTTGACTGATTTGCTTGCAAAGTATTTAATTGTGTTTCATTTTCATTTTTACTTAATGGCATGAAAGGATTGTAGCCAAAAGATTTCAACTCATCAATTACGTCTCGAAATCCTCTATCGAGAATAAACACGTCACCCTCTTCAAAATAATAATTTAAGGGATCGAAAGGATCATTCAGTATTGAGTGCAAGATAGACGCGTCCGATTTCGTTGCTTCGTAAAGATCATAAATATCAAACTTAATTTGGGCTTGATAATGTTGTGTGAGTGTCAGAAATATTTATTTATTATTATTATTTACTAGCATTAGTTATCTACAAGTAATTAAAAAAGCTCAAATACACATGAATATTACTATAGACTCACACTATTATGTGAATGAAGCCACAAAATCTTGTATTTGTTTCTAGAAAGTACAAATAAATAATAAAAATGAAATAATAAAATCCCTAGACGATCACACCGACTACATGTCCCCATACTAGACTTGTAAATCCTGTATTATGGTTACCATGTAGGGTTAACTAGGAGGGTTCCTAGAAAATACATAAATATGTTATATAAATACACCACCAGACCCGGAACATTTTTTTTTGTTTTCCGTGCGGGAAGCGAACCCCGACCTTCGGATTGAAAGGCAAAAGAAAGAAAGAATTTTGCATTTTTGCAATTTTGAATTTTGTAAGAGTACTTAACGAAATACAAAATACATGTACGCAAAAAACGTTAACGAATCATCTTGCTGCTGTAACGTAGTTGTAGTTTGAGTAGAATAAATAAAAAAAATACATTAAATTCTTACCTGAGAAACGTTATCTACATTTGCTAAGCCACAAGAAACAAGTGCTGTTGAATATAATTCGAAGATAAAGGATATGATCTCCTTTGTGCGCTACCTCCGATTCTATTGAGGCTTCTGCCACAGCATATGCACGAACCAATGATGTTCATTTTAATGAAGCAAAATCACGATATGCAGATTCAAGTCCGTAATACACGCCGTGGCTACAATAGGTATAGAAGAAACTAAGTCCAGTACTAAAGCCAAAACGTCGAAATACAGCAAGAAAAAAAATATACGCACACGCTCAACTCAAAATATCCAATACCATGTTTATAATAGATACTTTCGATTTTACATATAATATACATATAACAATATAACCTGCAGGCCTATTACGGTTCTCAAAACCATGCAATGATATGAAATAGTTTTGACGTTAAGGCCGCTCAACATTCTCGCGAGAATCTCGCGAGAAAGCCATTCTCGTATTCTACTCAATTTCTCTCAATTTTCTCTACTTTTTGTGGGTTTTGGGGTTTTTGCGGAGTTTTGAGTTTTGTGTAGGAACCACGATCGCATGTTTCTCAGTAACGAGCGAGCCGCCGATTTGAATGGTTATATCGCAGAGTATATCTCAGCGATGCGCGTCTGCGCATTATCATATCAGTCAAATAAACTACTAATACTAACTTGAATATTCGACTTGAACGATGTAATATACAAACGTCCTCAGTCGAATGATACTTCTAATATTCGTAATTACTAACGATGGTTATCCTCAATATGGCCGAATGGCCTGAAAGAAAGCATTCGAATGGTTAGTTGAATGACTGAATGCATTGACAGGCAGCTTGTGTCCGCTGTTTCACCCGCTTAACTCCCTTTAGAGAGAGAGAGATAGTTTTGAAGTAACTCGTAATAGATTTTAAGAGTTTTTGTTAATTTTTTTATATTGTTAGTATTGAAAATGGTCCAGGAAGATAAAAATTAATATCTAATATGTTTTATTTACTAACAAATAAAGATAAATTATGATAAAAACATATTGATCTCAAGGCTTTATATTCTATGTATGAAGATAATTATATTAACGTCTCGCGAGATGCTCGCGAGAATGAGGAGCGGCCTTAAAATTTATCATACGATCATTATTTGGTATACCATGTAAATTGAATACAATAACCCCCCATATATAATAATAAAGTATTTATTTATGAAAGCAAACGAAATGGAAGAACATAAATGAAATCAAGAAACCAACATATCATAGAGGTGGGTGCGATCTACCTTTTTCAATTGACGTTTTTAAGTCATAGATGATGGTTGAAACTGTCATTTCAAAAGGTAATGCAACGCCTCTTGCATGCAAATGTAAAGGGAATTCGTTTATTCTGTATGTCATAATTGTTGATCATTGTATCATAGAAATCTTGTTTATCATGTCATGTCATGAAAGAACCGTAATAGGCCTGCTGAACGGCATTAAATAGGCTAACATAGCAAAGGGAAATAAATCAATTTTTCCAAACTTTAAAATTCAATGTCTCCGTAACGTTGATCCGCAGGGCGATAATTTTTGCATTTTGATTTATGTTAAGAATAGGCCTAAAATACTAACTACATTTCATCTCTGGCTGCCAGAAAAAAAAAGACGCCAATAGCAAAGGAAAAATAAATAAATTTTTCCAAACTTTAAAATACAATATCTCCGTAACGTTGATCCGCAGGGCGATAATTTTTGCATTTTGATTTATGTTAAGAATAGGCTTAAAATACTAACCACATTTCATCTCTGGCTGCCAGAAAAAAAAACCCCAATAGCAAAGGAAAAATAAATCAATTTTTCCAAACTTTAAAATACAATATCTCCGTAACGTTGATCCGCAGGGCGATAATTTTTGCATTTTGATTTATGTTAGGAATAGGCCTAAAATACTAACCACATTTCATCTCTGGCTGCCAGAAAAAAAAGACGCAATAGCAAAGGAAAATAAATCAATTTTTCCAAACTTTAAAATTCAATATCTCCGTAACGTTGATCCGCAGGGCGATAATTTTTTCATTTTGATTTATGTTAGGAATAGGCCTAAAATAATAACCACATTTCATCTCTGGCTGCCAGAAAAAAAAAAGACGCCAACCTTCATACTAGGATTACTCATAGCCCTTTACGCTCTGAGACTCAAAACAAAAAAAGCCTTTCACGCGCCGAAAGTCTTTGGGTATAATGTGACTCTCCCGAACACTGCCAAAGGTGTTACAAATCATACGGTCGGTCACTATTAAGCGGACAAAATTTGTTAAAAAAGGGTCATAATAAGCCATATGTCACTGTAGCCGAAGTCATTATATGCGACTTAGTTATATAATTTATATGAAAAACCAAACTTCACTGTGCAAAACACGTCATAATGTGCGGTTGGTCAATAAAAGCGGAGTCATAATAATCGGATTCTACTGTATAGGAAAGAAACCTTAATTTTGTCGCATTTGAATTAACATAACTTCTTTTCACACATCACAAAATACTGCGTTAATCTCAGGTAGTTTCCACATCGTTAAGGGTGCTACCACACCAATGGGATCGACGGACAAACCAAACAGTCGACGTCGATCGATAGCTTTACTATGCCAAAAAACAATGCATAGTACAAGCCCATTTATAATGACTATAAAAATCTTTAATCATATTCCACCTTACAAATACCTATATAAAAAATTTGTAAACTTACTGAAATTATTTTTAGTAAATAAATCATATTATAATCTAAACGAATTTTTTAACGATAAAAAAACATTGACATAATACAATATAAAATTAAACATTAATATTTAAATAAAAATAATAAATAATACCTAATATGACTACATATAAATAACAAAAATAACATTACTACAAGATTATCAAATTAAAGGTTAATTAAATATAAATAGTGAAGTCTTAATAAATATTAATTCAAATATATTATTGACTTAAAAATAAAATCAGTAAAAATAATACATTTTTTTATTTAATCTAGCCACAATATTTAATTAACAACTCTCACTTGTACTTTTGTTTAATCGCGAATTAAAGGTTTTGATTTTTATTTAAAATCCAAGATGAAGTAAAAACCAAGGGAATCCTACTCTTTCATTGCCATACCTAAACTAGGTTCATAATTTAACATGTTACTATTATATAAACTCCAATTTAATTGTAACTCTGTACCTACCACCTAGAAGTCGTCGTGGCGCCGTGGTTACTGTGTGTATCTTACGATATCACAGGTTAAGCAACGTTCGGCGCGGTCGGTACTTGGATGGGTGACCGCCAACCATTCGTTTCTCACGGCGACTTCCGTGCTTCGGAGGGCACGTTAAGCTGTCGGTCCCGGGTGCTGTATACTTGTATACAGTAGTCGTTAGGGTTTGTCAGAAGCCATATCGGCACCCTGAAAATTCTGACATCCACCACCCAGCACTGGGCCAGCCCGGTGGATTATGTCCTAAACCTCCTCGTCATCCAGAGGAGAGACTGAGGGCCCTGCAGTGGGCCCATTACACGGAGTTGTGATGATGATGATGATGATGATGACTTACCACCTGTATTATTATGGAAAGCAATAAATAAATAAATAAGCGTGAATTAGGTTGAGTTAGAATAAACGATCAGTTTTCTTTTTTTTTATTTGATTAGTTAGGTTTCTACGGGTGAGTATGTGTCCGGGATATATAACTATTATTACTGAAATAAATGATTAATATTACTGAAAATCCGCTCGACGTTAATTGATTAGTGAGGTAGCATCCTAAAGCTGGTTTATCCGACGCCTTATCTGTTAAACAATGTTGTTGTTATTAATCAGAAAAGTGACATTTCAGATGTGCCAATATCGATGTCCATAATTTAAATATCTTAATATATGGCATTTTTTGAACTCACTGGGTAAATTTTTCCGAATTTTAACAACGTTAATTTAGACAAGCCCCCAAAAAAGTGCACCATAATAATTGAAAATATGTTTTTTTCACTCCATTATTATTTTATGTTACTATTCTATTCTTGAAAGTAAATAAATTAGATAAACTTTTGTATATGTTAAAGATACTCAGAAGTATTTATAGTAAAACGACATGCCATCTTTTTATTAAAATAATTGAGCAATTTCTCTATTTGCACAAGTAATGGTGTTGAATAAATGCGCAGAATATCTTTTTTAACAAACTTGACTTAAATATCGTAGATTACAATTTGATTTTTATTTATAATCTACAATAGAGGTCTAAAGCTACGTTAGCCATTCTTAAATTCCCTCCTACCTTCTGCAATAGTACAATACCACCTTAAATCATAAGAGAAAGGTTTTGTCCAAAGAGTAATAACAATAATAAGAAGTCCGGACCATGGTCCAGCTCTGCCCTAATAGATATTGTATGAGATCGGACGCCAGCCGCCGCGCTATAATTCTTGTTAGGGCCCAATAGAAACAAAGATAATACGGCTTGGAGATATTGGCGGGAATCTACTTAGAAATTTTGCTATATAGGGTGCTCTATGCAGGTAAAATTTACTATAAAAATCAGAAATTTTAGTATTTTTTTTATTTGTTTTTTTTTTAAGACAGTCACACCAACTAAATGGCCCCAAAGTAAGCATAGCTTGTGTTATGGGATACCATGTAGCGAACTAGGGGGGGACCAAGAATATAAATACATAAATAGATAAACACCAAGACGGGGACCTTTTTTTTTCTTGTTCCGTGCGGGAATCGAATCCGCAACCACTGGCGTCTGAGGCAGAAAGGTTTACCCTATCGCCAAAATGATTTATAATATACATTTGTTTGCGTTATTCAAAATTGTTTTAACTATGATTACGAAAGAAAGAAAAATAAACGTTGTAAGAAATACCTCATTACGGATTAACTACCACTATGGCCTGAGACGCCATGGCAGTAATTGCAAATTTTACGAACTACCATACAATCAAAACATTTGTGTGTAACAACAAAATTATTTGTTTGCATTTGTCTGGATGTATTATATAAAAAAATATAACACGAAAACAATACAGTAAACAAACCTTAAGATTCTAGGGTCAAGCAAAACAAAATATAAAGAAAAAGGTAATCATGCCCTGCTTTTCACAATCAAATCAATTTAAAATGGACTTTTCAACGAAACAAACCAAAAATATCTACTTACAATAAATCCCTCAGCAGCATTTACCGAGCACCCTGTACCCACCAATAATTCCCATGAATGTTGCATGACGTTTTCTCGCGTCGGTATTATTTACCGCACCCCAGATCATAAAGCTGTCTGCAATGAAGACAAACTGTGCTTGGACATCTTGCTCCACTTGCCACTGGGTTTTTTGCTTGACCCCCTGTTCGGGAAACACCCTGTATATGTTATTGCTGTTGTCAGTTTGCCTGAGGTTATTTCCATATGATCTTGTATAATCAAATTGTTTTATGTTCTGGTTAAAATATAAAGTTGTTACATTATAATTGGTACAAAATAATTGTCAATATGATATTTACATTTGAAGGCAAATTTACCTCCTTGTAATTGCCTGGAAGTGTTTTAAAACTTTTGGTTAGTCCATGGTTGGAACGCCAAAGTTAATAAATAAACTAAGGCCCAGCTTAAACACAAAAAAAAGTAATTAACAAATGTCTTATAAGAATAGTTTATCCGTCTTGTTTCTGATTTCTCTTGTTTCTCGTAGTAGGTAGGTCCCTAGAAACTAATTTTATTTCTAAGATAGCCCGTAACCATAAACGACTAAATGTTTTTTTTAAAAACATCGTATACAATTATACGTTTGTACAAAAAAAGCTGTCAACTTATATTATCAGAAAAATGTTAGTAAAATAAATGAACGTATCGATAATTTAAATAAATTTCACATTCAGACACCGTTACAAAACAACCCAGACTCGTACCACGAGGATTAACATTCAACCCAAAATAAAACACAAATGAAAATTTGAAAAAAGGAACCAAATAAAGCTCAGTTTACAAGCAAATACTTTCTCGTAAATTAGACAATCAGAAAGAAAATTGAAAATAAATGAAATCTCCGTGCAGTAGAGGGCGACACGTGCGAACAACTGTCATGAAGCTGTATGCAAATTGTGATGAGTGGATTTGCATGTGACTTCATGGTTTATTACTATTTTTTTTGGGACTGTGTAAGCCCTGTGTATTAGCTTTTTAAACTTTTGTATTGCATAAAAGACATGCAAAGAATTTGTTAGAATGAAAATTACGATTACTATTTAAAAATAATATCGGCTTACATTTACACAGTTTGCTAATTTGCTAATTACTACTTGGTACCTATTTAACAGATTCCTTGATCACCATAATAATCAATCTGTACAGCATTCATGAGGTTGTAGCACTACATTAATTATTTAATCATTATTAAGAATTACGAAAATTTACTAATCGTGATCCAATTATTTTGGGGCGTTTTTGGTGCTATTTTTTTCCTTGGCCGCTCTGAGCTTACTGAATGTAAAACCCGCTAAAACCGTAAAAACCACTCGTTTATTTGTATGAGTTGTTTTATTTTTAGGTGCAGAATAATGAAGTAAGTTCATTATCAAAGGACTTGGCTGTAGCCTATTACATGTTCAGTATTTATTTTTTATTTCTCCAAAAAACTATTTCATCTGAAAACCGTGTTCGCAAATACCATTTAAGTTTAATTAATAATGAAACACGAAATCAAATAAAAACTAAATAAAAAAAGTCGTAAAACCCAAACCAAAATGAAAGCAAACTAATTATTGCTTTTTAAGAAAAAGTGAAGCGCCTTCAAAAAACCAACCCACTAAAAATGTTTCAATAATTTTTATAAACGCCATCCTATTTCTGTTTCTATTCCATCCATATTACGACTCCGTATAGTAAATTTCCGCCAAAAATTAATTAACACTAATTAATGTAATAAGAACATTAATAATTTATCTGGGTAGGTATACACATAGTTTTTGAAGTCATTTTCATTTTGGTTTGGGTTTTATGACTTTTTTTATTTCATACTTTTTAGTGTTAGGTTTTTGTTTTGGGCTAGTAATTACTTTTTCCATAGTCAGTTAGGTTCTACATTTATAGATATTAGTGATAGTTTTTTAGTGATAAGTTTTGGGCCTGTTCTGGTATCCGTAACTACCTACTACTTCTGGTAATGTAATGTTTTGGTACTGTAAAACCATGACTTTGACCTTCCTACTATTATACGTTTTGCCTGCAGGCCTAGGTAGAAAACTAGAGAGAAGGATGCTTTAAGAAATCAAAGAAGAGGAATAAAATCCCAACGAAAAAAAACCACGACTTGATGGAGCAAGAGATGGTCTTGTCTAAGTGTCGCCAGCAAGCTGCTCGTGTTGCAGAAACTGACAAACGAAGAGATTCGCTTAAAAAATCTTTGTGCTAACAGTCAGCTAAGAACTTATCCAAAACTTCACAATCTTCTCAATCACAAAAAAATCTATCACGAATATCTACAAATATGGAAACTAACTTACTATGAAAAGACTAAAAGCTAGCCCAAAATTAAAAGTAAGTAAATGAAAAACAAACTGATACCTTCCGTTTTGAAGTCACTTCATACCAAAAGATTTTCCTAAATGGGACAAATATCCTTTTAAAAACCGCATCCAAATCGGTTCAGCCAAACGCGAGAAAATCGCGGACAAACATACATACTTACAGGTCAAACTGAGAACCTACTTTTTTGGACTCTGTTAAAAAGAACTTACCAGTTTACAAATAATAAATTACAGTTGAAATACACGTCAATAATATTTACACTCCAAACACCACAAATAGAAGCAACAGCATAAAATACAAAGAAGCACAAAGGGCCATCTGTCTCCATTCAACTGGATCCAGACCCGAGACCGACACTTCAACAGACCGATCACTACTCACATTGAATATTTATAAGATCTACAAAAGAACCCTCCTATACTGTAATTGATCTCTAAATCTGCTACAAATTTTAAGGGCTAATCCGGACAACACACAACATATTAAATTTCGCCAAATCAATTATCCAAAAACAAGGAAAATTTTGTATAATATTTTAACAAAAGTCTCCAGTTTCGAAAAATAAAAACGTACATACGACACTGCTTTTAAAACAAGGCACTCGTTTGAATTTTTTATTGTATAATTGCTAATTTGCTTCATCTCCCTTTCCCGTTTTTATCCTGTTTTTTTTCTTTTTAATATTCCCTTTTTAAGCGTATTGTTATAAAATTCTGGATTATCTCTCCTTTTTACCTGATGGGGTATTATCGTTTTTTTGCTTCCGTTTCATCATTAGAATATGCTCTAATTATTTCTCTTGAATAAATGAAATGGGCTTGGACATTTTTTTGAGTATCATTCAGTTGTTTTGAAAGTGCTTTGTGTTGAACAACATCGTGGACATCTTTTTTATGTGAAATTCTGTTAAAAATTCTATAAAGTAATTTAAGTGAGCTTTGGGATCTAAAAATCTGTTTCTATGACCTACTGTTTAAGCTGAAGTAATTGAATTAATAGCAGCGTAGTATTTTAATCACAAATTTGATCTGTTTTGTAATAAATTCATTGGTATATTTCTATTTCCCAATCATATCAATCATCAATTTCAAAGCAAACACCAAATGAAAATCATAACAAATTCACTAAAACCTTTATCACCACACACCATCACAACCGGACATCAAACCCTAATCCATCACCGTAGACTCAAAACTATGACATACCATTTGAGCCCTGAATGTCAACCGAGATGTATCACTTGTCCCCTCACTAAGGGCCAAGGGTCTTTGTAATGCGAGACCTGCGTCTTCACAATTACTTGCCCTTACATTTACACTCAATATTGCTTTAAGAAGAGTACAATAGATATGCCTGATATAGGATGTCTGGAAGTGACTTACATCAAGTGACTGCTGGTTTATCCAAATTCGTACTCAGAAGTTAACATAAACTCCGTCTCTCAAGTGAAAAAGAAGCACATGCCTGGCAAAGTTTTATTTCTTGACAGTAAATCATAGTTAAAAATGAAAATTAGTATGCCGTTGATCATATTTTCAAGTTGCTAGAAATTTCAATAAAACACACGTAGAACTAGAATTAATATCAAACTAAATCAGTTATAAATCGACTTAAACAAATGAGATTTATTAAAATAAAATTATTATTTTTATTATTTGAAAGTGGTGAATTAAAAGTGACGCTATTTATAATTTATCTGTCGATTGTAACAAAAATGTTGTCAATCTATGATGGAAAATTTTTTTTAGATATAGAATATTATATTTACCATGTTTGACATTGGATGGAAAATTATTTTTCATACTCGAATGTAATAACATACCTAAACAGTTAAACCTGCAGATTTAATATTTTAGATCCTTATAAATGGGAACTGACAATCTCTTCCAGGCATTTCCAGACATTTTCGTTGCAAACACAAAAAGCACCCTTAAAGAGCTTTCTGATTTATCGCGTGTTGATTCAATCATAGATTCCCTTTTTAAAATTCGATGTTTGAAAACCAATTTAGAATTATGAGGATCGACGCAATTTATTATTTTTTTCTTTATTGGCTTTGCTCGTTTGATATCTCTGATCTAAAGAATGAACATCATAAACATTGCCTGTGATATATTCGTAATAGAAGGAAGAATGCGTATTTGCATTGTATGTAATAATGCTGATTTATCAAAATGAGTTTCCTTATCTGTTGTCTCTTGAGACTGAAAATTTTAAAAATATTTTTTTCGAGTTAGGAATACATAGAAAATATAAATACATTTATTGATAACACATTAACTATTACTTTCAATATAATGAAAGAAACCCAAAGGTTAGCAACAAAATTGATATATGTGAACAGTTTTTCAAGAAGATAAGTTCGAATATTTCGAAGTATTTCGAAGAATTTCGAAGTTTCGAATTCTTCTACGCTGGACTGGGAGCGAAAGAAAAACATAGAATGTGCCAGCTGCTTCTTTTCCCGGGCATACTGTAAAAGTCAGTTAAGGGACGGAGGTTTCATTGGATTTTTTTTGCGGGCGAGGCTGACCCCCTATCACTGCAATGAGACTATCTGTATGGAGGTATTATCTCCATCATAGTAATACCTCCAAATTTGTCAAACGTGACATCAGCTGGTTTTATAGCCTCTGGTGTTCTGCCTACCCCATTCGGCATATATGCGTGAAGTTATGTATGTATGTATAAGTTCAAAACTCCAAAATCATTACGGTGGGACCAAGGCCAGATAAGACCATTGGCTACCTTAGATTATACTACAATTAAAACTACAATGATTACAAAGGTGAACGTTCATAGTTTTATTCAAATTGACACGAAACGTTCCTATAGCTATAATTTCAGAAGTATTTGCTTACATTACTTTAAAATAATAAATATTTTGTGTCCAAAAACGAATTTGAAAATTCTAACTCATTTCATTTCCCAGATTTTCAATACGATTCAAAGCCTGGGGTTAGTAAGCTGAAACCCGCGGTTTGTTCCTGACTTCAAGTTAATGTATTCTGGTATTGTTTATAGCAGACAGTTGGATTAGTGAAGTTGGCATCAGGTTGCTAGTGGTTGGAGATTGCTTTCTGTTTTGTTATGTAAAGCTTATGAGATAAGCCGCGGTTTGATGTTAAATGATTGTAATTTGATTATTGGTAGAGTTTTAGATAGAGGAAATTTATGCTCGGAAATTTTAAATTTCCGTAACATATTAGAAGAATACATTAGTAATAAAAATGTATGGAAGACAACACTTATTTTATTAACTAAGCTTGCATAAATTAAAAGAATAAGCAACTGCATAATCAACACTGTTTATAATTTCATTCATTCGTTCAGTAGACAACATTAGATAGCTCCGTATATTTAATTATTGTTTCACTAGTAAAAGTTTCCAATCTTAACTTACTATAGTAAAAAAACATCCGCGAGTGCATTATCTTCATTGTTCATATTGGCAGTGCTATAAATACAGTGGTCATACGATAATTTCAAGTATACAGCAATCACCAGTGCCACTTTTGAAACGCAAAGAGGGTGTTTTTGCATTTTTATATTATAGTTTGCTGGTAGTGAAGACTTGGACGGAGAGAGATCCGGTAATTTGCATTGTTTGTATTAAGTTAGAGGTTAACTGCCAAGCTGACTTGCAAGTGACATTTAACATCTCTATTTGAAAGTGACAGTGACACTTTGTACCATTCCTTCAATCAAACGGGCTTCATATTAGGCTGCGTTCAGTATTCACACTTTATTTAATTTTGTGTCATACGTATCAATCCGGCAGCGCTTCAATATCATCGCAGCGGTGTTGCCGACTTGGATTATTTTATTCAAGAAAGTATAAATTTGTTTTATTTTTACATACTTCTTAGATATGGAGTATACTTGCTGCAGTAAATCATTTAATGCCAGAGATAGCAAAAAGAATATATTAACTTGTGCTTATTGTAAGAACCTGTATCACTCAGCCTGTATTCTTCCGAATAAAAAGGATTGGACACCTGACGCAGAATTCAAGTCTACATGGCTTTGCCCATCGTGTGTACACACTGGACCCCGCGATAACAAGGATGACACGCCTATTCGGACCACTTCTAAGTCACGAACAGCTGTGGAGATGGCAAATGTACCATCTAAACCCTCAAAGGCCCAGCCTAAAACTAAAGAAATTATTCGTCCAGTGGAGATGGAGGTTGTCCCATTAGATCAAGTTAGATCAATAATTCGCGAAGAGTTAAAACTAGCTGTAGCTGGGTTTGAAATATCTTTGAACAAATTAAATGATGAGTTCTCTAATCTGAGCCAATCGGTAAAATTTTTGAGTGATAAATATGATAACGTGGTCAAACGAGTGGATACAATATCTAATGAGCTTAAATCTTTGACTGATTATAAAACATGCTTAGCGGAAGTTACTTCAAAGATGAAAATAATCCAAAATGACCTTAATCAAAAAGACCAATGGGTGAGGCGTTCTAACGTTGAAATTGTGGGATTGCCAGAATCTAGAGGTGAAAATCTACTGGAATGTCTGTCTAAATTGGCTAACATAGGTGGCGTAAAACTTAACTGTCAGACTGATGTCGATTTTGTCACACGTGTTGCCCCCAAGGATAAAAACACCAAGAAGCCAAAAACAATAGTCGTGCGATTCACATCTAGATATAGGAAGGATGATTTTCTAGCAAAAATGCGGGCACTTAAGGATCTTAAGGCTTCAGATATTGGCCTAGTCAAAACTGATAGGATTTACTTCAACGATCACCTTACAAAGATAAATAAACTGCTGCTTCAAAATACGAAGAAAGTGGCAATGGGCAAATTGTATAAGTACGTCTGGGTGCGTAATTGCTCTATCATGGTTCGAAAAAACGATACGAGTCCAGTAATAAATATAGGCAGCGAGGAGGATTTAAAAAAAATTATTTAGGTGTCACGTCATATTACTGTACAATTGTAATTAAGGATACTTCTACTTTTAGATGGCATAATTTTTATTTTCAAAAGATTTTTTTAATTGTAAGTCATTTTGATAAACTTTTTTACTGTTTTAGATTATTGCTAGAGCTTAAATTTGTCATTTGCGGGCTGTTTTCAATATTTTTTATTTTAGTTTTAATTATTTTTGTTGATTTTTCTTGCTGTATTGTGTTATTTCTGGAGCTTTTTGTCAGTTGTGGGTTGTTTTTAAAAGCATATATTTTAATTTTATTTAAAATGGTTCATTTCTGTTATTTAATTTTAATTTTTCTATTGTTGACATTTACCAGTTGTGGATTGCCTGTCAATTTTGATCGTTCAGTTTCAAATAATAAGTTTCATAGTGATTATTTTTACAATGCATAACATAATGGTCTACTACCAAAATGTTCGTGGCCTTCGGACAAAAACTGGTACATTTTTCAAAAATATATTAAACTCCGACTATGATGTTGTTTGTCTTTCTGAAACTTGGTTGTTACCGGGAATATTTGATTCCGAATTGTTTGATGATCGATTTTCGGTGTATCGTTGTGATAGAGATTATGAATCCAGAAACGATAGTAGAGGCGGAGGAGTTTTGATTGCAGTCCGTAAAGGCACCGCAGTAACAGAAGTATCTTCAACATGTTCTAGTGCCTCTTCGTCTGGCGACGTTCTCTCTGTTAGATTTGTTACTGGCAGCGGAATAAATATTAAGTCATGCCGTTTATTTTGCTGCTACTTTCCTCAGTGCAATACACAGTTAGACGCCGAAATAGATTTTTTTGATAAGGTTTCCGAGTCCTACCTTAAAAACCCTGAAGACAAATATATTGTTTTGGGTGATTTTAATGTAAAAGATGCTTGTTGGACAGCTAACCACGGCGATGATGCCTGTCAATTGAGTGCAAGTATTAATAGTCCTCTGGTATCATCCTTATCAAATTTTTTGTCTTTTAACAATTTTGATCAGTACAACTCGATTCCTAATATAAATAATCGACAGCTCGATCTTGTAATATCAAATTGCCCTTGTATTGTTGTTAAATCTATCCATCCCCTGATTGTGGAGGATTTTCATCATCCTGCTTTAGAAATCACAATAAACGGTTTAGAAAACAATGTTTTAAAGGGTCCGCCTCGTCTTGTCCGCTTATTTAATAACTGTGATTACACTATTATTAATGAAGCTTTATCAAAAATTGATTGGAACTGCATGTCCGATGGCTGCGTGGAGTCAGCTGTTGACTCTTTTTATAATATTTTGAACACGATAATTTCGGACTATATCCCATCGAAAATAGTACATAATCAACGTAAATATCCTGTTTGGTTCTCAAGTGCTTTAATTAAAGTGATAAAGGAGAAACTAAAATTCCACCGCAAGTGGAAATGCTACCAGCAACTTCGTGACTACCAAACATTTTGTAAATTACGGGATAGACAGAAACGTGTTGAATCTAAATGCTACGAGTCGTTTGTTGAAAGGGCTGAAAGAGGTATATCTAAATGTAGTAAATTATTTTGGACTTACATTAAATCGAAAAAATCATCAAACGATTTACCAGATACACTGAAATATAATGGAACATCTTCTTCTGACGGTGAAGAAATTTGTAGCATGTTCAACGCTCATTTTAATGGGGCTTTTAATTTGGAAACAGAAACGGTTATTCCAGTTACTAAAGAATATCATAATTCGGTTAACTTATCGTTCTTACACTTTCCTGAACATACTGTTCGTAAATATCTCATGAATCTAGACGTAACAAAAGGTGCTGGCCCCGATGGCATTCCTCCAATTTTTTTCCGTAATTGCTGCGAGCAACTGTATTTACCTCTTCACAAACTGTTTCAGTTATCGTTACGACAAGGAGTAATGCCTAAAACATGGAAACGTTCTTATGTAGTACCTATTTTTAAAAGTGGAGATAAGCATAATATTATTAATTATCGTCCTATATCAAAACTGAGTGTTGTTCCGAAAATGTTCGAACGTATTGTTTACGATTTGGTATTTCCATTATTGAGACCTTTTATAATTGATCAGCAACATGGTTTTCTGAGCAGAAGATCGACGGAAACCAACTTGTGTGAATTTTTAGATTACGTTGCAAGAGCTATGGGTGACGGTTATCAAGTGGATGTCGTGTATACCGACTACTCCAAGGCGTTTGATAAGATTAATCATGCAATTTTATCAAAAAAGCTCTCGGAGGCCGGTATACATGGTGATTTGCTACGTTGGCTACAATCGTATCTAAGAGATCGAACTCAATCTGTAACTGTCAAGGGCTTTTGCTCAACTTTTACTCTTGTCCCTTCTGGTGTGCCACAAGGGTCACATCTGGGTCCATTGCTCTTTAATTTGTTCATAAATGATGTTAATAGAATCTTTAAACATTCCAATTGTCTGCTTTATGCTGATGACAAAAAAATATTTAAAATTATTAATAAACCTTCCGATTGTACAGATCTTCAGGAAGATTTGAATTCTTTACATTCCTACTGTCATGACAATAAACTTTTTTTAAACGTTGAAAAGTGTAATATAATATCTTTCTCGAGAAAAAAGAAACCGATTCACTATAGTTATACTTTCAACGGGGTCACTATTAAAAGAGTTGATGTAGTAAGAGACCTAGGCGTGTATATAGATGCGAAACTACTGTTTAATACTCATGTAGAAACAATCGTAAAAAGAGCTTATCGTATGTTAGGGTTTATTCTTAGAGTATCCAAAGACTTCAAGCATTTTTCAACCCTAATAATTCTATATAATTCTTACGTCAGATCAATTTTGGAATATGCCTCGGTTGCTTGGAATCCCAATTATGCCATATACATCAACCAGATTGAAAAAGTTCAAAATAAATTCAATAAACACTTGGAATATCGAGCTTCTTTGCAAAATCTACCAGTTCCAAAACAACTCATGGCTTTGAAAGTTAGAAGAATTAACCGTGATCAATTGTTTTTATATAAAATATTGAATGGTCACATTGACAGTCCATATTTACTGAGCAAAATTAAATTTCGATGTCCACGTCTTACTGCTCGGCATTATAAATTATTTGAACCACCCACAACTCGTACAAACTATGCTTTAAACTCATTTATTTGTCGCTCTATGAAATTGTATAATAAGTTTTTCTCCAGTATAGATTTATTTGATATGTCAATCTCCAAGTTTAGATCAGCCATTGTTAAAGTAGGGACTACATAGTTTATAACACTGTAAAATATTAACAGCTGTAATGTGCTTCTTATTTTCAGAAAATTTGTTCTCTTTTTTTCAAAATTATTATTTTTTTTTTTTAATGTGTTTAATTAGATTAATATATATACCATGTCTATTAAATGTATAACCTATCAGTGGAAACTTTGTTGGCTTAAGTTTTTTTTTATATTGTAATTAATTTAAATTGTAAATTGTGCTGTTTGTTTCCCAAATAAAGTAAAATAAAAAATAAAATAAAAATAAAACACTTATAATACAACTGCATTCAAAGATTTTCGAAAATTCGCTCGCTTCACCTGGTAATCGAACTGACTAAAATCTTTAAAAATGACACTCTATAATTTTATTGCATCGATCGTTAGGTTCAAACACAATAATGGAATCTCTCTAACAAATTATAGATAGATAGATAGAAAAAATAAAAAAAATAGAAAGTATAGATATATTTCATTTTCTTACAATTATTTGTAATTTAGTCGTATACAATCAAGTAGTCTTTCTCAGACAGTCATCTGTTTCTAAATCACTAACAATAACTTCAAGATCAAAGCCGTTTCGAAAATTTTGAATACGGCTTTGTGTCCATTACACTATAGCTTTAAGTAAAATGTCAAACTTAGGTGGTTGTCAGAATAATAAACAGCTTCTATCGACAACTTACCTCTTACACAAATTGCCAATAATTTTACCCTTACTTGGTTTGTTACCAGTTGGTGCGCTGTCTTATAAAAAAAATATAACGTAATTACATACTGAAATCCTCAGAATTCTACTTTATTACTTTAGGCTGTCGTCGTGGAGCCGCGGTTGCTGTGTATATCAAATGATATCACAGGTTAAGCAACGTTCGGCGCGGTCGGTACTTGGATGGGTGACCGCCGACTATTCATTTCTCACGGCGACTTCCATGCTTCGGAGGGCACGTTTAGCAGTTGGTCCCGGGTGCTGTATTCTTGTAAACAGTAGTCGTTAGGGTTTGTCAGAAGCCATTTTCGGCGCCCTGGAAATTCTGACTTCCACCACCCAGCACTGGGCCAGCTTGGTGGATTATGGCCTATACATCCTCGTCACCCAGGGGAAGGACTCAAACCCTGCAGTGGGCTCATTACAAAGAGTCGTGATGATGATGATGATAAGTTATTTTATCTCACTACAAAATATATCCATTTGTTATCTATCTTTGCAAAGGTACATTTTTGGAACAGTATAATGTATCATCAGTACAGCAACGGGACGTGTTGTAAAACAGATAAGATGATATTTATTTAATTTCATTAGTATTTATATAGTATCGAAACTAACTATTCTAAGTGACATCCTGTGTATTCAAATGCTAACAAGCTATTCATTTATTATAAAGTACTAATGATCCTCAGATCATACTGCTCATTGGCTGTATTCACGTTCATATTATTTGTAGTGCCATAGTAACTATGTGTTAGCCTAATTATGTTAGTACTACTTAAATAAATGAAAAATGTGATAAATCAAAATTACCCGACCAGGATTCGAACCTGGGACCTCTCGTTTGCCGGACGAGTGCTCTTTCACTGAGCTACCGGGGCCTGGCGGTACGCCTCGAAATTACTTTCCACATTTTTTTTGTTTTTACGTTATATTGCTAACGTAACTCCATCTTATGGTATAGCTTTGCAGCTAAGACCATTAAAGACCGTCCGGCAAACGAGAGGTCCCAGGTTCGAATCCTGGTCGGGTTATTTTTTATTTATCACATTTGTCATTTATTTAAGAATAATTGAGCATTTTAAATGCAAAAACTTAAAAAAAAATGATGTGTTACTACTTTAACCAGATAAAAATTATTCCACAAATAAACAAAATATCAGTTGAGAACGACCCCAATTCAAAACGCGACATGGTCAAAAGGACGAATGGCGACAGTCTACAAGATGGTAAATAATTAATTTGACTAATGGAATCGTTTGTAACGTTTGCCCGTAACGTTTTGATATTTGTCACAATGCTGAATTCTGTGAGATTCCTTCTGTTTTGGGAATGATTGTATCCTTTGAATAGTTTGTGGGATATTACGAAATTTCAAAGGGTTTAAGGTTCATTATTTTAATTGCTTCATTTTGTATTTGTTAATAAGGGTTGTTTAGAGCAAAGCAAAATCTATTTTTAATATATTTTTTACACAGTGAATTTAATGTATTCAATAACTGACTTTTAATGAGTTCATATTTGTTTATTTAGTTTATAAAATTTGGAAAACTTAGCATAAATCATCTTCCACGCTTGACTGCAGGGCTAGCATGCAGTCGAATCGACAAGATAAATATTATTTTGTTATTTTATCCTATTATGTAAGCTAATATGCGCACCATAATAGATAGATTACTCGAATTGATACCATGATTAAGACCACAGAACCAAATATGTCATAATCTTAATAAATTACATACACTAAATACCATATTCTAAGAAAATATCGATAAAAGGCCCGATTTATCGTTGTCGACGGTAGCATGCTAGCCCCGCAGAAGGAAAAACATAAAATGTGCCAGCTGCTTCTCTTCCCGGGCAAACTATAAAAGTCAGTTAAGGGACAGAGGTTTTAATGGCGTTTTTGCGGTCGATAGGCTGACCACCTGTCATTACAATAGCTTCTTTCCATCACAATAATACCTCCAAATTTGTCAAACGTGACATCAGATGGTTTCATAGCCTCTGGTATTCTGCCTACCCCATTAGTGATACAGGCGTGAAGTTATGTATGATAAATCAATAAAAACACACATCTATAGGGTATCCAATCTTGCCAAACTCGGCTTACTCAATAGTAAATTCAAACTCAATAAGTGACAAGAAACTGAACAACTATCACATTATCTTACTAATATTATAAATGTGAAAGTTTGGATGTATCGATGTCTGGACGTATGAATGTTTGTTCCTCAATCACGGCAAAACGGCTCAACGGATTTGTATGAAATTTAGCATTGTGATAGTGTACAGTCTGGGGTATCATATTAACTTGAAGTCAGTTTTCATCCCGATATTCCGACGCTATTCAAAATTGCATGGGTAAAGAAATAGCTAGTAAAATATTAAAAGATTAATTTAAAGCCAGGCAATCCTATTTTTAAGTAAAACTACTTTTTAACCGGATTAATCGCGTATAATTCTCGACGACATCGGGGTTTGCAAAGACATCGAAACTCGACGTTTCGGAGTCTTTGCAAACCCCGTGGTCACGAGCGAGTAGTTTTATTTAAATTATGAATCGTGAAAATTTAAGACAATCCTATTTTTCTTGTATACACAATTCATGTTTTACCACTGAATTAAAGCTATCGAAATGTAATGTTAGGAAAATATTAATATAAATTAACGACGCATTTATAATTTAACTAGCTGCTGCCCGCGACGTCGTCTGCGTGAACGCTATGCAGCACCAAACGCACCTACGATTATAACACTGCTAGCGTGATAATAAGTAGCCTATATGTTGACCCGACTTCTTAACTATCTTCATGCCAAATTTGAAGTAAATCCATGCAGTACTTTTTGAGTTTATCCTGGAAAGACAAACAGACAAACAGACAAACAGACAAAAATTCTAAAAACTATATTTTTTGTTTCTGTTTCGATTGTAGATCATACCCCAAGTATTCTTTTAAAAAAATATTCAATGTACAGTTTTGACTTTCCTACCATTTTATTATATGTATAGATAAGTTTTTTATTTGTATCGTAAACAAGCATACTCTAATTTTCTTCTAATATACACTTATAAATCAAACCAATAAAATTGAATAGGTTTTCATAAGACCATTTCTTTCAAATGAAAAAGCATTCCAATGAAAGTGCGCAATAACACTGTTCATGCTATTTAATTGTACAATAAAATTCTATTGAAATTTACTCGAAAATCGCTTCAATAAATCGCGTCAGTCATCGACTGCTGTTTTGAAATTCGGGAAAATTTGCAATTCGTGTTGACGCACTTAGATACGGTTGAAATGATTGGTGACACATGGATGTGTAGATCATGGATATTGTATCTTTGTTTTTGTTGTTCTTGTTGTAAACATTTCATTTTTAAAACGAAGACTTTTGTGGAATACAATTTAATGAAATAATACTATTGACTACTATACTGTATTGAGTACTGATTAATTGAATAAAGAATTTGATTAAAATGATAGCAATATTTCACAAGGTAAGAAAGTACCGTCGTATTTGCTTTTAAAAATATATTAAGACATACTCGCAATTTAGAAAAGTAGGTATGTTTTGGTAAGTATTTTATTCAAAACTAAATTACACAACCAAATACGTTTTTTTGTTATTTCTAGCCATAGAAAAAAATTATATTATATTCAAACTCAAATATTCTTTATTTCGTAAGTATTTAAATACATTTGAAATAAGTCAAACAATTAACAAACTGAACTGAATTTACCACCACTTTGGAAAGTCGATCTGTTGAGAAGAAGTGGCAAGAAACTCCACGGCAAACATCTTTTTAAAAAGAAGAACAAAAAATACACAATAACAATTTACAGCCAGCGAATCCCATCTTCTTGCATCCGGATATCTTATAGTAAACCTTTTCACATAACACATCCTTAAATCTATCTAAGGGCTAATCTTTAATATCTTGGAATTTTATTATAAAACAAAGCATACACATTGACCCATGAACGAGTTTGTCATCTTCTGGAGTCTGCTATTATATTTATACATTAATTGACAGCAACTGCTAACATTCAGCTCAACAAACTCCACGCCAGTGTGTTTTCAAAACATCTTGAAGTCGCACTATAGGCTCTTAAAGCATGTTGCCATAACAATAAACTGCTAGGGCAAGGGATTGCGCATTTACATACATATAGTCGAAAATTCAAACATTTGACAGTTCCGTTAGTTTCCATTGTTATCCATAGGGTACCTTCAGAAGAAGCCTCTTTGATGAATGGCCAAAGATGGTAATCTTAGCAACCCTGGCTGTTTATCAGTTGATATTGATTGCTATTATTAATTAGCCATTGTTGTAATGGACGATGTTTGGAAGTACGAATGTCTAGACGTATGAAAAGCCTTTTAGGGAAATGGAACTATCATTGTTTGAAGTATTTATCTAAGCAGATTGAAGAAGTTATATTACTTTGTTATATTCTGAATGTTTTAGTAAAATATAATTCATTGTTATAGAAAGAGAATTACGTGAAGAGGATCTCTACTATTAGACTTAAAGTTATCCTATTTACTCAACTTGATGTACACACTGTTAAAAAATACAATGATACATTTTAATCTCTCTAAGATCAATGTCTTACTTGTCCATGTATGTAAGAGGGTTACGTATGACTGGAAAGTGGCAGAAAAGTTGCATGGAGTTTTCTCGGTTACAGATTTTTTGCAGACGTTATGTCATGTAGGCCTAGATTAGAGGATACTGTAGTTGAGATCATATTACTATTCATGTTATGTTTTAAGTGGCTTAAAAGTGACTTCTTAATTGAAAGTTTGAAAGTTTGTTGACCCATTTCTAGAACAAATTGCAAACGATCATCACCTTCTCTAAAAACATCAAGTCAACGAGGATTAGTAGCCTCTATATTCAATATTTGATGTAGCAGGTTAAAAATAGTGGTGTCAAGGTGGATGACCAATATTAAAATATTATGTGCCTACAAGTTAGTTATGTTTTTTTACCTTATCACAAGTTAGAGAAAATAATATATCCATCGTTATTACATTTATTTATTGATGATATTGATTTCTATTTGTTTACAATTACGTCATCAATCATATTATTGAACAAAAGCACAAATTGTTTATCTTTTTCATCATTTAATAAGTTTTTCACCCGGAAGCAGGCACGTGCGTATCATCCATAATGTACTTGTGCAAATGCATTTTGAATTAAAAATAAGATTTCGTTTCGCAGATAAAGATGAGATGGATTTGTTCATTAATAATATTTATTCAATAATATATTCATTTGAATTGTAGGTTATGATATGTACAATACTTATAATGAGGGCCATATACATCTCCATAACAATATTCTTCTTTTTCATATAATACTACACTAAAATGAATCAAAATTTAATTAATCTATTCATTTCATATGGAATATCTAATGTTGCTTCACAGACTGCGGGTCATCTGCTCACCCGCAGGAAAGAAGTTTACATTGTCGTTTTATAAGCAATACCTAATCAACTGAAATTTACACAATACTGTACATTTATAACTTAAAAGAAGCATAGATACTAAAAACATAAAGTAGTTGCTAAGTATTTTAAAGCTTTGCTAGCCGCGTTTCAACTCTATTGACTTAAGTACAAATTATGCCTTAATATATTTTTTTTCAACATTGTAAACAAAAGATAAGGAAAGATTTTGCTTAAAAATGAAAATGTGTAATAATATTCAATGAAAAAAAGTATGAGTAATCTAACATTCAGAACAGAGAGAAAAACAACGTTAACTGAAAAACACATAGAAGTTTTGAAAATATCTACATTTTTAATGAAAACAAATTGTTGCTAGATTTAAAACGAAACTTGCAGGTTGTCTGGAAAACACGCGCCAGAGTAGAATTAATACTGACATTTTAACAAACAACAGTGTAATATTTCAACCCTTTCCTACATACAAATAAAGCGGAAAATCCGATAAAATTTAATTTTGATAGATACACAGAAAATATACAGTAGGGATGTAAAATAACTGGAAACAACAATATATTTCTTATAACCGCCACGGAAATACCGATGCAAGTTGTAAAAATTTTTTTTTAGTTTTTTTGTGTAAAACAATTAATACCACTACTACTTTACGCTATGCGGCTATGAACCTATTTAAATTTGCTGCCAAATACCCCTGTTCATACGAATGTGCTCCATTTTCAATGTCATCGTAAGTAGCATCAGGTGAGATTTTGGACAAAGGTTGGGTTCTAAATAATCTCAACATAAATAAAATGGCAGCTTTATTTTTTTTTTCTCCGCCCTGGATATTTTTTGGCATCCAGGAGGATGATGAATCCTATTACGAACGAAAGGGAATTCTAAAGAGCTGCTTACCCCAGTGGCTAACAGATATAGAGTACCCAGACAGTGTGGGGACCGCAAGAGCGGCCTATCCTCAGAACGCCTGAGTATACCCACTTAACATCCTCCTTTAATAATCAGCCTTGACAAAGTAATCATAATCGGAGCGACAGCCAATCGGTAGCTAGAAGCCACCGACGGCTGCCAACAAAACGAACTGAAAACGAAAAATTACGAAGCTAAGACTAGCAAAAATGACGAAGCTGAAACTAAGAGATTTTGATTGAGTATTTTTATTTCTACTAAACTTTCCTTTTCTGAGATCGGAGATCTTCAACATTAGAGTTGGGGTTCACGAAATAAATAATATTCATTGGATGCAGAGAATTAAAAAAACCGACTTCACGTCAAAATTTTGTCATTCACGTAAACATTCTCCGAAATCATACATAATGTTTCAATAATTTGAAATTCTTGATGAAGTACTCATCACCCCATTTCGATAAAATTTATATGGGACGTTGGGAGTTGAAAATAAATAATTACCAAACGTACCACCTATAAAATTATTTTATTTAAAATTCCACCCAGCCACATCCATTTACCAAACATCTTCGCACATTTCACATTGGATTTACTTGTCCCAAAGCCGAACACGGCTCAACTGAGCTTTACCGAATGGTAACGCGCGAACCGTTTACACTAATTGCAATACCATGCCGTTGTACTGTCGAATTCGGATTTGCATTCGCTAGATAAGTCGATGTGTAATGAGGGTAGAATTAATTATGCCGCGTGATTTGACAGTTCGCTATGTAATAGACGCTTGAGGCGTCAATGCAGTGTAGCTAGCTTTTGTTTTGTCTGATGACGATGTACTCTCGGATCAATACACAATAAATTCGCGGCTTAATAAAACGAAATAATTAATACTTAGGTACATAGGCGAGCTAAAGTCACCGAAATAGCCAGAAGGATTGCAAAGCTGAAGTGGCAATGGGTAGGGCACATAGCTTGCAGAAAAGATGGCCGTTGGGGAGAAGTAGCGTAGGCAAGCCCCCCGCAAGATGTCCTAACGACCTGGTCAAAGTCGCCGGTAAACGCTGCGACCGAGGACCAAGCGTCGTGCAAAACTATGGGGAAGGCGTATGTCCAGCAATGGACGTCTCCTGGTTGAATCATGATAGTGCCATCTAGCCATAAATAAAGCGCGTGTAGATTATGATTATGATTAATCACTTCCCGTTTGCGTTCGCTCCCGAACGGTCGTGTCTGCGGCCGCTCCCGAGTGTTCGTATTGCGCTGCCCTTGTTCCCTCCCCCGCACTCGTGCGGGTAAGGTGCCAAGTTAAGCTCTTTCGGAAAGTTTTCTCTTGTGGAGGCTGTGTGGTGTCGGGGCTAATTCATCTGCCCTTTTCAGGGCGGACCCGACTGCTGCCGGCCGAAGCATCGCTGTTCAGGTGGATACGTAACCGTGCCAACGAAGCCTGATCGTCCGCCGTTCACCGGCAATAGGTCCGTGTTAGGTTGATCTTTCTTTCAGCGCAGTTTGTGTAGTCCTTTCGCCGTTCATCGGCACGCATCTTCGTCTTGGTTAGATAGACTTCTCTCTTTCAGCCCAGCACAATGCCTCGTCATACTGAATCCAGCAGCGAAGCCGCTCGTCGTCGTATTCGTGAGCTTCAAGCTGACAAAGAAGCCCTTGAGGCTCAGGTCAATTCCTTGAAAAAACGTCCTGATAACTTTGCCATCTTCGATCACTTGGCTAAACAGCAATTTGAACACGATGCCGAGAAGGATACTCTTCTGGCTCAAATCCAGTCCTTGCAAGAGCAATTATCCGCTCGTCCCTCGTCCTCAGAATTCAGACAGTTGTCTTCAGATTTCAGACAGATATCCAGCGATAAAAAATCACTGGAAGCTCATTATGCAGCCGAGAAGGTAGCCCTTCTCGCTCAAATCGAGTCCATGCGAAAGCAATCGTCCGCTCGTCCTCAGGTCGCCTCCATTTCACAGGGGTTCCAAACCGATTCTCCGGCGTCTCCAGATCCCTCTGAGTACGTCGATCCCCTTTCAGATTGCATGTCGGTAGATTCCACTGCATGCAAAAGGAAAACTACCCCGCCAGGTAGTGACTCCGACACCGTTCCTATCGTTCCAGAATCTCCTGCTCCGTTCAGCGAGGTTCGCAAAAAGTCCAAGTCAAAGAAGAAGAAGCAAGATGCCTCTTCAGTCTTATTCCCATCCGTTTCAGCTGCTCCAGCCGCTGTTCCTACTCCGCAAAATGTCGCACCGGCGTCTGCTCCTGCGCCTTTTGTTTCAGCGATCCCGGCGTCACAGCCTGCGTCGCAATCAGATTCGGCTCCGCCGAAAGTCAAGTCTCCGCCCCCCGTCTTTCTACGGGACAAGAGCCGCTGGACTGAGGTCTCAGCTCTCTGCGGTAGACACAATCCCAAGATCCAGTATAGTAAGGCATCCAACGTGGGTGACTCTATTAAGGTCGTTGTCAATTCCATTCCCGATTTCAGGAATCTTACTCGGCTTCTTGCTGATCAAAAGCTCGAGTACCACACTTACGCTCTCCCTGAGGAGCGTAAGATTCGTGCCGTCCTCAGGAACGTGCCGTTCGAGCTCTCGAACGAGCAAATCCAAGAGGACTTGTCTTCTTAAGGCTTCCCCGTCGAATCTGTGCACAAAATGCACAGCCGCCGAGGCAAGCAGTTCCCACTAGCGCTAGTAATCCTAGCGAGGAGCCCGCAAGGGCAGTCCATTTTCAGAGGCAAGCTCACCGTGTGCGGTCTCTCCAACATCCGCGTCGAGGTACCACACAAGCGTGGTTTTCCAGGTCAGTGCCACCGCTGCCAATTGTATGGTCATGCGGCGGCAAATTGTCATGCTTCCCCTAGGTGCGTCAAGTGCCTAGAACCGCATGGGACTAAGGAGTGCTCTCGCACTCCCGAATCGCCCACCGCCCCGTCCTGCGTCTTGTGCGGCCAGTCAGGCCACACAGCAAACTTTCGCGGCTGCCCCAAGGCACCGCGTGCTGCCAGGGCAACCGTGAAGCCCATCGAGAACTGGAGAGAGCGACCGCAGCCTAGCTCGGACGCCCCTCCAGTCAGTTCAAAGGCCCCTAAGGCCTTTACTTCTATCGTTCCAGGTCAGCGCAGCCGGGTCGCGACTCAATCGCAACCGGCCGCCAAATCGGCTTTCCAGTGCCAGAATGCAAATGGTTCTCAAGACCGCATGGCGTTCTGGATCCAGCTCGCTCCCATCGACGAGATCCTGGTTTTCGGCGCCGCTCTCGACGCCAGCCCAGAGGGTTTCAACGGTGCTCTTCCGGTCCTAACCAAGTTCGCTCCCCTTATCAGGAAACTCCAGCAAGCTCAACGTTTCTAAACGTAGTCCTTCTTTCCAGCATTCCTATCTCAGAGTGAGTCTGATCACTCTAGATAATATCTTAGCTTCAGCTTTGTCATTTCTGCTAATCTTAGCTTTGTTTTTTTCTCACTTTCAGTTCCTTTTGGTGGCAGCCGTCTGGATGCCGCTCACTGCGCAGCCTCTCTCTCCAATTGGCTGTCGCTCCGATAAATGATCAAGAACCTGGATTAAGGTAGGTCGTAAAGGGGGATGTTTAGTGGGTATGCTCGGCTTCACTGAGTGAGTCTCCACACTGTCTGGGCATTCTATTTGCCGTTAGCCACTGGGGTTAACAGCTTATAGAATGCCCATTCGTCCGTAATAGGATTCATCCTCCTCCCGCTAAAGCTTGCTTTACTGGTTAAAGCTTGTTTTAGGGGGTGCCCAAAATTTTCTGTGGCGGAAAAACAAAAAAAAAAAAAAAATTATGATTAATGACTCGATCACTGTCAACTTGATGCCAATCATTTGAGTAACTCGTGATGACTTTTGACCTTTAAAGACACAATCGTCTAGTTACAGTATCAAATATAATGAAATATCATGAGATCCGCTTAAAAATGCATTGTTTTTGACATAACAGGGCAAAACTTTGTGAATAATCAGTTTCTTCTTGATTATAAGCTTTGTCAAACTCCAAATCAAGTCTTATCATATGAGGTAGAGATAAAACTATTTACTAGATTGAGGTAGATACCAACAAATGTAAACAAAATATTGATAATTTCCGTAAAAACATTAACATCACTATCCAAACTTATTGCCAAAGTCATCTAAATTAATTACGGAAACACTTCCTGAAATGGACCCCGACAACTATTTCATCGGATTCTATAAAACATGTCGTATTAGTATTTTGGGCTGAGGTCTCTGTTGGTCCAGTTTCCCCGACATCCATCAATGTCGAGACTAATTCTCTGCTAAGAACACGATAGGAAAGTTAAACGTATGGAGGGTTTTTCCTATCAGTTACACGTATTTAGATCTAGATAAGGGTGAATGAAACAAGTACATTTCAGTGAGATGCTCCTATAACAGCTGTCATGAAAGTTATGAAAACGTAATAACTTATTATTTGTAGATAGATTATCAAACATAAAAATATGCTTATTCAAATAGCCATTATTGCTTACTTGTTTTAGCTAAAATTGGCTAGCTGGTCCTGAATGTAGTCCTGTGTTGATTCTCCGTAATTATGCTTTAGGTAAATCATGGAGATGATTCAATTATCCAGTGTAGCCCAAACTTTGCTTTAACAAGCTTTTGTTATACAATGTTAATACAATTTTTATTTACAATGTTAATATTTTATTATTTTCATTTAAAATATGAATACTAAATATTTGAATTAAATGTCTTTACACTTAGTCTATCAGCTTATTTTTTTATCCAAACAGGCTTGGTTGGGATTCATACTAAAACACTTGACCAATGCTCATCGCAGTCCGTCAATGATAACAATAACATTACAAAATCTAAGGATGTAATAAGCTGTATGTATTCAGAACAACCCCACACGTGACGCCTGCAGAATTAGATGTTTTTGCCGAAATAGGGAATTATTTAGAAGTGGACAAATGGAAAAGCACGAGTGGGTTTAAAAGGATAACAGAAAAATTAAGTTGTTGTACTTAGTAAATTAATTGGTAACTTATTATTCATTGAAAACTTATTCATGTCTTCACGTCTCTGTATATTATAATCAAAGGAAGTCATGTTTGTCTTTCATGTAGGTGGTGGAAGGTATTGTGAATATTTTTGACAACGGATGAATCTATAGATGTTTTGTTGTACTGTCAAATTAAAACGACTAAATTGAGATATGTATAGAAACACTTTGTTCAAAGTAAGACTTATCGCCAAAATCTTCAAATGATTTTGGTGTTGCCCTTATCATTCCATTATTATTACGACTACTATAATTACTGCCAAATAATATATTTTTTATGCAGAAAAATTAATTAAGAAAAGAGTTGCAAAGGTTATTTTCGAAACTGATCTTTTCCCACAATTATTGAGACTTGAGCGTGCACAGCGAGCAGTATTAAAGGTCGCCACCTTTAAACCATACATGTCTCCCACAGAAGCGCTGTTCAAAGAACTAAATATACTCACAGTTAGGCAACTCTTCATACTGCAGACAGTTCTAAAGCAGCATTCCAACCCTCCATTACCACTATACTTATCTCGTAGACCACCACTCTTGGAGTTTACACAGAAAATTAAAACATCATTTGCCCAAAAATTTTACCTTTTCCTCGGTCCCTTCATTTATAATAAAATGAATAAAGTCCACAGACTAAACCACAAGACCTACTTTGCCTGCAAAAAATATGTAGCTAAGTGGCTAAACTCCCTAAACTACCTTGAAACTGAAAGCCTTATACATCCGATTTTGTAATTGTGTAGGAATATAATTAATGAGTTCATATTGATCACTAACTGTATTATTATTATTTTTTATTTTTTTACATAAAAAGAAACATTCTGTATTGTACCTAATTTATTCTAAATGTATTAAAGAACCTAAATTAAGCATATGTATTGTAAATGAGTTCATGCGGAAGTATACTGATGCTTATGCACAGGTTTCGACCTTAATAAGCATTAGTCGTATATTTGTATTGAATGTGTTATATATTATTGAATAAAGATTATTATTATTATTATTATTATTATTAATTGCAAACTATCAATTTAATCAATTTAAATTTAATTCATTCACAAAGTAACATATCTATTAACTAACTTTCCCATAGTTAACTCAACTATAATTCAAGTTAAGTCACATACTTTATCCAATGCGTAATCAATTGTGTGTTAAGATAACCATTAAAAACTACTAAATACTTTGAATTATTGTCAACACGCCCCATAGTTTAAATCTCAATCTTTACACACTCAAAAATCATATTTAAAAATCAAATTAGACAAAGACAGAACTATAATATTGTTTACTTACTAATCTTGCTTCCTTTTCTCACTACATCAGATTTTGGGGAGTGACCCTATGTCACTAGAAAAATATAATTTATTTTTGTTTAGTTTGAATAGACACGTGACTTCATAGATGAGTGAATCCGCGTCGTTTGTCATGTATTAAAGTTGTTTACATGTAATTATTTGCTAATGCTGTTGTATGAGAACTTTTGACACATTATTTTTGATGTTTTTTTTTTTAATTTATACCCAGAGGATTTATGGTTCAACCGGAGGTTCCCAAACTTTTTTGTGTCATAGACCACTTGTCATGATTTTATGAGGGTTATTGGTAGACCCCTACCTGTATAATACTTTATAATTCAGCCTACATCCTAAAACTCACAGAATTTAACTGACATTTACAATAAATATTTTACTTTTAAGGTACATTTATAAATAGTATAGACATTTTTGCCTTATAAGATAATATAATATACTGTAAGAAAATAGATCAGTGTATGCTGAGATCCACTATCCTGGAAACCTCCTTTCATTTCATGAACCTCCAAATTCTTTTCCGCTGACTTAGACTTGCAGGTTATCATAGACCCTTGGTGGTCGATATAAACCACTTTAGGAATATCTGGTTTTGGATGTGGCGTTGGCAGCAATTTAGGAATGATACTAGTGTTATCTCAAATTTAGTATTCCTTATTAAAAAAATACATAATTACACTTATCGAAACTGAAATTAACCGCTTATAAATTAACTTTGAAACTAAAAATAAATCTTAAAATGCATTAATTTATACGCTAAAGATTATTTAATAATGTCGCAAAATTTTGATTACCTACAACGGTATTTCTTAATTGACGTTTTGTAAGAAGTTTTTGTATCTGAACAGTTTTATACAATATTTAGAGAACTCCTATATGCTATCGATATTTTATTTCCAAAATACTTCGGACACAGCGATAGATCAAAGGAATATTCGGTCCATGCCGACAGATATCTAATTGGATTATCCAACTGCAATATTAGTCCAATATCAGTATGACAGGATTGGTGAAAACAATACAATAAGTACAGTAAATAATTTATGCAAAGTAACTTGTCTACGAGCAACGTCAATTTAATCAAAATTTGCTGTATAGTATACGGGAATTTTATTATTTTATGAAGAATACGTATTTTTGAAGAAAATAACAATTTATTGGAAAAGTCTTTAAATTAATCTTAGATCCTTGTTATACTTAAGGAAACGACGTTTTTTTTTATTCTGGTTTGGAATATATTAACATTTTGCTCGGGTATCATTTAAAATAATCTTTCCCTGATTATTTTTTTTAAAATCGTCAAATTTAAGCACTATCACATTATGACTCAAATGTCCTTTTGATTGGTTAAATTCATTATGAGTTTATCATGTTTTTATAAAAACACGCGGCAGGGATATCTATTTTAGAATACGTTATTTGTATTTTATTTTTCACCACAGAAAATGCAAAAATACGAGAACAGTTAACATGTTCATTGCCTAAGTTAGTAAAATCTGCATTTATTATCTGCTTCAAATAGTCACCATACTGTCCGACTTTATCTGTGATAAGTCCGTGTCAAAGTACAGTGACCTTTACGCCTTCAGGACAATTGTTGTCTGGTCCCCTAGTATCGCCAAAAGCGTATTGGGTATCTAGCATTGCATCGGAGTGAGCAATGCTTGATATTATGCAACTAAGGATATAGATAGGGAAACATAACTTAAAAGGTGCTCAAGTAAAACTAAAAAGTGTTTTGATTTTAAATTTATTAAGAAACTTAGTTAAATCTAATCATGTTAAAAGCGGTTAGGCTTAAAATCAGTTATACTATTAAGGTAATATAGTGAACATCTTTTATTTCAAAAAGTATCTAACAATGATTAACACCAGTAGATATTTATAAAGGAATAAAAAAAATTATTGAGTCACTAATCAATTTCAATACTAAAAGCAGATAGATTTGGCATACTTGAAAAAATATTTGGCTTCTCCGTAAGAAAATCACTGAATTGAAATCTTGCTGTGAATATTGTTTTCATAAAACCCAGATTCTAAGTTAATGTAGTCCCTGTAAATCATTGACTAAAATTGTTAATTAAAATAAAAATCCCTTCAAAAACTTAGGATCACAGCGTGAATACCAAATCCGTTGGAATACCGTCAATAAGTTCTGCAGAAACCGATAACCGTAAACAATACAGACGAATGAAACTCATGACCCTATTTTTGAATTCTGATGTTGAGCCATTAGAAGGACATAAATCAGTGAATGAATAATAACTGAAATTACTGCTCATTTTTAACTTTCAAATTATCGATGTAAGTTCGAAAGTTTATCCATCTATTGTGCTGCTGTATCATTCAAGTTGCTCACAAGCAGTGGTACACACGTTAGTATAGATAGGTATATGCTTTGTGCCGCAGTTACACTTATCTAAAATATTCCACGAAATTTTATTTTTGATCTAACATTTAAAACACAATTTACGAACGTAACTTTCACAACTAAAATCCATTTTTTTGGCATTAAAAAAAGTTTCGCATATTCTATTTGATTAATGTAAAACTATGTCGGTATTTTCACAGTTGAATCCGTTTACCTATACCTCGTGTGAATATTACAATTATCTCTTTTGATATAAGCTACATTCTATGAAAAATGAAAATGAAAACTTTTTATTCGTAGTAGGTAATTTTATACACTTTACGAACGTCAAATGCTGGATGAGGGCGGCGCGGGTCCGACCGACATGACGAATCCTGGGGGAGGCCTCCGTCGAGAAGTGTGCGTCTCTCGGCTTTAAAGATAATGATCGCCCATTATCCACCAATGTCTTGGTGTTGTCAACTACTACTTCTTCTACTTCTTCTGTGTGTTTATAGTATGTGAATGCTGATAAAAGTTTTTACTAATGGAATATCTCAATTCATCGAGCCATTTCAGCGTTAAAATTCTTCTTGAAATGGTATTTGTAGGAAGTAGGATTATGAATTCAAAATTACATTACTTTTATTTTAAGCATGCTATTTTATAAAAAACGCACAGACTGAAAAGCTACAGAATTTAGTATAGTGAATGCAAATTTTGCTTTGATATATTGTCGGTCAAGCGCTCGTGTATGCAGCACTGTTGGACCTGATTTACTTTGTGTTGGCTCATCAGTCATTCAATGTTTATTCTTTGTTGGTGTTTTAAATTTCGTATTTTGTGTGTACGTTTTGAGATTGTTTCTTTGAAAATTTATAATATATTTACTATAATTATAAAAATATAAGAATATAGTAAAAAATATAATTTATTAACTATATTCTTTTGTAACCTAATCGACAAAATTTGAGTGCAATAAATAGTAATGCTGTAAAGAGAAATAAAGTTGAGTATAAATTTCTTGGAACTTAAAATCTGTAAGTTCGCAAATAATTTTCATAATTTTATCTAGAATATAAATAAACTTTAGCAAGAAACGGAGCAGGAAGTGCACAAGACCACGCGCAAAACTGTTAAATTATAATGATTTTTTTCGATATGTCCCTATTTTGATATTAATTTAGATATACTTGTTCAATTAAATTGGCATTTGAAGCATAACATGACAGGTTTTTTTCAATTGCAGTCAAGAGAAATTTAACCTTATTTGAGTAACCACGGCTTTCAGTATCATTAACAAAGAATAATATAACCAAATGGTTTTCCAATCGTGTTGGAACATATTTGAATTTAAAAACATTTTACATATCTCCTGCTTCACTAACTTCCCTGAATGCCAGGGTGTATGGATATCATTACAGTATAGGTTTTGGAATTTGAAAAAAGAACTGTCATACTCATACTGCACGAAGTATACTTTTAAAAAGTTTTTTTTTTTCGGTATCGATTATTTATTCAAATCTTGTTTCGCAGTCACATCGTATGTTAGTTGAAATTGAAATCGATTTAATAACAAACTGGCCAGCACGATTTGACGCGCTTGTAAAACAGTAAAAAAGGCAGTGAACTAGCTTTGTGCGAAAGTAATATTTTTCGTGTTTTGGAGTTCTTTCTCAAAGGTTTTGAAAAATGTCAAGTAACCAAAACATGGATCTAACCCCCGATTTTATAAAAGAAGAAGCAAGAACGAATTTAACCATATCTTTTACAAATTGTTCTAATTTCACTATTAATTTTATTTAAATACACATGTTTCTATTTAATAAACAGAGTGTTTACCTCGGACGTAAGCATCAATTACATACTCGGCGCCAAAAACCTCGCAATTGATGTCATACAGCCCTTGGTTAACAATCTACTATTAATATTATAAAAACGAATAAACATATTACATATTCTTTTGTTCCTTTTAACCTAATGATTTAAATAAAACAAAGTATTATAAAAAGCTAATGATCCCAAACCGTACCATCGAGTTTTGCATTTCATTTTAATTGGGAGATTACCCCTGACATCTGACACTTTTTAGCATCTCTAAACAGGGATGCCAAATGACGTTCCAAGAACTGAAAATCCAATAGATAAGGGAAACGTAATTGCTGTCGTTTTTTAACCGCTTTATCTGATTTTTCTTTGGCATCACTTTTCAGTCCAATCTGACCAAGCGAATGTTTTGATATAAGAATATCGTCTTTAGTTTCAGCAGGATAAAGTTTTTTTTTGTCTGCACGGAGACGTGTTATCAAGTATACCTCAAGCACTTTTCTCCTACATTTGTGAGCATCCATCAAGATGGACAAGCATTTTGTAGAATAGGAAATTGGACGCTGGTCTGACCATTTTAAATTGGAAAGATTTAGATGAAAATAATGGCTGGAAAGCATTTGAGATAAATGACTTTTCCACACTTTTTTTCTTAGCAATGGAATAAATTCAATAAATTTCTAAAGATGTGCATGAATGAGAAACACGAAAAGACGATTTTTTATTGTGAGCACTTATACCTATTTGTAAAAATGTTTTGTTTTGTATAAAGATCAAATTGCATTTTCAATATTAAATTTAAATACATACATAACTTCACGCCCGTATCCCTTGTGGGGTAAGCAGAACACCAGAGGTCATAAGACCATCTGATCTCACGTTTGACAATGGAGGTTTTATAAAGATGGAGAGAGGCTATTGCAGTGACAGGGAGTCAGCTTATAGCCCACAAAAACGACACTAAAACCTTTGTCCCTAAAGTGACTTTTACAGTATGCCCGGGAAGAGAAGCAGATGGCACATTCTATGTTTTTTCTTTCGCTCCCAGTCCAACATAAAAATATGTTGTATTAGACAGAACAGGATAAATAAACTGAAAACGTTTTGGTTCCGGTGGTGTTAAATAAAATCAACAAGACAAGTGCTATGTCAAATATTCTAAACCAATTTCGCAAAATGTGTAAGCTTTAGTTTTTATTGTTAATATATATTATATTCACATAATATTCACATACCAATCATCCCATAAGAGCCAAACCTTGTTATACTAACAAGACTCCTATAATATGCAAACTCGGGTAATTATTTTAATCAAAGCATACAACGACCCGTAATGACACATTTCGGATTAGTTCATCGATGTGTGCAATATAGTCATAGCGGAAGTTCTAATGCTGCACACGCATTGATCCATCTTACACTACATAAGTTAGCTTATAATAAATTATGTATGTTAACACTTTGAGAACAATTACTGGTTTCCATTACATAACTCACCGATGTCGGTTAGATCTTGTTGAGTTGGAAAGTGTGGAGAAGGATGCTTGTATATTGTATTGCCTTATGAAATCGCATTGTTATAGATTTTTGTTTGTTTATTCCTTATTATTTTATTCCATTTTTTCTATTATTAAAACCTTTTTTATACTTAAATTATATTTCAGGAAAAAGTTTTACGTTTACGGGTTTCAAACAATGAGCTATGAAATTTCATATGTTATCGCAATATTTTTCGTGAATTCTAGAACAATATTATTAATTTTATTATGTTAAACATTTGCAAGTGAATTATCTTTGATGGTATGGTTTGTATTCCGTTGTTATTAACACTACGAGTTTTTGACAATGTTTCGGGAAAGAATGAGGTATGCGGAAATTTAATGTTAGGGCTAGAGGGCGCTAACTGAATATATCACCAAAATTTATTGATTTTATATTATTAAGATATGCTAGTACTTAGATTTTCTGTAGTACTAACCACTTAACCCCTAAAACTTTCACCTAAAAATGTTTAAAGAACATGCAAAAAAAACTATTTCCATGCCATATTATCCCACAGTAATCTCTTGTCCACTCCTCTAATAGCGGTCTACTGAATAATAATCAAACTCACATAAAATTTCAATAATGGCACTTTAACTGTTTTTGTATGCAAATCGCGTTCAGATTTAAACTTGCATTCGCAGTGCAAATGAATTAGTCAGTTTAATTGCTGTAGGTGCGAAAAGTTTGGAGTCTTTCTTTTAATGAATATTAAATGTACACAAGACGATATCATTGTTTATTTATTAGTGCTTTAATAATAATAATAATAAACCAGAACTCTTAAACCAGAATACTTGGCTAAGCCCGTTTCTGGTTTGATAAACCGACCCCGAGTCGAGAACCCAAATATTTGGACACATAATAATAATAATAATAACTCTTTATTGTACAACTATAAATATACAGATAATCAACAGAGAACAAATTTAGGGTTGATACAAGAGGTGGTCTTATCGCTAAAAAAGCGATCTCTTCCAGACAAACCTTAGGGTAGAGGATATTATATGCGTCAAAGGGTGTCATTTCGTACAATATATGTAATAAATATAAAGTATAATTAAGTTCTTATTTAAAAATATACCTACACACATATATATCTATAAACTTACATACACATACATATACATAATATTAACAATACATATAAAAAGATATATGTTTTTATATAATACAAATTAAATAATATTAATACATGAAAGAATAAAAAATAATTAAGGCAATTCTTCAACTTTTGACAAGTAGTGAATCTTCACGAGTTTTTTAAAAGTAGGTAAAGTTTGTGCAGATTTAATTTTCAATGGTAATTCGTTCCATAAACGTATTGCATGGATGGTAAATGATTTGCCATAGAAATCTGTCGAATGGATCGGCGTCAATAGTTTCAAATTATTACGAGATCTCAAATTTAGCTTATGGGCGGAGTGAATGTATTCAAACTTTTCAGACAAATACCTCGGTGAAGCAGGATTGAACAGCGCGCGATAAAGAAGACAGAGGATACGAGTATTCCGGCGAAAGCGAATTGGAAGCCACTTGAGTTTATTGCGGTATTCTGATATATGATCATATTTGCGTAAGCCAAATATAAATCTAATGCATAGATTTTGTAGCCGCTCAAGTTTGTTTAATTGGGCTTCAGTTATATCCAGGTAGCAGACGTCAGCATAGTCTAAAATAGGAAGGAATAAGGACTGGGCAATTGAAATTTTGGTAGGTATTGGTAGGACATTGCGCAGACGTTTTAACGATCCAGTGGCTGCAAACATCTTCCTGCTCACTTCATCAATTTGTGGCTTCCAGGATAAATTGTTGTCGAACAATATCCCAAGGTTTTTTACACTTTTACTCCATTTTTTTACGCTTTATTCAAATTCAAATTAAAATCATATATTTTTCAATCAATTAACAGATCATTGGTACATACAAGTAATTATCAGGATAGATACAATAAAAAAAAAATAGTAATAATGAGAACATAAGAATTATCAATCAAATTACAAATTAAATGTTAGCATAAAAATGTCAATATTAAATAATTAAGATAATAATAATAATTATTGTACAATAAAATAGTAACTGAACATTAATTATAAGCAAGGAATTAATCGAAGCAAAAGCAACGCTATAACAAAAGAAAAAAGTTGAAAATGAAGTACTGACAACACTTTTTAAAAAGCGCAAATACCAAAACGCGACTTTTGTTTCATATTCGAGCATTATTTGCAGTCGAAGTCAAAAGTGGAGGCATAGTTTACGATAAGTTCGAAACTAATGATTTACTTATTTGAATTCTAAGCGCTTGTGATTAGGTGCTCAATAAAGTGACAAACATCTTAAAGGAAAGTGTGTGTGAGTCACGTGAGTCAATCAATGGTTGTGCAGAAAATTATGACCCTTGTGGGAATGTGCCACTATGCCCCCACTTTTGAAGTCAACTGTACATAGTTATTGTGAACTACAATTTGTAATACACAAGTATTCGGTTATGAATCAGTTATGGGCATTAAATTTTCCAATTCTGGTATTTACAATTTAGGAATGATCCTGATGAATATCTTATCAAATTCATTAGTAATTTGGACCATAAAACAAACAGTAAATGTATTTTATTTAAAGATCTGGTGGAAGAAATATGTCTTATAAATTAGCAGTGGGAATGCGTCTCTCATGTCTTTAATAATTTTTATTCATGATTAGTCTAGAGTCGTTAAACGAGATAGAATATTAGGTTTATTCTTTAACACCAGAGTCAGTTAAAACATGACATTTTTAAGGGCCCGTTCTTCTAATGACTAAATAATTAAGTATATTATGCAATTTTATAATACAGAGGCTAAACTCAATTCTTCACAATAACCTTTAGAAGTTATTATCAACTAGGAATCCCTTTGACACCATCTCTGTCAATGACATTCATTTGTTTCTGAAAACAAAAGCGATTCACTCTTTGACCGTAGCAAATTCCTTTTGAGCAAATGTCCATTGCCTTTAGGGCCAATAACTAAAACCAGAATTAAGTAAACCGTCATGAGCAATTCTGTCCAGGCATTGCCATAGAGCTCGAGCTATATAGCGAGGGCAGTTCATTCTGGCTGAAAGCGGTTCGAACCAGATGTGAAGGGATATTCCGGATTATTATACGAGCCTGTGGTTTTCCGTAGGTATGTAGGACTGTATACAGTTATGGTGAAGCTTCCTTGTGCTAATTATAATTAGGTTCAGGATATGTATTTAGAAATTTGATTTGTATAGTTACTTATTGTGATTATTCAAAGATAAAAATAATTAGTTCAAGAAAATCTGGAGTAGATAAATGTATAAAAATCTTAATACAAGGTATTCCTGTGAGTTCCCATAACTTTAAAGTTTTGTTCCTTACTAAAAAACAATACCTTTTGCCAAAAAATATGTAGTTCAAAAGTGTATCATCAATCTTAATATAATGAGTTCATAAATTATCACGCTTGTAAAATCTCTTTAACATTCATTCAATAGACGCGTGTCACAGAAGCCATACAATAAACAACAAAAATATTTTAACGTTGAGGAACGTTGTATGCAATGTACAACGCAAAGCGTTGCGAACTGTACCTGTAAAAAAGGGATAGAAAATGCCACGTTGTCATATGTACTTCGCGTTAAAGGTGTTTTACATAAGATGTTTTGACTTAATTGAATTATTTTGTATGAAAAATAAAAACAAAAAAAAATTGAAATAAAAAAAATATTCACATGTTCTTTGATTCTTACGTGATTTGATTATTACGTGGTCCCATTAATACCCTATGTATGAGTTATGGGAAATCAACAGGAACACCTTGTATAACTAACAAAATTTTGCAGCACTTTCAATATTTGTGACTTCAATTTTAGAAGCGATTTCGTTTATACAACATATTATTTTGTGATTTTTGTTTTGAACAAATTCAAAATATACTTATTTATTAATACCTCCGTGGTCCTGTGATTTAAGTTACTCAGTTTTTCGTGAGGTCGCGGGCTCAATTCCCGCACGGAGCAAGAAAAAGAAACATTGGAGTTCAGGTTGCTTATCTTTATAAATATTTCTATTCTTGATTCCCCGCTAATTTGTTTTGCTTAGTTTAAGGTTATACTGTTGGAAAACTGTTTAAAAACAATAACGAAAGTCAAGAAATATTCAAAGAACGTTGAATTAATTTTTCCTGTTTAATCGGTGCTACGAATTAAAAAAAGTAGGTAGGTATTTCAGATCTTTAGATCACAATTATTTAATTTCATAGGTATTAGGTTATTGAATTAAAATTATTAACAACTCCGGTTGAGTTGTTAATTTAATATAATACATAAATTTTAGTACAAGTTATAAATTCAATAAGGTATTTTTAATAATTAGTTATTGGATAATGAATTATGGTCTTTTAAAAACCATTTGTAAGATACATAATCAAATTTTAAACAAATCGTCATACGTCGTATTAATGATACCTCAAAATTATCTCCACTGATATTACCAATCATGAACAAATACGCATTAAAGGCACTATTACAGAGAAAATGTAATACGCCTGAGTATATCAGGGTCTTCGGGAAATCCATCACAAAGGACTATTTCTAGTTACAATAGTAACTGTCCATCTAGCCTTTAGGCTACACGTCTAATTAAATACCTAAGCCGGGTATAGTCAGCTACAGTTGCGATATTAAGCTTTGACACACAATCCTGATATTATATTTGAACTAGCTGACCCGGCAAACTTTGTTTTGCCATATAAAAAAAATAGATGTTGGCCGATAAGCACAAAAAATTTCATTAAAATCGGTCAAGCCGTTTCGGAGGAATATGGCAACGAAAACTGTGACACGAGAATTTTATATATTAGATAAAGTTGTAAAATTGTGTGTTGTATCCATCTGATGTGTGACCATGTTTTTTAACTGTTTAAAAATGGCTTGAAAAATAACGTCGAAATGTATCTTTGCGGATACATAACTAATAAATATATCTCGGCGCGTACAGTAAAGTTGTATACTTAAACATGTTACGTAAATGTTTGCGCACCCAGACACTCAATTCCGGGAACTGCACCTGGAATCGTCAAAACAAGTCAACACGTTACGTAAACATGCTATTATCGTACCACTCTATGAGTCAGGGGAGGTGGGGGACGGAACGTTCATTGCTGGGTCACGATTATTCTTGCTTGGGGGCTCGCTCCGTCCACACCTCTTAATTGTGACACGGTTCACGCCTGATTCTTGATTATTAGTAATTGTTCAAATTATTGTTATTACATTCATTATTGATTATTTATACTTGTGATTTGCTTTTAATTGTTCTAAATTAATCTAATAAACTATATTTCAAACAAAGTGAAGTGTTTCTATTATCATGTCTGAAGACGAAGACGTTCATCACCGCCCGCTATCGCCAATTTTACGGCCGATTTCGGCTCCCGCCGACATCAGAAGTGGGATTGAGAATGGGGCTTCCCCGGCTCCAGCTGCCCGCGTTGAAGAAAGCAACAGTAATGAAGGCACAAACCAGACGCTGAAAATGTTGACCAGTATCATAGAAAGTCTAACCCGACAACAGCAAGCGAGTATGCAAACTAACCATGATATTCTCGCAGGACTTGTGAACCTGGCAGTGGCTCCAACTAAACGCCCAAGACTTAGCGATGTATATATTGCACCGTTTGATCCCGATGGTGATGTGCCCATAAGAGATTGGTGTGAGCACGTGGACAGAGCCAAAACCCATTGGCAACTAACTGATTATGAAGTGGGTACTAAAATAGCCGCTTTATTGCAAGGAAGAGCAAAAACCCTTGGAGATACATGGTTAGTGAAATCGCCTATTTGGTCTGACATGCGTGTAGCATTGATACAAACATTTGAACCTGAAGCACCCTAGATTACTCATTTTGTAATGTTTTCTGATCTTAAAATTGTGTGTGACGTAAGTTGAGGACAGGGGCCTCCTTACTTGTTTTTGAAATGAGAGACGTAAGTTGAGGACAGGGGCCTCCTTAGTTGTCTTTGAAATGAACAATGTAAGTCGAGGACAGGGGCCTCCTTACTTGTTTGTGAAATGTGAGACGTAAGTCGAGGACAGGGGCCTCCTTACTATCACAACGAATTTTTAGAATTCAGTTTACTTGTTTTTGAAATGAGATACCTAAGTTGAGGACAGGGGCCTCCTTACTTGTTTGTGAAATGTGAGACGTAAGTCGAGGACAGGGGCCTCCTTTTTGAAATGAGATACCTAAGTTGAGGACAGGGGCCTCCTTACTTGTTTGTGAAATGTGAGATGTAAGTCGAGGACAGGGGCCTCCTTACAATTACAATAAATTTTTAGAATTTCTTCAGTCAAAACTGAAGGCACAGCCTAAATTGGATCGCAATA
The DNA here is from genome assembly GCA_944452665.1 of Stenoptilia bipunctidactyla. Lineage (NCBI taxonomy): Eukaryota > Metazoa > Arthropoda > Insecta > Lepidoptera > Pterophoridae > Stenoptilia > Stenoptilia bipunctidactyla. Next base: position 22,055,957 of record OX101742.1, on the reverse strand, counting down.
TACTGTGCTTTACATGTTTCTTTACAGGTCGAGGGCGACCATGATGCAGAATGGCCGTCTCGGCGCGTACAGTAAAGTTGTATACTTAAACATGTTACGTAAATGTTTGCGCACCCAGACACTCAATTCCGGGAACTGCACCTGGAATCGTCAAAACAAGTCAACACGTTACGTAAACATGCTATTATCGTACCACTCTATGAGTCAGGGGAGGTGGGGGACGGAACGTTCATTGCTGGGTCACGATTATTCTTGCTTGGGGGCTCGCTCCGTCCACACCTCTTAATTGTGACACGGTTCACGCCTGATTCTTGATTATTAGTAATTGTTCAAATTATTGTTATTACATTCATTATTGATTATTTATACTTGTGATTTGCTTTTAATTGTTCTAAATTAATCTAATAAACTATATTTCAAACAAAGTGAAGTGTTTCTATTATCATGTCTGAAGACGAAGACGTTCATCACCGCCCGCTATCGCCAATTTTACGGCCGATTTCGGCTCCCGCCGACATATATCTGAGAAATGATTTATTCAAGCAACAAAGAAAGTTGATTGTTAATCAACTTTCTATAAACTTTTCTATAAACTAAACTTTGTATAAAAAGTTTTATAAAAAATCAAAAATAATCTGAATGCTAACTAAATTATTTTTACAAACTAACTCCTAACTACATCCTTAAATAAAACTCTCGAATGCACATTTCAAGCCTTACTTAGTTTGCAAAAGACGTCATTTAGTTCGCTTAAAAATATATTTAATTTAGCGTTGAATGTCGTTCTGTGTACCTACACTATTGGAGAGCGTTTCACAGCCGCTGTATTAGGGTTTTGCTCAATTGACTAAATTATAGATGGTCAGGGTGGAGGCTACGGATTAGGTGACAGATATTAGTCGATATTGGGTCTTGATATATTGTTTAAATTTCGGTAATGGTGGAATTTTAAATAGATTTGAAACACTTAACAGTTTTTAAGTTTATCTCCCAAATATACATCCCTGGAACTTTTCAGTCAGGTACTTTATCAAATGTGTAAACTAAGGCCTGATTTTTTAATCGTCGGATAAAAGTTATCTAACAAATAAAGTAATGCTATTTATAATTACATAGCATAAAATTACGAAATGCAAGTTATTTAGTAACACGCAAACCAAGAACAGACTACGGTAAAAAGAATATTGAATTTGAAGGTGTTAAAATATATCTGAAAAAATCGGGCCTTAGTAGGTAATTGAAAAACAAAAATATTTTTTTTCCGACAAAGGAATGCAGCTCCTCGATTAAGACATCTTGGTCACTCTGGTTGCCTGGAACGGTCACCTGCAATGAAGAGCACTAGATGATTAAAGGACTAGAGCTGTGCAGCAAACAGATTGTCCAGGACATTTGAGAGCTGGTTGACAAAAAATTAAAAATTAAAATTCAAAACTTTTTTATTCATCACTAGCTGTTGCGCGCGGTTTTACCCGCGCAATTTCGATTCCCGTGGGATTTTCGGGATAAAAAGTAGCCTATACGGATTCGGAAGAATTCTCCTAAGTAATGGTAAAAGAAATTTTGAAATCGGTCTAGTAGTTTTTGAGCCTATTCAATACAAACATACAAAAATACAAAGGTTTCCTCTTTATAATATTATTAGTATATTAGTATAGATAAGACCATCGAATAGCCACTTAATGACGTCACAATTTTGTACTTCGGCTTTAACAAGGTGTTGATAGTTATTGAATAAGATATTACAGTAGACCAAGAGTCAAATAAAGCCGGCGGAAAAAAACTCTTGGCACTCTTTTCAGTCAGAATTATAAGATTTAATACAAATAGGTACAGTACAAATTGACTATCGCATGAAAAGAAACAAACACTAGACAGCTAATTGTGAGAGCCAATATCAGGCCACGACCAAATTGCTTACATAGTAGGTGCAATGAGCTATGAATGCACAACACAAACATGACAAACTGGGATCAGAGTTTTTAAACAAGAATGGAATAAAATAGTCTTAGGGTTATCAGCAGCAGACAGGATCTGAAAATCTTCCACGCAACAAAAATTTAGTGTTTAAATAGGCACTTTATTATGTTTGTACCATATGGGCTTGATCTTGCATCTGCAGGTTTCCATCTGTTTCGGTCTTGTAAGAATTATTTAATAAGAGTAAAGTTACATCAATATAGGGTATTATATTTGTGTAATACTCCATGCTGGACTGGGAGCAAAAGAAAAACATAGAATGTGCCAGCTGCTTCTCTTCCCGGGCATATTGTAAAAGTCAGTTAAGGGACAGAGGTTTTAAAGGCGTTTTTGTGAGCAATAGGCTGACCCCCTGTCAGTACAATAGTCCTTTCCGTCTTTATAATACCTCCAAAGTCAAACGTGACATCAGATGATCTTGTAACCTCTGGTGTTCTGCCTACGCCATAAGGGATACAGGCGTGACGTTATTTATGTATGTCGTCACTTTACACAAACCTTAAAAAGTTAATTAAATTATTAATATCTATTTAGCTATCTTAAATGCATGTAATGATTTAAAAAAGTTTATTTTAATGTCTTTTTTCCATTAACGTTGTAATATTTGTACCGTTTTTATGATATTTAATCATAAAAATGTTACTTTTTAGTCACGGATACCAGTTACACTGTCGTTACAATAACATAATGAAATTGTTCAAAATGTATTAAGTTCTTTATTTTTAACATTATGCGGTATTAAATCTGCGACCACTAACGTGATAGTAGGTAGATAGAATAACCTTATTGCCACAATGACCTTTTCTTTAACATAACATTTAAAAGTTTTTGAACGAATAAAAACCTCTTCATAAACACCATGTTTGTGTACACCATATCATTGTACATATTATCACCTTTAACATTAAGTATGGAATAGCAACATTTTCACACTTCAACAAAACAGACACAAGGTATAATCCAGGCTTAAATCACCCATAAGAAGCCGTCGTTTGTCTTCCTCGATGACAGGTTTATAGGCTTGAGGGTCCACTACTGGGCCCAGCGCGAACTACTGCATTAAATATTAATACACAATTTGTCCGAGTGGCGAGATAATCCAGTTTTATGGAGGATTTTTTCGGATTAATTTTGGTGCTTTTGTGGTGCTGTAATGTTTGAGATTTTTTTGTTTCTTTTGTTCAATAATAAGTGTTGATTAAAAATGTACATTTACTGTTTTTGAAAATAATGTTATTTACATGCCTATATGACTAGGTTATTCGAGAATTTCATTTTCATTTTAAACATTGGGTTATTTATCTTCTTTAAATTTGTATCGCAAAGTTTTTTGGTGAATTTGATCGTTGCAACCCGTTCAGGATAAAACGATAACAAATGTTAAAATTATGTTTAACTCGATTTAAACCTGACTAATTATTTGCGAAGTTTTAGTTATTGTGGAAAAAAATAGATATGGGTGGATACTTGGAAATTAATGTCAAAGCATAAACTTCTTAATTTTCTTAAATTTTTACACGTCTGGCATAAATTTAAAATCATTTATGGATTTTATCAAGATCTAAAATAAACAATTATTACCTAATCATTGAGAATTATCACCTTTTAAATTCAATAACCAAAATCAACAGACATCTATAGACACATAATGGTTGACATAACACCACAGTCTAATTATATATATTAGTAGCACTGGTCGTCACAGAGCAATTTAATCGGAATGCAGCACGCCCATGTCAAACACACACTATTACTAATTAGATGCGACATCTGCCAGTAGTACGCTTCACTTATTACCAAAAGGTGTAATTAATGAGGGAGAGGAGGAAAAATAGATAATTGTAGTGGAGTATTGCGATTTCTAAGTTTCTGTATTTGATATTATGAAGATGGTTGTTCTTCTTTCCTAGGCCGTATGCTTGTTATCTTCGACCCGATATTCACTTACCATCTGAGGTGAGATTAAATTCAAAATTGGGGTTAGTCTTTAATAAAAAATAAACATGAATATGGAGGTTCTGAACTGTATGAGCAAAAATTTGCTCGTTAAGACCACTACTTGAGTCATGTATCACATCATGATACATAGCAACTGCTGCGTACGAAAAGAAATATCAGAGAATGGACCGGTATCAACACCGTTAAACTGTATTCTATTTTAAATGGCAAACGAAGATGTGGATTGTAGCATGGAATGACCTTTTATGTATACATGAAACTGAGTAATTATACAGGGTGATTCAAAAAGGTGTGACAATATTAAAACAGCGCACGGCTACATTGATTTAGAATCCATCCCATCAGGTCTCCCAACCCTCAGCATTCCAGATCGCAAGTTATCCCAAGTCTAACTTCTACGTAAGCTTTAACATGTGCAACCCTCAATTTTTATCAGCTGACGGACGGCATTGGCTGTCAAAGACTAATAATTAGGTGCCTAGAAATCAGAATAGACATTTTGGTACTTTCTTAGCCCGGAACTAACCTAGGTATTTTCTAACTAAATTCTAAAAAAACTGTAAAAAAAATTCATTCACCTTAAATAGCTAAATGAAAAAACGTGTTAAATATAAAATGACACGACCAGGACACAAACCTGGGACCTCTCGTTTTCCGGACGAGTGCTCTTCCACTGAGCGTAGAGTCTAATATCGTATAGTGCACGTAAAACACTAACTTAGCCGTTAGGCATTACCTAAGCAAATAACAGACATTTTGCACTACGATTTACTTACTAAGATATATTCTTTTCGTTAAATTCTTTCTGTGAATAAAACAAACATGAAAATCATATTTCAAACCAGATTCTAAAACCAAATTTCGAAATAAAACAAACGAAAACATAGGTTTTGAATTTCAAATCGTTAAAACCTTTTTTTGACCGAAAAGGGGGAATTAAAAAAAAAGAATTGTTTTGGAGCAGTATCTATTAAAAACCACACTAACAATGTGTCATTGGATCCAGGCATACAAAAGGATTAAAAGGTCGAAGTAATATTCAAACAACTGTGTGTATGTGCTTTTATAAAATTAATAAACGGCTGGGATCTCTAACAGCATTTCGCATAAAAAAATAGGATAGTCAGTATAATTTACTAACCTTTAAATATTTGAAAAGTTTTATTTATCATAAGAACATCTAATGTACATTTGATGACGGCATGATTGTAAACTTCGGCTTTAACAAGTTGTTGATAGTTGTTATATAAAACAGTAGACCAAAAGACAAAAACGATTTCTGGTAAGGATTTACTATTTCATAACACAGGATTGGCATGAAACTGAAAGTGTGATAGTTTCTTAGCACCAGATCAGACCAGTACGTAGGTATACTGTTTTGATAATAAATACAAATAAAAAATAAACATATTATTATACTTTATGAACAAAATAGTAAAAACGTCATTCAGACAACAGTAGAAATATAATATTTATGTATTACACTGTAATAAAAAAAATTCAAATGGTGTTTACTCTCATATATACGTGATGAACACCAATTTAAGTTTAATCATAAGTATAATTAACTTTTGGTTATTTATACTTATGATTAAACTTACAATAAAATGTACAACTGTACATTGCAAAGAATTTTTTGCATTTAAAATCCTGGCATCCAAAACATAGGCTAAGCCCAGCTCAAAATTGTATCCCTATTGGAGACAAATTTTAGATACTGAAGGAGAGCACTCTGTACTCGATTCCGATCATAATTATGTTATAAAAGTAAGTACTTAATTTTTCACAAGAATTCCTTATAAATAAATACTATGTTATTATTGACTTTACATACAACTGAGTCGATCGCGGCACGTGACCTTGCACGCGGATCACTGCCAACGCTAGCGTAACCATGCGATGCGTAATCAATTCTTTATAAATAATTAATATTTATATTTTATTATATTTTTTCTCTTCATGTATGATCTCAAACTATCACTTCCTTGGATTTCAAAAGTGACCCACCAGTCACCCTGTAAAATGTAAAATTTTGAAGTTATGCTTCATAAAGAAGAATTTTCCTGTTATGGTTTCATTCAATACGAATATTACAAATACTGTTACAACTGTAAACAGACACAAAGAGGCACATAACAACTAGAGTAATCAAAATTAAAACCAACGTTACTCCCCATCACGATAAATACAAATTCACCACAATTTCAGAACCTCCTAATACCATAAACTCCTATTACGTTATAATCTAATTACATCAAATTGCATGCGAAATCGGTATTTTTGGTCAAAATACCGCAAATCTGCATGTTTATTAGGTGGTATAGCCATCATTCGCTTTTACCGGTTTAGGTGATAAATATACAGTCACTTAGCTTGATTAAAACCGGTGAAACAGTAAACGCAATTGTGATGGAGCGTCGATTAGATGTTTTGTTTTAATAAAATACTTGAAAATACTTATAGTTTATACAGATAGTAAATACTTTAATGTCGATATCTGTTAGTTATTGCAGTTAAATCTCACACTTAAAACGATTACTGAGGCTAGGCAAAAATTAAAAGTAAATCAAAGTAGGGTATAAACTAACATTCAACATTTTTCACAATTTTACGCATTATGAAAAACAAATGAACATAGCAAAAACTGTCATTACTTTTTTTAAATGTATGTCGCCAGTATTCACGTCAATCCCAACATTGTAAATGGAACTTTTTGCGTTTCTCTAAATTGTGAAATATAGATTAAAATAAATTATCGAGCTCATAGAAATGGAATAGCAAATATCGATGATGTGTTTTTATAATAAAGGACTAGTTTTCATCCTCATCCCATTTTACATCACTGACTGTAATTTTTAAGTGTTTTTATAAAATCCCCAGACAATCACACCAACTACATGGCCCCAAAGTAAGCATAGCTTGTGTTATGGGATACCATATAGCGAACTAGGGGGAACTTAGAATATAAATACATAAATAGATAAACACCCAGAGACGGAACATTTTTTTTTTTCTGGTTCCGTGCGGGGATCGAACCCGCAACCACTGGCGTCTGAGGCAGATAGGTTTACCCCAACGCCATAGTGGTCGTCATAATTTAAATATTCGAAGAGATTAAACAAAAAATATTCACCAAAAAGACTTAAATGAAAAAAAAATTGTCCCTAATAAAATTGCATAATTCTAATAAATCCACACCTTAGTATCAAAAGGACTCACTGATTATCACCAAGCTTTTTCCCTCATAACATTTCATTAGCTCAGCTTATCCTGCATTTTGCAATGCATTTGATACTATTTCGTTTCATTTCAAGTTCTTTTTCTTTTGTCTTATCAGCGTTTTGCATTGGACCGCTTCAACGCAAAAAGAAAGAAGTGCTATTTAGACTTTGACATAGAGCTGGAAAACATACTTGAAATGCTCTGTAGAGAAACCTTTTAAGTTAAAGAGGATTTTTTTGTAATACTATTACATTTTTACTCGAGGTTTTGGAGCGTTTTAAAAATCGTGATCACAAGTGAATGTGACAAATGTCTGGTCAGTTCTAAGTATCATATCGTGAGTACTTAAAGCAATATAAGAAAAACTTTATTTTACGATGTTGTAATCGAGTGTAGTCTCCCAAATAAATACTTCAAAGTAGCGTTTATATCGAACTATATTAAAATAGTTTACTTAGTATTTCACTTGTACAGAAGGCAGCAGATCAAGTCAAAAATTGTAATTGAAACTGAACTCTATGCCCTAAACATAAAGTTGAAAATTGGTTAGAGAAATTTGACAGATTTGTAACGCTAGACTTGCTGCTTTCTGTACATAAATTCAATGTTCCTCATTCTAGCTTCCTCATAATATTACACTAAAGCTTGTTATAAAAAATTACTTATTTCATTTTTTTAAGTGACATGATGAATGTTTGTTAGTTGGTTCTTTGTTAGTTTGACAAAGTAAGTTCAAAACACATGTAAAAAGTCAAGGAGATCCTAAATTAAATTCTTCCCATCCTGATATTAAAGCTGTTACGTAAATATTACGTAAGTGATACACGAGATGTGTTTCTTATGTGATTCCCTAGTTATTAGTCCAATACTAGCATCAACAATCAAGTCAAATAGTTAGCAAGTTTAACTTTGAACTCACTTCTTAAAAATTACTGCTCTGTGACTTATCTGAGTTTGGCAACCCGGTTAACTTCGCTGTTGGTTCGAGATTGTGAAAAATAGGAAGCGGAATTGAGTGTGGTTATCGTGTTTTGTCTAGGTCCTTGATTACTAGTTGTTTGTTCACACCTCTTCGCAAAGAAGTGTTTAGTTATACCGAAAAAAAAGTAGGGAAATGAACTTTGGCTTAGGAATAACAGAGTTGAACAAAAATTATAGCAGTATAACTGTAATTATTTTGTGTACATATTGTTAATGTATCTTACTTTATTAAATAAAAACATAATATTTTTGATTTTTTTTTATAAAAACGTCATGATCTATCAAAACTTCGTCGCCATAGTGTTTTCATTTTCCTTTAAAGAAAGTAATTTAAAATTACTCTTTCTTCAAAATCACTACGGCATTCTATAGGCACAATTATCCTTATAGCTATGACGAAAGTATGAAGTCGTCGTAGGAAATGCAAAGTATTGTCATAAAATATTTAACAGAACTATACCTATAGTCTACCTCTCATATTAAATATAAGAACGGTGAAGCAAAAATATCAAGCCTATATTACCGTGTTAAGCGACCCGTTTCAAAAGCACCCTCTTACATCCAAACGCCTGTATGTAAATGTTATCGTGAATTTATTGTTATAACTTCTTCGGCTAAGTGATTTTCGAGATTTTCCTCGAAATATGCTTCGAGTATTTTCCTTATTTTGAATCAGAATTGTTGAGGTAATGAGGCACTGATACCTACCGTAGTTGTCGTTAGGATTATGGAAAATTCTTTTTATTTTTGTATTTTTCATATGAACTGTTTTGGTACCTACGATTTTTAAGCAAATTGGTTTTTACAATTAATTTAATAATAAACCATGATATTTTCATTTCTTTGATGTAGAAAAATGCGAAGAAATGAAAGTCTGGTGGCTCATCAATACAAAGTCTGAAGGCCTCAAATGTAGAACTGTATCGAAAAAATTGAGTTTAGCTTAGCTTGCTTCTATTAGGTGCTTTTATTTTACATAAAATTCTGAAAAGGATAATTTCGAATAAGTAAGTTTATGAAGGACCAAAAATATAGGATTATCGTTTAAGAGCATTAAGTAATCAGCAGTAAATGTTATTTAATTTACAAAAAAAAAATGGAATATTGTATGACACATATTAAATTAAAAGCTATATCTAGGTGACTAGTGGGTCACTTTCAAAATTCCAGCACGTGATAGTTTAAGATCGTACATGAAGAGAAAAAATAAATTAAATATTAATTATTTACTGAGTAAACTTCTCCGAAAGTTAAAGAATTCATTACGCAACGCATGGTTACATTAGCGTAATACAATAAATACTAAGCGGGTGGTGCTGTGCGTGTGGCGGGAACACTCCTGTGTGCGTGTTGACTGAGCCAGCGCATCGGGAAAAGTGTAATAAGGTCCCTTTATTTATTCATAGGGATTTTGAAAATTAAGTACCTACTATAAGTACATAATTATGATCAGAATCGAGTACAGAGTGCTCTCCTTCAGTATTGAAAATTTGTCACCAGTCACCCCGTATATGTATTTATTGGTCTCTTCAGACTTCTGTGCAGAGTAATGAACACTGGATAAACTTGTCGCAAGAGGCAACGTGTGCGAACTTATGGCGGGTTTCAATATTATGAAAACTGTTCGTTTTGCCTACGAACAATAGAATTTACTACCAAAATGCCTTTCTATATTCAAAATCTTGACATCTAAACCACTGCTTACGAACTGTTTGACTGTAATGGGTTGCTAGGTTACATTTGACCATTTACAAAATAAGTCATTTTATCTAGCCAACGACGACGCAGCAAGTTATTAATTTAAACCAATGAGGTAAAGGTAGCATGGCAGTCTGCTGCGGCCAATAAGGAGTTATGTTTTCATTACGTACGACCAATTAAAGAATAGGTCATTTTATCTAGCCAACGACGTAACAATTTATTCATTTAACGAAATGTCCTATCAAATATGCGTAATAATATAATATAATATTTAAACCCGCATGATAAAGCAAATCCCTTGAAAAAGGAGAAAATCAAAAAACATATATAAATAATAATAATATTTCTGACACTCACACAACATTATCTAGCCCAAATTAAGTTTCTTAAAGAACTTGTGTTATGGATACTAGATAACTGATATACTTAAGAAATATATAAACATACATATTGAATAAATACATATTTTTTATTAGAATAAACTTAAATAAACATATAAACATCCATGACTTGACTGCTAATATCTGTGTTCATCACACAAATATCCGCCGCCGCCGGGTTTCGAACCCAGGACCTCTGGCATAGACGGCAATTTATGTTACCGCTACACCAGCCGGTCGTCAAAAAATATCTGTCAACATATCAATAATCCAGTTTTCTCTTTCTTACTTATCTATAACTGTTTTTGAAAAAAAGGACGAATATTATTGAATTACATAATTTTTCTTTTAAATATTTACTTTGACGTCATAAAAATGTGATTCAACCAATGGCAAAATTAGTCGAAGGATTGGCGTTTGGTTTTACGTAAGCAGTTAAACGAAATTATTAATAAAAAGCTCTAAAAACATACTATAATATATTTATCGAATACTAAAACATAGCAAACATAAATTGAATAAGTTTATATATTTCTTTACTTCAAATATCATACAAATAAGTTGCGAATGCGTGATATTCTATAAATCACATATCACCTATTTTCTTGGAAGAACGTCACGCAAGGAGGGCCCATGCCAAATATGAGAACTTACAGCCCGTAGCTGGTAGATATTGTGAAACGCTACTTTTTTCCTACCAGTTTTGTACCTGTACCGGTTACGCATAGCAGTCAGTTGAATATTGAAACCCGCCATTAGTTAATTAATAATACCCTTGCATGAGCCACCTGGCTAGCAATCTACTTCATGAAAAAAAAATCATACACACATAACTTCACGCCTGTATCCTTTATGGGCTAGGCAGAACACCAGAGGCTAAACCATATGATGTCACGTTTGACTTTGGAGGTATTATAATTGTGATAAGACACTATTGCGGTGACAGGGGATCACCCTATCGTGGTTAGCCCACAAAAAACCTACAATAAAACCTTAGTATAAATTTAAAATTACTAAACGCATGTACTCGTTTGTTCCATTATTAAAAAAATAGTAGGTATATATGATACAAAACACCACTTCATTGCATCCTGTAAATGTTTCACTTATTTATAACTTTCGTTTGGAAGTCGGAGCGTCCATATTGAAATTGAAGTTAATGTTCCTTTGGTCTTAATGAAAACTTATTGCAGTTAGATTGCACAGAAGGCAGCTTTTGTGGAAACTTAAATAATAAATGAGTTGCCTTCATCGTGGCTCGTTGTTCATTTTCTGTTTTCAATTACGACTAATGTTGTTTATTTTCGAATCAATAAACTGTTAGTTCGAAAAAGAAGAATTTATAAAACTTGAAAATACTGATGAGTACCTAGATGGAGTCCGTGTAGTTTTGGTCGAGTACTTGCCTACGGTAGAAGATATCTCTGTCTGGGCTTTAGGAGCAAAATTTTTATAATTTTGTCAACTTTTAGCGGATTTTCAACCGACTTCCAAAAAGGAGGAGGTTCTTTTTTGCGTCTTTGTTACACGATATTACGGACAATTGTGAATCGATTTTTAAAATTCTTTGAAAAGTTTCATATTATTGAGGATACTTCATAGTTGGTCCCACTAAAAACAAGTTCTTTAGCATAGATGTTTTTTAATTTTTCAATAAAAACTCTATTTGTAAATTGTAAAACCTCCCATCTTATCAATAAAATTGAAACCCTCTCACAACATCTTAAAACACCCATTTTCAAACACATTTGCAAAGTAATTCACTCGCTGCCTCAGAAATTTCGTCAACAAATTGCAAATAAAACGTTTGTCGCGATATCAAAAAGCTTTGGACAATAAATTAAAGGCAATATATGTTAATGGTGTAAGGAAAATGTACGTCTTCCCCTTTACTTAGGTAGCATCGATGTTGTGTGGACTGGGAGGAATAAAACAGAGGAGATGGGGTATTAATAAGAAGTATTATGTCGTAGTTATAATTGAGTAGTTTTCTACGCGTCTGATATATTTTCTTTTACCAAAAAAATCTGGAAAATCATGACATAATTAATACAACTTTAGATCCGTTGCAAGTAAAGTAAAACAAATATATAATTTTATTAACACATTTTTTCAATTATTTAAGAGTAATTAAGCATTTTAAATGCAAAAACTTTAAAATATTACAAATATATTATTAATTTAAGAATATTACGAAAATATACGTCATAAGTACGGTTTTGATACAAATGTAATATTTCCGAATAAATTATACTCATAGTATTTATTTCAATTATGAATAACGTATTTTTCACTTAAGAAATAATAAATTAATAAAATTGCATAACTTGTTGCAACATTTGTTGTTTATGTTATTATCTTATTACATGATTTTCAACGATAGTTTCTCAAATTCTTAAATCGGTTACGTGAGTCATAACTACTGACTGGTACATACCTTTCATCAAACTTTGAAAGATATTTAAAAAATAAAAACAAAACTTGAACTTTTTATGTTCGTCTCAGCCAAATCAGCCTCAAAAATACCACATCTTAAAGCACGCTCTTTCTAGCATCACATCACACAGGCAAATCTCCACGAAACGTGCGCGTAGACCACTGGTGTGTGACTAAAAGCATTGTAAATCCTCACAAACGTTGCCGCTGTATTGTGAAACTGAGTCAGCATAAGATGAAGTACCCTCAGTGGACCGTTTTAACATTTTGGCTTTTATTTTAAAGTCAAAAATAAAAGTGGATTACAAAGATCACTTGAGTTAGACGATTCGAGTTAAAAATATAAAACAGGTAAAAAAATTTAGCTTCCATGCTGGACTGGGAGCAAAGGAAATACATAGAATGTACCAGCTGCTTCTCTTCTCGGGCAAATTGTAAAAGTCAGTTGAGGGACAGAGGTTTTGTTGTAGATCTTTTTTTGTGGGCGATATGCTGACCCCCTGTCACTGGAATAGTCTCTCTCCAGCATTATAATGCCTCCAAATTTGTCAAACGTGACATCAGATGGTTTTATCAATTCTAGTGCTCTGCCTACTACATAAGAGCTATAGGCGTTAAATTATGCTGCCGTCCTCAAGCTAAAATGCCGTTAACCAACATCAGGTCGATTTTAACATTTTGATGCCATCATAATCAGAAAAAAAATCTCTATCGACCTGTATTTCCAGAATTTTCGTAGCTTTTACTGTCTTCAAGATATAAAAATTAAAAATGCCGCTATCTACCCGTAAATGGTTACCTTCCAACGCTTAAAAGTCTTTAAGTACCATTGCTAAACTAAAAAGCGGTTAAAAGTATATAGTGTAAGTTTTTTTATAAAAAATATACTCATCATCTTAGCTAAATTGTCGTTAAGCGATATCTGTTCTCTACAATGCCGTTAAAGTACCCTAATGTCTATCTAGTTAACCTTTTATTTAAACTATTATCTGGTAATATACTAAACTATAAAGCCGTTAAAGATAAATCATAAACAAAACTGCCACTTAACCGCATTTTAGTATTGCATTAATATTTTTTTACAAGACTTAATTACCGCTAAACCACAATACCAAACTAAAATGCAGCTATCTGCTCTAGCGCGGCCAATAATTCGGCGAAATGATCGAAGTAACGGGGAACGAGGGCGGGTGCGCGTGGTCATTGGGGCTCCCGCTCAAACCCTGTCGGATATAGCAGACAAATATTTTCGAGTCTATTCCACCACGGTCGTATATATGTATATACTACTACAAACCACCATTCGTTTCATATGCTTTTTTTATTTAAAAACGCTGGATTATGTTAAAAAAATGTTAGTTTTTGGTAAATGGCTAATCAAGTAATCATTATAATTGAGTACATTTAAGTCTCTTAATTAGAAAACCTTAAAAAATGTCAGAAGTTGGATAAATTACTGAATTTATTATTGGAAAATTGCATTGATGTCCAGCGTCATTGTCGGATAAAACCGACCATAGGGATGGGCCATAAGCAAAGATTTACTGAAACAAACACTTAAGTAAAAATATTTCTGTTTGACTACTTTGACTATTTTTTAACAAATAAATTAAATCAATTGAAGAAATTGTTACTATAGAAATAAATATGTGTAATTTCTTTGAAAATAAATATAAAAATGTCTGTGACTGAGTTGATGATTCCCATCCTACACACTACACACATCAAAAAAGTCTAAGCAACATGTACTTATGTGAAGTTTTTAATAATATTTAATGTTACAAAGTTTCTATTTTTTATTTGAATATACTTTTAGGATCTTTTTGAAGTAAAAACAACATCTGTCATTTTTATATTGTTTTTATAATAACAAAAAATAACAATATAATGTCTTCTGTTTCATACGCAAAACGAGCTCAAGTAATAAAACTTGTTTAAAACTTGTCGGCACCGATTATTCATGGAATCAATGAGTGTTAATCTGGTCCTGCGGTTATCGCTCCCAGTGGAATTTAAGCAAATGCAAATCCTTCAGCTGCTGGCCTGTTTTTACCTGGTCCAAGTCCTCTAAAACACTTCTTTGGAGCATATCCCACGCGTGCTCTATGGGGTTGAGGTCCGGAGACTGTGCAGGCCAGAGCAACACCCGGATATTTTCTGTTGCCAAGTACCGACTAGTCCACAAGGCTGTAGGTGAAAGTGCATTATCGTGCATCGATGTGGAGTCTGGGCCAAGTGTTTGTACAAATGGATGGGGGTTTAAGAACATCCTCAACGTAATTTTCAGCGTTCATGTTTCCATTTACAAAAACGAAATCAGTTCTCCTATTCTTCATAATCCCCGCCCACACCATAACAGTTGATCCGTTGTACGGATGCACTTCTTGAATGCACCTCAGCCTTTCTCTATTTACGGGATGTCAGTACACTCTCACTCTTCTAGAATCAGGCCTAAATCCGAATCGCGACTAAACAATGGGACAAAATATTTTTATTGTCCCATTGTTTCTGGCTCCATGTTAATTGTTCCCTACACCGTTCGTTCCGACGCACGCAATTGCCGTGACGTAAAGGTGGACACTTAATTGGGCGTCGTGCTCGTAGGCCGTACTCACGAAGTCAATTTCGCACGGTTTGGGAGCTAACATCAACACCACTTGAGTTTCGTAGCCTTAAATCTATCTGGCGGGCAGTCATCATCGGCTGGCGTCTTGCAGTTAGTTGTATGTAGCGGTCTTGCCGAGCGGTGGTACTCCTTCCGTGGCCTGGATGTTGTTCAGCAGGATCTCCTGTGTTGGTGTAACGCTTCCAAAGACGACAAACGCTCCCGTTGACACCAAAATGCCGCGATACTTGGGATTGATTTCTTCCCGCTTGCAACATCCCTACAGCTCTTTGCATTTCATTTGCAGTCAAGTGACGTCGCTCCAAGGTGTAAAAAATGGATAAAATCATGTAGAATGTAATTATGCCGATAACTCTATTTAAATTATCGTCAAAATTTATAAAATGAAGATTCGACACCAAATTCAATTAAGATGGAAAATGCATTGAAATTCTATTTAAATGCATTCGTTTTTGTTTTGTAAAAAAAAACAATAGAATATCGTTTTTTTTTTTCAAACCAGCCAGTGAGTAAATTAAAACAAAAATGTTTGCATACCGATACCTACCGAACTTTACAAAAAAAAGAGATTAGTTAAGATTTTTTTAATTTTATGCATGTTGCTTAGACTTTTTTGGTGTATGTATTTAATTTGATACCCCTGATTTTTTTTTATAAATACTAAGCTAAAATGCAGTTATTGTTATAGGTTTTGTATTTGGACGCATTTTAGCGTTGTAGTTTAGATAAAATTTCGACAATTAAAATATTTTTTCATAAAATCCAACTCTAAATAGCGGTTAAGTACTTTAACGGCATTTTCATTTAATTTTAGATATCATAGTGCTAAGCTAAAACAACTTTTAAGTCTTTTAACGGCTTTCTAGCTTAGAAATAATTAATCTTTTTTTTAGTATCGTAATATTTCATAAAATCAAAGTAAAACTAAACCCTAAAATGCCGTTATTGTTTACGCAACGGCATTTTAGTCGTGAATTCAAGAATTAATATTTAGAGAAACACTTAGAGAAAAAACATTTTTACGATTAATATTATATAAAAGTTCTTATTATAAATTAAAATACTTGCTATTTGATAGTGCTCTGTGAGATCTTTCCATCCGTACATTAAAGTCAGAATTATGACTGACAGTTGTAAAGTAGCACGCATTTCAAAAAATTGCCGCGTTTTTTGCTCATAACTCAAAACAACGTTTTTGTACTTAACGGCATTTTATCTTGAGGACGGCAGTATGTATGTACATACATACATACATAACGTCACGCCTGTATCCCTTATGGGGTAGGCAGAACACCAGAGGTTATTAGACCATCTGATGTTACATTTGACTTTTGAGGTATTATAATGATGTGTAGAGACCATTGCAGTGACAGGGGGTCAGCCTATCACCCACAAAAATGCCAATAAAACCTCTGTCCCTATACTGACTTTTACAGTATGCTCGGGAAGGGAAGCAGCTGGTTGGTACATTCCATGTTTTTCTTTCGATCCCAGTCCAGCATGGAAGAATGTTATGTATTTATGTATGTATGTTAAAAGATTAAATGAAATGTTATTTTCATATTCTGCAAGTTTTTTTGATAACTCTATGATGATAATTTCAGAAACTAAATTGCTATTTCAACCGACTTCCAAAAAAGGAGGAGGTTCTCAATTCGTCTGTATGTTTTTTTTGTGTCTTTGTTACACGATATTTTGGACAATTATGAATTGATTTTAAAAATTGTTATTTCACATGATAGATCTTACTTCATAGTTGGTCCTATTTAAATTTCATCGAAATCGGTTGAGTACTTCATTGAAAATTTCAAACTTTTGAAAAAATATGTATGATATCGGAGAATGTTTATGTTGATGACACTCTCAACTCAGTCAAAGTTTTGGACGTGAAGTCGGTTTTTTTATGCTCTGCATTATAATAAGTTTAATTTTATAAGACCTTATTTTATTTTACTACTATCAAATTTAAAATTTTAAGTATTGTTTTTCAAATAACAAACGCTCTTTCCATTCATACATAACTTCCATGTTCTACTTCATCTTAAAACTTAACTGCGTGAATGCCATTAGCATAAACTTTTGATTGAACCTCGTTTAACTTAAGTGAGCTTAACTATAAAATTGTTTATAACAGCCCTTCAACCGTCCTTTATTGGTTTGTTTACTCTGCACAACAGCTTACTGTATCGTTTTCAAAATAATCTGTTTTTTATTGTTCATAAACAGCATCAAATTTTGTTTAAAAATTTGCTTGAGTATGAAAATGATGTAGTCACCCATTAAGAGAGTAAAGAATATAATTTCAATATTTTTTGATAATGCTACGCCCACATTTTTTTTTCCATAAGTAATCCTTAATATGCTTGTATTATGGTGAACACAGGGTTTAACTATAAACAGAGTCTCTTAGAATAGCCCTATCAACTTCCCGTTTGCGTTCGCTCCCAAACGGTCGTGTCTGCGGCCGCTCCTGAGTGTTCGTATTGCGCTGCCCTTGTTCCCTCCCCCGCACTCGTGCGGGTCAGGTGCCAAGTTAAGCTCTTTCGGAAAGTTTTCTCTTGTGGAGGCTGTGTGGTGTCGGGGCTAATTCATCTGCCCTTTTCAGGGCGGACCCGACTGCTGCCGGCCGAAGCATCGCTGGTCAGGTGGATACGTAACCGTGACAACTAAGCCTGATCGTCCGCCGTTCACCGGCAATAGGTCCGTACTAGGTCGTTCTCTTTTTCAGCGCAGATTGTCTTCGATAAACTTTCTTTCAGCCCAGCATAATGTCTCGTTACCCTGAGTGCAGAGAGCATCAATGCATAGCCAATCGCCATCGTCTCTATGCACTCCATGAGGAAAAGATCAAAAGTCTCAGAGAGGCTCAACGCAGTCATCGTGACGAGTTGAGAAAGAATCGATCTGAGTATGAAGCTCAGATCTCTTCTTTGCAGGAGGAATTATCCGCCTGTCCTTCGTCCATAGAATTCAATGTGTTGTCTTCTAGTTACAGCCAGTTGTCCAGCGAAAATCAATCACTGGAAGCCGAGAAGGATGAACTTCTCGCCCAAATCGAGTCCTTGCGAAAGCAATTGTCCGCTCGTCCTCAGGTCGCCTCTTTTTCTCAGGGGTTCCAAACTGATTCTCCGGCGTCTCCAGATCCATGTGAGTCCGTCGATCCTTTTTCAGATCGCATGTCGATAGATTCCACCGCATGCAAACGGAAAACTACCCCGCCAGGTAGTGATTCCGACTCCGCTCCTTTAGTTCCAGAATCTCCTGCTCCGTTCACCGAGGTTCGCAAAATAGGTCCGTATATCGAATCAAAGCCGTACTCATTTGAATGCTGCGGCATAGAACTGATTAATTACAGCATTTTAATAGTATGTATATACAGAACTCCATCTTCCTCTGTAGACATATTTTTAAAAGAACTAGAGAAGCTACTACATAGATTATCAAGTAAAATAAATAAAAAAATCATCATCTGTGGTGACTTTAATATAGATATACTTAAAAATAACTCTATCACAAACAAATTTCAAGCAATTTTGTTAAATAATAAAATAGAATGTCATATTACAAAGCCGACTAGGAAAAAGGCATGTTTAGATCTAATTTGTAGTAATTTTAAAAATACTCTATCTAATATACACTGTCTAGCTTTATCAGATCACGAAACTGGACAAAGTTTATCAATTAAGGTTAAACAGCGAAAAAGTATTAAACAAAGCCCTAAGACCTGGTTCGAGAAAAAGAGAGACTTTGCGGAGGAAAATGTTATAAAATACATAGAGTGCTTATCAGCGTTATCGTTTGACGATGTTTACGCTGAAACTGATACGGACATTGCGTTTAACATTTTCCATGACTATTTGACCCTATTTTTTAATCTGTGCTTTCCTATCATAAACGTAAAAATGACAAACAAAACCGCGGTTCAGAAAAAATGGCTTACCAAGGGATTAAAAAGGAGTTGTTTAAATAAAAGACGACTTTATCTTAAATATTCCTTAAGCGACGACAACAAAAAACAAAATAAAGCAACATATGATAAATATAACAAAATTTTAAAAAAGTGTATGACCGCATCATTAAACTCATGCAATATAAAATATATTCAAAATGCAAAAAATACATGCAAGGCGTCTTGGAATATTATTAAAAGAAACGCGACGTCAAACTCTACCCGAAATCAAAATATTGAAAAAATTAAATCAAATAACATTTTACACACTGACCCAAAAATTATCTGCGAAAATCTAAATAACTTTTTTATAAACATGACTAATAAATCCAATACTGACATCTTTAATTATACCCCAATGACTCAATCTCGAATATATAATCATTCCATATTTGTCACACCAACTGACGAAAATGAAATAGGTAAAATCATAACGACTTTAAAAAACTCTGGATGTACAGGATTTGACCACTTGACTACATTAATAATTAAACGATGTGCAAACGTTCTGAAGGCGCCCCTGGCACACATAATTAATTTATCCCTCACGCAAGGAAAATTTCCTGAAAGATTAAAAAAATCCATAGTCAAACCCATCCACAAAAAAGGTGACGTAACTGACATGAATAATTATCGCCCAATAACGTTAATACCTATATTATCAAAAATTTTCGAAAAAGTCATGTCAGTGAGAATCAAAGGTTTTTTAAATAAACATAACATCCTAGCAGAGGAGCAATTCGGATTTCGCGAAAGAAGCTCAACCACCTTAGCTTGTTTTTCTCTAATCAAGGATATATCTGAGAGCTTAGACAAAAAACTATTTCCAGTAGCACTGCTATTAGATATGAGCAAAGCTTTCGATTTTGTATCGCATACCATTCTATTAAAAACTTTAGATAAATGTGGCATAAGAGGTAAAGCAAACGAATGGATTCGAAGTTACTTAGAAAATAGATCGCAATGTGTAGAACTAAGCTACTTCAACGGAAAATATAGAGACACAGTATGTTCCCCTTATCGCGAAAACAAATACGGAGTACCCCAAGGTAGCATATTAGGTCCACTTTTATTTTTAATCTACATAAACGACATACCATACATAATAAAAAAACAAAAATCTATATTATTTGCAGACGATACTACACTTGTAATAAAATCTAAAAACAAAAACGAATTAAAAACTGAAATAATTAAATCAATGACAGACGTTGTATCATACTTAAATTATTTAAACCTCAAAATAAATATAAATAAAACTAATTTAATACAATTTTTGACATATAATTCTAAAAATGATCCAATTGACATAACTTTTGATAATCATAAATTAAATAACGTTGACGCGGCTGTCTTCCTAGGTATTACTATAGACAAAAATCTAAACTGGAAAGCGCACATAGACAGATTATGTAAAAAAGTAGACCGATTTATATATGCACTTAGGAGAGTCAAAGAGATAGCTGGACAAAAAACTTCCCTGCTCTCATACCACGGATACGTATCGTCTATCTTGCGTTACGGTATTGTATTATGGGGAAACTCAGTTGATATTGAGCTCGTATTTAGAATACAAAAAAAATGCGTGCGGGCGTTAGCAAGTGCCGATTATACGGATAGTTGCAGACCGATTTTCAAAAACTTAAAAATTCTTCCATTGCCTTGCCTTTATATTTACGAGGTATGCTTGTTTGTTAAAAAGCATCCAAATTTGTTCCCCAAAAATCGGGACATGATTTCTGGACATAGAAGACATGCAGAAATGCTTTATACTCCAGCCCAGAGACTATGCGTTTTTCAAAAAAATATTGTCTGTATGGCGGTAAAAATATTTAATAAAATCCCTCTAGATATTAAGAATTTACCAATGAATTTATTTAAAAAAAGAATTTTTAACTTACTTCTATACAAACTTTATTACAATGTTACAGATTTTTTAAATGACAAGTGCTTATAGACATTCAAACTACAAAAATCAAATTGTTTCTAATTGTAACCTTTTCTTTTGACATCAGGACGAATTTAATATGACAATTTATGAATTTAAAATGACATTTAAAAATTATTGTATTTCACCAAATTTTGCACACCAACACCTGTTGGTAGGATCTTGTGAAACTTTCTTTACTTTTAAGACCTAAAATGTACCAATTTCCTGGCAAATAAAGACATTTCATTTCATTTCATTTCATTTCAAAAAGTCAAAGTCCAAGAAGAAGAAGCAAGACGCCTCTTCAGTCTCCCCATCTGTTTCAGCTGCTCCAGCCGCTGTTCCTGCTTTGCAAAATGTCGCAACGGCGTCTGCTCCTGCGCCTTTTGTGTCAGCGATCCCGGTGTCTCAGCCTGCGTCGCAATCAGACTCGGCTCCGCCGAAAGACAAGTCTCCGCCCCCCATCTTTCTACGGGACAAGAGCCGCTGGACCGAGGTCTCAGCTCTCTGCGGTAGTCACAATCCCAAGATCCAGTATAGTAAAGCATCCAACGTGGGTGACTCTATTAAGATCTTAGTCTGTTCCATTTCCGATTTCAGGAATCTTACTCGGCTTCTTGCTGATCAAAAGCTCGAGTACCACACTTACGCCCTCCCTGAGGAGCGTAAGATTCGTGCCGTTCTCAGGAACGTGCCGTTCGAGCTCTCGAACGAGCAAATCCAAAAGGACTTGTCATCTCAAGGTTTCCCCGTCGAATCTGTGCACAAAATGCACAGCCGCCGGGGCAAGCAGTTCCCACTTGCGCTAGTAATCCTAGCGAAGAGCCCGCAAGGGCAGTCCATTTTCAGAGGCAAGCCCACCGTGTGCGGTCTCTCCAACATCCGCGTCGAAGTTCCACACAAGCGTGGTTTACCAGGTCAGTGCCACCGCTGCCAACTGTATGGTCATGCGGCGGCAAATTGTTTTGCTTTCCCTAGGTGCGTCAAGTGCCTAGATCAGCATGGGACTAAGGAGTGCTCTCGCACTCCCAAATCGCCCACCGCTCCGTCCTGCGTCTTGTGCGGCCAGTCAAGCCACACAGCAAACTTTCGCAGCTGCCCCAAGGCACCGCGTGCTGCCAGGGCTACCGTAAAGCCCATCGAGAACTGGGGAGAGCGACCGCAGCCTAGCTCGGACGCCCCTCCAGTCAGTTCAAAGGCCCCTAAGGCCTTTACTTCTATCGTTCCAGGTCAGCGCAGCCGGGTCGCGACTCAATCGCAACCGGCTGCCAAATCGGCTTCCCAGTGCCAGAACGCAAATGGTTCTCAAGACCGCATGGCGTTCTGGATCCAGCTCGCTCCCATCGACGAGATCCTGGCTTTCGGCGCCGCTCTCGACGCCAGCCCAGAGGGTTTCAACGGTGCTCTTCCGGTCCTAACCAAGTTCGCTCCCCTTATCAGGAAACTCCAGCAAGCTCAACGTTTCTAAACGTAGTCCTTCTTTCCAGCATTCCTATCTCAGAGCGAGTCTGATCACTCTAGATAATCTCTTACTTTCAGCTTTGTCATTTCTGCTAGTCTTAGCTTCTGAATTTCTCGCTTTCAGTTCCTTTTGGTGGCAGCCGTCCGGATGCCGCTCACTGCGCAGCCTCTCTCTCCAATTGGCTGTCGCTCCGATAAATGATCAAGAACCTGAATCAAGGTAGGTCGTAAAGGGGGATGTTTAGTGGGTATGCTCGGCTTCACTGAGTGAGTCTCCACACTGTCTGGGCATTCTATTCTCCGTTAGCCACTGGGGTTAACAGCTTATAGAATGCCCATTCGTCCGTAATAGGATTCATCCTCCTCCCGTTAAAGCTTGCTTTACTGGTTAAAGCTTGTTTTAGGGGGTGCCAAAACATTCTGTGGCGGAAAAAAAAAAAAATAGCCCTATCGCCAATGTTATGCCACAACCAAATTGCTCACATAGTAGGTGCAATGAGCTATGGATGCACAATACGAACATGACTCCTGAGACCCAGAGTATTTGAACAAGAATGGAATAAAATAGTCATAGTATCATTAGTCTCGTGGCCGCTCTCGCGGTCCCCACACTGTCAGGGTACAGCAGCCGCTGCTCTGTACCATACCTGTTAGCCTTCGGGGCTAGTAGCACTTCAGAATGCATTCATCCTCCTCCTACTAAAGCTTGCTTTAGTGGGTACCAAAGCTTTCTTTAGCGGAAAAATAAAAAAAGTAGTGAGATCCTTTCAGGGTTCAGGTGACTAGCGACTACTTTTCATTCAAAATATGCCGACAAATATCACAGCTCCAGTAGCTGTGATAGGTTCTTGTAATATTTTATAAAGGGCCAGTTCCTACTTAAATCCGTTTGCTATTTTTCTATGAGATTATGGTCTAGAAACGAGGGCTTAGTATTTAATAAAAAAAAAACATAAATTTTTGAAAATTTGTTTCTCTAACAGTTCCAGACGATTCAGGGCTAAAACTTAACATTGAATGTAGACAAGGTCTAGAATTATAACAACAGATAGAAAACAAGAAAGAAAATTTAGTTACTATTTCAGAAATTACATAACACAATCCAATATCAAACCAAATCAATCATCGCTAATCAGAAACGCCCTCATTTTTAATTCCAACCCCTACCATCAAACATCTTTTCGCTGACTTATCACTTGAACAAAGGCCATGCGAATCTCGAATGAATATAAATGACATGAACATCCGAACAACGCCGAACCGCAGGCGGAAATGACCGAGGATTTGTCACTGTCAAATTTGAATACGAGAGAACGGATGCGAGAAAAACGAATGTCATCTGTTTTGCGATTCGTCTGTGAATGTAACTTTTTTGTGTCTCATCTTGTTTTCACGAGATTGCCATTTAGGAGAACAATAAATGGGAACAGAACTATGATTAGACTTTCAGTAAAACTAAATTGAAATGGAAGTATTTAGTTTTCTTTTAAAAACCCATGATACTTAGTTATATATGTGTGTAGTTCCCTCAACGAACACCCTTCATATAAAATGGGCCGATATATGTATATTACCGCTCTGGCGATGATGTGTGCCAGCAATATCTTATTAAGAACCAAAGAACCAGTTCTTTCCAAAGCCAATTTCATCCTTGCCCTTGTCTTCACTTACAATTAGATAAATTGAGGTCAATTGCAGGCTTAGTCCTAAAAAAATCCCGTGTTGAATCTGCTCAAAATACTCTACTATCCCTAAATAAGCGTTAAGTAAAAAGCGACTAATTCGATTGATTGTACGACTAATTGCGGGTTCATCACTCGCTACCCTTCATAACAAAGTCTGGTAGGCATCAAATATCAGTGCAGTGGCGCTGATGTGCTCTGGTAATATTGAATGAAGAACCAGTTTCTTCCTGAACGCGTGTACTTTCACCTTCGACGTTGTCTTCACTATCAGATGCAATATTTAGGTCACCAGTGTAAATAAAAACGGAATTGTAAACTTTATTTCTGTTTTTTCAGCGAGCATAAAACTTCACACTTTTCTTTTTTTTCTCTACTAAAGTAGATTTTATACATACTTTTCCATTTTATTGTAAAAACAAAACAATAAAAAACATTATCATTAATACATTGGTAACAAAAATACCCGCTCTATTACTCAAAGATGATCTATTACTTGCATTTCTGCAAAAAAAATTACGAAAAATTATAGCATTCAATCAATTAAGCATGCATCGAAATACGTCCAACATAAAAATAAAACAAACGCAAAACTCATACCTATCTATTATAAATCCTTATACATATCCATGGATTCGATTCCGAATAGGAAATGAGTAATGGCGCGTCTTCATAATTCCTGTAGGATTTTTACACGCGACTCATCTATTATTTAAGCGGGATAAGGATTCGCATTAGATTTACAGCTTCCTACAGGATGTGAGTTCGCAGTTTGTGTTTTGTCATTTGTCGAGTTTTTATAGTAGTTGTTTTTTTTCACCTGAGCTTTTGGTGGATTTGTTCGTTTGTAAAATGAGTAGGGCTTTTTTATTCTAATTTTTGTTGTTTAGGCCATTGCTTTAAACAGAGAGATTGTTTTATTTTTAAGTCCTTGGAAGAGTGTTTTATAGACGTGCTTAGACAATAAACCACTGGACAAAATCATCACCTAACTCTAGACAAAACTAAGCTTGTGAACTAGTTATAGTAAGTTTTAAATGTAAAAATGTCTGCCTCAAATGCATGTTAATGACTCAATTTTTGGAGGATCAAGTAGCTTTTGATTTACCCTAATGGCAATTTGATTAACTTCAAGAATAAAGCATTAACTCTGATTTACGTGCCTTATGAAGTTCCTTCCATGCTGGACTGGGAGTGAAAGAAAAACTTAGAATGTGCCAGCTGCTTCTCTTCCCGGGCATACTGTAAAAGTCAGTTAAGGGACTGAGGTTTTATTGGAGGATTTTTGTGGGCGATAGGCTGACTCTCTGTCACTGCAATAGTCTCTATCCATCATTATAATACCTCAAAATTTGTCAAACGTGACGTCAGATGGTTTTACAACCTCTGTTGTTCTGCCTACCTCATAAGGGACACAGGCGTGAAGTTATGTATGTATGTATGAAGTACGAAAGTCATCTTGATGTATGGTCAGAGGTCACCAATATTTGAACTGAGCGGATCAAACGTTAGTTTTTTTTAAATTTAATTTATTTAAGTAAAAAATAAGCAATTTGTAATACATAAAAATACTTATAATTTTTAATACATAGTTACTCTGCTTTATTAAATGATAGGCACAGGAGCCGCTGCCACATGATGACTTACGTGTGTACGTTTTTATTTCAGTGTAAAGTAATCATGAAAGCTATTACTAAATCTATTCACTCGATGACACTTGAAAATACCAGTGGTCACGAAAAACTTACGCAAGCAGTTCGTTCCATACGTTAGAAACCCGTATCTAAAAGGAACTCTCAAAGCGCTTTTTTTGACTTTTTGGTATATCTACTATATAAAGAAGGGAGTTCTTAAGTAAGTGGAAGTTATTATGGTAGCATTCAAAATTATTGAGCAATGGATGGAAATGTACCAGTGATCTGTTACAGCAAAACACAATAACCATAACTGTCCCTCATGGCCTACATTTCAACGGCATAATTTATCAATTTTACAATATAAATAAACACAGAATGGTCCGAGCATAGTGAGCGTCACGTATGAGCATTAATCACGACTAGATTTTATGTAAATTTGGTTAAGTGCTACTGATAAATGATGGTCAAGCTACTGAGGTAGGGTGAACATGAAGACTTTCAACTTGGGACATTTTTTTCCTCTTCGACAGACTATTTTGTTATTTTATTTGAATACTAGCTGCTGCCCGCGACGTCGTCTGCGTGAACGCTATGCAGCACCAAACGCACCTACGATTATAACACTGCTAGCGTGATAATATGTAGCCTATATGTTGACCCGACTTCTTAACTATCTTCATGCAAAATTTGAAGTAAATCCATGCAGTACTTTTTGAGTTTATCCCGGAAAGACAAACAGACAAACAGACAAAAATTCTAAAAACTATATTTTTTGTTTCTGTTTCGATTGTAGATCATACCCCAAGTATTCTTTTAAAAAAATATTCAATGTACAGTTTTGACTTTCCTACCATTTTATTATATGTATAGATTTTTATCACTGTTTTTAATATTTAAGACTTTATTCTCTTAAAACAATTTTCAAATGAGAATAGCAACTTCAATGACCTCTATCTGTCAAAAATTGACTCGAAAATTAGGGTATGTAAAGGATTTTTTTTCATTAAAAATAACTATTTATTTTACTTATTTTGTTTACCAGAGTATTATAGGGAAAAGTAATAAAAACTTAATTTTATTATTTTTGTCTTATTATTTTGTTAGTTTTTAAACTTTATTTACGCGCGACAGTAAAGAGGATACATGGTGAAAAAGCGCGGAAACCATGCCAACATTATACGTTGACGATACGACTCTTCGGAAAATGAAATTTCATCATTGAGTGTCATCATAAATTTCAATTTTTAAATAACTGTTTTTCTGACTAACAACTCGTTTGTTTAAGAATTCAACATAACATCGTCAAATAAAATAATAAATTATCGTTTCAAAAAAGCTGCTGTAAATGGACTCCTAGTATTCCAATATAACAATGATGTGGCTTAAGCAGCAGGGCTAGCATGCAACCATCGATAAATACTCGAATCGACATGACATATATTATTTTGTTATTTTATCCTATTTTGTTAGCTTAAATTCGCACCATAATAGATAGAATTACTCGATTTGATACCATGATTAAGCCCACAGAACCAAAGATGCCATATTCTTAAAAAAAATACTTTAAGTGCCTAATTCTAAGTAAATATCGATAAAAGGACCGATTTATCGTTATCGATAGTCGCATGCTAGCCCCACTGGTATATTGTTGATATGTACGTACAGCTTTTACATTAGTTTTTTTTTTTAAGAAATGAAGATGGGAACGTTTGCTCTCATGAAACCTAATAGTAAGAATTATGAAAACTAAGTTGTTACTCATCTATTCACACACAATAAGTCAAAGAAGAGCCTGATTTCATAGTTTAAGTGTTCTAACCACCAAAACGCAGTGTCCACTTCATTTCATTTTTCATTCTTAAGCCGTTTTGTTTTGCTGACAGGGGTTCTGTATATTGAAAGTGAGTTTGTTTTTGCCGCGGAACCCTTCTCAATCTGTGTAAAACCTGATATAGTACCCGCACATCATTAACAAGTATTACAAAAGGCTTAGGAAATAAAATTAGAATTTAGTTTTATTTAATTTATAAATGTGTAAAATTTTGTTTCAGTTATGCTACTTTTGATTTTTAACGGAGAGTTAGAGAAAAAAATGCTCTTGGTAGTATTTTTGATTTAGATAATGTTATAAAAAAGACAATTTTTATTATAAAATTGTGTCAATCATCTGTTATAATCAAAGCTCATCAAATTAATTTAACTTTTTATCTATTATATAAAGAGGTAAAAATACAATTGGTGTAACTTAGAAACTAATAAATTTAAAAAGGAACAGCCTAGTTCTGCAATCATCTTCAGATTCAAAAAAGTTCCAGCAATCCGTGAATTGTTTGTACAAGTATTCCTGATAAAGTCGGATTGAAAAACACGTCGTGGAAAGATTAAAGGATCAAACGGTTAAGAGTTTACTAAAAGACCAAAAGTTGCACAGATAAAACTGTCCAAAACTACAAGTGTGACACAAAACAGTATAGAATTAGTGCATTTTACCTAAACATTTTCTGTAAATGTTCGTTACCATTGCTAAGATCATTATGAGAATAATAATTTGTACTTAATTATAGTTATGTAAGTAATTCTGAATTTAAATACAGGGTGAAAGGTGACAAATTGGCAATACTAAAAGAGAGCACTCAATTCTGGTCATAACTATATAACAAAAGTAGGTAGGTATTTAATTTTTCACCAGAAATCCCTATGAATAAATAAAGAGACACTTTTCCCGACGCGCTACCTCAGTCAACACGCACACAGCAGTATTCCCGCCACATGCACACCACCACCCGCTAAGTATATATTACATTACGCTTATGTAACCATGCATTGTGTAATGAATTCTCTAACCTTTGGTTGAGTTTACTCAGGAAATAATTAATATTTTTTTTCTCTTTATGTATGATCTCAAACTATCAAGTAAAGGAATTTCGAATACGACCCACCAGTCACCCTGTAGTACGAATGCCCTAAATTACAGGCATTAATATCATACCACTCAGGATTGACCCGTATAAATTGAATCACTACAGTTCAAATGACATGCATTTGTTACTCTGGACGCAATTCTATCATTATCTCTACATGAAACGATGTCAATTTGTCATAACATCGTTGCGGAAATATTATATTTGTAATTTAGCCTTTATGTGATAACCTTTAAGAGCGAGTTTTGTAGATGTTGTATTCAAAGTAAGTAGTAATATTGAAGATTAAAAGGGTAGTCTATAAGGGTTATAAGAGTAATGGTCATTCGTATAGAGCTCGTTTGTTCAAGAAATAAGAAAGTTACAGACATATTTCTGATAGTTATTCAAATTTTGCATTAACCTATTAAGTGGTATCCACATCTATTAAAATATCATCAATAATAAATAATCATCGATAAAGATAGTTTTATTATCTAAGTTCAATCTTTCTGTGGCCGATCGATCTCTTTACTTCCTTAATTCTGTTAAACGATATTATTGCGTTATAATAGAATGATAGAATCTATTCTTTCATTTTTTTGGAGCTACATTGGGCGCTACATGATCCAGAAGCCTTTAAAAGGTGAAAGTTTGAGTGTTACACAAAAAAACACCTTGTGTGAAGTCTAATTAGGTCCATAATATAACACATGTATCTAGAAAAGGCCTAGTGGTAAATTAGATGCTGCCGCAAGTAAATTAATATGCGTTTCAGTCTTGATTTTAAAACTTTGAGATAATTTGACATTAATGGTCAAGCCATTTTGAAGATGTTTCGCGCTCCCTTCTTACTCTTACAGACTCATTTATGGATCAACACTTTCAGTCCTTGCTTTTTTTGCCATGGATGAGGAGTGTCTCTTCTCCATCAATTATTTTCAGCACTAATTGATGGAAATCGCGAAAGCTCTGTTCTAGCTGATACCGCTATCCCATCTTAGAAAAGTCTCTTGTCTATAAGCATGCTAAAATGAAACTTTACTGGTAACTATGATTTTGAATGCCGAAATGAAATATCTAGTCAAATCCTTTAAAAGGAGTTTTTAATTAGATTTATTTGAG
Source organism: Stenoptilia bipunctidactyla (assembly GCA_944452665.1). Taxonomy (NCBI): domain Eukaryota; kingdom Metazoa; phylum Arthropoda; class Insecta; order Lepidoptera; family Pterophoridae; genus Stenoptilia; species Stenoptilia bipunctidactyla. The sequence goes on along the minus strand of OX101742.1, from coordinate 22,025,988 downwards.
TTAAACCACATTTTATTAGCAAAGTATTGTATTGGAAATCTTCCATGCTTGACTGTGAGCAAAGGAAAAACATTGTGCCAGCTGCTTCTTTTCCCGGGCATAATGTAAAAGTCAGTTTAGGGACGGAGGTTTTATTGGAGGTGTTTTTTTGTGGGCGAAAGGCTGACCCCCTGTCACTGCGATAGCCTCTCTCCACCATTATATTTCCTCCATATTTGTCAAACGTGACATCAGATGGTTTTATAACCTCTGTTGTTCTGCCTACCCATATGGGATATAGGCTTGAAGTTATGTATGTATGTAGTATTGGAAACACAAAAAAAATATAACAAAAAAAACAAGTTTTTTTTTATAACAGTATTAAATAACCAGAGTTATCCTTCATCCCTTATATTATGACAACCCTTAATTACATCTGCAACTGTTATATTTTTTAATTCAATCCGCTTATGTATTTTAAAATAGTGTTGCCGGTACTGTTGATACATGTTTTGTATCGATAGTTTTTGCACGTTAACAAAAATAATAAAAATAATATGAACTAGATATATTTTTTTTTGAAAATGAAGGCCCATAATGATGATTTTTAAGGTACCAACTAATGTTATAATTTAGTTTACAATTCATATATCATTGAAAGAGCTTATTTGTTCAATTAATTCCAATACTATGTAATTAATTGATATGCCAATACGCATTTTAATATCATTCAACCCATAGACGATACAGTTAATATGAGATAGATGGGCAACTTGATTTTATTGGCAAAATAGAATAATACCTCATATCATAGATGGCGCTAGTAACTAAATTTAATTCCAAAAATGACCGCTAGACGGCGCTAGTAGATAAGTCTCCATTATAAAAAAAAATTAAGGTAAAAATATCTTATCTTGTTATCACATTTAATGTAACATTTTATAGAATTTTACTATGATAACTGCTTTAAAAAATACAGAATAAGGTAGTTATAGTAAATAAGTATAGCAAAAAAAAAACGAAAGTCTTTATTTTTTAAGGTTATTTATTGTTTCACGGAATATTCAAAAGCCTCTTTCTTCGCTCCATCTTCCTCATAATTTTTTTCAATTGTCCATTTATTATTCGGTTCAGCCCATTAAAGCAACTGTGAATCAACATTTTCATTGAAATTTTTTTTATGAAATCGACCAAATTAACCTTATGACTTACAGCAAGTCATACTTAAATCACATGCACAATCACTGTATATTTACACAATATATTACACAATTTTTACACTGTTTTCGCTTTCCCGCACTTTAGTCTTTATAAACTTTTGTTGCTGAAGCCTTTTAAGTTGTAAGTAAGTCACACAAGTAACTTCACGGTCAAATTCACAGCGAATTTGTTAAAATAATCTAAGTCTTAAATAAAATGGCGGACAAAACACAAAACGCAACAGACACACACGCACACGATCATTCATAGACTATTATAATAGTCTGTTGACTAGTCTGTCAAAGTCAACATCTTTTCCTGTTTCTGACAAGATATTAATAAATCGGCTATCCCAGCGACACCTAGTTAATAACAGCAGAAATAACTTACCGAAAAGTTGTAGTACGTCATATCCTAGATGGTGCAGAATTCAATTTCATTGACACTAGAGTTGCATAGGCCTGATTCAACCTGTTTTTTTAAACGAGAAATGAATCGTTGTTTATCGATACCAAATAACATCACTATTTTACAACAATGCTAAAAGTAATTAACAGGCATCCAACCACGACAGGTTTCTTAATAACACCATTTGTCAACGTGGGATTATGCCAAATTATCAACACCATCGCTGCGGAGGGAAACCAACTTAAATGAGGGTAGAAGTTTAAAATATGGGTGGTTGAATTTTAATCTTGTCTTTTGTAGTTAGTTCTGTGGTTAAACAAAACTTCTGTGCAGATACCGTTATTAGTTAATGTCATTGATCTCAGTTCATGGAGATTGTAACCAGCCAGAGATATTCATGGAGTAAATTTGATATGGTTAAACAAAACTTCTGGTTAAAGTTAGACTTCCATGCTGGACTGGGAGCGAAAGAAAAACGTAGAATGTGCCAGCTGCTTCTCTTCCCGGGCATACTGTTAAAGTCAGTTAAGGGTCAGAGGTTTTAAAGGCGTTTTTGTGGGCGATAGGCTGAGCTACAATAGTCTCTTTCCATCTTTATAATACCTCCAAATTTGTCAAACGTGACATCAGATGGTGTTCTGCTGCAAGACCATCTCTTGTAGCTGGTGTTCTGTCTACCCCATATACAGGCGTGATATAGATACAGGCGTGACGTTATGTATGTAAGTATGTAAACAAAACTTCTATACAGATACAGTTTGAGTAAACGTCAGTGAACTGATTTTATAAAGATAGTATAGTCACGTTCATTAATATGTATACGACGACCGGCTGGTGTAGCTGTAGCATACATTGCCTTCTATGCCAGAGGTCCTGGTTTCGAATCCCGGCGGCGGATATTCGTGTGATGAACACAGATATTAGTCGCCAAGTCATGGATGTTTATATGTTTATTTAAGTTTATTGTAATAAAAAATATGTATTTATTCAATATATATGTTTATATATTTCTTAAGTATATGAGTTATCTAGTATCCATAACACAAGTTCTTTAAGAAACTTTATTTGGGTTAGATAATGTTGTGTGAGTGTCAGAAATATTTATTTATTTATTATTTATATTTATTTATATACTTCGCAACCTATTCGTATGTGTTAAGGTTAAAATTCAAATGAAAAAGTATACATATTAATAGACGTGATTGTACCTATACAGAGCCAGTGATAGTCAATGAGAGCGTAAACGATTTTTATGAACAAAAATTTTACTAAAATGTATTGTGGACAAATCACTGACCAGTTAGGTATTTTGGGCGTTGTTTTAATCTCCAAATTAAATATTGGCCAACAAATAGTGTATGCCTCAAGTGCTTTCAAAAATTTGGGAACCATGCCAAAAGACACCAATATTAGGCCCTGAGTGCCTTATTATTTTTAAACAGCTCAAGCTCGATCGTAAGTCCATGGAGTACATAGTATTATAGAAATAATAATTTTGTATTATCACTTTTTATGAATCACCCATTGATGGTAAATTCAAAAACACTTTCCAAATAACTAAATTATGTAAATGAAAATGTAACATTCGTTCTTTTTAGCAGATGGGGATTTTGTAAAGCCGCCACATTGAGCTAAAGAACTTTTTGTACATCAATAGGTATGTATAGGTAGGTCATATACAGGGTGCAAAAATTAAAGCACTCCCTTTTTAATCCCTCACACTGAGCAAGATTGAAAATGTTACTCTATTTTGCATATTAGAGGATTAAGTTTTAACCGTAATTAATATTTTGTTGCGTTGATTGGGGTGCCGAACTCTCCTGGGATTTAGAAGTTATTATGAATAGAAATGACTTGCAGTGATAATGGTTGAGACGTCTTAAAATTTGTTAAGAGAGTTTTAGGGTAAATAGAATTGCTTGGCATATTTTGTAACGACTTAGGGCTGCTATATATTGCAATTAGAAATGAATTTGCAAAAACGGGGAATTGTAGTTAGTACTGAGTACACTATTGAAGTCTTCGTGGCACCGCGGTTACTTTGTGTATCATACGATATCACAGGTTAAGAAACGTTCGGCGCGGTCGGTTCTTGGATGGGTGACCGCCGACCATTCACTTCTCACGGCGACATTCATGCTTCGGAGGGCACGTTAAGCAGTTGGTCCCGGGTACAGAAGTTGTTAGGGTTTGTCAGAAGCCGTATCGGCACCCTGAAAATTCTGACATCCACCACCCAGCACTGGGCCAGCTTGGTGGATTATGTTAAATAAAACACTTTTTAACCGGATTTATCGCGTATATTTACATTTTAAATTTTGACTCGACGTTTCGGTGTCTTTGCAGACCCCGTGGTCACGAGCGACAGAAAATAAAGGACAACAAACGCGAAAACTTAAGACAATATTTGGTGGATTATGGCCTAAACCTCCTCGTCACCCAGGGGAGAGACTCATACCCTGCAGTGGGCTCATTACAAAGAGTTGTGATGACGATTATACTATTGAACACTTTGTACATAAAGGAATTGAATATTTTCTTATATTTCCTCGATTAGAGTGATAATGTGAACTAGGTATTCCATTTCTTAACTTTATTCTCACATTACGACCACCCTTCATGTAAAATCTTCCACCCAATATAAATGCAATGATGTGTTGCCGGCAACCTCTTAGTAAAGCCAGTTACTTCTTTAGCCCATGTTCTTTCATTGTATTGCTAACAAATATTTTACCTACTTATGCACTAATAGCGCTAATAATAGAACAATAAACCTTTATTCAGTGTAATATTGGTTTAATTTTAATATTCATTTGTCTGTTAATATGATGCACCAAAACAATATGTCACTATCACAGTTTTAAACTCGAATTAGATTGACTTAGCCCCTTTCAAAATATGCTAAGCAATTCATATTTCTGTAAGGATTTCTCTGTATTTATTGTCTCTGTGTAATTTCAAAAGTAAGTATATATTTCGTTTATGAGGAAATAAGTCCACATGGAACTCGAATTCATCTAGACCTTCAATTTCAGGTAAGACAGAGGACACTCTCTTGTATTTTTTTTTATATTTTATGATAATTTGATAATAAATACTTATACCCTAGAAAATTTTGAGGATGAAAAGTATATTTAAAGGATGCATGGTGGGCTGAAAAAAGTTCAACCACTGCTTTATAATTGTGTCTTAAAAGGCAACTAATCAAAGCGATCCCGCGCGGGACCTCGTTCGTTTTTACTACATCGCCGGCTTTACTATGAAGCCAACCACTGGTGTTAAGTAAAGCCAGCAATGTAACGAAAACGGGCCACGTGCTGTGCTTAGCCGTGCCCTAATCCTTTCAGGCTTCTCCTGGCTAAAGTACATTGTGCATTGAAAGTCTGCCGTCAATTATCATAGCGGTTATTCTGACAATGCTTCATAATTAATAAATAAAATAAATAATTAATAAATCCCCAGAAAATCACACCAACTACATGGCCCCAAACTAAGCAGAGCTTGTGATATGGGATACCATGTAGCGAACTTAGGGGAACCTAGAATATAAATAGGTACATATATAGATAAACGCCCAGACCCGGAACATTTTTTTTCTAGTTCCGTGAGGGAATCGAACCCGCAACCACTGGCATCTGAGGAAGACAGTGTTACCCCATCGCCTAAGTGGTCGCCATGAAGAGCCAGGTCTTCCTTAAACCCGTATGCTGTCGTCTTCGACTCATTTCACATTAATATCGGGTAAGATTGAGGCTAAACTTGGCATAGCAACCGTTAAAAAGAGATTATGCTACTCGTATTAACAAGACTTTCTTCGATGTATTATGCAAAATTTTTGATCCATCATCATAAACATCCATCCACAAAGTTTCAGGTTTTTTTGCCATAAAATACTAACTCATAAACCTCAACTTCATCATCAAATTATGAGTGAATAGTCATACAAAATATCATCATCAAATCAAACATCTTGTATGGGATTGAATCCTTAACTCTGCGTTTAACCCAGTTGCTTTCCACAATAGAAATAAATATAATCATATAAAAGCTTATTTTTTTGGGGTAACGCGAATATTAAAAGATTTGTAATCACTAACTATTATACATACTACTAGGCCCGTTATACAATAGCGCCGAAAATTAACACTACTTACTTTACTGATTTAAGACTGAAGAGTTTTCAAATTATTACAATTATTAATTTAATTTAAATTAAAAAAAATTATTAATTATTAGTAGGAGCAAAAAGCCACAAAGCAAAACTGAATGAAATAAAATCTTCAGTGCCTATCTAATTACATTTTTTCATTTTGTCGCAAATTGCTTTACATTTGTCTCGTGTAAAATTGAGTTTGTCCTTATACTAAATCATATTCATCATCTACGCTTATCAAATATAAGATTTCACGACATTCAAAAGATCCCCTTTTTAGAAATATGCTAACGATTAATCACAAAAATATTTCAAAAGAAACTTGTTCCAAAATGTTATTAACTCCTGGACACTATCTTATATCCCATTTGGATACGAAACAAGAATGTTGACAATCCCTGAAAGGCCGAACAATGGTATATGAATGTGTGTCATTAATTATGAAAACATAGTCGCTAGAGGTGATTTAGAATGTAGGTTGGTTTTGTTTTTGTTTGTTATAACTTTAGTATAACACTCTACACTGAGAAAATATATTGTTATAAGTAGTATTTTCTACGTTCAAAATAGATTGTGAGCTAAATAAGCTTTAGTGTTTTTTACACACAGTTGAGTAGAATTTAAGCGATATGTCTATCAAAGCATATTTTTGTCGTGTTGGTATTATGCTACATGTGTGAGACATTAATATGTTAATTTAGTTTGGTAGTCACAGTTTAGTGATAACTTCTTTATGAAGATATTGTTGACATTATTCGAGTGAAAGATCTTTCACTCTTCACCGGTAAGCCAAAATAACGATGTTATCAGAGCTAAACAATCTGAGTCGGCGATTTACTCATCAAGCAAAATTAATTTTTAAGTTTTGAATATGGTATTTATTGAAAAAAAATGTTCTTAAACTCATCTCATCTTAAAAGCATATTAAAAAATATATTATTTAAGCAGCACTTAAATTAATATTTTTCACAAAAAACACGTAAAGCCCCTTTTAAAATGTGCTCAGCAATGTTTACTGTAGTGACAATCACTTGTACTTTTAAGAGAAGTATTTAGAATCTTCGATATTTGTATTGATAAGATAAATCTTATTTTTTATGCTGGTACTTAAATACGCCTGTTGCCACTTCGTTAAGATTTAATTCAATAACGTTTTTTCAAATCAAAATAAATTTCTGGAGTTCAAATATGAAAATTTGTAAGTATACATTGTGTTCCTTCCTACTCATTTCAATAAATACTGTATCGATTTGACAAAACTTAACAGTAGGTAAAGTAAAAGAATTTTAACGATATTTAAAATTAACTTAGTAAATACGAAAGAAAATATAGCTTAATACATTACTTTATACGCGATCAGGGCCTTAGGTGAAGTTAAACACAGAAGGTAATTAAAATACTCAAGTATTAACTTACATACACATAGCTGACCTCTTCTCAAAGCTAATCAACACCAACCTATTAAGAGATGTTAATCAAAACGCCCTACAGCTTCCGATGCCTGTAACTCCCGTATCTCGTCCCTTGCTAATACCAACGATATTAAGATACGAGTAATCCTCTCATAACTTAGGATCAAGATCATTTAACGCGGTTTAGAAGCTACTGACCATTGTCCTCAGTTTAATTTAAACCGGAGAACTGTTACTGTGTAATGATTTTACTAGATATCATGCCAAGTTAAGAGAGACAGCAAAAACATGTGACTGAACTTTAAAGTGATTGAGTAAGTATCAAAATTGTTTGGCTATATTAAATTTTAGTGCAAATGAAAGGTTGTTTGTAAATGTCGTAAGATTTTATGCGTGACGTTGTGTATGCTAACAGGTCCTTAGGGGGATGTTTTTGGTTTTTAGGTCTATTGAAACTTGACCCATCATTTCGGCCTATTTTAGTTATTACGCTATGAATGGTGAATATAATTTTGGAGCCCGTTTCGTTATGATTGTGTGTGATTGCGTGAAATTTACGAAGTTGCAAGATATGGTAATTGTTTTAGTGGGAACTGAAATGGATATTGCTTTGGAGGCAACGGTCAGTCACTGAGAGGGACTGATTTTCTATTTTGAATTTAATAATCTAAGTTCTGAAGGTTATGCTTTGCTTCGCCGATGAGATCAAAAGTGTCGCGAGTACTAAAGAGTAAAAATGTAGTCTTTAAAATAATATAATAGTCTTTAAAATAACATTTTAGTACAAGTACTAAAATGTATAAATGGTGTGTACACAGATAAATTTATCTGTTACCATCTGTAAAATATAGATAAAACTCTCGAGAGTTTCCTATTCATAAACGCTCACATATTACTTACATATTTCTTTCCTTACCACTAACACAAGCCAGTTCAAGTCACTGAAAAAGACAAATGTATGTAAAGTGAAGCAGGTATATGCATACAATTGTATATTCTACTCGTAATAAAACATTAAAATATCTGTCGGTACTGAAACATTAAAGCAGGGACGACAGATATTAAAATTAATTAATCGTTGGATTCCGCCCATAAAGACTATGTGACATTAAGTCATAAAGTTATATGATTCCTAGTCTGCGAACTAGTTTAGGCTTTTAGTATTTAGTATTACTATAAACTACTTTATTATTTGTTGCTATATCTTGAGTTTGATATTATAAAAAAAAAAAGATAGATTTGCGGGGCTAGCATTCGACCGTCGACAACGATAAATCGGGCCTTTTATCGATATTTCCTTATTTGACGACCGGTTGGTGTAGTGGTAACATACATTGCCTTCTATGCCAGAGGTCCTGGGTTCGAATCCCGGCGGCGGCGGATATTTGTGTGATGAACACAGATATTAGTCGTCAAGTCATGGATGCTTATGTATTTATTTTAGTTTATTTTTATAAAAAATATGTATTTATTCAATATGTATGTTTATATATTTCCTAAGTATATCAGTTATCTAGTATCCATAACACAAGTTCTTTAAGAAACTTAATTTGAGCTAGATAGTGTTGTGTGAGTGTCAGAAATATTTATTTATTTATTTATATGGTACTTAGTGTATGTAATTCATTAAGAATGTGACATCTTTGGTTCTGTGATCTTAATCATGGTATCGAATCGAGTAACTCTAGGGCGTGCCGTACAGCTGCAGCCGCGCCGCCGCCGGGCGCGCGCAGCCCCGGCACGGCGCGCGGTGCGCATATTAGGTTACATAATAGGATAAAATAATATTTATCTTGTCGATTCGACTATTTATCAATGGTTGCATGCTAGCCCTGTTGGTGTTCCTTGAAAAGTAAAATAAGTAAATTGGTATACCTACCTACATACATAAACATACCTGCACATACATAACGTCAGGCCTGTATCCCTTATAGGATAGGCAGAACACCAAAAGTTATATCTATCTGACTACCTGATGTCACGTTTGACTGTGGAGGTATTATAATGATGGATAGAGAATATTGTAGTGACAGGGGATTAGGCTATCGCCCTCAAAACACGCCAATAAAACTTCTTTCCCTTAACTGACTTTTACAGTATGCCCAGGAAGAGAGAGAAGCAGCTGGCACATTGAATGTTTTTCTGTCGCCCCCAGTCCAGCCCATAATTAAAGTTAAAAAAAGTTTTTTTTTAACATTATTTAATATTTTTAAGCTATTGCATAGATTCTATCGCGGGCCTTGAGCGTGGGGAGCGAATCCAGAAATTCCGTAACGAAAAAATCTGCGCTTTTATGCGGGCTTTAATAAACAATCAGCGCCATCTATCGAGAGGCATCCATTCTAGGCAACATGACAATTTTTAGAGTTGACAGATAAATAAACAATAGTTGGCTTTCATAACAAATCCTTTATTTCGCTAATATGATTAAATCAATGAGTGGTCGAGTGGTAACGTCTAAAGGTTCCCGATCAAGAGATACGAGATCAAGCCCTGATATTCGCATTGGCATGAATTTTTTTTATGTTTTCTTTTCTCCTTTTAAAATTATAAATACATTTTTTTTAAAGTTTTTTATATTGGAAGCTTACTTTGTTCGAAGAGGATTAAATAAAAAAAAAGGCAGTTACAAACAAATTGATTGATTGACTAAGTTAAACAGAAATGATGACACCAAAATACGACATTAAAAAATTTGACAAATGTAAAAAGAATATATTGAACTAGCCACCGCGTGCGGTTTTACTCGCGTAACTTTTGATCCCGTGGGAATTTCGGGATAAAATATAGCCTATAACCTTCCTCAAGAGTTGGGCTATCAAATGCAAAAAGAATTTTTCAAATCCTACTTGTAGTTTCTGAGATTAGCGCGTTCAAACAAACAAACAAACAAAAAAACAAACTCTTCAGCTTTATATATTAGTATAGATAATGAAAATCTAACCTGAAATTGTAAATTAATTTATCACATAGAATGCGAAAATATTTCGACTCAAAGGCACAAAAAAAACTGATAATTTTTTCCCGATCAAGAGTTACGAGTTCAAGCCCTGATAATCGCATTGACATGAATTCTTTTTTATGTTTTTCTTTTCTCCTTTTAAAATTATAAATATATTTTTTTAAGTTTTTTATATTGGAAACTTACTTTGTTTTAAGAGGATTAAATAAAAGAAAAGGCAGTTACAAACAAATTGATTGATTGACTAAGTTAAACAGAAATGTTGACACCAAAAAACGACATTAAAAAAATTAACAAATCTAAAAAGAATATATTGAATAATGAAAACCTGACATGTACAAATTGTAAATTAATTTATCACAAAGAATGCGAAAATATTTCGACTCAAAGGTTTTATAATACCTTAACAGCTGAGCGCAAAAAAAATGGCAGTGCATTAAATGTATACGGAAGTGCTCCAAGCCAAGAAAAAAAACATAAAGCTAAAAATAAGCTGGGTACATCAAATAGCCAGATAAGTACCGTCACTACTAGGAGGAAAAAGGCTTTAAAACCTCCGGCAGCCAAGTCGCCTAGCATCACACACACACATTCATGTGAATCCCTGGATCACAATTTGTCTCTAGACACTATTGATCTTGACACAGCTTCAAAAAGTTTTAATTTATCGACTGATATAAGTGCAGACCAAACTGGAGACTTGAAACTTGAAATAATTAATTTACAGAGGCAGTTTGAAAGCACGTACATGGAAATGGAGAATATTATAATTGAAAACATTGGCTTAAGAAAAGAAGTTAGTCAATTATCTCGACAAGTGCACTTACTCAAAAATATGTGCACCAAAACGCTTGAAACTAAAAACTCTACGAAACAAAACAAAAAAAGACAAAAAAATGTCGTCGGCAGACAATAGCTAATACACACAATGAAAACGTAGAGAAATTACAATCATTGCCACCATCACCATCGTACTCACTATCATCACCATTGAAGGAGAGTAACAAGGATTGTCTACGAGTGGAACCGGAGTCCTCACTACTAAAAACAAAAAAAATCTCCAGGCAGTGGAAGAGGATAAGGTATTGGTGACATCTAAGAAAAATAGACATGAAGAACACAGAATCTTTGTAATTGGTGGACAGCAATGTAAAGGTCTTCGTAACAGATTAGTAAGATCAAGATTTAATAATCCTTACGAAAAATATGAAGTTATATCTTTTACTATACCTTACGCAAGCACTGAAGAAATATTGACGATGCTTAAGACCCAAAGAAAGAAAAGGACAAAATAATAATCTGCGTAGGTGAACACGACACAAACCCGACAAAAGTGTTGTTAGAAACATGTTTAATTTTAAATAAATATATTAATTGCAATATTATACTTCTGAGCGTAATTAAAAATAGATTTCTTAACGAAAATAAGTTGAATGACATGATACATAATTTAAGTAAACACTTTTTTAATAGTAAATTCGTACGATTACAAATTCGATGATTACTGCGTTTGCTACACATGGTTTGCTATATGTAAGAAAATAAATTTAATAATTGATGAATGTGATTATAGAAAAAAAATCTTGTCATTTACTAAGTATCATATTAAGAATTTCAAAGGTTAAAAATATACATTCAAGTGCAGATTATAAATATAATTCAACTACTACTCAGGGTGTAACTAAAAAGGGAACAATTCCGTAATACTTTTTAAAAATGACTGAAAATAAAATAGACATAAAAATTGGACATTCAAATGCAAACTATAAATCTCATCCGAATACTACTCAGGATATAATTAAAAAGGGGACGATTTTGTTCTACTTTCTTAAAAAGACAAAAAATAACTTGGAAAATAATGAATTAAATTTTTTTCGTAAATAAAGTAAATTTTAATAATAATAATGATTTTTATACAACTCAAATCAACTAAAAATATTTCATCAAAATATTGCGGGTCTTTTGTCTAAAACTAACTTGTTGGAAATTACCTTAAATGAATTACGGAAAAATCACAATATGCCGAATGTGCCTACTTTGAGACTTTTGTTAATTTGAACAATAGTAATTTATTTTTGCATGCCCTAAAAAGGTAAAATATGTATGACCTATTTTTTTTTTATTTTAAGTCCTAAATCTGTACCATATTTTATGCAAATAAATGATTGATTGATTCATTCATAACTTTACATGCGGGCTTTAATAAAAAATCAGCGCCATCTACTAGGAACTTGTGGACTTCATATTAGATCAAACATTACTGCATTAATAAAATATATAAATAATTATAATTTCATAAGTTGATAAAAAATACTATGCAATAGCTTTACCGCGGCAGTCTCCGAGTGCCACACGTCTTTTTTTTAATGTTATATACCTACTTAGTTATGTGTATGATAGTTAAAGCATCTTTATTTCCTTGATTTCACTCGGGCAATCGTTTTTAATTTATACAACTTATTCTAAAATTAACATACTTACGAACTGAACCCAAGGTCGACTTTGATAAAGAGACAAAATGATAAAATTAAAATAAATACTTCTTATTAAAGCTGAACAAATAAATATAAATTTTCCTCCTTTTTTAATCTCTGGTATCTACAATTTTAAGCTGAAAATAACCTTCATATACAATTTACTTTTTTGTTAATTTTAATGATAAATTTATAGAGGCCAAAAGTATAAAAAAAACATACGAACCAAAAATAATTTTGAAAAACAAACATTACTTACACAAAAAACTTGACAAAATAAATTAGAAAAAAAGTAAAAAAGGAAACTCCGCCGTAACAGTGTTTTGAGCACTGCCGTGACCAGGATTCGAACCTGGGTTACCACGGCCACAACGTGGGGTCCTAACCACTAGACGATCACGGCTATCGGAGCGGTGACTAAGTCGGTGAAATTACGATATAGTATCTGTCAGCTTGTTGGAGTTTGCAACATAGACTATTTTTATTTTAATTATTTTATCAGCAGAAATCGGTAATCACATCACAAAGCAGAAATCATCTAGGTTAGATAAAAAAATAGATGTCTAAAATAGTATTTACTATGTACTTAGATTACTTTTTATTTTCGCAAAGAAATTTATTTTTCTTTGAATTTCATACTGATTTAAATCTAAAATTACCATTTAAACTAGTTTTGTACTAACGGATGGCCTTATCGCTAGAAACCGATTTCTGTCAGGTACCCGTGCTACCAAGCAACCGATATTAAATAGGTATTTAATATTGTATAAAAGCAAACTATTCAAAGTTTAAACAAAATAACCATTATGAAGCTCTATTACGCACCAATCAAATCACCAAATTACTTGTCATTTCACAATGATACAACATAACAAGGAAATGCTTTTTGTTAAATGAACGGCATCGTTTTACTAGAAAACTCTTTAAATAAACGAACTCTCCCCATAAAAGGTTATTGTGAGGGCCTCATAAAATATTCAACAAATAACTACCAAAAATTACTGCTTTGGTTCAAATAAAAAAACAAAAAGCCAACATCACGCGGTGTTCCCAGGCGGTCACCCATCCAAGTACTGACCGCGCCCGACGTTGCTTAACTTCGGTGATCGGACGAGAACCGGTGTTTTCAACGTGGTATGGACGTTGGCGATTGTGTTTGACAATTTGGAATACACATAGTTGGTAGTGAATGTTAAAATATTTTTTCACGTGAATTTATATTTAGAAACGGACAAAGTTTCTCAAGTACTTAATGGTTATCTCAATTTAATATTTAATCAAAGGGTTTATTTTAGTGTTTATTTTGATATAGTGTTGTCAATCTAAAATGATGAAGATTTATTATTGTAAGATATGCTTGACGTCAACTGTTTATGTTAAATATAGTTTATCATAGTGGGTACCTATGGCCACAGTACAGATATCTACAGTAATTCGATTAGGCCGTATCTTTGAAATAAATGCCTTCAGCGTTTAAATTACATTTGCCTACATTGTGTTTACTTCCATTAGTTCCATTTAGTTTTGTGACTGCAAATATACTTTCTTATATAAACAAATAAAGCAATTCGTAAATTGAATAGGAAGTGTTCAACAAAAATACGTTTTGTGTCAAAAAGCCATGTTTACATTTGAATAACAAATCGGTCTTATAAATTAGCGACCAAAAAATACACGCACCTCGACTGAGACGCACGAAAAGATATATTATTAAATTTAAAAGTATAAACAATCCGCATATTAACGGAAAGATCAATCAACAATTGTTTTAGTATACAGACACTCGCGACAGACACGTAGATATAGCTCTCGTTTCGTCCGTTTGTATGAAGTTGAATTACTGTAGATATCTGTACTGTGATATGGCTATCGATATTTAATATCATTTACTACTACATGTGACGCCGTGCGGTTTTACTTACATAACATACATTTACGTTTCAAAGTTACCAAATAACAACATAAAACAATTTTAACCGAATATCAAAGATAAGCAGGTTTTAATGCTTTTTGAATATTTAGGTATTATTCGAGTTCTCCTAAAATTACATTGATTTCATGCAGTGTTGTTCGAATAAGTAAATTTTATTTACCTAATGACTAGTCAGCTAACTGTCATATTCATTTTGATTCATGAAATAATCGAAAAATAAGTCATTTCGCAAAACTATAATTTCAGAAAATCGACATCATCAATGTCACCATTTGCAACAAGCCACCCGCGAACTAAGCAAGTAAATAACACAACAAAATTTATTGAAATCCATCGTCTCTTTGCCTATCACAGCGGGAAGGTTATGAGCTAAAGTTGAAATGCCAAGAAATTCCCATAACAAATTTAACTTTACACTTGAAAAAAACACCAAAACTCTTATTCGCAAGGAAATAAGATCGAAAATAGATAAAAATTCAGTGGATGAAGGTAAAAATAAAGATGGTTCCTTAGTAATGGCGTCTATCTATAACGTATTGTGCTTTGATTATCCACGTCACAGTTTTAGTTCGGATGATGGCAGTATGTGAATAGGAAATGGTTATGTCTTGAGATCTGCAGGCAACTCGGATAGCCCAAATGTCTGGATGTTATAGTTCGCTCCGTTAGCCAAGTTTATTGTCTTCAAATGGCATTTCAAGTGGAAAATGTGGGAGTTAGGAGCTTTCACAGTTTTCTGTGAATTTGAGAACGATTGGTTTTTTGAAACTTTGTTGTTGATGCGTTGGATTTGTTGAGTAAAAGAATTTTTAGTTTAAACGTTCACTTAAACACTTTGAATTTTTACTTACATGAATTATCAAAACGCACTGTCAAGTTTCACAATATTAAATCAGGTCATATTTTATATTGATTATTTACAGTAAAATATGTTATAAAGGCTTATATTATGCTGCCTAGGATCTTATTTTTGATAAAATAATCATAGCTAATGAGAATGCTGGCAATCTTTCTTTTTCACATATGTCATTTTTGACCCCATATAATGTGAGAATAAGATGCCAAAAGTATACTTAGAGGATAAAAAGTCAGTCAGTTTACATCAATATTCTCCAAACTTTCTCATTATATTCTTTGTAAGATGCATAGATTATATAATCATAATAATGTGATTTATTCAACAAAATATTATGTTTGCAGTTCTTAATTCGAAAATAAAACCACCTGTTTCTTTTTTATTGCAGCAACCAATACAAACATGATTTATAGCGAATTATCGTAATCAAATAACCAAATAGATTCCGACCATTGATCTTATTTTCGATATCGGTTAAAATTTGGCGTCATCCATTGTCGACTGCATAAAAGACAACCCCCAGAATTCAGTACCAAGTATCATTTTAGATCAAACACGTGATAATAGCTGTAAGAGCGCCCCTATTATTTGATACAATAAAACTGAAGTGCCAACATATTCCGCATTCTATTGTTACCATGAACAACGAAGGTTTGACAAAAACGCAGTATGACCTGCAAACAAAACTGCACCTTGTATATCGTATTCCAATGTTGAGAATTCAACGGTATTTTAAGAAGTAAGTGAAAGTTTTGGGGTGATGGACAGCAAAAAGTATACAGCTATCGTGTTCAGTGAATAGCTTGGTAGGCTACCAGATACCGACTAATGGTGATTGAGAAAAATATTACTCGTGTATGTCCGACAATAATTCCTGGTTATATCCTTCATGAATATTGAAGATCCTGCGATATTTTTATTTGATTTCCCTTTTAGTGCTCCTGTTAATGCTAGGTAGTAAATTATTGATAGATCTTGTCTCGTCTTCTTTGGATGAGTTTTGTGTTTGCTTTTATTATTACTGAGGTTTGTATTGTTTTTATTATGCATACTTATTATTAATAATAGGGCTTTTCTAATGGCTGTTCCTACAGTAATGACTTAAACGCCAAGATTAAGCAAAAAAGGTCGTGGAAATAAAAAAGAAACAAAAAGATCTTGGAAATAAATAGGCTTATCGTACTAAGTATAAAACTATTAATCGTAAATCGTTTTTTTATATATCACGTTAAAAGGATATAAATATTAGGTTCAAAGTTTACAATTTGTCTTTTTTATTAAGCAATTCATCAGCATAACAAAAGCATGTATCAATTATACAATTTTGCCATGAACAGAACCTTCTCGATTTATTGGTTAACATTTTTGAATATAGAGTAAAACATGTCAAAAAAGCCCTTATTTATTATCAGATTATTATGTATTCTAGATATTAATTACCGCATTGCTCACGCGTTCCTGACTGCGACGCGACACTTTGTCGTTGTATTAAATTTATTCACCCCTTTCGTTTTACCTAGTTGACTGAACATTAATATGTAATATTCAAGAGAAGCCAATCTGCAACGATTATTGTCTAAAGAGTTTAAATATTGATAATCTTGATAATCATGTTGTTTCAGAAAAGTCTGAAATGTCTCACCAATGATATGCTCAATTTGGCACAATTTTTTTGACATGGCCTGCAAATGCATTTTGAAAAAGATCTGCATTAAAGTATCAATCAACATTCAATAACAAAACATGAAAAAAAAGATATTTAAACAAAATGATAAAATAGAAATTGATGTAACATTCACAATTGCCATAAATATATCTAACATACTTAGGGTTGGCTATGGTCGTTGCAATGGCATTTATAAAAACTGAAACGATTTAAACTTGATATAATTTTTGATAACTAATTTAAAAGCCCCTCGTATTGGTATCCATTTTCTAATTCCTATTTGAAACTTGAAGTATCACTTTTATCTAAAAATCTGTCGTCAGCAAACAGCGCCATATGTATGATCAGACATGAACTGAGCACTACTTGGGTGCAAGTATAATCGTTGATGTAGTAAACTGTGCAGTGGGTATTTCAATGTAAGAATAATTTAATTAGTTTTTCGTTTTAAAGATTTTTCGAGGCTTTTGAAACATATTTAGAATCATTTTAATATTTTTAGAAATAAAGAGATAAATATTTAAAAAAATATTTAAATACTGAATACTTTAACAAACAGTGCTACTGCAAAAAAGTTTTTATTTATTACGCTTATTATAATTAAGCTAATATAATTAGCTAGTGTAGATATTAAGAATACGGATTGTATCACACATAAACAAGATCAACTTACGAAGTACTTGCATAGAAAGCAAATAATTTTGTTTTTATCTGAATCTAAACACATTTTTTAAACTCTACATCACCTTTAACTACATCCATAGACTGATAGCTTGTATGATAACGGAAATTTTTTTGAAAAAGCTTCGTCCTTTTATCATAGACAGGCCCTGAAAGACTGTGATGTGTCGTAACGTTTATTCAGGTTCGTCAAACAACAAAATTTTATAAACAGAATATGAGCTCAAGAATGCTGCTTCTAAAAGAATGCCACATTTATTCATCATGCATCCACGTCTAACTTGACATTGACGCATTAGGGTGAATACATTACTGTTTCCAATTCGAAAATTGTCAACCCCAATAAACCAGTAAGCTTTGGACAATCGAATTTGGTAACAAAATTACAATGTGATTATATCCTATTAGTTATTATGGTAAACAATTTGACTTCGCTTGTAAGGTTTAAGTTTACGAAGGGAAGGTTTTTAGGAAATTAAAATAATTGGTCTGGATTAGGAATAAAATGGAATTAAGTTTATTTAGGTAGAGCTATTCCAGTGAGTTGGAACCGGATAAGAATGCCGCATGGTCCACAGTGAGTCGGAACTGCATGCGGTGCTGTCCTGTACAATGTCGGGTAATGGTCCCAGTGAATCTAGAAAAGCTTCAGCGAGTCGGAGTGCCTCAGTGCGTCCTCAATGGCCGCAGTGATGGCTGGCGGCTGCTTCGGGCAGTAGAGTAGAGTACTCTGCTTGTGACCGGCCAAAATGCAGGGTGCTGTGCCGAGTTGCAGGTGGAGGCTAGAGGTGGCAGACCGGGATTGCAGCTCTACAAGCTAGTGGTCCACCAAGGTAGACCGGAGAGACTGGCGTCGGCGTGTGATACTCGCTGCTGGTGGGTGGAGAGTGATGGAGACGATGACGAAGACGGAGATGATGGTCCTCTTTTTCGAAGGCTGCGAAGGTTGTTCAAGCTTGGGGTCACCAATGTAGGAACAGTTGATGTTCCTACTCCCAAGAAAAGGGATGGCAGACCGCGGCCCACGGCCCAACGGTTGTTGTCGAAAAGCTGTATATAAACTCGCTGCTATTAAATTAGTCGATAGCGCGTTGTAGGATCCGTTGTTTCGTCATCGTCGTAGTTACTATGAATCGTTACTAGATTTCGCTACATATTCATAAAATAGTGTAACAATTTATTTATATTGTTCACCATTAATAAATTCTTGACAAGCTTACAAATAAGCACTACTTCTACCTGACACTAATTGAAATCCAGAGCAATGCACATTGATATGATTGTTAGCACGTTGCTAAACTAAGTTTTTTAATGGAAAGGAAAGCTCTAGCCTGGTCTAGAAAGAAACGACGGATGAAAATTACTGTGCGGAGGATACAATGATGGATCACTCAGAGAATGCAATAGTTACTGGAAAGACTATAGCTGGAAAGCTAAGAGGTTGACCTGGGCATTTGGGAGCTGGAGGTTCCGAGAGTATAATATCTGACAGATTTTGGATTGTATATTTGGATGAGAGAGTAAGAAACTGTCTCATTGAACTCAAGTATGTACTTCAGAACGTTTGAAGTAAGATCAGGTACGAGGTATCTGGGGTACCTTCCGAATAGAAGAAGCTATAACTGGTAGATCTTGTTGGATTTTAGGTCTTATCACAGACACTTGCTACTTTAATCTTTATCACGTACACATAACACAAACTTTCATGGAAATATAAGGAGACCTGAAATTAAAACATCTCATCTTTTATAGATTACTAGCTGCTGCCCGCGACGTCGTCTGCGTGAACGCTATGCAGCACCAAACGCACCTACGATTATAACACTGCTAGCGTGATAATATGTAGCCTATATGTTGACCCGACTTCTTAACTATCTTCATGCCAAATTTGAAGTAAATCCATGCAGTACTTTTTGAGTTTATCCTGGAAAGACAAACAGACAAACAGACAAACAGACAAACAGACAAACAGACAAAAATTCTAAAAACTATATTTTTTGTTTCTGTTTCGATTGTAGATCATACCCCAAGTATTCTTTTAAAAAAATATTCAATGTACAGTTTTGACTTTCCTACCATTTTATTATATGTATAGATTTTTAAAAAACATCAAAATTTTACAATGTATTGTACTATGCCTTGAAGCTCTGTTTGATTCTCAATGATTTATCACCAATTAAAAAAGAGGTTAAACTCAACCTAATTAAACAAAAACCTTAATGGCGTTCATTAATTAAATCATAATGCATACTTTTACTAATTTTAATAATAGGACAAGCCATCCAATTAAAGTTTGATGTCCGAAAATTACATCCAAACATCCCATCAATCTTGTAAGTGTCGCACTTTGAATATTCTATTAAACGTTCTGATAAGAAACACGCATATGTTTTAAAACGTAACGATACGCAGTGCTGGTTTACACCATGACGTACCTACATACTTGTACACACTTAATGAATACTAAAATGTATATAAAACAGACACATAGCTTACGATACTGAAGAATTTCACAGTTTAATAACCTTGAGGTATTACGGGGATGAAAGACGAAGACTTAAACTATTTTATTCGCCTAATACTATAAGTTATTCAAGATTTTATTTTATTTGTTGTTTATCCAGTGGTCATAGCGTCGAAAATTCAACCCATGGTTCCGTTGTGAGCTCATTTAAAAAGGTAGTAATGATGGCAAACTTTTGATACTGTAGATTTTTACCATATCCAAATATGAAACGTCCTCATTTAAAAAATCGACAATTTTTGACTAAAGCATTTCGTCGCGACAAATTATTCTTCTATAGTTTTATTTTCGATATTGTTCAAATGGTACGTTATTGATACGATCATTATGATAGGAAATGAAAATGAAAACTTTTTATTCGTAGTAGGTAATTTTATACACTTTACGAACGTCAAACGCTGGATGAGGGCGGTGCGGATCAGGACGACATGACGAATCCTGGGGGAGGCCTCCGTTGAGAAGCGTGCGTCTCTCGGCTCATGAAGAAATTATCGCCCATTATCCACCAATGTCTTGGTGTTGTCTACTACTACTTCTTCTTCGGCTTTAAAAAACGAAATGAAAGTAGAACCCTAGGTAGACCGAGAGGAAAAAAGCCGGGGGAAAAAAAACTCTCGGCACTCTTTTGTAAAAGTGCTTATTATAGGTACAATTTGGCAGAAATACAGCTCTGCTATGACATGAACAAACAAACAGAAGACAGCTATACGTGCTTGCCAATATCATGTCGCAGCCAAGCTGCTTACATAGTGATTAATGTTTAATATTTGGAAATAACCTGTGGAGACATCAATCCCACGCTCTTTTGTCATCTAAATAATCTTTGAGTCTATAGTAGCCTTTTTTGCATAATATTTCTTTGATAGTTCTTTTAAATTTATTAAACGTTAGGATTTTTATTGAACCACTGTAGGTTAGTGACAATACTTGGATTTCCAGAATTGACATAAAGCTCAAAACATGCACTGACATTGGTGGCTTACAGCTATTACACTACTACCTCCTCGTCAACTACACCTACTTAGTTACATAAAATTTGATGACGTCATAAAATCAGAATAACGTCTTCCATTTAATATTTTTTTCGTTTGCAACTAATACAATCTTCAATAGCCCGATCTAATTACAATTGTCAGTAACATAACTATCGGATATCGTAATCAAATGGAACTAATCTAGATTGGTTATCTTACACTAATTAAGTTATAGAGTACATTACCAAATTATATTGTTCGGGATAATTGTTCCTAATTTACCTCTTATCGCGACCGAGAGCAGATCTGCAAATATCATATCTATCTACTTACAACCAGTTAATAAGGTTGTCGTATGAAGCGGCTTTGCCAACTGATCTAAGAATGGTTTGTTTAATATATTTAAGCTCGTTTCTCAAACCACATTTCTACATTAAGTCGCTGCCAAAAATATTGCTTTCAAAATAAAATAGTACTATAATAAAAACTTGACCAAAGTTTGAGAAGAATTAATTACTAATTACACTGTTTCGTGCGGTTTTAGATGCGCTATTTTGAATCCCGCGGGAGTATCGAAATAAAAGTACCCTATTCCTAGTACCTATAAGTATACTACTCCAAACTGCACACCATCACTATAAGAAATTTCATCCAAATGCGTCCCCATATCTACATCCATCCAAATCTGTTAAAAAACCCATTTCATCTCAAAACTTTGTCTGAAGTAAGGTCGTCAAGGTAAATGTTCACCGTTTAATTTATTTTTAATTTGAAAATTTCCTAGAAGTTTTGTTACGATTTCGATGAAATTTATACGAGAATAACTTTGAAGTATCTTTTATTATACGAAACAAGAATTTTTATAATCGATTCATAATTGACCAAAATATCGTGTAACAAAGACACAAAAAAAGAGAACATACACACGAATAGCGGAAGTCGATTGAAAAGCTAAAGTATAGTTGTACTAAAACATAAAATATAAGTGAAAAGTAAAGGTTACAAAATCAGTTAAATCGTATTTTATTTACCATCATGTACTTGCTTAACCATATCAAGTGCGCAATTTTGTCTACGCTTAATCTCCTTGAACCCATTCAACATGAAATAAAACCCATGCGGGTCTATTGTCCGGTTTCTTATTAGGTCTAATCAATCAAAATCACTAATTTAGCTAATCTGCATATTAATTTGAGAACATTGGGCTAGTCGAAATGTGCGGGCTATTAGTTGTAATTGTGCCAATTAAGTTCATAGGGATACTAACAAATAGGTAAGCGCGATAAAAGTAAGATTACTAGAGGAGATTACTAGAGGAACCCGTGGCGCTGCTTGTTTAAAAATTGATATAAAATACAGACTTTTGCACAAGCTTCATATTTTTTGGAGTAGTACTCATTCAAAGTCCATAATGTATAATGATAACATAGTTCAGATAACATATCAAGGCTTTGTACTTGATCTATTTGTTACGTTCAAAAACTAAAACTTTGAGATTTAAATTTTACAATATTTTACGTGGTTATGTTGCAAAAATCTTAACTGCAGCTCGCTTTACTCTTTTTGATAGTAAAGGTAAACACTATTTTATAGAAATAACCCCGAGAGAGCAAGTTATCACTTTTACATAAAGGTGTATTTGCTCGTTTTAAAATGTAAGGCGCTTGAAGTCGAAATCTGTTTTTAAAGTTAAATCATTTAGGTAGGTATTTATGTTAAGTGATGTATTAATAATACAGTTTTCTTACATTGTAAAAGATTTATTTTATATTAAACATCTTGATTTTTAATATAAAATAATCAATTATTAAGATTATTTAGCTAGTTGGGTAAATGGAAAGCTAGAGTGCATACTAGAAGACCGTATAGTTTAATCTTCTTTAAAAAATAAAATAAGTGTATTAGTTTGGGAATTCTGGGCTGGTTTCTTTTATAGGTACCAGTTTTTGGATTAGTTTAGATTATACATACTACGTGAAATTGATACGGCGGAATGTATCGATTTCACTCGAGCCCTTTTGATGTTAAGTTAGTAATTAAATAAGACTTCTTTAATTTATTTACATTTTTTAAAAGATAATTGAAAATTTTAAATAAATAAATTTATAGTAATAACTTATAATCAAAAAGTCAGAGTGTTAACGCCATCTATCGTAATTTTTTCGAAGCAACGAAGCGGGTGAAGTTGGTTACGTACGGTTCCTGTAGTAGCCGTACGTAACCAACTTAGCCTTACTTACCTGGATATACGAAAATAACACAGAGTCTGGTTTGCATCATATTTTTTTGCGATATCTACATTGTTGCACATTGACGTTTAATTTTTGTTTACTGTTATTAACAATGCCTATTTCCAAAACCATTACTTATCATGGTTCCATGACTGACAAGAGATTCACGCCCATCAGTCAGGAAGTCCCAAAAGTTGAAATTAAATATGCATAGAAAAGGGTTGGCATTCGGTCAGATTCGCCACGCTTTCGGTATTAATATCTTGATCCATCAACCGACGATGGGTTAAGATGAATCAGTGCCAGTCATGAAAGGGTTAAATCATTATGGTGCTCAAAGTTTGGTTAAATAACTTTACATCAAATTCGTTTATATTTTTTGCCATTTTTAAGTCTGTTTCACATAGTTGGAAGTAGTTTTACCCTTGACGAATAATTTATATAAATATTTGTTCTATCTATAGGTGTTCACATTTAAAGGATCCTTTGTAGATCAACATGAACTGATGTTACTGTTAAAATTGTATAATCTTCCCTACTTACTATTGAAAACATAGGTAAATCTCTCAGTAGGTTCTCAGTACCTTCCGTTAAATCTTATACCACTACTCGATGTACCCATTGAATGTGGTACTTTTGCAGCACATACCACACAACCTTAAAACTTAAGACTTTGTACTTGGACTTTGAGCAGATCACACAGATTCCTAAATATCTTTAGAAAGAGTGGTCTACTATTCCGATATTTAGAAATCTGTATGAAATCTGTATGAGGTTATCCGACGGAGAACTAAAATAACCGACATAGCTCACCGGATTAGCACGCTAAAGTGGCAGTGGGCTGGCCATATATGTCGAAGAACTGACAATCGTTGGGGTCCAAAGGTTCTCGAATGGAGGCCACGTCAAGGCAAACGTAGTGTGGGACGCCCCCCGGCACGTTGGGAAGACGATTTGCGGAAGACGGCTGGCAGGGACTGGATGCGCAGCGCTAGAGACCGAACTCGGTGGCGCGGGTTGTGAGAGGCCTACGTCCAGCAGTGAACTAGCGCGGGCTGAGATGATGATGATGATGATCTGCTCAACGTCTGTGACTACTTTAATATAATAGGCTGAACAAAGACCTTCAATTATTGCTGTCCCTATTTGTTATTAAAAAAACGAAATACACTTTTTTCTAAAGCTTGAGCATCCTAGGCCCGCGTAGAAAATTGGTGATTTATTCCGCGTCACATACAGAGGGCTAAGTTGCCATTAATTAACGAGTTGACTGCCGCCGTCGGATTATAGAATGCAATTTTTGTATAATTGTAGATATTCGATAACTAAAGCTAAAATTATAACGAAATTTCACTTCTTAATTTTCTTTTAGTTAAACTAATCTTGATAATATATTATTCTACCAGCTGATATTACAGTAGTATTTGAGTAATTGATATTTAGTAGTCAACTACTGATCTTCTGCAAATTAATGCAAATATTCTCAAATGAAGTTGTCCTTTTAAGTTTCCTCAAGGCTTTTTTTATGCAAGATTTCCGAAACTATAAAAAATAAACAAAACACAACCTCAAATAAATTTAAAGATACTGTCAAATAAAGTAACGTAAAAAGCATTACTACTAAATATCTGAATACACGAACTATGAAATAAAAGATGACTGCTGTTGGGTTTCTTCCCACTAGTTCAACAGACTGATTTTCTGAAGTGATTTTCGATTCATTTCAATTTGTACGCAATCTGACTTTACGTACAGTCCATCCAGCACAGGGCCAGCTTGGTGGACTTTGGAACAGTCTTCAACTACAGTAATTCAACTCAGCCGCATGTTTGAAATAAATGCCTACAGCGCGCCGCCGTCCGTTCACATTAATTGATAGGGCTGCCTGCCTTCAGCGCTTAAATTACATTTGCCTACTTTGTGTTTACTTCCATTTAGTTTTGTGAATGCCCTGATACTTTTTTTATAAAGAAATAAAATACTTTGTAAATTGAATATTAAGTGTTTAACCAAAATACGTTTTTAGGCAAAACACCATGTTTACAATTGAAAATAAATCGGTCTTATAAATTAGCGACCGAAAAATACATACACCTCGACTGAGACGCACGAAAAAATGAATTATTAAATTTTAAAGTATAAGCAATCCGCATATTAACGTAAAGCTCAATCAACAATTGTTTCAGTATGTAGACACCAGTGACTGGCTGCATGCCGAGATCGAGCCGGTAGCAGATAGCTCGCGTTTCGTCCGTTTGTATGAAGTTGAATTACTGTAGATATCTGTACTGTGACCATGGCCTACAACTCCTCGTGTCTCAAAGTAGAGGTTCTTGGCACTGCAGTAGGTTAATAACGAAGGGATGCAATTTGTTAATAGGTGAACTACTGTAAAGACACCAAAATATCGAGTTGAAATTTAGACATAAGCACAAAGTAAAATCCACTTAAAAAAGACCTAATTTTAGGTCTCCTCTATGTCAAATTAGGAGAATTAAAGAATCTAAGTTTAATTTTAGAGATACTTTAATTTTGAGAGTACCATGTTAAATACGACTCAATGAGAACCATAATTATGCTCGCTTGCTAATTTCAATTTTACACCAATAGATTTTAGGCTCAATCTCAAATAGGGTTACCACATCGACTTTTATGTATGTCCTTTAAAAAGGTATTTAAACTATTGTTATAGGAATCTATCAAGACTAAAAATACAACCACTGACGTAGCTAAAGAAAATACAGATACGACTTTCAAAAAATATTATCAAGAATATACCATAAAAAAGTGACATGATTACTTTACACCCCATCTCTAACCAAAAAAGATTATCGAGAATGAACTCAAACATTTACCACCTTTTTTTTAAATGAGTGTGATTTTCTACCTCTTATAAACATTTAGCTTATAAAACTAAAAAAATAACATAAAATAGTAATAGGTATTGTATTAACCCAACAACACCTACTTAATATTATAACCCTTAACAAAACCCATGTTACTCAACAATCCCATGAAATCGTACCCACCCACATTGATTAATGACGTACCGAGGACACAATGATTTGATCCCGTTTTTTGCGGATCCCATTTCGATTTAACAGCAATTAAAAAGTTTTACAAAGCACTGAGAGGGTTAACTCCATTTTCGAATAATTGGTTCGAGTTGTTTGGTGGCTCAAGATAGGCGTTTTATATTTCACGATATTCTTCTAGTATTTTGAAAATTAAACCAACGCTTAACAGAAAATCTTAGGAAAGTAAAATAATACTGTAATCTGTGTAATCACTTGGAATATAGAACAAAAATAATTTTATAAAACTTCCACTTATTTTTTATTCTAAATCTTTGCCTTAAACACTCACAAGTATTTAGAAAAGAAAATCGGACTTCAATGCAGAATGTTCTCAAACTGCAGAGTAGGTGTATTATGCATTTTTTCCATATTGCAATACAAATAAAATATTTATCGGGACCATTATGTTAGAAAACGTCTCAGAAGGGAGTCACTCAATCAAACAACTTATCAGTTTAAGTTTTATATTTATTATAATCTACCACCACTTCGGAAAGTCGATCTGTTGAGAAGAAGTGGCAAGAAACTCAACAGCAATCATCTTGTAAAATACATAGTAACAGTTTACAGCCAGAGAACAATAAATAAGTAAATATCACAATCTTAACGACACTGACCTTTATCACAAAGCGGCTCGTTCTCCTCTAAAAGCGGAGAGTAGACTGACTAAATCAATCCCGGTTTCTCTTTCCCCTCCCATAACTTTCCCGCCAGAACTATCGGACCACGTTTTGCTATGTCGTCGTCTACCAACCGTCGTGTCAGTCTGCTCTCCGGAAATCAATAGACTAACTCATTTATTACTTGTAAAAATCATACTAGAATAACTAAATAAATTGATTAACATAAATAAACATTGTATAATATAACTGCATAATTAACTATTGATGACAGTCGGCCATCCAACTTACATCGTGCGTCCTCGAACGATTTACAAATCTGATAAGATGCTAAGAGTATATATTACAACAAAATTTCATAAATTTCAATTAGCAATAATTACTTATGTCTTAATTTTTTTTTTTTATTTTAAAATCTGTTATCACTTTAAGCATATCATAAACATACATAGTTTTATGCTACATAGTAGGACCAGTTTTGTCCAAAACTTATCTATATGGACCAGGGTGTCCATTACTTATAAACAAGGACCAGGGTGTCCTATATGAACCAGGGTGTGAATCACGACGACGTTCTGTTCGATCTTGCAAGCTGCGGCTTGCACGCTCCCTGTAGTCTTGACCGAAGCGGCTGCGAATCCGCAGCATACGATGGCTCGGTTGGCGCCTGGTAGAACTGCGTGACTGACGACCTCCAGCAGGTGACTTAGTTGGACAAGTCGAAGTGTAGACCACGCGTTCCCGACATTGGTTCATTCTGGAACGTAAATTCTTACGCGTAGTTCATGTAACCCAAATACGTACTCCCGCAACCCCATAGCAACATAACCATAGACTAGAGCATAAGGGGTAGAGGAGCTTATATGAATAAATAAAGTATGTAGATGCGCATAGGGCAAAATAGTTTGTACACTACTGAATTTCAAATTGTATTTCTCGAAGACAAGTGAATTGTATTCTTTTATTTCGGGAAATAAACTTCTAAAACCACATCTACATGATTTAAACCTATTTCAACTTCGCTCAATAATTTAATACTTTTGTCAGGACTCATGTGGACGTTAAACAAAATTTATGTTTTTGAGTACAATCCCACTTCTGAGATGTTAGAAAACGTCTCAGAAGGGAGTCACTCAATCAAACAACTTATCAGTTTAAGTTTTATATTTATTATAATCTACCACCACTTCGGAAAGTCGATCTGTTGAGAAGAAGTGGCAAGAAACTCAACAGCAATCATCTTGTAAAATACATAGTAACAGTTTACAGCCAGAGAACAATAAATAAGTAAATATCACAATCTTAACGACACTGACCTTTATCACAAAGCGGCTCGTTCTCCTCTAAAAGCGGAGAGTAGACTGACTAAATCAATCCCGGTTTCTCTTTCCCCTCCCATAACTTTCCCGCCAGAACTATCGGACCACGTTTTGCTATGTCGTCGTCTACCAACCGTCGTGTCAGTCTGCTCTCCGGAAATCAATAGACTAACTCATTTATTACTTGTAAAAATCATACTAGAATAACTAAATAAATTGATTAACATAAATAAACATTGTATAATATAACTGCATAATCAACTATTGATGACAATTATCACTTTTAGTGACAAGACCGCTTCTTGTGCTTAACTTAAACTATTATGTTGTATTTTTTTTGTGAAAAACAATGTTTAAATTGAGAAATAAAAATATATTTTTAGGAAACTTATTATAGTGTTTTCGTAGTAGCCGAAGAAATGTATGGAAATCGCTACATTTAAAGCTTGTTTCAAGTTGACAAAATTAACCTGTAACTCGGACTAATGGCATCTGAATAAAAAGTGTACTGACAAAAAGTGAATCTTAGTAATTGATTTAACGTAATCTTAGTAATTGAAGGTGGCGCTAGCTGTCGCGGCAACATCGACTCCATACAATTAAATAGAATTAAAATATAAAAACACATTAAAACCAAGTTCAAGTGGCAAAAATAAATAAAGTGAACCTTAACTAACGTTGATTAGTGTTATCTCGTCAAACTATCGCAGTTCCAGTGAATAAATAAGAAAACAATTATAAGTAAACAGTAAGAATCAACTAAGTGAAAAAGAAAATAATAAGCACTAAATAACAAATAAAAACTCATAAGTGTATTTAACTATACGTATTGTGTGCTTAAAAATCTGTGAAGTGACCTAAAAACGGAAAAAATAGAACAAAGGAATCACCAAAAAGCAATTGAGCGCGCATCGTAAGCATTAGTGAACTTTGGACCCAACGGTCATCTCACATCCTAATGCACACGTTCACTGTTTAAACTTAAAACATCTTGGTAGAAGTGACCTACTATTTCGACCAGTCTACGAACAGCACCGGTAGCTGCACGGTTACGGCGCTCACTGAGCTCCTTATTGAACGAGGATGGTGTGGCTTCAAATCTCGAACTCCACTTTTTTTGTTTTTTTTTTTTTTGTTTTTACCTGTATTTTTTTTAAATGTTTTAACATAAAAAAAACAAACTTTTACATAAGTGAACACAATTTTATTGAAATATGACTCCAAATAAAGTACTGAAAAAATGCGCAACTTGTAAAAAAAATATAAACAGTAATGAATTCTTGACTTGTACAAAATGCTCATTGAAATATCACCTTGAATGTGCTAATGTTTCCACTCAAAGGTTCTATAATACGTTAACTGTAGAACACAGAAAAAAATGGAAATGTCTAAATTGTGTGCGAAAGCTATCACATCAAAAAAATATAACTGACGCAGAATTTGAGAGTAATTTGACAACTAGTGAAAAAAGGAACATAACTCGAAGAAGACCAATAAAAACTAACTCAACGACGAAAAAAAACAATGAAATAAAAACACAGTCGTGTGAATCTCTCGACCATAATTTATCACTGGACTCTGTTGACTTGGACACCTGCTCTAAAAGTTATGACTTAACTACAAACACTCAAGACATAAAACATAAATTGAAAGACGAAAATGATCATTTGAAGTTAAAACTAGAAAGCACACACTTAGAAATGGAAAATCTGATATTAGAAAATGTTGGTTTAAAAAAAAAAGTGTCACAACTATCTCGCCAAATTCATTTATTAAAGTCAGTTTGCGCTAACCACAGTAGCATACATGAAGAAATAAATTCAGCAATAAAAACAAAAGATTTAAAAGTCGGAAAACGTTCCAAAATAAAACGACGTCAAACTTTTGTGGCGAATTCCATTACCTCGGACGAGTCTCAATCCTCGCCCCCACCGGAAAACAAAACAACGCCACGGCCAACGTCAAAACTACAAAAAGTTTATAATCCACAAAAACCACCACAAAAACACACATTTCCAAAATTGGAAGAAATTGATAAGAAACGGATCTATATTATAGGTGGAAAACAGTGTAAGGGTTTACGCTATAATTTAACAAGATCGCGGCTACATAGTCCTTACCAAAATTACGAAGTGATCTCTTATATAAAACCATACGCCAAAACGGAGGAAATTGTTACAATGCTTAAATGGTTTGAACCCAAAGAAGATGACAAAATTATTCTTTCAATAGGTGAACATGACAAAAACCCTGCAAAGATAATGATAGAACTGAGTGCGGCTCTAAAAACTGTGACAAAATGTACCATTTTAGTATTAAGTGTTTATAATAATCTATTTTTAAATGCATGTAAATTGAACGATATGATAAGATTTATTTGTATGAACTTTCCTAACTGTAATTATACACATATAAGTAATTGCAATTCGTGGATATCTCTATGTAAGACATTAAATAATTCAATTGACCAAACTGACTATAACAAAACATTTTTAACATTTAATAAAAAACAATGTAATATGGAGAAAAAAAATCATGAAATAACTTCTGCGGCACAAATCAAGAAGGGAACAATACCGTATTATTTCAAAAATATAAATAAAGAAAAACAAACCACTTCAAATTTTTTTCGCGACTCAACCTAAGGCCAATAAAAACATAATTACCAACAAATTAACATTATTACACCAAAACATTGCGGGTTTGCTGTCAAAAAGAAACTTACTTGAAATAACGGTTTCGGAACTAAAGAGTCAAAATAAAATGCCTGATATATTATGTTTTTCAGAAACTTTCATAAATAAAGCCAACCAAAATAATATTCATTTGACAGGTTATAGAATGGCATCTATTTATTGTAGAGGAGATGGCAAAAAACGAGGTGGCGTTTGCATATTTTTGAAAAATGGAATAAAATTTAAACCTATGGAAATAGTAAAAAAATATACTACAGATCATGTTTTCGAATGCTGTGGAATTAATATTACCGGAATTAATATTATTATTATCTGTATTTATACTCCTAACTCAAATATTAACTTATTTCTTAGACAGCTTGATCAATTATTACATGACTTAATTATTAAATCTAAATATAAAATAATTTTGGCCGGTGACTTTAATATTAATACATTGGAGTCATCAAAAGGTAGCAATTCTTTAAATGAATTAATGAAAAACTATAATTTAAGTTTACATATTACAGTACCAACTAGGCAAAAAGCGTGCATTGACCATATAGTGAGTAACATTGACTATGCTACTGAGGAAGTACTCAGTTTAGAACTTTCAGATCATAATACGGCACAAATGTTACACATACCTTTAGAACGACAACATATAAAACCCATGACATGTTATAAATATGTTAGAGACATATCTAATGACAATTTAATAATATTTAAACAATGCTTATCATCTTTATCATTTTCTGACATTTATAATCAGTCTGACATTAATATAGCTATGGAATTATTATTTGACATTATTAACTTATTTTATCGATTGTGCTTTCCCCTCAAACGAATAAAATTATCGAGCGAATACAAAAAACCCAAGTGGATAACAAAAGGTTTAAAGCAATCTTGTAGGACGAGAAGATTTTTAAGACACCGTTATTATAAAAATAGGTCTCAAGATAGTAAAATTAGATACGAATCGTATTCTAAAGTGATACGTAAATGCTTTAATACTGCCCAAAAAAATTATTATAATAATTTGCTAATAACTTCAAAAAATAAAAATAAAACATCTTGGAACATTATTAATGAGAAAAGTTTTAATTCCCATGAAAATGAAATTGAAGAAATTCAGTATGAGGGTAATATTCTTAAAGATCCAAAACAAATAGCTGAAGAATATAATAAATACTTGACAGATATTAAAATAGGTAATTGTACGAATACAAATAAGACACGGATAGAAAGTTCTCTGTTTTTAGAACCTGTAAGTAACTTGGAGGTTGTAAACCTAATTAAAACTTTAAAAAATACGAATGCTGTTGGACATGATGACATTTGTACCAAAGCCATTAAGTTTTGTAGCGGCGAATTAGCTAAACCGTTAGCGTTCTTAATAAATTTATCATTTACAGAAGGTAAATTCCCAGACATACTTAAAAAATCCGTAGTTAAGCCCGTTTTTAAAAAAGGTGACAAAAGATTGTTTACTAATTATCGTCCTATCTCACATTTAACAATATTTTCAAAGCTATTTGAGAAGGCTATGAAAAAGAGGCTTGTTAACTTTTTATCCAAATTTAAAATTATTTGTAACGAACAATCTGGATTCCAAAAGGATAAATCTACGACCACAGCCATCTTTTCATTGGTTGATGAAATAACACGCAATTTAAATTTAAAAAAAGAAACAACAGTAGTATTTTTTGATATGACTCGGGCTTTTGACTATGTCGATCACGATCTATTACTGCGTAAGATTGAAAATTATGGGATTCGAGGTACGGTCTGGAATTGGTTTCAGTCTTACCTCTCGGATAGACTGCAAACAGTAGAAACACAATTTACTAATATGAACGCTGAAATAGGAACTGTTCAATCGACATTTAGAAAAATTAGGACGGGTGTGCCGCAAGGAAGCGTTCTCGGACCCCTATTATTTTTACTATACATTAATGACTTACCTAAATTGACAAATCACAAATATTTTTTATTCGCCGATGATATTTCTATAATTTTATCAAATATTAATAATGACATTAATGATTATGAATTGGAAATAAATAACACTATTAAATTGATAATTGAATGGCTCTCTAATAATAATCTTTTTGTTAACCTGACAAAAACAAATTACATCAGATTCAACACAAATAAAATATTATCTAAGATAGACATTAAATATGAAAACTTGACAATTAAGGAAACTGACAGTACTAAATTTCTTGGAATTAATTTAGATAAAAATTTGAATTGGAAGAGTCACATACAATATGTTTGCAACAAAATAAATAGTTACGTCTATGTACTTAGTAGATTGAGAAAGACCTGCTCTTTGTCAACGGTACTTACGGCTTACCATGGCTTTATAGCTTCGACCCTTAGGTATGGCTTACTCATTTGGGGAAACTCAACAGAGCGTGAAAAATGCTTCATAGCTCAAAAAAAATGTTTGAGGGCAATGTTAGGCAAGGAGCCATATGAACCTTCTAAACCTCTTTTTAAATTATTAAATTTACTAACATTGCCATGCATGTATATATTGGAAGCAGTTCTTTTTGTCAAATCCAATCCTCACTGCTTTACTAAAGCTAAAGACATAACGCGAGCAACACGACACGAAGACAGATTAGTGTATATTGACATGCCTCGATTGCAACTTTACCACAGACAGAGCTACGCAATGTGTGTTAAAATTTTTAATGCTTTACCTAAACCATTTAAATTGTTAACTAAAACTAAATTGAAAGTGGAACTGGTAAAATGGTTGAAAAAAAAGTGCTTTTATACAATTGACGAATATTTAAAATGTAAAAATTAATTGTGTGTGTTAATCTGACAAAAGTAGCTATTTTATAATATGTATTATGGTGTTGGGTAATGGCAAATTATAATTATAAATAATGACAAATTTTAAATATGACATAACCTTAGAGTAAGAAAGACATATGTAATAATAATATTGCATGCTGTTGTACAGCATAGTGTGTTGGACTAATTCCTGTACAACATCTACACATTGTAATACCACACTATGAGGCAATAAATAATTTGAATTTGAATTTGAATTTGAACACGCTTCTGAGACTCTGAAACGTTAGTGGTTAAGGGTTAAATTTAAAATTCTTTTCTACTGAATCTTATTCAATTTGGATTTTAATTTGATTCAATTTTATACCTTTATTGAGTGGCTTCCTATAGACGTTCGGTTAGATGTTGTTAAAAATTTTGAGATTTTTTTTCTTTTGTAATTGTTTTCATTAACAAATAAAAATAAATTGTATTTTTTTTTATATATATTTATGAAATGAATAGTTTTAATGTACTCTGTATTTACCGGTGGCATAAACAACTTGTCATCTCGAGCAAAAGTAACTAGAGCTTGGTTAAAAGAACAATTATCAATAGATTTGATTTAAGTTTTGCTACTTTTATGTATTTTAGGTTTTGACTCTATTTTATAACTTTATAAACATATACTTACACATAGACAAAATATGTAGATGAAACCTTTGAAACAACAATTATTAACTTCGACAAAATACATCCGTATCATAAACTACTTGAAAGAGTTTTATTATTATTACTATTATTACTTGAAATTATTTCAAACGATTTTTAGTTCACGATAACAATACATTAAATGAAAAACGGTTTTTATCATGTATATTTCCTATTTTTATGTATTTAAGTATTTGAAACTCTATTTAATTTACTTACACATAGATAAAATACTAGTGATACTACGTTTCGGTTCCTTTGCATATATCTTTGCATAGACTCTAAAAACGCCATTTGGTTATTTTTTTTTTTTTTTATAAGTGTCTAAACCCGCGTTTGACCTCAATCTCACCTGATGGTAAGTGACGATGAGGTCGAAGATGAAAGCACACGGGTTTTTTTTTTTTTTTTTTTTTTTGTTTTTCCGCCACAGAATAATTGTTGGCACCCCCTAAAACTAGCTTTAACCAGTAAAGCTAGCTTTAGCGGGAGGAGGATGAATCCTATTACGGACGAATGGGCATTCTATAAGCTGTTAACCATAAGTGGCTAATGGCAAATAGAATGCCCAGACAGTGTGGAGACTCTCTCAGATAGGCTGAGCATACCCACTAAACATCCCCCTTTTGACTCACCTTGATTAAGGTCCTTAGTCATCGTCGGAACGACAGCCAATTGGAGCGAGAGGCTGCGTAGTGAGCGGCATCCAGACGGCTGCCACCAAAAGGAACTGAAAGTAAGAAAAACAAAGCTAAGATTAGCAGAAATGGCAAAGCTGAAACTAAGATATTATCTTGAGTGATCAGACTCACTCAGAGATAGGAATGCTGGAAAGAAGGACTACGTTTAGAAACGTTGAGCTTGCTGGAGTTTCCTAATAAGGGGAGCGAACTTGGTTAGGACCGGAAGAGCACCGTTGAAACCCTCTGGGCTGGCGTCGAGAGCGGCGCCGAAAGCCAGGATCTCGTCGATGGGAGCGAGCTGGATCCAGAACGCCATGCGGTCTTGAGACCCTTTTGCGTTCTGGCACTGGGAAGCCGATTTGGCGGCCGGTTGCGATTGAGTCGCAACCCGGCTGCGCTGACCTGAAACGATAGGAGTAAAGGCCTTGGGGACCTTTGAACTGACTGGAGGAGCGTCCGAGCTAGGCTGCGGTCGTTCTCTCCAGTTCTCGATGGGCTTCACGGTAGCCCTGGCAGCACGCGGTGCCTTGGGGCAGCCGCGAAAGTTTGCTGTGTGGCCTGACTGGCCGCACAAGACGCAGGACGGAGCGGTGGGCGATTCGGGAGTGCGAGAGCACTCCTTAGTCCCATGCGGATCTAGGCACTTGACGCACCTAGGGGAAGCATGACAATTTGCCGCCGCATGACCATACAATTGGCAGCGGTGGCACTGACCTGGGAAACCACGTTTGTGTGGAGCTTCGACTCGGATGTTGGAGAGACCGCACACGGTGAGCTTGCCTCTGAAAATGGACTGCCCTTGCGGGCTCTTCGCTAGGATTACTAGCGCAAGTGGGAACTGCTTGCCTCGGCGGCTGTGCATTTTGTGCACAGATTCGACGGGGAAGCCTTGAGAAGACAAGTCCTCTAGGATTTGCTCGTTCGAGAGCTCGAACGGCACGTTCCTGAGGACGGCACGAATCTTACGCTCCTCAGGGAGGGCGTAAGTGTGGTACTCGAGCTTCTTGTCAGCAAGAAGCCGAGTGAAATTCCTGAAATCAGAAATTGAGCAGACAACGACCTTAATAGAGTCACCCACGTTGGATGCCTTACTATACTGGATCTTCGGGGAGTGCGTTCCGCAGAGAGCTGAGACCTCGGTCCAGCGGCTCTTGTCCCGTAGAAAGACGGGGGGCGGAGACTTGACTTTCGGCGGAGCCGAATCTGATTGCGACGCAGGCTGGGACGCCGGGATCGCTGAAACAAAAGGCGCAGGAGCAGACGCCGGTGCGACATTTTGCGGAGCAGGAGCAGCGGCTGGAGCAGCTGGAACGGACGGAGACGAAGTCGAGGAAGCGGATTGCTTCTTCTTCTTCGATTTCGATTTTTTGCGAACCTCGGTAAACTGAGCAGAAGGTTCTGGAACCAAAGGAACCGAGTCGGAATCACTACCCGGCGGGGTAGTTTTCCGTTTGCATGCGGTGGGGTCTACCAACATGCGATCTGAAAGAGGGTCGACGTACTCAGATGGATCTGGAGACGCCGGAGAAAAAGAAACGACCTGAGGGCGAGCGGACAGTTGCTCTTGCAAGGACTTGATTTGCGCGAGAAGGGCAGACTTCTCGGCAGTCAACTGACTGATAGTAAACTGACTGATAGCAGCTGAGGCACGAGATGCCTGCTCCAGTTCTTGAAGTTTGAGGGCTTTCTCATTCTCGAGAGCCTTCCAGTGATCTTTATTACCTATTTGATATTGAAGTTCATCAAAGACCTGATCGTAATGATCGCAATGAACGCAAGTATCGCAATTATCGCATTGCCCGGGGCACTTAGGATGATCCATTATGCTGGGCTGAAAGAAAGTCTATCGAAGACAAACTGGGCTGAAAAAGAAAACGACCTAACACGGACCTATTGCCGGTGAACGGCGGACGATCAGGCTTCGTTGGCACGGTTACGTATCCACCTGACCAGCGATGCTTCGGCCGGCAGCAGTCGGGTCCGCCCTGAAAAGGGCAGATGAAT
Source organism: Stenoptilia bipunctidactyla (assembly GCA_944452665.1). Taxonomy (NCBI): domain Eukaryota; kingdom Metazoa; phylum Arthropoda; class Insecta; order Lepidoptera; family Pterophoridae; genus Stenoptilia; species Stenoptilia bipunctidactyla. The sequence continues at coordinate 21,988,653 of OX101742.1, read as the reverse complement.
TAGCCCCGACACCACACAGCCTCCACAAGAGAAAAACTTTCCGAAAGAGCTTAACTTGGCACCTGACCCGCACGAGTGCGGGGGAGGGAACAAGGGCAGCGCAATACGAACACTCGGGAGCGGCCGCAGACACGACCGTTCGGGAGCGAACGCAAACGGGAAGTGTTTTTACACGGGTTTAGGAAGGAACTGGCTCTTTATACAATATTGCCGGAACACATTACCGCCGAAGCGGTAACATTTGGCGGCAGACTTTATATAAAGGGTGGTCGCTAGCCAGGCGGACCCAGAAGGGATCCTACCACCAAGAAAATATTTTTTAAATTCCTTTTTCTTTCAGTAGATGTTAAAGGAAATAAATCAAAAAATCAATTACAGAACATAGTCCATGTATAATTGCAGTATTGACTACAGATATATTTTCAACCGACTTCCAAAAAAAGGGGGAGGTTCTCAATTCGTCTGTATGTTTTTTTTGTGTCTTTGTTACACGATATTTCAGACAATTATGAATCGATTTTAGAAATTCTTAATTCATATGATAGAAGATACTTCATAGTTTGTCCCTTATAAATTTCATTGAAATCAGTTGAGTTTTTCATTGAAAATTTCAAATTTTTGAAACAATATGTATGATTTTGGAGAATGTGGATGGCATTATTAGTCGGCCAAAGTGTTGACGTGAAGTCGGTTTTTTTAATGCTCTGCATTCGTTGATTATCTTCTCTACCAAAGACATTGTTGATCTCAAAATAAGAAAAGTAGGAAAAAAAACACGATACATCAATTATGCCGCCAAAATCTGCCAAGTTTTCGTAAACAAGACAGAAATAAAAATGGCACCGATCAAGTTAACGACATCACCAGTAATCAGTGGAGATTCTTACAAAATGGCGAATATTTCATCGCGGGGAAACCGGTAAATTATCGTAATAGAGATCACGTCGCAATCAACGAAATGTTGCTGTAAATATGTTTGAAAATGGAAGGGAGACATATTTTTTGACATAATGATTGGTGAAATTTTTAGCGAAAGTACTAACTATCATGACGGTAAAATCTTTGCCTTCTTTGGAAGAGGTTCGTTCGTATCCAAATGAAAAATGTCTGTACAGACCACGTAACAACGAGTTAAAATGTAAAATATTTAGAGGCGATTAAGTCGGAAATAAAAATATTAATTTAATAAAATCGTGGAATCTAAGTAATTTATTGTTATTTAAAATAAATTTGAGGAAGCATTTAAAATCTATAACTTGGCGGCATAATCACACAATACACCAATCAAAATATACACCCCGATTTTTCATTTGGATTCGAAAATAATAATATTTAAGACAATCAAAACAAATCCAGATTAATTAACCCTCAAATCGTAATTCACTTTAGCTATTCAACACAATTGAAGCATAGCAAAGATGGCGGGCGGAAGCGCGTCGCGCCTACTGTCATAGTCGCCGGAAGTTCTCTCGCCATTTTGATAAATAGTTGTTCTTCAACAGTTTTTCTCATGTAAATGAGGGTAGATGACGGATCACGTTTGTCACAATTTTCTGGGATGGATTTAATTTGGGATTCAACAGGGGTTGCAAATCTTTGTTGCTTGATGGAATTGGGAGCTCAACCAAAGGTTGATAATCTCTGATTGCGAGATCGCATTTTAGATTTTGAATTGTTTGGTGAGGTTTGAATAAATTGATGGGTGTTTTTGATTTGTTGCGGTATTTTTCGTAGACATGTATTTTTTTTACAAGTAAGTATATTTTTTAATTAAATGCTTTTAAATGTTTTGAAAATAAACCCGAAAATAATATGTGAATCTGCATAAATGACGTAAGTCCAAAATCTAATCCCATTTGTTACATAATTTTATAATGAATCAATAATTTCACCATTTAAGGTTCTGCACATTTTTTTCTTTGACCTATAAGTTTTAGACTAGTTCCTACAAAATAAACTCGGGCTTAGTCATCAAATTAATAAATAGTACAATTAGTATGCAAACTAATAATTTCGCACAGTACTAGCCCGCATGCTTGATAGTTATGGTCACTCCCCTCAGCAACGGCGTATGATGGCGCATCTGCTCATTAACTGTTTTCTATGACTACACAGACCATAAACATCAAATTTTAAAAAGCGTTAAAAGAAGTGAACAATTGATTTTGCAAATACTTAACTCGAATATTGAAAATAATCGCAATTTTCAAAATAATTAATTTCATGTGCGTTTGTGATATAAAAATAAAATGAATTATCATTGAATGTGACTTAAATATATTTTATTTACATGTTGAAATATTTTACTTTTAAAATAACCCGTTATTCAAAAAACTTACGGGATATAAATTGTTTTAAATACAAAACTTTTTTTTTACATAATTTCAAAATCCTTGAAGAAGTTCTCATTGTTATTGATTCAATTATTATTATTATGCATATATTATTCCGGCGGAAAAGACCCGACAATCAGAACAGTCGATCGGGTATCAGGACAAGAGAGAAAGAAACCGGCGAACAATTCGGGCAGAATCTAGCAAAACCGCTTTTTGCATGCGTGCTGGAAGCGAACCACCGCCGTATCCCAGCCTTTCAAGGTGCCTGACTAGTGTGGCTGGGGTCAAACCGTTTGCGGATATTACAACTGGGATGATTTTGGCGGACACAACTTCCCACATTTCGGTCACCTCGTGTGCAAGGTCCAAGTACTTGCGTTGCTTTTCGGTCTTGGCCTTCACGAGGTTCTCGTCATGCGGGATAGTTATGTAAAAACACCTTGGATTGGTCCATTAACACGATATCAGGTTTATTCGCTAGAATAGTCCTGTCCGTGATAAGGGGTCGATCCCAGTAGAGCTTGGCGCTGCAGTTTTCGAGAACGGGCTCCGGCGTGTACTGGTAATAAGGCAGTTTCTGATTTATGAGACCGCATTTCAGAGCGAGCTTTTAGTGGATAATCTTGGCTACTTGGTTGTGTCTATGCAGATACTCAGTGTAAGCCAGAACCGAACAACACGAAACTACATGTCTGAGGGACTCGCCAGGTTGGCGGTCCGCCCGACATACGTCCACTGTGCCGTCCCTCATAATGTATTTCCGGTAGTTGTTCGTCTTGATAACCTTATCCTGTATCGCAAAGACAAACCCCTCGGTTTCCCCAAAGAGGACCTCGAAGCGCAGCCAATGCAGGGAGGCTTTGCGGTCCACGTGTGGCTCGTGTAGAGCTTTGTAAAATCTTCCGTGCAGCTCTTTCTCTTTCCATACGGTCTCACGATCAGAAATGCTTAGTACCGCCGGTGTCTGCCATGTCTCGAGGCCCAGATTGAGAAGGGTGAGTCCTCTGTCACACGCTACGATCTCTCTATGCATACCCACGTCCACCTTCGCCATAAAATAGGCTCTCGGTTTGCAAGGTTTTGGCGCTAAGTAAGCCTCTTCCTCCGCACTTCCGGGTGATATACAGCCTCATTACTGACGACCTAGGGTGATGCATTCTAGGGTCATGGTAGTGCGGACTTTCCGATCCAGGGCGTCTAATTCGGTCTGAGTCCAATTAGACGCCCTAATACACCAAAGGTGTACGAAAGAACGGGCATAACAAACCCGTTATTATTATTCTTCGACAAGATCTTTTTCACAGCTTACGCTGGTCAAATCTGTAGTTACGGTTTTGTTTTGTTTTACTCTTCAAGCTGCAGGAAATTCCGCACAAGTCTGTAGGTGTTGAGAATAGCGGCTTTTATTATGTATTATTATTCGGCATTCAAAATTAACACGCTTTTCGGCGGAAAAGACCCGACAGTAATTATATAATAATAATAATTATCATTATTATATTAGCCTGCACTGTCCCACTGCTGAAATTTTATTGAAATGGGACTGGGCTGGGCACGTACCTCGATTGCCGGAGGATTTATGGGCCAAAATTGTATTGACTGGTCTCCAAACTCCAAGAGGCGCCGTTCAATGTAATCAAAAATAATATTAATTTAGAAATTTTGTTTCCTGAATTCTCAGAATATCTTACACTTAATTATAAACCATTATCTTATAGATATTACGTTTATATTTATTTAGATAATCTCTGGACGACTCCTGTTTTAATAATAAAAAAGTAGATAATTTATTCATATCTCGATCAATATCCCCAGTGTGCATATTTCAATAAACTCGTTTTCGTCCACTTTAATTTAATCATATTATCTTAAATACAAATAAACGAATGCACTAGTTTTTCATATTAAATCTCAAAAATATTGTTTACTTTTAAAACCTGTATAAACCATTTACCATTCCGAAGCGAGTAGGTCAATTTTTTTGCAACTTTTTTGTATAAAGAGTCATTCCGAGGTCAACTTTCTGGTTCGTTCATAACTTTTTGCACAAAAGTGTGACTGAGTTAACCCTTGCGTGTCGTAGCGTGAAGAAATTTTCGCAAGGTGTGGTCAAATGTCTACCGATGACACGTGTTTAAAGGTTAAGGGACAGATGTTTAGAATACGGTAGTGTTTGCTGAGCTGTATGATTTTTGCTTTTTATATAGGTGGAAAGGTTAACTTATGATTTCGTTTTTTTTATTAACTTAAAAGGTGCATTATCGATAAGGAACGGCTGTTAATTAGTTTAGAAGTCACCTTGGGACATTTTTTTTGTTTCTTGCGGGGGTTGAACCGTAGTTGCATCTCAGACCACTGCGCCACGGAGGTCGGCAAAATATTGAAGTAAGAAAATATTCGCTCATTTGTCAATATTGGATATATCTTCAACAATATTCATATTTGAAAATCCTACGAGATGCAATTTAAGATTTTTTATTGCTGTAAGTCAATTTTAATGCAACTCATTCATGGTCATGTTACTGTACTAAAGTTCCACTGAAAAAGTAGAAGGAAGAAATAGTTATTTTCAAGCAATCAACTTGTATGGTTAAATTTCGCTGACCAAATTTATAAAGCTAAATTCATACGGCCATTATGGTGATCTTGCCCAATATTTTTAGTTCATCAAAACGGTTATTTGATCAGTAAATAATCTGATGTTATTTTTAATTCAAATTTAAATCTATAAATGTGTTGGTGCGTGCCAATTATACCTATTTTAAGCATAGTAAAAACTAGTTGCTATATAAAGGTCATCCTAGAAAAAAAACAGGGTGACCACGCGTCGCGTGAACTTTGTGGACAAAAAATGGCATGAGTCATAACAAAACAATTTAAATTATTCACCCTTATATTCTGATACTTACTGACCGTGAACACACCTGGTATACTATGCGATTTCTTAATATTTTTGCAATGCAGTTTAAAATGTTATTGCATATAAATAAGGGTTATTGTTGTTTGAGGAACTTTTCATATTTCTTGAAGTAAAACTGTGAATGAAGAACTTTATTGAACGTTATGAATGTATAACTGTTTTATGGTCAATAGTTTTTTTTTTAATTAGTGATGATATGTAGTTAAAAAATGCTTTATGTAACGGTTTCCCATAGAGTTACACTATTTATGAATTTTCTTGTATTATTTCATTAAGTGCGTTTTTAACGGCTCTTCCTGATTTTCCCCTTAAGTAAAACTTAGTCATGCTTATTCTACTTCCCATTTAGGTTATATAAAAAGCATGTGTTCTCAATCTTCTCAACAAATTTATGCAGTAGTCAAATTATTTACGGAATGGCTTGAATTTTAGCACACAAGTAGGAATAGTTTGGAATATTACAAAGGGAACGCAATTTTTACGACAAAAATTGCAGGTGTTAGCTGTTATCATACACTTGATAGTTTAGTGAGAATGTTTAGATATCTATTATACAGGATTTAATATTCTTTTGAGGCATGTAGATTTTGAGGTGTTACGAAAGAGAAGCCACGGTAGGAGGTTGTATTGCAAATTTCACTAAATTTTTTATTAAAACTGGATCTTTCATTTCATTGTCATCATTACGATTATATAAATAAACATATGTATTTCTTCTTCCATGCTGGACTGGGAGTGAAAGAAAAACATAGAATGTGCCAGCTGCTTCTCTTCCCGGGCATACTGTAAAAGTCAGTTAGCTTGGTGGTAGGATCCCTTCTGGGTCCGCCTGGCTAGCGACCACCCTTTATATAAAGTCTGCCGCCAAATGTTACCGCTCCGGCGGTAATGTGTTCCGGCAATATTGTATAAAGAGCCAGTTCCTTCCTAAACCCGTGTGCTTTCATTTTCGACCTCATCGTCACTTACCATCAGGTGAGATTGAGGTCAAACGCAGGTTTAGTCACTTATAAAAAAAAAAAAGTTAAGGGACAGAGGTTTTGTTAGCGTTTTTACGGGCGATAGGCTGACCCCCACTGTAGGCTGTCACTGTAATAGTCTCTATCCATCACTATAATACCTCCAAATTCGTCAAACGTGACATCAGATGGTTTGATAGCCTCTGGTGTTCTGCCTACCCCATAAGGGATACAGGCGTGAAGTTATGTATGTATGTATTTCTTTAATATTAATATGGGAGCATCAATAAAATAATATGAACCATATTATAAACGATAGGATAAGATATCATTCATTTTCGCATGGTCATCTAACAATTAGCCCCCATACTTAAGATTTAAACATGAGCTAAATAGCTTTTATTGTCCATATCTTTAGAGCCTCTATTTTCAAACGGAAGCACTTAACGATAAATTTGCAATAAAAATAACCCTAAAATATAAGTCAAAAAATTCACAAACAAAGTTTTAATGATCTTGATTAAAAATATTCTGTTCATGTAAAATGCACTCTACGAGTCAGAGCATAAGATTAAAAAATGTGTTTGCATATTTGGCTGGTCCAGCTAAATGGAGCACAATAAAGAGTCAATACGTTAATCTGCATAATAAAAGGGAATATTTAAAATATGTGGCGGACACACGTACTCTTAATTGCTGCTCGCTGTCGACTATCCATTGCAAAAGAAAAAAGACTGTCCACTCCATCATGCAAAAGTAGTCCGGATGGGTTTTAGGAATTTTGAATTGTTTGAAATACATGGAGTAAACTTTAGATATTTTTTTCTTTATAAGTTATGAACTTATATCAGGTTTTTATTTATTTGAGTATTTGATGACGTTGATGACTGTAACCAGAAAAATAAAAATATGCTATTATATTAGAAAATAAATAAAACCAATGGTATATTTCACTCTTCAACGCTTAATTAAAATGTAAGTGTTAGTGACTTTACTAAGTGAAAACGATATTTAAATTTTTTAAATATATTTTTTAACCTTTTACAGTGATTTACATTATTATAAAACTGTGACCAAATCTGTTCAAAGAAAAACGTACATCCTTTGATTTTTTTTAAATCAATATTAAACTAAAGTCTACTCCACACCACTCAGTCACACATAGAAGGGGTGTGCTCAGTCCATCGCTTTTGTCCTACACAAATGACCCCAAATAATAATCATCTCTATTCAGTCCGGCTATTTTCCCATACTCTCGAGATATGGGTACTTTGATTTGTGCCTCGAATTTGAATATGATCATCACTGTGAATTACCTAATTAAGTGGACTCATAATTACCAAATTCTATCAATCAGGCACATAAGTCCTTCTATTGCGTACCTATTCAAAATAATATGTTTGAATTTGCTAGTTTATTAAGGCTTGTGGTTTTGATGTATGGCTTGTTTTGACCATTCCGCTTGTTTTGACTATGTAATTTATTTCTGTACCTTTTCAAAGAGAAAATTATAATGCATCAGATATAAACTGAAGTATTGTTATTTTGTACACTTTTTTTTTCATTTATTATCTTGGTTACAACACTGGTGCAATGGGTGAATTGCTAGCTTAAGCAAGTCCTCACTCAATGAAGTTTTTCGGTATGTTTATGATTATTTTTCTGTATATTTATAAAAGTTCAAGCATAAGTTTGGGTACAAGATCTATAATTCAACATCACAAAATCTGTTAAGATAATAAATTAATCGCGTTCTATCTATGTTCATGAACATATAATTGATTTGTGATTTAATTTCTATTTTTATTTAATTTATTTTCTTAAATAATAGTCTGCTGCTTTATTTAAAGTTTCTTATGTAGAGAAAATATTTTTTTACATCACTCTCACGCATGACACTATTAGTGAACAAATAATCGTAATAATTTTTATAGTCTCTAATTTTGGGGTGACCATGACATAAACACTTTATTAATCATAATTTCTCATTGAGAATTTTCTCATACGTAATAATAAACAAAGGTATACGTCTATCGTATCTTGTTAATAAAGCGTGGTAGTTTCGGAAGCGCAGATCGTAAACCTTTTACGACCACTGCACTGTGCATTCGTAAAAATATTTCGGAAACGAGCAGCAAGCGTGACGTCATTATCTCAGTTGACGTTTATCGATACAACTGTTCACTTTACTCGTTTATCGATAGTCGTAATTCACGCACGAGGAGTTGTCATTTTATTAAAGCTAGGATTTATTTGACCAGACGCGGATCAAAAAATGTTTATGACACTTTTTTGAGTTTGATGGCCGAGGGTTTCATTTTATCGGAATCAATCAAAAGGAGTCATTTAAATATGATTGTTTTTTTTTTCATTATTTTATCATTATTTATTATTTTTCACTTTTATTTCTTGTTTTAAATTTCATCTTCGTTAAATTTAAAAAAATGTGTGGTGCTAGGTACATTTATTTTACTTTGTTTATTGAGTGTTTACTGACTAGGCTTATCTTTAAAAAATAAAAGTGATTGTCCTTCTATTTTCAAATAATATAAATCATCAATATGGTTCATTTATCTAAACAATAAAAACAAAATTACTTTCAATCATCAACATATTTTGCACATCTAAATTACAAAATATTCTGAATAGAAATCATGACAATTCCGCATCAATTACTATCACCCTACCGATGCGCGTCATAACAGCTACGCGTCTCATATCCAGAGCTATAAATGTCCCATGTTTAACCAATCTTATAGACCCCCTAATGCCAGTCAATTTCAAGCGAAGAAGCGAAACAAAAATCTGTTTTACATACATCTGTCTCTGTCATTGGATCATGTTTGCTCTGCACTGAGGGGTCTATCTTTTTTTTCTAGATTCTCAAATTTACGATAACGCGCGGTGGACAGTTTATGATTATGTTCTGATGTTGATTGAATGGTCATGGACACCCAACTTAGGAGTGTAATGCAATAGATTGCATAGTCAGATTCCGTGAATAAATGGCAATTGAAAACTGCATTTCGTGAGAAATTTGTCACAAGTAATAATTGTGGCGGTCGACTTAAATAGTTTTCTATTTCCTATTTGGAAAGGAACTAGGTTAAATAAATTAGGGATATTTTGCTAGTTAAGTCCGAAACCTGACAAGACCAATGTTTTATTCATTAAAGACTAGGATATTTTAAATAGATTTGATTTCACACTTGGATAACAATTTGTTTGTGTTCATTGCAAAAAATTTGTAAATAAACACACTTTAAAAAAAAACGTGTTTTTGTAATTCTTTTTTTATAAGAATAATCTATTTAGTTAACTGAAAATAAAAAATACAATAGCAAAAAATCTAACAAGATAATAAGTCTATTTTACAACAACGTAAACATAACCAAAGGTTCTAATCTCCTGCAAGTCTTATTTTCTTATTAGACTCTACATCACACTGCGCTTTCTAAACAAACTTATTTCTATGATGAAAACTCAGCCAATTCTTCACAGAACCTTTTTCTGCTTTTAAGGAAAATGTATGCGACTAAGAAAATACAACTATCGTTTATACAAATGCGCTAAAAAGACAAACGTTTTGTTGTTTCCTTTTGCTCGGGGACATATGATAATAGTGTTATATCCAGAAACCCTTACTACAGAATCTTTTGAAGATTCCTATTATTGAAATATAATAGGTTTGGAAGCTTTTTGTTAAGGTATGTCCTTAGGGCAACAGTGTTTAAAACGCCAATCCACCTTTATTGTTCCACTTCAACTAATAAAATAAAAGTTTCTGAAAATGTGACGCTGCTTGTGACTATAATTTTTATCATTGCATATACATTAATTTGAACATTATATTTGAACAACTTTATACTACCAACTTAAATCCGGACTCTAGCATAACCTGTGTGTTATTTCGTGACTACCAGTTTACTGTCACTCAAGTGAGAAACCATGCATGCATTGCAGCGTTCAATGATACACTGCTTAAACATAAAAGAACTAGCACAATATTGCGTTAAGATTTCTCGAATCATAAGTTAAAATAAATCTTTTTTTAATTAGATTAATCCCGTGTATTAATTATTTAAATTTTCACTCGTTGTTTTGAAAAATAAAAATCCAAATTTTATTGTCGAGTTGCAAGAGTAGAAACATTATCACCTTAAATACGTTTGAGCCAGACTCCTCTCGGGAATATTTACACAGAAAACTTTATATATCTTATGATAGTTCATGAACACTGAATGCATTTTAGTCTATACAAGTTCCTGGTAAGTGTGTTTTGGTAAATGTCATACTAACGATTCTTGTCTGCTTGGGAAATCTACTGCTAGCTGGAACTTTGGCTGGCTAAGCAGTAAGTTTTTACTTGTAATAAATGAATAAAAGAAATAAAGGTATAAAAGCGAAAAATGAAGAATAATTTTGATAACTACTTCCTATTTTACTGGCCATAGTAACAAAGTGTAAGCAATGTTGTAAGAGAACAAACAGAAGGTGAAATAATAGGTGGAGTAGTGTTTTTTAGACCAAGCCTTTGATCAGTAATATTAACATATAGGTTAACAAACAGGCGTATTAAACACAATAAAATAATCACTATAGTGCGACCGGTGGGAGTTTGCGTTCCTGACAGCTGTCAAAATCATAGCTTTCGAATCGGAAATAAACTTTATTCAGTGGACATAAGGAGCTGTCAGGAACGCATTCCCGCAACGGCCGCACTCTAGGCAGTTACGTAGTACTGAGAGTGTGGGCTTGGTTATAATACCGACTTATTCACAACACAATATTTATTCGTTCAGTCTATTAATTTACAGTTACAAATACAATGCTAACTCAATTGTTACCGAGATACAATTAATATCGCTAATCTATCGTTAGCGCTGTCATATAATAAAATATCTAATTAACAAGAATGCCACTTATGTATAAGGTGAATCTGGTGTTCATTTGTAACAGAATATTTTAAAACTCAATTCTCTAACTCCTTAGATAATTCATATAGATTGGAATTCACCATGAAATTTACATTGAACTCCAAAGTTCTCTGCACTTACCCAACTTAGAACATCGAGGAAAACTCTAAAATCTTTTACTTTAAGAGATCCAACGCTTTCTTATTATCACTAGCCCTAAGTGTCCCAAAATCGGGCAAAGGCCTCCCTATTATCTCTCCATTTCTGTCGATCTGAAGTTTCATTAACGCTTCTTATACCGCTTTTTATATTAAATAAGGTTTATTATTGTTTCATCTTTAAAATATCTAAGAAGTGTAGACTCGCTATAGAGTTGTTAGTCCTAGAGACTTTGTTCACTTGTGAAAGTAACTGCTCCGATTGCCTGCCGCTTGGTTGTTGGTCCTCGTTCAGGTCCACCCCTCGGCTAACTTCTCATAAAGAGATGATAGTAAATAAATAAAATAAAATAAATTTTATTTCTTCAAAAGACAAAAGATCATATAGGGGAGTAGTAGAAGTCTCACACTGTTAGGTGTCATCTAGCCGGGGACTTACCCCTGGCAAGTTCCCTTTCGTATTCTGATGTATTCTCTTCCTCTCCTCTTTGAGCACCTGTACGGTCAATAGGCCTATAGGTGTTCTGAGGAGTAGTCTTCTGTGGCTGGAAAAAATAATCAACACTATACAGTAATATAAATGAATAGCAGGGACTACCTTTTAAGTACCGAAATACTTGTGCCAGGTGCTCCCGCTCTTCCATAAATTAATTAAAATCATAGTACTTAGAATATACGAAAATCAAACTTATAATTGGACGTAGTTATGCTACAACGTTCCAATCCACACCCAGGTCGAACTAAAAAAAACGCATTTTTGTGTTTTTGTGGTACGCTTTTTACTGTAGCGAGTTAAACCGACTATTTTTGTTTTATTTTATTCAAATCAATGAATATTATTTTATTATAACTTTTTATTAAAATTTATCAGTATTTCCCATATAAATGTTAAAAAAATTGTACTTGGAACGTTTTTGCAAAAAGGTATTTTGTATGAAGGTAGATTTTAACTTAATTTGATACAACGATCCAATACAAGAAAATTTGAATATTTTAAAAGTTTTTTATTTCCTCTGAAATAAAAGTTCAACAATTAAACAACCTTACCTATTTAAAAATATTTATTAAAAAAAATTGAATAAAAACATGGAAAATCATTCATTCATCATCCCTTTCAAAATCTAGCGCATTGCCAAATCCATCAACATCGTCAATGGCTTCATCGGAAACTTTTAGTTTCTTATAGAAACTGAGGCAGTCTGCTGGTATAAATTTGTAAACTGATCTTAAATCAGCCAATTTAGCTGGAGCAATGGGTTTCCCGTTAGGCCACAGCTGTTTTAGGTCTAATTTATTGATAGTTGAAACCTCTCCTTTTGTCGTTTTTTTTTATATCAAGTTCCCTAAAATCTTCATCAAAAGATGTTCTCATGAAAATAGAATATTTTTTCGCCTTTTCAATCTTTATCTCCTTTGCCAGCAGCCAGTTTAATTTACTTTTGTCAGTGAATTTCTTTCGGTTAACTATATTTCTCTCGATATTTTCAGTGCTGTAAAAGTCATTTTTGTTCATTCTATACACTTGAAACGGGTTTTTTTTTCTAGCATTTTTCATAATTTCTATGTATTCGTCAGCTGTGTAAACACGTTGTTGCCTTTTGAGTGCCGTTTCTATTTTGGAAAAATCAGTATCGTTGGGCAAGAAACTATGTCCTGACTCAAGATAACGAAAAGTTATCGTTTTTAATGTTGAATGGGAATCTAAAATAACCTTTAACATTAAGACAATTTTAATGTTGCGATTTTGTCCACCGCAACAATCACTCCATAGTATGAGATGTTCTTTACTAGGAGGTAATTTACTTTCAATATATTTAACAAGGCATGACCCTACTTCTTGAGCACCTCTTCCAGCTTCACCCTCTACCCAGATATAACAATGACCTACATCATCTGAAGCTGAATGTATTCCGCTATTATACAGCCAAAGCTGACGTTTGTAAAAAAATATATTTGTCGGTATACGAGGCAGTGGCAAGGTCTTTTCCAGATCAAATGATAAACATTCTATGTTTGGCGTATTTCGCGCAATTTCAAAGTCGCTTTTCATCTGTTTCCTCATTTTTTGAGCCTTTTCTAAGTGTCATGATTTCTCAGCCTCTAATTTAGTTTTTTCTGATCCACTAGCATTTCGCAATTGCACCGCAAATAAATCACACTTATTGCAAGTGTCTTTTTTTAACGGTTTACACCTCAAATTAAAATTGGTCAAGAAAATTTTCTTTACGGTTTCAAGAGAGGCATATTTCAACTCTGGGCCAAACTTCTCGACAAAAAGTTTCTTGTAAATATCATAAAGTTTTGATATTGTCATGCCAGGCTGTAAATATTGGATCTCATTATTATCCTCCCTACGATAATGTGATTCATACTTTGCTAATTTTGAAATAACTTCCTTAATAAAGTTTAAGTTCTCTTCAGTCAATTTATTATAGCTTTTGTCTTTTACTCCTCGAGTGTCATTTATTTCATTATTACGGATTTTATACAATGATATGGTAACTTTTTGTGTGGAAATTTGTAAAGTATGCAGAAGCATATCGCGACAGACTTTGACATCTTTTAATCTGTAGGTGCGATGAAATTGTTTGGGCTTCTTTTTAGCCGCAGGGACAGAAGTCATGGTGTAGCTTCGTTTCTTCGGTTCCTCTGTGACACATGACTTAATATACATTAGCTGAGCATTGTAAGATCCAAGAGTTACATAAGTCTCAAATATTGGCTTTCGATCTTCCAACGAAATCGTACTGGAACATTTTTTAAGACATTTGCATTGATAATCCTTAAATTCTTTTGGCTCAATTTTTTTCTTAGAGCGTACAGTCGTATATGGTAAATTGTTATACTTTTTAAACTTCCTTTCAGAATTAGATTCAGGGTGCTTACGTTTGCGGCCTTTTTTCGATCTTCCGGACTCAAAACTCGATGTGATTGTCACTTGATCATTGTTTTCAAAAATGTTTTCACTATGTGATATTTCAAGTTCTTTTTCAGGTGAGATGTTTCCTACATCCTGAACTTCAATGATAGGACTCAAAATTTCACCACTCTTATCTGAGATAGTTTTTTGAGGAGTCAGCATATTAGTTACATCTTTATCTTGAGTTGTAGTTTCATGTCTTGCATCATTTTTTACATGCTTCGTGCTGCATTCTTCACTAATAGTTAACCTCACAAAGTGTCCATCTCTTGTGTCTTGGGTTTTAGTATTATTATTATCGCCACTATCATTTGATTCACAATCTGTTTCAGACCCCTTTAAACTACTAATTTCAAAGTTTGGATCGGCAAAACTGTCGTCGCTGTTGTAATTATTGTTGTAAATTGGTGAATGATTTTCGAGTATTTGTGATTCAGTAAGGACATTGAAAAGCTTCTGAGTTTCTGGAGACATACACGGAAGAGGCGATGAATTTGGTTCAGAATTGATCATAGTTGTTTGAAATTCTGAAGACATACTTGGGTTAGGTGACAAATTCGCTCTCGAACCATTTACAACAACTGTTTGAGTTTTTGGAGATAAATATGGAATAGGTGATTGAATTGTTTCTGTACTATTCACAGCTGTTACATCAGCAAGAATGAGTGGCAATGGTGTATCTGGACTACATCCATCTGAAACTATAAAATTCAAATTAAGTAGGTATTTTTACACTTATTTAGTTGTAAAAAAACTAATTAGGAATAATCCCCGTGAATTATGTTTAGGTATTAAAATATATTCAATTACAAATAAATTTACTCAGCTGATTCATTGGTTACACATGACTTTCTTTTTATTTTTGTCAGTAGAAATATTTACTTACGTATTTTATTTTCTTCTATACTTTTTAGATACATTCGAGGAGTAAGTGGTGAAAATGGCGGCGGAGTAATTGAAATCTCCGTAGTTGAAGATAATGGTGAATTAAGCTTGTCCAAAGTCATATTATCATTTCCTGGATAATAAAAATAATATTTTTGTAGCAAAAATTAAGAGAGAAATCAATATTTTTGTGTGGAATAAGTTGATATGTAAGAAGCCTAGATTTTCAATAAAGATAATCGAATAATGCGTAACGTTACAGCAATAATTCAGACGTGTCGAAACGGCTTACACTGTTTTTGGTTTTGAAACTAAACAAGCTCTAACTTAAAACTTGCAAAAAAATTGTATGACAACAATGCTACTATGTATATATTTAACTAAAAAAATTCTTTCTTAATTCACTCTACAATCTATTATTATTATTAATCGTCTGGTACCCAACTACTAAAAAAATTTCAATAATTTATCAGACATGAATATTTATACATTTACTATTTTATTTATTTCAGTTAAGTATTAGCAATAAAAAATAATTAAGTCCACGTGCAATGCCTAGGTAAAAATCTCCGTAGGGCGCTGTCATCATATCAGTGCTGCAGCTTATTCCGTGGCTCATACTGAGCCAGCAACTGTTTCACCCTATGTAATACAAACACATAGATACAACACGCTATATCTCACACTAGCTTTATTCCGCAACTTCGTATGCGCTTAACTACCCTTCTTTTGGAAATTTCAGAAACTATACAACCAGACACCCACTGAAAGAACCTTTATACCAAGTATCACACCCATGCACTCAAGGAATAAGTTTTTTCATAAAAACTAAAAATCATATATTTCCCGTGCCCGTGGGAATTTTGGGAATTTTTTTCGTAGCACAACCAGTCACTCTTTGAAGAACCTTCATGCCAAGTATCACATCCGTACACTCAAGGAATAAGATTTTTCGTACAAACTAAAAAGTCCAACCACTTCCCGTGGGAATTTCGGGAATTCCTTCCATAATACAAACAAGCACTTATTGAGGAACCTTTATATTAAGTATCACATCCGTGCACTCAAGGGATGCGATTTTATTATACAAACTTAAACATCATATATTTCCCGTCCCCGTGGGAATTTCGGGAATTACTTTCATAACACAACCAGACACACATTGGAAAATCTTAATACCAAGTTTCACATCGGTGCACTCAAGGAATAAGATTTTTCATACAAACTAAAAAGTCCTATATTTCCCGTTCTCGTGGGAATTTCGGAAATTCCTTCCTTAGTGCACCTCTACATCTCCTAAAGAATGTATGTTCCAAATTTCAGCTCTCTACGCCCAGAAGTTACGGCTGTACGTTGTCTGTCAGTCACTCAGTACCTCAGTCACTCAGTCAGTAACGGAACAGTTTTATATATTGATTAACACATATTAAAAATTATATACTCGCACATAAACAAACTGAATGTATTTCTTGCTAAAACGTTTCTGTTTCTTTTAATTATTATATATTTTTTTAAATTCACGTATTCGTCTTGTACCTATGTGTGTTTATTTGTGTTGTGGAGTGAATAATGATTTTTATAAATAATAAAATTATTGTTACTTACTGTCGTCATCTTTTGGGCCACGGGATTTTATAGTATTTCGTAAGCTTAATAATTTTCGTCTTTTTGACAACAAGTTCATTAAATCCTTGTTATTCTCATTATCACTCTGCAAGAAATCAACGACTCATCAAATACACTTCTAACACTTTAAAAAAATCGTAATTTTTTGAGAAAACGAAACATTCTCAATCATTTAACAAAAACCGTCTGAATAGTACATAAATTAGTTATACTTACTACTTCCTCGTTCATCTTGAGCACAAAATGAGTAACTAAAACAGGCTTTTATTAAAAAAACAGTTGAAAACCAAAAGCAATTAGCGGCACACACTTGTTTACATCAACATAGGTCAAGAGCAACTGTTTACTGTGTTAAAATGTCACAACAAACAATAAATCTTAATATGCTGTCTTTCCGCGCATCTCACAAGTCTAGAGAGAGGGAAAACATATGACACCCCAAGGCGTGGAAGTAGGATAGAAAGTGTAGGTAAGCCGGTAGTCGCTGCTTTGAGTTAAAATTTATACTAATAAAAGTAGGTTTATGTGGTTTGAAACGTTGTGCATTTCATATTTTGTTTACGAACAATGTAGGATAAGGATCATGAGTCCTTCTAGGAGCTGTGTTATAGTAATTAAATAACGTTTCAAAGGTTATTGGAACATTTTATTGCTTAGGTAAGTACCTATAGTATTTTCGCGATAACGTTCCAGACTCCATACCATAATGCATTAATATAATTTTTAAGTAAAGTATTAAAAAAATGATTCAATAGTAATTGAGACATAAAATATAAATAAATATTTAATCAAAGTTGAATTATCCCGAGCACACGCCATGCATAAAAACATATTTAGGTATTTTATTCAGTGTCTCGATAAAATTATTTGATTAAAACATATTTATTTTTTTTAAGCTGGTATTTTATTTTGCGAAAATACATTTCTTCGAATTATGCATTTAGATTTATTAGATAGATAGACGTGTTTTAACTTTAAAAATAAACCTTATTATAAAAATACAAAACTGATGGATCCTTTTATAAAAATATAACTGTGTGTTACTACCAGTACAAACGGTTTGAAACGTTTATAATTAGGTACCATTATGATTTATCTTAAACATAACAAGTTACTTGGAACGTTTTAAAGAAATAGACATTTTAGAATGAGTTTTTTTTAAAACGTTCCAAGTGCATTGGATCATAATTTTTATTTTTTGAGTCCAAAACGAAATAAGTTAGAACGATCCAAATGAATTGAAACTTTTTAAAATTATAATAAGGTCTTTTGGTACGTTTTATCACCTGAACGGTTAAATTATTTCGGTATCTAAAGTCGATACAGAGTCAATGTCTTCACCACTAAATAGAACGTTTCAAAATACGTAGCTTGGGCACAAAAACTGAATTTTGACCTCCTTGTGGATTGGAACGTTGTAGCATAACTACGTCCAATTAATGTAAATAAATTTCAAAATTGAAATGAAATATATGTATAAAGGTAATAATGAGCAAGTTTATCTAAGCCCGTGTGTTTTCATAGGAAACCTCATCGATGTGTGTTCACGTGCTTCAAATTGCAAAAGTGTATATCGTCCCTTTATTGGTAAAACCGATTATCTACCGAAAACTAAACTTGTGGCAATAATGATTTGAAAGTTTGACAGAATAATTATGTAACTAAATTACATATACCTTACCTGCAATCATGTAATTATAATGAATAAATTAATAAAGTATGTTTGTAAATCATAAAAATAGAAGTATTTCATTTACAATGCTTGAAAAAACGCCAAACACTTCTTCAGGGAGGTCATTTAGTTGGTTTTTCCTGAATAACGACATAAGCATTTATATCATTAATTAAATCACTTGGAGCTTATCTAATAGCTTCGCCGTAATATTTCGAAGAAAGTAATAAGGTACCAAAAACAACTGTAAAAATAACACTCTGAAACATACTACAAAATGAAATTTAAAAAAATATAATTGGTTTTGCTTGAGTAAAATTATGTATTGTGGTAGACTATCTGCAAAATGTTCATACAATGAACTACAGCAAGAGTGGTGTATTTTTATAATTACAAAAATACCAAAAAAACATTATTTACATGAAAGTAACAACTGAATAAAGTAGTAAAATAATACGAATGATAATTATATTAGGAAATAATTAACTTTATTAGGAACTTTTTATTTTTATCTAAGAAAGAATACAAAACTTTGTGAAAAAATGAATTAATTTAGATTTTCAATTACTTACACAAAACAATTTGTGAAACCATGAAATTAATTCACGGTTTAACAAATTGTTTAGTATACTTAGATAGAAAAACTAATGAAAAAATTAAAAAAGAAAAACTAATCATTCATCAGCTGATGAGTCCACAGATGACTCAGCTGATTGTGACTCTTCAGAGGCGGTCACATCAGGGACGCGGTCAATGCGATCCCTATCTGCGAGTAAACTTCTGTACCATCCATGGTACTCCTCTGGTATAACCCCCTTCTCACAAAGATTTATGAGATCCTTTTTCTTCGCTTCCGTTATTGGAAGGGGTCCATCATACAATTGTTCTAGCGGTGGGAACTGGAGTTCCGAGGTAGTTGGTAGTTTAATTACCTGTTCTGCTGCCAATCGCTTTGCTTTTTTTATCATAGCTGTGGTGTACATTTGCTGAAGATGTCGACGCTGAATTTATATTAATCTTATTTTGTGTGTCTGAAACAGTTACATCCATTGCCATAAATGAATTTGACATGTCATAGTTATAGTATATTTTTTTGTCTCCTTTTATGTACTTCATCCGTTTTATTTTTAACCATTTCACTTGCTGCCCATCTGTGTTTTTGGTTCTATTCAAAATTATTGTATTAGTCAATTTTTTCAAGTCTTTAAACTCATTGTATTTAAATTCCTTGACTTGATAACAATTTTTTGTTATTGTCTTTGTGTCTTTCCTGTATTTTTTTTTGATCTAGCACGTTTGAAAATGTTAATCCAGTCAGTCATACAAAAAAGATCAACATTTTTCTTGGCAAACTCAATCGCACTGTGCATTGAGTCAGCTTCCATGTAACTGTGACCTGACTCTAAGAATTTGTGTTCTATGATTTGTAAATGGTTGCTGTTTTGAATTACCCACAATAGGATAGCAGCCACGAATTGATTCCTATTTTTTCCTCCACATGTGTCAGAGAACAAACTGACTTCCGTGACTTCCTCTGGTACACATTTCATTAAATAGTGACACAAAATAGTTCCGATTTCTGAACTTCCCTTTTTACCATTTGTCTCGGACCATACAAAACAATAAGCTTCGTTAGGAGGCGCACTTTCGTACAGCGTTAAATTGTATAAAGTTAATTTTCTTGTATAGTAAAGGAGACCAACATTAGTGCATGGCAATTGTAGAATTGCTTGCAACCGGCCGGCGCACGATTCGTCCATAAAAGAGGGCGACTATTCGACTAAGACAGAGATGCGCGCGCGGAGTGCGAGTGAAACAAAAGATCAAGCGTCGATAATTGGTTTTAGGTGAAAATATTTATGTAGAAATATCACCATACGCTTCGGTGAAAAACAACTATTTAAGGATAGTTGCTTTTACTTGTATTTAAATCTAAACGATACGATTTCTGATGTTGTGGAAAAAGAAATAAAGCTGCGTTAATCTCTTTTAATTGAATTAAAATCTGCACAAGTGCGAAGGAGTATGTTCTGTTAAAAGCAAGTAGAACTACTTACTTTCTTTTTAATGTAAGTTTCTAAGTACTTTCCAATAATTCAGCAAAACCAGAACCATTTAAAGCATTTTAATTTGTATTAACACAATGCTACAGTATGTTCAGAGTGTAAGCAAATTGCAACTAAAATAAGATATGAAACGGAATGTGTTTTTGATTGCAAGGCTACAAAAATATCGTACAGGTATAAGAGTTTAGCTGTTATTGAATGCAGATGTTACCTAAAAGCTTGTATTATAATTGGTTTTTTGCGTATCTATCTCGGAAACTATGCATCGCATCGGAAAATCGGTTTTATCTGTAGATAGAGCTCAAAAAGTTGAGTAGCTTGGTGTAAATAACTCATTTTTGAAAAAAAGTGTAGATAATCGGTTTTACCAATAAAGGGACGATATGTATTGTATTTCAGTTTTGCATATTATTTTTTTAAATTTTCTGAAATACATGTTGTTATGCGTATAAATTTACTCTTCTTCATTAGCAATTTCTTAATAATGTTTAATTACCCTAACAATAATTATTAAGGGATAGTTATAAAGCGGTAATCCGCTGTAAGTCCTGTCAAATTAATTGGCACCAAAAGGGTGTAGTACAATCTGTGAGTTGTCTTCCTGTAGTAGTAATTATTTAGATAGGGATTTGGAGTCCCTTAGGAAAATGTTATAGGGTTACGCCTCAACTAGCGAAGAAGATGCAAAATATTGAAATAAAATATCATTGATTTAATTTTAGTTTTGTTTCACTAGCGAAAGTTTACATTGGATATTTTTTTATAAAGTCATTTCATTTTAAAAAAATATCTACGCCGTATTCTCGACGTAGTACATGTAAAAAACAGATGTAACGGCTATAAGCTAGAACTGGTAAATATGCAGTTTTTTATAAAACTAAAATTAATCAGCTAATTAGGTATGTAGAGATAAAAGATTTGAGTAGAATTATTATACATCTAAACTCGAAGATTTGACGGCTCTAACAAACGTG
This sequence comes from Stenoptilia bipunctidactyla, assembly GCA_944452665.1. Classification (NCBI taxonomy): domain Eukaryota; kingdom Metazoa; phylum Arthropoda; class Insecta; order Lepidoptera; family Pterophoridae; genus Stenoptilia; species Stenoptilia bipunctidactyla. The sequence goes on along the minus strand of OX101742.1, from coordinate 21,967,221 downwards.
GTCACTGTTGAAATAAGTTTTTTGATTAATGTAATCAGTGGCGAAAACTTCTAATAATATTGTGTAGCCATTGTTTTGCTATTTTGCACACGAACTCGCTCTCCACCATCCTGCGAGTCAAGCTAATAGTTAGCACGCTATTACATTTTGAAGTATGTCCATACCCTAATAAAGTCCAGTGCACGCATGTTTTAATTAGTTTCGGATTATGGAACCTACAACACAGTTGATTAATGGAGTGCGAACTTTTCCAGCGGATTCCATAGTTACATAATTCCATGGTTTCCGAACTGACATGGGGATATTTGAATATAGAAGTCCAGGATAGTTATTTATGAGCGGTGGAATTTGGAATATAGGTTGACAAGGACAACTCATAAGTTCTACAAAGTAGGCTTAGACGGTTTATAGATAGAATATGATAACCTCAATAGCGATAGGTTATGTTCACGGGCTAAACTAACGAAGCACCAAATATATTTTCGTTATCAGCAAAGAGAAGAGTTTATATAAAGGATAAAAGTGTAAAGAGTGTAAGAAAATAAATCCTGTACATTTTGTATCCCATTTTTTTTCATTTATAAGCAACAAAAGTGTAGTTGCTCCGCATTTTGTAATCGAGATTGTTTTTTTTTTTACATAGATTTTTTTTTTTTTTTTTTGTTTTTCCGCCACAGAAAATTTTGGGCACCCCCTAAAACAAGCTTTAACCAGTAAAGCAAGCTTTAGCGGGAGGAGGATGAATCCTATTACGGACGAATGGGCATTCTATAAGCTGTTAACCCCGGTGGCTAACGGCAAATAGAATGCCCAGACAGTGTGGAGACTCACTCAGTGAAGCCGAGCATACCCACTAAACATCCCCCTTTACTGACTCACCTTGATTGAGGCCATTAGTCTTCATCGGAGCGACAGCCAATTGGAGAGAGAGGCTGCGCAGTGAGCGGCATCCAGACGGCTGCCACCAAAAGGAACTGAAAGTGAGAAAAATAAAACTATGATTAGCAGAAATGACAAAGCTGAAACTAAGATATTATCTAGAGTGATCAGACTCACTCTGAGATAGGAATGCTGGAAAGAAGGACTACGTTTAGAAACGTTGAGCTTGCTGGAGTTTCCTGATAAGGGGAGCGAACTTGGTTAGGACCGGAAGAGCACCGTTGAAACCCTCTGGGCTGGCGTCGAGAGCGGCGCCGAAAGCCAGGATCTCGTCGATGGGAGCGAGCTGGATCCAGAACGCCATGCGGTCTTGTGAACCTTTTGCGTTCTGGCACTGGTAAGCCGATTTGGCGGCCGGTTGCGATTGAGTCGCGACCCGGCTGCGCTGACCTGGAACGATAGAAGTAAAGGCCTTAGGGGCCTTTGAACTGACTGGAGGAGCGTCCGAGCTAGGCTGCGGTCGCTCTCTCCAGTTCTCGATGGGCTTCACGGTAGCCCTGGCAGCACGCGGTGCCTTGGGGCAGCCGCGAAAGTTTGCTGTGTGGCCTGACTGACCGCACAAGACGCAGGACGGAGCGGTGGGCGATTCGGGAGTGCGAGAGCACTCCTTAGTCCCATGCGGTTCTAGGCACTTGACGCACCTACGGGAAGCATGACAATTTGCCGCCGCATGACCATACAATTGGCAGCGGTGGCACTGACCTGGAAAACCACGCTTGTGTGGTACCTCGACGCGGATGTTGGAGAGACCGCACACGGTGAGCTTGCCTCTGAAAATGGACTGCCCTTGCGGGCTCTTCGCTAGGATTACTAGCGCAAGTGGGAACTGCTTGCCTCGGCGGCTGTGCATTTTGTGCACAGACTCGACGGGGAAGCCTTGAGAAGACAAGTCCTCTTGGATTTGCTCGTTCGAGAGCTCGAACGGCACGTTCCTGAGGACGGCACGAATCTTACGCTCCTCAGGGAGGGCGTAAGTATGGTACTCGAGCTTCTTGTCAGCAAGAAGCCGAGTGAAATTCCTGAAATCAGAAATTGAGCAGACAACGACCTTAATAGAGTCACCCACATTGGATGCCTTACTATACTGGATCTTCGGGGAGTGCGTTCCGCAGAGAGCTGAGACCTCGGTCCAGCGGCTCTTGTCCCGTAGGAAGACGGGGGGCGGAGACTTGACTTTCGGCGGAGCCGAATCTGATTGCGACGCAGGCTGTGACGCCGGGATCGCTGGAACAAAAGGCGCAGGAGCAGACGCCGGTGCGACATTTTGCGGAGCAGGAACAGCGACTGGAGCAGCTGAAACGGATGGAGATGAAGTCGAAGAAGCATCTTGCTTCTTCTTCTTAGACTTGGACTTTTTGCGAACCTCGGTGAACGGAGCGGGAGATTCTGGAACTAAAGGAGCGGAGTCGGAATCACTACCCGGCGGGGTAGTTTTCCGTTTGCATGCGGTGGAGTCTACCGACATGTAATCTGAAAAAGGATCGACGGACTCAGAGGGATCTGGAGACGCCGGAGAATCGGTTTGGAACCCCTGTGAACAAGAGGCGACCTGAGGACGAGCGGACCATTGCTCTCGCAAGGACTCGATTTGAGCGAGAAGGGCATCCTTCTCGGAGAGAAAAGCAACCTTCTCGGAGAGAAGGGCATCCTTCTCATAGAGAAGTGTTTCCTTCTCGGCGGCATGTTGAGCTTCCAGTGATCTTTTGTCCCTGGACAACTGACTGGATTCTTTACGCAAGGACTTGACTTGAGTGGAAAGGTTATTTTTTACCTTTTCCAGCTGGTTGTATTCATGAACCAACTTATTGAATTTATCGACCCTATCACAGTGTGCTGCATATTCTGTGTCGCAGGATTCCTGAAAACGTTGTTTTTCAAGAAAGATATGATTGCAATGATCGCATTCAAGCCCGGTACACCCAAGGTGACGAGGCATAATGCTGGGCTGAAAAAAAAGTCTATAGACAAACTGCGCTGAAAGAAAGATCAACCTAACACGGACCTATTGCCGGTGAACGGCGGACGATCAGGCTTCGTTGGCACGGTTACGTATCCACCTGACCAGCGATGCTTCGGCCGGCAGCAGTCGGGTCCGCCCTGAAAAGGGCAGATGAATTAGCCCCGACACCACACAGCCTCCACAAGAGAAAAACTTTCCGAAAGAGCTTAACTTGGCACCTGACCCGCACGAGTGCGGGGGAGGGAACAAGGGCAGCGCAATACGAACACTCGGGAGCGGCCGCAGACACGACCGTTCGGGAGCGAACGCAAACGGGAAGTGATGTGTGTTTTACATAGAACTTCAGACTTTTTATTTATAAGCTGTGGAGTAAAGGATAAAAGTTGAACGACAAAGACTAATACGATGTAGACAGCTCAAAAGTTCTGCTTAATAGGTTTAGGTTGTCTATAGAAAGAGTAATGAAAACCTCAATAGTCATGGGGTCACACCATTTGCCTCAGATACCAATTGTAGCGAGTTCAATAAATAAAAAGACATAAATATTTTTGTACCAAAATTACTTTAAAAAACAGGATTTTTTTATGAAAAGGATAGATTGAAACAAAATAAATCCGATGTAGCCTTTAGTCCAACTACATTTAGAAACAGCCGCTACATAATTACAAAATCAAACAACCAAACCAAAATTAAATGACCAGAAACCAAAAACACTTTGACCTCATCAAACAGCCATGACAAGCCAGCTCGGTGAAAGGGCCAACGTAGTTAAAAGGCCAGTATTTATAGGCAAAAGGGACTCAAGTGTCGGCCAAATTGAAATTGGTTTTGACGCTTCGACGCCCCACAACACACCCTGATACTTGAAAATTCTGAGCGAAACGTAAAGGACTTTTGGATATTGGGGATACCAAATGCTGGTGCAGAATGTTTTATTTTTTGTTGTAGTTTGAGAATAAATCGTTTTATCCAAAGAAAACGTTAAAAAATATACCCAATTTTAACCAAACTGAATGACCAATTAAACATAACCATTGTTAGGCTTAATTACCGATGGGATATCTCGTACTCACTCAGGGCTTTACTTGGGTCAGTTTTGTAAAGCCTCAGTATTGAAAAATCTAAAACTTCAGAAACTTTTTCACCATTAGACATTCTAGAAAGGCCCTATACTGATTCTGAATACTAATGATGAATACAAATAATTTGAAAACAAGTTATTTCATAGAGGTGTTCTGAAAGTAAAAGATATTTATTTATTTAAAAAATTTTGTACACAGGATAAAAGACAATTGAAAATAAACATAGAATATAGTTAAAAGGGTCAGCTTATTTCTAAAGAAATTTCTTCCAGCAGACCTGAGACTGGAAAGTTTGGTTAAAATGCAATAATAGTGTGTACGTATAAATATAAATCGAATAAATTACTTATACTATTAAAATATATATTTAAAAACCTACATAACAAATTTTAAATACAAATACATACATAAGATATACAATATATACCTACATATTATATCATACATAAAAATACACACAAATACATACTTTTAGCATAGAGAAAGGTAAGTGATCTCTTACTTTTTTCTTGAAAATAGATATAGATTGAGACTCCCCTATAATCTGAGGTAATGAATTCCACAATCTGACTGCATGAACCGAGAAAGATTAGGAAAAATAGTCAGTTTTATGAATGGGCATGTGTAGAAGAGTGCGCACATGTGCTCTACATGGCGTATCCTGAGAGTGAGTGAAAGAAAATCTTTTACGCAAATAGGGAGGGGTAAGCGGGTTAAATAGGATATTGAAAAGAAGATACAGGATTCTAAGGTTTCGTCGGAACCGTATCGGAAGCCAACGGCTTATATTACCAAGATTAAAGACTTTACTTTACCCAAGATTAAAGACCAAGTATATTGACGACCACTTTGGCGATGGGGTAAACTTATCTGCCTCAGTCGCCAGTGGTTACGGGTTTGATTCCCGCACTGAACAAGGGGTCAAGTTAAAGTCAATTTGACCCCTAGTTCGCTACATGGTATCCCATAACACAAGCTCTGCTTACTTTGAGGCCATGTAGTTGGTGTGAGTGTCTGGGGATTTTATTTATGTATATTCCGCGAAGTATAATTCCTTACAATAAAGTCCACCTTGAACTATAAACCAAAACCCGAATCATTTTAGAAACACCCTTAATAATTAGAAAGATAACAAGATATCTAGTGGCAGTATAATATTTCTAACGACATAGTTTTCTGAATCCAAGCAAAGTAATGTAAAAATAAGAAACGTACTGCAAAGAATGAATTCACAAATAGTTAAGTACTTGACGAAGCCCCTTTAATTGTAGCTTTCTTAATCCCCTACCGAGCTCATCCTTCCCACATAACCAAACACAAAGTTAACGTTAAAGATAAAACTCTTGACATAATTTGTAAATGCAAATTTATTTGAACGATCAAGAAGTTTGAAGACCTCTTCAAATCGACCCGCATACTTGAGATCGTGCTTGAAATAAAGATATAAAGAGTTATATGCATTGTGTCTTAGACTATGCAAATGTAGTGAGAGGCACTCACTTAAGATCTTGTTGATAAAAACTCTTTGGAGCAATCGACTTTTTTATACAGTACAGGAGTTATTTTTGGAGAAAAGTATTTGTGATGGTTCCGTATTTGAAAAATAGGTTTCTATATTTTATTTAGGTATTTAGATAGGTAAATCACTTAATCTCAATCTATGTTTTGAGTTAACCTAATAATATATTGGTACAAGTGATGAAAAAATGAACATAAGATACGTGGTCTTTACCATAGCCTCGTATTTGCATAAGTAAGCTTAGTTATTATGATTCCGCTTATCATAAAATATACAGCCCTAAAACGTTAAAGGAAAATTTTAGCATAAAACTCACACTTAAAAAAAAAACAATGAACTTGTCTCTTCAAAATCTTCTTTTTTTATTTTTATTTTGCAAAGTAGCTCTGTGATTTTAAAGTAACTAGTATGTGATGGTGATAATTATAAAAATCACTAATTATAGAATCAATAATTAGTGATTTTTGTAATTAGTTATGTGATAACCTAAAGTAATAATAAATAATAATAATAATAATAAAATCCCCAGACAATCACACCAACTACATGGCCCCAAAGTAAGCATAGCTTGTGTTATGGGATACCATATAGCGAACTAGGGAGGAACCTAGAATATAAATACATAAATATAAATACATAAATAGATAAACACCCAGACACGGAACATTTTTTTTTCTGGTTCCGTGTGGGGATCGAACCCGCAACCACTGGCGTCTGAGGCAGATAGGTTTACCCCAACGCCATAGTGGTCGTCAGAAAAAGTTAAAGCCAAAGCAATGCATAAAATCCTGTTATCTTAGCGCCTGGTCATGTCATTGGTTTTTTTGTCTTTAAATATACATTTTACATATACATATATAAATAATCTTTGGTAATAAATAATTTATAAACAAAATAAAAGAACATCTTTGTTTACGCGACCAAAGTGAAACACTCGCAACATCTAATATTGACAGATAATCAAGAAAGAGTTTCACAACGATATCATTGAAGAAAATGGTTCCATCCAAGAAAATATAAATATCAGCTTCTATCAATTCTATCAAATATTTTCATTTCATCATTGATATTTGTTTTCTTCTCGGAGCTGAAATTGTACTGAGTGCTTTCATATTTTTATAACAAATTATGATATGCACATGCAAAACAAATACAATATCTGTTGTTTGAAGAAATGAAATGAATAAGTGAGATTTTTTTTTAAAATGTGAGAGCTTAATCTTAGATACAGAACTTAAAATGAACTTTAAATGTTAAGGTTGTTATATATAAAATAAACTATCTCTCTATGATTACCCATTGCTCTACATACATATTCAATAATATGTATTTATTCAATATGTATGTTTATATATTTCTTAAGTTTATCAGTTATCTAGTATCCATAACACAAGTTCTTTAAGAAACTTAATTTGGGCTAGATAATGTTGTGTGAGTGTCAGAAATATTAAAAAAAAATTACTTTACCGTGGAAAACTCAGAATTAAAAGAGTCTGAGGTGATTTTATATTTTAATTAATTTCGGTGAATTTACAGTCACTCTAAAGCAACTGTAAATACGCTGAAACGTTGAGGTTACATGTAGAATATAATACGCAATAATTCCGGGTAAAAGCTGTATTATGGTAGATACTGAAACGTGATTTTTTTAAAGATAATATTGTTTTTTAGTCTCAAAAAGTTAATGACGGAAACTATTTTGTCAGATGGACATTTGTTGTTTTGCCCCATATATTAAAAGAACTTTGAAGATTAAGTATTTGTTGTTTAATGTCTAATATACAAATATCACTAATTATTAGATTGGGACTGCTGGACTGGGAGTGAAATTCTTCCATGCTGGACTGGGAGTGAAAGAAAAACATAGAATGTACCAGCTGCTTCTCTTCCCGGGCATACCGTAAAAGTCAGTTAAGGGACAGAGGTTTAATTGACAGTTTTTCGGGCGATAGGCTGACCCCCTGTCACTGCAATAGTCTCTCTCCATCATTATAATACCTCTAAATTTGTCAAACGAGACCTCAGATGGTTTCATAGCCTCTGGTGTTCTGCCTACCCCGTAAGGGATACAGGCGTGAAGTTATGTATGTATGTATGCACTAATTATTAGTTCGGTAATGAATGATTTAGCTCTATGAGTTTATTGTAGGATAAATTTATATTACTTCTATGCTGGACTGGGAGCGAAAGAAAAACATAGAATGTGCCAGCTGCTTCTCTTCCCGGGCACACTGTAAAAGTCAGTTTAGGGACCGAGGTGTTATGGGAGGTTTTTTTGTGGGCGATAGGCTGACCCCTTGTCACTGCAATAGTCTCTCTCCACTATTATAATGCCTCCAAATTTGTCAAACGTGACATCAGATGGTTTTATTACCTCTGGTGTTCTGCCCACCCCATACGGGATACAGGCGTGAAGTTATGTATGTATGTAAATTTATATTAATGAAGGCTTTCTTTGCGGTTATAATATTTTGATGCTTCTGACACAGCATCATACAAGCCTCAACACTCAATATATTTTTTAATAAAACAAAACCATAACTTTAAAAAGGTGCTCAATATTGTCAAATAAATTTAAAATCAACGCATAGAACATAGATTTAAAAATCAAACAATAGAAAAGGGAGACCCGATTGCTTTGTATTGATTCAATTTGTAATTTAAAGCACTAGCATGAAATTTTAAAAGGGTTCGTCGATACAACACTAAAAGAAATATTTTTAACAACCCTATAGACACATTGTCGATATGTGAAACACAAAAGAATTGACATTAATTTGACATACCATTAAAGTTATTGCTTTTAAAAATCAACGAAGACAGAAGTCAAGCGGAAGATATTACTGCAAATGTCAATAAAGACCCTACAGAAGTGACAGCTGATAAACTGTCATAAAATACCGATTTATGATCGAACGCTGTTTTTATTACTAATGAATTTTAAAGAATATTTTTTAACGTAATTAGCATAGGTAAAGAAGCTACTGCGCTTTGATTGATCGATGTCGTAAAAACTAATCGCCAAAAGGATTCCTTTTTCAAATTATTTAATGAGGCAGTAATGTTGGTGAAAATTTTGCATATCATATGAATAACTATAAAGATGACACGCGTTTTTATAGAAAAATATGCAAATAATGGTAAACATATATTTGTAACGGTTGATTTGGTAGAATACAATGCTAATTTACATAATCATGCTAAATGTGTTAACGTAAAAAGAGCTGACTCTTTCGTTAATGATACAAAGGGTGCCAATTTTACTATCACGGTGAAATATCGATCATAAAACTAAATGAGTGCTATAAAATAGTTAATGACTTTATTTTGCAGATTCGAATAAAAATAATCTGTGGTTTTGTACTAAACGCTTCTGTTAGATTAAAAAAAAAACGAACAAAACGCAGTGAGAATTAATTTTAGAAACGCGGTAACAATGATTCCCACGAATGTTTAACAATTATCAGGATATTCTAAAGGGTTAATTTAAAGTGACACTTTTAAAGTACTCTACAATCAAGATTAGTCATGGTAGGTACTGCAGAATGGACCGCACCGAGATTGCGTCAACTTTGACAGATGAAATTGACATGCATGAAAAATCAAAACTCGTGCGAATATTTTATTTCGAAATTGACAATGTTGAAAATCTGAACTGGTATGTGTGAATTTAATTAGAGGCGTGATAGATTATTTCCAGTTTGTTTTTGATGTTGGAATTACAAGCTTATTGCTTATACATTTTTAAATAAATTAATATTTCTTGTACTACTAGTTTTGCGCAGTTGTGTGAATTCGTCAAATTATCATCAGTTATTTTGCGAAACAAACACGTAGTCACAATAAAATAAATCCATTTGCCTCTTAATAAAAATCTGATTAAAAATAACCTTAATGAAGATTTTTATAGCTCTATCTAAATTTTAAAAGGTCTCTGACTCATAGTTTAATTATTAGATATTTATTGGAAAGTTAGAAAAGCTCATCAGATAAAATATATAGGGGACATTGTAAAATATATAGGGGCTTTCTTGATCTAATTCGCTTACCAGATATTGAATCAACTTTAAGTCAAAAAATCAACCGCTTAATAAACTTTTCACAGTGTTCTACAGAAAATAGTGGAATAACTGTTAAATTCATCACGTTCTATGCTTTTTAAGATTACAAATAATTGCAAAAATAGAATTGAAAACGACAATTTAAAGTAAACACGAGCGTTTGCCCGTGGCTTCGTACACCCATAAACTCAAAAGTTCTATTTTCCGTTCCCGTGGGAATTCCGGGAATTCCTTCCATTATACAAACAGACAATTATTGAGGAACCTTTATACCAAGTATCACATCCGTGCACGCAAAGAATAAGATTTTATCATACAAACTAAAACATCATATACTTCCCGTTCCCGTGGGAATTTCGGGAATTCCTTTCATAACACAACCAGTCTCTTTTTGAGGAACTTTTATGCCAAGTATCATATCCGTGCTCTCAAGGAATAAGATTTTTGATACAAAGTAAAAAGTCCAATAATTCCCGTTCCCGTGGGAATTTCGGGAATTCCTTCCTTAATGCACCCCTACATTCCCTAAAGAATGTATGTTCCAAATTTCAGCTCTCTACGCCCAGTAGTTACGGCTGTACGTTGTCTGTCAGTCACTCAGTAACTAAGTCAGTAACGGAACAGTTTTATATAAATGTTCATTAAACAAACCTGAATATAATTTTGATGGGCGAATTACAATTACTGTTGCATGCTTCGAACAAGCAAGACGATGTTCGTAAAATGTTATAAAACCTTTGTTTTAGAACCTCCAGGGAGACATAAATGTCATGGCAAGGGTTCTTAAGTTCTGTTTTGTGGGAGATAATACTGTTTTTAGTGTTATTTGAAGAGGTTCTTCACTTAACTTATTTGTTTTTGAAATTTGTCTAAAGAAAAGTGAACTTTGTTGAGCTAGTACTGTATTTGCTTTGTGCTTAACATAAATGATAAATTAATGACAAAATTTTTGGAAATTCTGTCTGTAAACCAAAACGGTGGTGAGGTGAAATGTCAAATAAAGTTTAATGTATAGTTACGCGGCGTTATAAAAGCGTCGTCGTTGTGGCGCCGTGGTTACTGCGATATCACAGGTTAAGCAACGTTCGCCGCGGTCGGTACTTGGATGGATGACCGCCGGTGATGGCACGTTTAGCAGTTGGGCCCTGTGCTGTACACTTAGTATACAGTAGTCGTTAGGGTTTGTCAGAAGCCGTTTTGGAACCCTGAAAATTCTGACATCCATTACCCACCACTGGATCAGCTTGATGGATGATGGAGAGGCCTATTACCTCTTCGTCGCCCAGGGGAGAGACTAATAGCCCTGCAGTGGGCTCATTACAAAGAGTTGTGATGATGATGATAAACTCTACCATACCTTGAAACCCACTTAGTTTTGTCTTTCATTTTCTCTTCATTGACGGCCTTTATGGTGTATTGGTCGAGATTTCGGGCGCGCCGTGTTAGGTCCTGGCCCCAGCTGGGCCACTTAGGAAAAAACTTTTCTGAGCTGATTTGGGTGGCCTATGTGGTGCCCAAAACATAAGTTTTGTCTTCATGCACACTTTCCTATAGGTGGCATGGAAGCCATGAAGCATGGCTCTCTATAAGTTACTATGTCTTTTGAGAGAACGTCTTTTGTCCCATAAGAAATATAACAACATCAAATAAATTAGCAATTAATCATATCAAAACAATGGTTGTATAAATAAACCCCTGACAATTTCATTACCTAGCAAAACATTAGGTAAATACGAATTAAGCGAGGCAGATGCTGTAACGTGGTCGTAACTTCTTTTTATTTTGTTTTATTGCGGATGAACCAAATGTTTTAGAGCCCTGCTTGCCTCTGTGGAATCGGGAGAATTAAGTAATTAAATTGTTTTATATATTTGTGTACGTAGATTTGTGTACAACTAAGGAGAGGTAAACCTTAATGAAAATGTTTTCATTCTATGCAATAATAGGTGAACATTTGTATTAATGAATTACATTTTCACTCTATTTTTACGTAAGTACCTGATATATTTTAACGGGACTTATGGATACTTTTTAACAAGTTCTTACTCGATGTATCATATCGAAGAAAATGATGTCTTGTGTCATGAAAGTCGGGCATTCGCTACCTTCACTCTGAGCTACTCTGTAAAAGCGATGACCTAGTGCCGTAATTTTTACAAAACTAATTCTTTTATGGACAATTCGTTATCAACCATCGTGTTAAAGTGAAAAAATTAAAATTAACTAAACGGATTATATTTTAATAAATAATAATAATAAAATCCCCAGACAATCTCACACCAACTACATGGCCCCAAACTAAGCAGAGCTTGTGATATAGGACACAAGTAACGAATTAGGGGGAACCTAGAATTTAAATACATATATAGATAAACTCCCAGACCCGGACGGAATATTTTTTTTTCTTGTCCCGTGCGGGATTCGAACTTGCCACCATTGGCGTCTGAGGCAGACAGTACAACTTAGTGGTTCTTATTTTTAATATACAGCAATAAAAAAAGTAATTACAAAAACTAAAAACCCAGACTGGGCAATCCAGTAAGTTTCAACTAAAAAGTACAAAACAAGCAAATAAGACTAAAAGAGCTTTTAAATAATATTTGTAATAAAATATAGAAGATAGCAGCAGGTGGGGCAGACAAGCTCATTCTCATACCTCATCTGATACCTTATTTGTTCAAATCTATCTATCCTTTCAGTAGAAATGAGGAAGAAAAAGTTATACATACGCGTTGAAAACTTAACCCTCTTTTGCGTCCCGGAGACGGGTAAAATTATGAAATTAGTAGAGGTTTCAAGAAGCAAGCTAGCAGTTGAATAAACTTATTTTAAATCCAACTTGTAGTTTCAAAAAATGCAAAAATACTATTTCTTCATCATCATCACAACTCCGTGTAATGAGCTGCAGGGCTATGAGTCTCTCTTCTGGGCGACGAGGAGGTTTAGGCCGTAATCCACCAAGCTGGCCCAGTGCTGGTTGGTGGAGGTGGTGGATGATTCAGGGTGCCGAAATGGCTTCTGACGAACCCTAACGACTACTGTATACAAGTATACAGCACCCGGGACCGACTGCTTAACGTGCCCTCCGAAGCACAGAAGTCGTCATGAGAAATGAATAGTCAGCGGTCACCCATCCTAATACCGGCCGCGCCGAGCGCGCTTAACCTGCGATATCGTTTGAAATACACAGTAACCACGGCGCCACGCCGACTTCATACTCATACTCTTTAGTTTAGCTTTATTATTTTTTGCACAAATATGGATAAATTAACGTATGTTATTTTGTATTTTGTAAAAAAAAACCCTCAAAATATCCGTAACACAAGTTTCATAATAAAACTAACTTTGTGCTCAACAACGAAGTGTAATAGTTATGAATACTCATAAAATACAAATGTTTATGAAACGAAACAACAAAATAGAAGACTACAAAAATAATAAAGCCTAGATTTGGGGGCTATTCAGAAATTCCTTGGGGAACAAACGGTCTCACAACTCCGGCGCTTAGGCATTTTTATAGGTTACATTTGTTTCACCCCTAGTATTCAACGTCACGATAGCCAATATGGAAGACAGTTTTAAGATATAAATTACGTTGCTAAGTTCTTCTCTGTTATTGTGCAAACCTTAGTAGTTAATAATTACATGTGATAGAAATATTGTATACAAACTGCATATGACTACCGATAATTATTTCTTATAGGCAGCACTTCCACATTAGCAGACATTTTCATTGTATTAAAAAATATTTTCTGTCAAATATGAATAAAGCTTTACGAAATAGTAAAGTTTTACAATAGATTAGAAGGCTCTTCGGACATATTAGCTTATTTTTGTAGCTACCTACTTAAATTACAAGCTCCAAAGATGCTAGTGATAAAAAAATACCGAAATTAATTACGTATTTGTCACCACAGTGACAAGGCAATTAGATTATTTCTGATATGGCAACCCCAGAATTGCGTGAAATCATTATCTTCACAAAATCAAGTTGCAAGGGAAATAGTAATTACGGCAATTTGTTACCCTCCAATTGAATGTCTCTTTTTATTTATTTTTGGGGGTCCTTTTTAAAGGAATAAGAGATGATTTTAATTTGGTTAAGGTATTTTGTTGTAGCGGCTTTGAATTCTGTTCTAATCAGTGAGCGTGCTAATTATTTTTTTTAAAGTAGAGCAAGTGAAATTACAAAGTACATTTTTTTCAATTAGGTAAATTATGAGGTAGAATTTATTTTTATGCTGTTAAATCATAAGATATTTTTAATTCATGTAATGAAACTCAAAAGTGTGCACTGAACAAAGAGAAGGATCAGCCCATAAAATTAGTGAACAATAGGTTTTTGCTGTAAACCTCGAGTCCATAGTGCATTGGGTTACCTTTTTTTCCGCCAAAGAAAGATTAGGCACCCAGAATAGTGGGAGGAAGGTGAAAGCTATTGCGCATAAAATATCTCAAATATTCAATTGTAACTACCTATTAGCTTCAATATTATTTGAGATCCTGTTTATATTGACGATTAATAGTTGAATACCTTATAGAATACTGTTTCGATTTCCATTTAATTAAGATAAAAACCATTTGGACAGACAATCCTATTGGTTATTACCACACTCATTATGGTTAATCCAAAGTTTATCAGTTTGGGAATTTCAAACACAAAGCTATACTTACATGAAAAATTTTGACACCCTTCTTTTGTGTTACGATAGTAAAAAAGAGTTAATTCTGATATTTTCACCCTCACAGTCACACCTTTCGTGTCACCAACACCTCATAATCTAAATAAAAACAAAAACGATTTACTATATTTAAAAGTGCCATATGCCTCTAATGATTTCTGATTATTGATAATTTAACTTTTGTACTGAAATCGTAGTTTTGTCACGAAATTAGGGAATGGGCACTTATTTTGATATTATCTGCATGATTAACCTGATTGGAAGAAAGTCTGTCTGTTTTTTGCAGTAAAATGTTTGTGGCTTCTGAAACTGCAGACTGGTAATGAGTCGCTCGTGACCACGGGGTCTGAAAAGACACCGAAACGTCGAGTCAAAATTTAAAATGTAAATATACGCGATAAATCCGGTTAAAAAGTGTTTTATTTAATGGTAATTTTTTTGCCCATTTGATTTCAATTATACTCACCTGAAGGTGACCAAGGAAGGAAATGATGGTTAGTTTAGAAATGAGAGCAAACGGTTTTAAGAATGGACCTGCGTTGAGTAAAATATTGCTGGAACACATCACCGATGGAGCGAATAAATTTGGTGACTTAGCCAAGAGAATCCTAGAGAACTCCATAATAACCGTCGATTACTCGTATCAGGAGGTTTTTGCTTCACGCTTAAGAAAGTTTTTTGTAATATTCAAGCAACAGATTGAGAATTTTGGAATGCAGCACACATCTTGTCTTTTTAGCATATTTAACTGTTTGAATAGGCTGGTTTCTTAGATGAATCAACTGTTCTTTCCAGTTCAGTAATTGTGAAATAATCTTATATTATTAAGTATGAAGTCCACATCGCTATCAGTTATTCAGTATCTATATTTTACCTATTTTACACTGTAATTAGTCTTGCTGTTGTTTGTAGAAAAGGGGCTGGGTACTATTTGGACTTAGCACCTAATATCTTAAGATCGCTAACTCACTGACATTTCGCCTTCTTTGCCATAGACGTAATAGAGTTCTGAACCCAATTTCTCCAAGGAACTATCATCACTAATCATATTACACTCTCAGAAACTTATCTGCTGTATTAATCTCTTGTTCTAATATCAAGTACCCAATTCGCCTGTAACTAGCCGCTATATTTTCTCCAATATAGTCATAATAGGCAATGCTGCAGACATTTATGTCCATATTTCGGGCAGAATGGTACGACAATCGAATTACATGTAGAATGGACATGCAGCTCGCTATAGGCAATTACACATATAAGCTGAACTCTGAATTAGGCCTTTAGACGATTAGAGCTAACGGTCAATGGATAAGCGTAAGCGAGTTTTATCTCTATTACCATATTTTTGGAGAAATATTATATTTGGTGAATTAGATGATGCAATTGACGAACTAGATCATTATATCAGCTGTACTTTTATGCTAATATTTTGGCAACCACTGACTTTTTGTCCTATCCTTAACTTAACAGAACAAAGTCCACGATTATCATATGTTAAATAAATATGAATTTACTGTTAACACTCAAGCTTTTTGATTTCAGCAAGTTTTTATTATTCTTACTTAGAGAAAAAAAAAAAACGCAGCTTTCGCATATCATGTTTAAATTCTCTACCTACACAGATTAATTACTCGGGCTCAGGAAGAAACTCGGTTATCGTAAAACAGACAAAACAGAGCGAAAATAATTCACAGTAGGTTTTATAGATTTGGTTACAAAAAAATCGAATAAAATTATGTTTATTTCAATGCAGAGTTTGGTATCACCGCTCTCGCTGCAACTGAGACCACAGACAACAGTTATGATTTCAATTTGTGACACGAGGATACCAAATTTGATTACAGGTCTGGTCTTTGAGCATTACCCATGCTTTTATGTCAACGGGTTATGTCCTATGTGTTATCAAACTGTAATAGAAGTGATTTTGAGAGCAGCATGCATGAAAATTTTATGGTTAATATTAAATATCCATTTTCCAATATTGTTGAGTCGGGTTATAAATTTTTATTAGGTATATTGGGAGAGTGTTGTGTTTATATTATATAACAATTTATAACAACACGCATTCATAATGAAGGAAAAAACTGTTCACCAAAAATAACTAATATATAATATTGTCTTAAGTTTTCGCGATTCATACTATTAAATAAAACACTTTTTAACCGGATTTACCGCGTATATTTACATTTTAAATTTTGATTCGACGTTTCGGTGTCTTTGCATACCCCGTGGTCACGAGCGACTGATAAATCCGGTTAAAAAGTGTTTATTTAAGAACTAATATAAATTAAATGGAAGAAAGATAGAATTATGTATGTCTAACTAATACACATTTTGGTATAAAAATAAATGTTCATTTTTGTACTTAATAACAATGAAATATTGAGAATAAAAAAATGTTATCACAAACATGAGCTGCAGACTAAATAAGGGTTGAATCCCGAGAAAAATTTCTTGTCCATGTCTAAATTGCGATTGAAAGTTAAACCTCATATTTTTTCAATTAATTTTATATCAGTTATTAAAATTTAAGAATTCAAAAAGAAATCACAAATATTCATCTATCTATATCAATTGGACTTTTACCATACAAAAATAATAATATGATGACATCTAATATCGTAAAAATGATTTCCCATCACTGTCAATCGTGTGAAGTTTGACCGGAGTGACGTTACACGTGCGTAAAACGTTATCGTAAAATTTTACGACGCTGCTACAAGATCACCGCGGCCGGCTACTGTATTTCCGATTTTGGGGACTTCGAGCAATTGTATGCGAATAATTTATTTGTATGTTTGGATGATTATTGTTATTATTCTTATTGTGTGGTTTTCGTAAATGGATATTATGAGAACGATTTTGATGAGAAAAGAAACTGTTTCGTTGAAAAGGGAGGTTTGTGGTAAAACATAAAAATGAGAATGTCTGAGGGAGCGCGGTCGCAATCACCTATAATTTCATGGTCATCAGCATTGTTCTTCAAGAATGTAAGGTTATAATCACATAGCAATTAAGTTTTATATGTACGTTTACCTTTTCTGTCTTAATCTTGCCGATCTATTTTGCAGTTCACAGATACGTCATAATGGAATTTTCAGATTCGTCCATTTTCCGACGATGTCACAAAACTTCATATTTAGGCGGTATAATTTTAAAGATTATATTTTTCATCTTGATGATTCTGGTCACATCAATTCTAAAACTGTTTCATTACTCCTTTACTGAGTGAGTGACTGTGTGTGAATGATTGGGTGTTTACAACGTACAGCCATAACTACTGGGCGTTAAGAGCTGAAATTTGGAACATCCTTATGGGGAACGAGTAAAATATGAAAGAGTTAAGAACCCATCAAGATGCAACTAAACTACACAACCACCGATAACACAATGTATGATCCAATTAACTTACGGAGCATTCTTGACAACACTCTGAAACAGAGCTACAAGGCACCTTAGAAAACATCTCTGCACAGAAAAACTTACTGCCTAATATTAGTTTTCAACGTAAAAAAACATCATACATCCGCTAATGGATACCGATCGTAAAAAAAGAAAACATAAAACCATAAACAAACCGGAAGCGGATGCTATCACATAAAAAATCTTCACTTATTTGTTCAATAGCTTAAAGCAGAGGAAAGAATTTTGGGAAAAAGTGTGTTAACAAACAAAAAGATTTATTTTCAAGAGCCTGATAAGTCCCTTTACTGCTTCCTTGAAAAGACTGTTAAATAAATATAGTGGAAAAACCCAATAAAAGTATATTGCCTAATCTCTGTCCAATATTTTCTTAGCGTTTCGATGAAGGTTTTCCTTCACGGAAACTTGGGACTAGTTGTTATGGATAAGATTAAGAAAATTTATATATCTTAAGAGTTGTCGTATTCTCCTACTCCCATCATTGAGCACTCGTACGGTCAATAGGCCTACGGGTGCTCTGAGGATTGTCTTCTGTGGCGGAAAAAAAAATTAAAGTTGAAGTAAAAAAAAAAGGATTCGTCTTAAAAACTATATACAGTAAGTAAGTATATACAGTTTTATTACAGTACAGTACAGTTTTATTTCATTTATCCAAAATTAAAAACTTTTTTCAATGTTATTTTATCCACACTTAGTAGAAATTGTGATACATGAGCTAAGCAAAGTACATGATATTTACATTTAAGTACACTATACTATTAAGTCGATTAAAAAACCAAGTTGAAAGAAAAGCTTTTTGTTTGAAGTTGAAGAATATCGGAATAAATTCATCATTTGAAGGTTTACTGAAAGTTTTCTAATTAATGTAATATTTTAAGTATTTTTTTTATTTCATTTTATAGCCTGTCGCGGCATCATTGCCCAAAAATAGCAAACATTTTCATTGAAATTTATAAATGTTCACAAGACAACTTTTGTATTTAAAAAATAATGAAATTTGCATCTTAATTTGACGTTAATATTTTTAACTTGCAATACATGCTAAACAGATGAATTGCTATCAAAAATAGTAATAAAAGTTAAAGACAGTATTAAATAGTTCGCATCCATACTATTCTTACGCATTTCTATCGCAATCTCCCACCTACGGTCTTTATCGTACTTGAGCAAAAGAAGGATATTGTTAGTCGCACAATTGTGTTATCTAGGAATTTTAGTTAAGGGTCGGGGGATGGAAAATATTTTTGAAACGGGATCATTAATGGCAGCAGAAAATGAGCTGAACTACGAAATTATAATAACGTATGAATGTTATTATTCATATGCCGGTTATTTTCCAATAAAATAATTCCTCTGTAATACTAGAATCAAGTTTTATTCATCATCAGAACAAAACAGAACATTTGATGAACGATTGTTGACTTTAGCTTTTACAAGTTGTTGGTTAAGCAACTTAATATAATAATACAGTAGACCAAGAGACAAAAAAGTCGGCGGAAAAGCACAGTACAAATTAACCATGACTCGACAACTGACGTTATCACTAGCCATGTCTTCTAACTAGCATGACGTATGTACTTGCTGTTGTCTGGACAAGAAAATAAGTGAATGTTTAATTCATCATCATCATCATCATCACAGCTCCATGAAATGAGCCCACTGCAGGGCTATGAGTCTTTCCTCTGGGTGACTAGTAAGTTAAGGCTGTAATCCACCAAGCTGGCCCATTGCTGTTGGTAGATGTCAGATATTTCAGGGTGCTGAAATGGCTTCTGACAAACGCTGAAGACTACTGTGTATAAGTAAACAGCACCCGGGACCGACTGCTAAACATGCCCTCCGAAGCACGGAAGTCGTCGTGAGAAATGAATAGTCGGCGGTCACCCATCCTAATACCGGCCGCACCGAGCGCGATATCGTTTGATTTGCACAGTAACCACGCCGCCACGACGACTTCAATGTTGTAATGTTTAATTAGTGAAATAAGAAAAATTGAGTTGCAGTTTTCTCACAACTCTCCCACGTCCAAAACCCTTTCAACAAGGTGAGCACTTCAATGATCGGTCAATTTGGCAAATGAAACGTAAAAGCTTGTTATTAAAACCCTTTCTTCATTGATCGTTTAGTAAATGGACAACCTATAATAAGATTAATAGGCTTAAAATAAACGTGGGAATTTCAAATAGACGACTTTAATACATCACGTCACTGATATTTTAGACAAGTTAGATGCCCAAAAAGGAATACTACCTACCAATAAACGTACGATTGTGAAATTGGATGAAGGGATGTTAGTTGATTTTCATAACTGAAAATACTCGACGGAATGAGCTGGAATTTTGTGCTAAGTTATTCCAAAGTTCCTACGTATCAAAAATGTTGAATGATCTGTAATGTTTTACCTTTTAAGGAGAAACAAGAGGTGACCTGAGGACGAGCGGACAATTGCTCTCGCAAGGACTCGATTTGAGCAAGAAGGGATTCCTTCTCGGCTGCATATTGAGCTTCCAGTGATTGTTTTTCGCTGGACAACTGACTGAATTCAGAGGATGACGGACGGGAGGATAATTCCCTTTCCATTTTATACATCTCATATTGATGATCTTTAATCCTTTGCAATTCTTCACGTGCCTGTTCCTCCTGGAGCTCATGAATACGACGGCGATTGATTTCGCATTGTTCCTCGGTACACTGGGTACTCGGTACACGGTGACGAGGCATAATGCCGGGCTGAAAGAAAGTCTATCGAAGACAAACTGCGCTGAAAAAGAAAACGACCTAGTACGGACCTATTGCCGGTGAACGGCGGACGATCAGGCTTCGTTGGCACGGTTACGTATCCACCTGACCAGCGATGCTTCGGCCGGCAGCAGTCGGGTCCGCCCTGAAAAGGGCAGATGAATTAGCCCCGACACCACACAGCCTCCACAAGAGAAAACTTTCCGAAAGAGCTTAACTTGGCACCTGACCCGCACGAGTGTGGGGGAGGGAACAAGGGCAGCGCAATACGAACACTCGGGAGCGGCCGCAGACACGACCGTTCGGGAGCGAACGCAAACGGGAAGGGTTTTTGATTTTGCTCCTTGGATATTTTGCCTACGCATAGTGCGTGGCATACCATGGTGCGTGGTATACTGCAGGGCTAGCATGCAACCATTGATAAATTGTCGAATCGACAAGATAAATATTATTATTTATAATCCTATTATGTAAGCTAATATGCGCACCATAATACATAGAATTACTCGATTTGATACCATGATGGGGACTACAGAACCAAATATGTCATAATCTTAATAAATTACATTCACTAAATACCATATTCTAAGAAAATATCGAAAAAAGGCCCGATTTATCGTTGTCGACGGTAGCATGCTAGCCCCGCTAGCCAGGTTAGAAACAATAAATAAAAAAAGTATCGGAAATTTAAGTTTAAAAAAGTCTTACAAAAACATTTTATTGGGATTGATGTGGAGAGGATACATGCAAGAGGTGTTGCGCAAATTTAAATTGAAACTATATTTTTTTTTGTATCAAGTCTGGTCACTCTGCTTTAGAAGACAGTATTTCTTTCCTCTAAACCAAGAAAGTTATTAACTCAATGGAAATACATACTAGTTCTATAGCCTATAAAAGCTAAAGGCATAGAAACTTGCATACGGACATGGGGATGACCGAGTAATCTGCTTGTTAACGCAAGGGATTAAGTCAAAGCTTTCCAATTTCCTTCCAATCATATTACAGTAATCGGAGTCTCTATTGTTGTAGACTGTATTGTTTCCAATCATAATTTCGAGAACCGTTACTGTACTGTATACATTGAAGCTACTGTACCTACTGTATACATTGTTATATTGGCTGCAATTTAGTTTTGAATTCTATCTTTTGTGATAACGGAAGTAATTCCTTTGATTTTGAAATCTAGTAACAAATGATAGCAATGACGTTAATATTTTTTGCAAAAAGGCTATTAAATGCAAAAAGATCCTATGCATTCTATCTCATCGCTCATGCGTATATTGTCTTGAATCCAGTTTTTTTTCTGTGTACATGTTAAAATGTTTGTGTCTATTTGATTCTGGTAGTAAAGTGTATTTTTTTTATTGCATGTATTGTAGTTTCCTAGATAGACGCGTTATTGTAAACAAAAAATTGATTCATTTATATGCTTTCATAATAAATAATAAATAAATATTTCTGACACTCACACAACATTATCTAGCCCAAGTTAAGTTTCTTAAAGAACTTGTGTTATGGATACTAGATAATTGATATACTTAAGAAATATATAAACAAACATATTGAATAAATACATATTTTTTATTAGAATAAACTTAAATAAACATATAAACATCCATGACTTGACGACTAATATCTATGTTCATCACACAAATATCCGCCGCCAACGGGATTCGAATCCAGGAATATAACATAGAAGGCAATGTATGTCACCGCTACACAAGCCGGTCGTCAAAAAAAAAATGTATAAGTATAAGCTACAAAGGTAAAGGTAATTCAAATTACTTATCATGATGTTAATTCCCTTAGCCAACGATAAGGTCCGTGGTATATTTTATACCCCACAATAAGTATTTAAAATCTTATTACCATCCCTTGATGTTCCCACTGACCACTGTACAATAAGCCTGTTAGAGTGGTCAGCGTGTTCTATCTTGTTATAGATAACAATGTTACCGGATTTTTGTGAGAATTTGGGATTTTCAAACTTCTCAGTGAGCAGGGCACGTGTGGTCAGTGCCAAAAATAATGGAATTATTTCAGTGTGTATTCTGATTATCTCTGTAGTATATTTCGGGTTGTACAGTCACGTCTGAAGAAATGTATATTTTTCACAATTTATTCAGTTGTAATAAAGTTAAAAATTCAATGAAAATGTATACATTACTGTTTACGGGCTCGAATTCCACTTACCATCATATTGTACAGCTGTGACCGATTGCATAAAAAAAAGATTCGCATTTTAGAAAATACAACTTTTTGTTTTGTTTATTTTATATTTTTATACCCAGGAAATGAGCACTGGAGTCAATGGACGGTTTACTGGACAAAATTTTTGTTGCCAATGATGGAACTGGATCAGCTTTTTATTTTCCACTAGTTGGTTATTGTAGTGGATGAACAATGGTGGAACTAAATACAGGTTACAGTTGCAGTTACAGATCTGGTTATTTTATTATTCTATACAAATGCTTGGTGTAGGATCCCTTATGGGTCCGCCTGGCTAGCGACCACCCTTTATATAAAGTCTGCCGCCAAATGTTACCGCTCCGGCGGTAATGTGTTCCGGCAATATTGTATAAAGAGCCAGTTCCTTCCTAAACCCGTGTGCTTTCATCTTCGACCTCATCGTCACTTACCATCAGGTGAGATTGAGGTCAAACGCGGGTTTAGTCACTTATAAAAAAAAAAAAAAAAAACACACTATAAATCGTGCTATACCAACAACTTATCTATCTTAACCGAAAGATAAATATCTGTAGTTTTTTAATAAAACCCGGACAGTACCGGAACATACCTCAGTTAATCCTCTGGGAGTCGTAAATGTTTACGACTGCGACTCGCAGCGGTGTGAACGCGTCCTTATGACGCCTGGGAGTGTGTCAACGCGGCTTTAGAATTGGGATATACCGGGAGATTCCTTGCAAGTATAGGTATTTATTGAAATATATAAGTATATTTTAATTAAAAATTTATAAAAGTGGTACTGGCCAGTTACGTATACGGAATCTTCTGTCGGATAAAATATGCCTAAAATTCAATATCTTAATAGAGGTTATAGTTTCATTAAAATATATTATAATGGTGGAAGAGAAACTATTGCTGTAAAATGAGGTCACCCACAGAAACACCAATAAAACCTCTTTAACTGACTTTAACAGTATGCCCGGGCAGAGACGCAGCTGGTACATCCTATGCTTTTCTTTCACTCCCAGTCCAGCATGGAAGAAAAGAAATCGCACAGTCCAAAATATTAACTGCTCTCAGTGTGCCACTTCAACATTAACATCTTCGCGGACATTTCCTTCTTCAATATTGGCACTTATTGTATTTTGTATTATTTACCCACTTTTACGATCTTTCATATTTTTGAGTGAGTCCAAGGAAACTACTTAAATTTTTATATCCGAGTTTTCCACCGCATTATGCCGTGTGGTTTTATCGATGGCTGTAAAATGTTTGCCTTTTTCTATTTAATTGGATTCGATGAGTTTTATTGCTAAATATTGTGATAACTCGTAGTTGTTATAGTTTGAGTATCTTGTTTTGTCAGTTACTGTAGTGGAATTGGTTAAACTTGAGACTTTTATATTTAAAAAAAAAAAGTCTTTTTCATTTTTGTCACATCTAAAATAAATATTAACAAAAAATATGTCTGTATGTGCAACATCTTTTTATAAGCATTTCCAGCCAATTTTAGCGAATTTATCAACAAAAATACTGAAAAAAAAGAATTTTATATTTTTATTATTATTTATTACTAGCCGATTCCTGCGGTTGTTGTTATTTATGAGTTTACGAGCTCTTCGGTCAATAGCGTCTACAGAATATACATTATATGATTACTCAGGAGGTAAGTAGTAGCTCAAGTGTAGTCAGATATAAAAAAATATGCTTTAAGTTATAGTAATGGAAATATTAAAAGTCTTCAGTTAGTAGTAAACAATTAAACGCAAAGTCCTGAGAAATATCTATTACCAAAGATCACACCATTAATCACAATAATGATTACTTTAAACTTACAATAAATGACGATTCTACACCATTAACACTTCATAAACGTGTTTTGACAAACCATTAAGTTCCATTTGACGGATTTGACAGTTCGCGATTGTTCGATTGAATGGCATTGACAATTATGTTTGTCAGTTGATATCCTTTTTATAATGCTCTAATGTGACATAATGATTTGATAATACGGTGCCCTTTGGTTATATTTTTAGAAAATATTGTGGTCTTGATTTTGGATGTAAACATAATTATTATTTAAGTTAATTTGACTTAAATTAAATTTTATTTCATCGTGTCTTTTTTAAATATGATAAATTTAACTTGATATATTATTGATACCTTTTTAGTACTTATCATAAATAATTTTAGAGCAAACACTTTTTGTACCTACAACAAAGACTTATAGACAAGGTTTTAAATAATAAGTTAGATAAAACCTATTCGGTATGAACCTGGTGAAGCTGGTACAGTAATTTAGGCAAAATGAGACCAATTATTCACTGTTCAATTAATTAATAGACAAATGTCCATTATGAAAAATAATAGTTAATTGATTTTTACTATGATAAACGAAAATAAGAGCCCTCATCATGTCAGAAATGTCATGTAACTGTCACTTTAGTAGGGAAGATGAAACGAAGATTACACTGCAAATTAATTAATTAGTTTTAATTACTTTTAACCCTTTTAGTAGGATACGGAAATTATAGGGTAAGACCACACGCAAGCAAACTGTTTTTAAATATTTTGATTGACTTAAATTATGGTTTTGTTGTCTATTAGTGGTTAATGATTGTGTACGTATTTAAATTTTCAATTCAAATTTTACATAATATTAGTTCCATTCGGTTGTTTTAATTTTTTTATCAAAAACGGACACCTCTTCTTGACATGTAAAAGAGGAATAAATGCAGTATTTTTAAATACTACTGTAGTTATTAACTAATTACCTTGTCACTCACAATTTATTTTTGTTTCTGTTTTGCATAGATTCTGGCTAACGAAAGTAGACACTGGAGATTTTTGCAAACTTTTTATATGGCAGTACTAACATGAATGTCAAAGTCGTTTTCTGGTGTCACTATTGTCAATCGAATGGTTGCTGGTGGTTTTAGTAATTGAGATTTTGGAATTTTCGTATTTGAAAATTAAAAAAATAAATACACAGTTTCATAATCAATGTAGGCTTTGTTGGCAATAGGCAATTGTTTACGGCTTGGCTGTGCGGTATATATATGACATGCTGGTGACTGTCCCACTCACTTATTTTCTTGTCAAGACAACAGCAAGAACGTCATGCTCCCTCAGGCGGAATGGCTAGTGGTAGCGTCGGGTATCGGGTCACCCTCTTCCCTAAAATATGGTTGAGGAGGGTGATGGCTGGTGCTTGCGTTAACTCGTGAACGGGTGCTGTTAGCGGTGCCAGGTCGTTTTGCTAATGATACTATGACTATTTTATTCCATTCTTGTTCAAATACTCTGGTCCCAGTATGTCATGTTCGTATTGTGCATCCATAGCTCATTGCATCTGCTATGTAAGCAATTTGGTTGTGGCATGACATTGGCTCTCACAATTAGCTGTCTTGTGTTTGTTTTTTTTCATGTCACATTCAATTTGTACTGTACCTATTTGTATTAATTTGATAATTCTGACTGAAAAAGAGTGCCAAGAGTTTTTTTCCGCCGGCTTTTTTTGTCTCTTGGTAACTGTAATATCTTATTTAACAACTATCAACAACTAGTTAAAGCCGAAG
This sequence comes from Stenoptilia bipunctidactyla, assembly GCA_944452665.1. Classification (NCBI taxonomy): domain Eukaryota; kingdom Metazoa; phylum Arthropoda; class Insecta; order Lepidoptera; family Pterophoridae; genus Stenoptilia; species Stenoptilia bipunctidactyla. The sequence continues at coordinate 21,941,051 of OX101742.1, read as the reverse complement.
TATGTGATGACTGACTTCATCAAGTGTTTTGTGAAATTCCTAAGATGAATAAAACTTTTTGAATTTTTTTTTGAATTTTTTAAATTTTTAGGAAACAGCGATACCAGTGACTCTGACGATTCATTCCATATAGAATTGCTGGATTCAGATTTTGATTGCAATGAATAAAAATAATTATTGTATTTTGTTGTTTTATTTTTAAACCTGATTAATTCTAGTTGCCTTCCATTTTCATAATATACTTATCATTAAAAAGTAGGAAAGTACCAATTTGTAATCTTCTACGATGGGTACTTTTATGAAAAAAATAAAAAAACTCAAGTGTCAACTTTGTTTAATCCATGTATTTCGTACTATTGTCGGGGTAACCATGATGCTATTTTTTCTAAATTGACCAAATTTTTCCAGTCTCTACTTTTATTAGTCAGACTATATTGACAACAGCGTATTAAGTAAAGTGGATATTTAGTTTTCCCTAAAAAATCTTTATTTTTTAAGAATTTTTAACTAAATATCCCTCAAATTCAACGAAATAGTAAGTAACAAGAAAATTAAAGTAAATATTTATTTTCATTTAACCCCCCGTAATACGGTTCATTAGTAATTTCAAGCTAACAAGCATATCGGTCAAAATGACCCACACGTGGTCATCGTCGATAAATCGTTTCAACAATGTTGCCAAACCATGACGTTTCAATTGAAATCTTTTAATTTGACATTAATTATTGCCCATGTGTTAGCAGAACTAATTAAAATAGCGCTGTGATTTTGTTGTTATTTTAAATTTAATTTTGCTCCTGGCCGATAAAATTTTGAAACTATTCTACTCATAGTATTTTGTTTCAGCTGTGTTAGTTAGTTTCCCCTAGGATATAGGTACTAAGTGTAAAATTTAAATTCCTTTTTAAGGATCAAATTATCTGAATAAATTAAAATTTTGCTGGTAGAACCACCGCCGTCTCTCGCTTTCCTGGAAAGTCGTTTAACCACCTTATCTATTGCGGCAAGCTTTATTTCCTTCAAAATTTTACACACAATTTAGTACAACGGATATGCTATTGGGATATGCTATCTCAACTAACTAATTATACCTATGTTATACTGCTATCCCACTGTTAACTAGTAATAATAATAAGCACTCATGCAGAAAGCGGTTTTGCTCGAGACTGCCCGAATCGTTCGCCGGTTTCTGTCTCTCTTGCTCTGGTCCCCGACCGACTGGTCCAATTGTCGGGTCTTTCCCGCCAAAAGACGTGTAGCTGTAAGCATACATGATAATAATAAGTTCATTTATTTCTCCCACAATAATATTTTATTTACACAATACTATAATTACAAACTACCTATATTATAAGAGGTAATCCAATTTAGGTTTTGAAGTGGGAGACTGGTGCCCCATTTAGGTTTCCCTGTACTAGGGGATCACCAGGCTCTTCCCTCGTGCCAAGTTCACGATACAATAGTGCTTAAACTAAGACTAAACAATGACTAATTATTCTTTATTCGTTATCTATTCTTTGTATATGTCATATTCAAAAAATAAATAAACGATACTTTTCATTATTAGATGACCACTTTGGCGATGAGTTAAACCTATCTGCCTCAGACGACAGTGGTTGCGAGTTCGATTCCCACCCGGAGCAGGAAAAAAAATGTTTCCGGGTCTTTGTGTTTATCTATATATGTTTTTATATTCTAGGTTCCCCCCCTAGTTCGCTACATGGTTTCTCATGACACAAGCTTCGCTTACTTTGAGCCCATGTAGTTGGTGCGATTGTTTGGGGATTTTATTTATTTATTTATTATTGGATCACTGTACTTGCTTGCTTCGTTCAATATATCGCAACGCCACAGCCACTACAGATATAATACTCGGTCAAAGGCAAGAAAACATTTCGTGATTTAAATTGTTTCAGCTACCAATTATGAAGCTTACACTGTAATGCCCCAGAAAGAAACTCCTTTGGAGTTGCATTAGTTTTACTTTAAAAACTGCAACTAAAAAAACCTCATCTTCAACCTCATTGTCGTTTACCATTAGATGAGGTTGAGGTCAAAAGGTTGCATCACCAATACACAACTATATAAGATGCTATCTATTGGACTGATCAACCACTTCCCGTTTGCGTTCGCTCCCGAACGGTCGTGTCTGCGGCCGCTCCCGAGTGTTCGTATTGCGCTGCTCTTGTTCCCTTCCCCGCACTCGTGCGGGTCAGGTACCAAGTTAAGCTCTTTCGGAAAGTTTTCTCTTGTGGAGGCTGTGTGGTGTCGGGGCTAATTCATCTGCCCTTTTCAGGGCGGACCCGACTGCTGCCGGCCGAAGCATCGCTGGTCAGGTGGATACGTAACCGTGCCAACGAAGCCTGATCGTCCGCCGTTCACCGGCAATAGGTCCGGACTAGGTCGTTTTCTTTTTCAGCGCAGTTTGTTTTCGTTAGACTTTCTTTCAGCCCAGCATTATGCCTCGTCACCTTGGGTGTACCGGGCTTGAATGCGATCATTGCGATCAGATCTTTCATGATAAACAATACTTTCAGGAATATTCGGATAAAGCCTACCTTGAGCTTAAACAAGTTAAGGAGGAGTTAGAAACCGAAGAAAATGAACACAGTGACAGGATCGAATTGTTCAATAAATTGGTTGGAGAATTCAAAGAGTTGAAAAAGGACAGAAATGCCCTTTCCACTACAAACAAGTCCTTGCAAAAGCAATTGTCCGCTCGTCCTCAAGTCTCCTTTGTTTCTCAGGGGTTCCAAACCGACTCTCCGGCGTCTCCAGATCCATCTGAATGCGTCGAGCTTCCTTCAGATCGCATGTCGGTAGACTCCACCGCATGCAAACGGAAAATTACCCCGCCGGGTAGTGATTCCGACTCCGCTCCTTTAGTTCCAGAATCTCCTGCTCCGTTCACCGAGGTTCGCACAAAGTCCAAGTCTAAGAAGAAGAAGAAGCAAGACGCTTCTTCGAACTTATCTCCATCAGTTTCAGCTGCTTCAGCCGCTGTTCCTGCTCCGCAAAATGTCGCACCGGCGTCTGCTCCTGCGCCTTTTGTTTCAGCGATCCCGGCGTCACAGCCTGCGTCGCAATCAGATCTCCGCAGAAGTCTCCGCCCCCCGTCTTTCTACGGGACAAGAGCCGCTGGACCGAGGTCTCAGCTCTCTGCGGTAAGCACAATCCCAAAATCCAGTACGTGAAGGCATCCAACGTGGGTGACTCCATCAAGGTCTTAGTCTGTTCCATTTCCGATTTCAGGAATCTTACTCGGCTTCTTGCTGATCAAAAGCTCGAGTATCACACTTACGCTCTCCCTGAAGAGCGTAAGATTCGTGCTGTCCTCAGGAACGTTCCGTTTGAGCTCTCGAACGAGCAAATCCAAGAGGACTTGTCATCTCAAGGCTTCCCCGTCGAATCTGTGCACAAAATGCACAGCCGCCGAGGCAAGCAGTTCCCACTAGCGCTAGTGATCCTAGCGAGGAGCCCGCAAGGGCAGTCCATTTTCAGAGGCAAGCTCACCGTGTGCGGTCTCTCCAACATCCGCGTCGAGGTACCACACAAGCGTGGTTTTCCAGGTCAGTGCCACCGCTGCCAACTGTATGGTCATGCGGCGGCAAACTGTTTTGCTTCCCCTAGGTGCGTCAAGTGCCTAGATCCGCATGGGACTAAGGAGTGCTCTCGCACTCCCGAATCGCCCACCGCTCCGTCCTGCGTCTTGTGCGGCCAGTCTGGCCACACAGCAAACTTTCGCGGCTGCCCCAAGGCACCGCGTGCTGCCAGGGCTACCGTGAAGCCCATCGAGAACTGGAGAGAGCGACCGCAGCCTAGCTCGGACGCCCCTCCAGTCAGTTCAAAGGCCCCTAAGGCCTTGACTTCTATCGTTTCAGGTCAGCGCAGCCGGGTCGCGACTCAATCGCAACCGGCCGCCAAATCGGCTTCCCAGTGCCAGAACGCAAAAGGTTCTCAGGACCGCATGGCGTTCTGGATCCAGCTCGCTCCCATCGACGAGATCCTGGCTTTCGGCGCCGCACTCGACGCCAGCCCAGAGGGTCTCAACGGTGCTCTTCCGGTCTTAACCAAGTTCGCTCCCCTTATCAGGAAACTCCAGCAAGCTCAACGTTTCTAAACGTAGTCCTTCTTTCCAGCATTCCTATCTCAGAGTGAGTCTGATCACTCTAGATAATATCTTAGTTTCAGCTTTGTCATTTCTGCTAATCTTAGCTTTGTTTTTTCTCACTTTCAGTTCCTTTTGGTGGCAGCCGTCTGGATGCCGCTCACTGCGCAGCCTCTCTCTCCAATTGGCTGTCGCTCCGATGAAGACTAATGGCCTCAATCAAGGTGAGTCAGTAAAGGGGGATGTTTAGTGGGTATGCTCGGCTTCACTGAGTGAGTCTCCACACTGTCTGGGCATTCTATTTGCCGTTAGCCACTGGGGTTAACAGCTTAAAGAATGCCCATTCGTCCGTAATAGGATTCATCCTCCTCCCGCTAAAGCTTGCTTTACTGGTTAAAGCTTGTTTTAGGGGGTGCCCAAAATTTTCTGTGGCGGAAAAACAAAAAAAAAAAAAAAAACTGATCAACCTCTCGTTAGTCTATTGAAAACAATTTAATAATAAGCATGTCGAAATCTTTTCGACCCCAACTTTTCACGGACAATGTATTTTTAAGGTCCAAGTGTAAAGGCGATAAAATTAGTTCCGCGACCTCAACAAAGGGTCAAAATTTTCTAAAATACCTCCAATTCTATTTTGGCTACTTGACTTGACATATTTATGTGTTTCTATTGATAACCGTGAAGGTGTGGGTGTAGTGTTCGCAAAAAAAAACTTAACAATAATTTTATATTTATAGACAACGATGGTTTTTATTTGTTGCAATTTTGGACGATATACGAATTTTGAAATTTGTGAACGAATCCTTTTTATATTAAATAACTTTCAAAAGGGCATTAAGATCATAAGAATTGAAATTATTCTAAAATTAATATAAAATTTATAAAATATTTTTTGCATATTGTTGTTAATAAGTTTAACTGTTATGTGTAGCTTCATTATCCTAATACTCTCAAAAGATATTATCACCTTAACCCTTTTAAAAAGATGAATAATGATATAAAATACTATTAAATCAATATTACTCACAAAACAAACCGTTATCGATAGGGTGTGGCATTAATAATTTAAATCATACATCACACATGCATAAAAAAACAATTCAACCGTAATCGTCTTACCACAAACAATTGATCAAGGAAGTTGATTCCAAAAACAAACCATTTGTCAAAAAAGAAAAAAAACATTAGCAAAATATCCAAAGAGAAGATAAATGTATCTTATATTATAAAAAAGTAAGGGTTGAGCTACCGTGCCAATGACATTAATTCACTCAACGCTTCACCAATCATACAAGGGGACGAAAAAGAAAAAAAAAACACTTTTTTTCGGAAATCGAATTTCAACTAAAGGATGTTGCCCAAAATTGCACTGGCCGTAGGGTAACAAAATTATTGGGTGTTGAACCGTTAAAAATGATTACTGAATCAAAAAGGATGTGTTTGGCATGTTGTTATCAAGTTTATTTGTTGTTTGACAATAAAGACATATTATTTGCAAAGTCAATAATTATCTGTGTACAGGTGTTCTAATTGGTTGAGTTGGTAAACAAAATTAATGCAACGTCAGAGCTACATTACTCCAAATAACTTTAGTGATTATTGGGCGTTGTTTTTAGTTAAAGCCCTGTGGTTTTTTTACTCAATGAAATAGCAGAAGTTATACACTGCCACGTTACGACGTGTTTTGATTTAATATTTGCTAGAAAATTCGTGCAAATAATAGAGTTTGAAATTGAACAGTTTTATTTTCATAAAATTTTATTCAACCTTTTTATTAATCGATAATGCGTTCGAATGACATATTTAATTAAACTTAATTATTTTTATTTAATTATTTAAACCTTTAATTTATTTTAAAATCTGGAAAAATAATGTTGCACACACGAAAAAATGGGGCACTCTAAAGTTCTGCCTAGCAACATTTCATTGAATTTGAATCTCGTAATGTTAAATGTACTGTTATGAACACCCGAAACATGTGCGAGTCTAACAATTCCTAATGGATTTAAAATTTATTGTATCACCACCCACTTTACTGTTAAAAACCAAGATTTATTTTGCGTTTCTCTACAACCTTAATTTGAACGCAGCAAGAACTATTATCATTTGATCTTTGATAGTGATTTTTGCATCAGTACAGATGCTTTAGAATAATTTGTAGATATTAGATTTTTTAAGTGTCAAATAACTTCAATAAATATTAAGTTGCCATTTCTTTTTTCAATTTTGATTTTAACATTACCGCACCTTTCGCACTCAAAAGTTATATGTTTATTGGATTGTTTATTGCGTATTATTTTATTGTTTAGCAAATAAATGATTATTGGCTTACATTGCAAATCTTAAATTATTATTTTCTTAGATGCAAATCAATATACGGGCGGCTTTAAACTTTAATTCGCTTAGGTTTTTCATTAAAACATTTCCGAGTTTAAGTATGGGTAAGGACACTTACTTTTTACAAATTATGCCTGTTTCAGTATTTTTTGTGTGTAAAAAAATGTACGTATTAGTAAACATTATTCATTTTATTGCCTACGTATTTTATTTACTTTCAACGACTGCTCTTAAAGTTACAAGAATACAGATAATACCCGCAATAATAATGACATAAGTATCAACAGCAAAACGCCCGTCAGGCCGATGACAGTTGACAGTAACTGTCAGGAAGTTTATCGTAAAGTTTTACGATATTTGCTGCTGACTTCCTGCAGGGAAAAGGAAAGGGTTTGAGAGTTTATGAACGTGTGCTAGCTAAGAGGGGAAAAATTGAGTGGAAATGATGGTGTGACGTATAATTTGAATTATATCTTCCTTAGGATATTTTATATTATGGCTAAAAGCAAATACCGTGGTTTGAGAATGAGCAAATAATAATAAAATCCCCAGACAATCACACCAACTACATGGCCCAAAAGTAAGCATAGATAAACGCCCAGAACCGGATCATTTTTTTTGTCTTGTTCCGTGCGGGAATCGAACCCGCAACCACTGGCGTTTGAGGCAGGTAGGTTTATTCCGTTATAATAAGTAAGGTCAATGTTAATTTCTACCTCCTATGAAAGGCTCAGGATAAAAAATTCCAGGGTTTGTTCTATCTCCATTCGAAATTTCTGCATCTCACATTCGCTTTTTTCGTGTGGATGTGAGATGTTACCATCACTCATGTACCTTTTCAAACTCTATAATGTGATTATATTGTTATATGATGCATGAAAAATGGTACGGAGTGAATAGAAAATTCAGTTCCATTCATTCATTCATCCCATTAAGTATAATGGAACTGAAACGAAAAGTTATATGTTTATTTTCTTTCAATAAACATTCATAATTCGACATATTTCTCTTAATTCATACAGCGAAATACTGCAATGTATTATCATAATAGAAGTTATTTTCTATTCTAAAAGGTAAACATGTATCTCGACACACAAAATGTCACGCAAATGGATTGCTTCCCCGCTTCAAGTATCGGAAAACGAAGCATCTTCCTAGTTTGAGGTAAAAATGTTTACATACGAGAACAAGATTTATTTGGACGATTTCATGCTTTTAGTACATTATTTGTATATTATTAATAGTATTTAAAAATAAGAAAATAATTTTTTTTTGATGTAATTTGGATTCAAATAATATTGAATATCGAGAATGTATTTAAAAATGAGTATATTCATTAATGAAACTTTAAATTAATAGCGTTTTCGTACGGACCTAATCAAAAAGTAACTTTGTCATATTAAAATATCAACAATTTGCAATTCGTCAGCGCCATTTTTTGTTGCGTAGATATCAAATATGACGTTTCCCATGAGCTGAACTATCAAATGAAAACATACTTCTAAATCCGACATCTAAATTTTTAGAATGGAACGCTCAAAAACCGAATCCGCCACAAATTATATATAAGTTTAGATGTAATAGGAGACATGACCACATAATATTATTTTGTATTCCTCTTTTACATTATAACTAAAAGAGAAATACAAGTTTTAATTTAAATTAATAAGAGATTCGTCATAATATCTATCAATCTATATTTCATTAAATGTTTGGTTCAGTTTTGCATAACTTCATACTCAATTGAACGCAACTTCTCTTAAACCATATTGAAAATTGTATCAATATCCAGAATGAAAAGGCATAAGTAAACAAATCGAGATGAGCATCTTTACAAGCACAGGAAAATATGTGGCTTTGAAACATGGCGTCCCAAGTAGTTAAGCAGAACCATTTGGAAAAGGGTTTCAACATTAAAGAAAGCCACAGTAAAAGCGTCCATATCTATACTAATTATGTATTGTAAATCTCTTAAACTCTAGTCAGATTTGAATTGGATGGTCATATTTTAATGTTTTTTCTTATTCTTAGGAGAAAAAAAGTTGTATGCGCTGTGTCTATATAATTCTATATAGCAAGATTTTGTTATTTAGCATCAAGTTTTTTACATTGATGTATACCTTTTTAAATGCCTGTAGACAGAATTTTCATTTTAGTCTTGTGCTTTGTCAAAACGCCTGATATTCGTAGCAATAATATGATCAAATCAATGCAAAAACAAATTAGAAAAAAACATAAATTAAATGTAACTTCGTTTTAAAAAGGTTTTAGTATGTTTATAGTTTTAAATATAGATTAATGACTTTTTATTTTTTTTTATAAGTGACTAAACCCGCGTTTGACCTCAATCTCACCTGATGGTAAGTGACAATGAGGTCGAAGATGAAAGCACACGGGCTTAGGAAGGAACTGGCTCTTTATACAATATTGCCGGAACACATTACCGCCGGAGCGGTAACATTTGGTGGCAGACTTTATATAAAGGGTGGTCGCTAGCCAGGCGAACCCAGAAGGGATCCTACCACCAAGCAAATGTTGTATGTTGTGTAACCAGTTATGTATTTAGCATAGTATTTTTTTATTTTGAACATTATTATAAGTGTAACCTTACTTCCTTTATAAATTTTAGCTTATATAGTAGTTTTGCACTTTTGCACATAAAGTTATTATATCTTTAGAATTAACTTAGCACATTCCATTCTATTGAATATTTTGTACCTAAAAAACAAGTTATCATAATTACTTAGTTTAGGTATCTTGCCTATGTTACCCTAGGTCATGATAAAAAGATGAAATGACGTTTTATTGTATATTTCTTTTTGCTTTTAGTTAATATGAATTATTTTGCTTAAACTAGTATTAATTGATGTTATTCTTAGATATACGTTTTTATCAGAAATAAATATTTTATTATTATTATTATTGTATATAATAATATGGAGGTCGTAACCTACGTAAATTCAGCTCTCAAAAATATCTGGTATCACTGTGTTCTTTGTCATGGTAAAAATTTGTTGTTCATATCGACGTTTGCCACATTTAATGAAAGTATTTATCTTTAAGGATATTTCTGCGTTCGTTAAAAATGCTATGAAATGCATTTATCGAAGGTCGTTAGCGCGATACTCTAAACTGTTTTAGTTAGAAGCAGTGATTCTCAACAGTTTTAAAAGATATTTGGTGTAAAAGATATTTCCTATTATTTAACATGGTTTACCTATTATTTTAATATCGCTTATTTTACCTGAAAATAATTACTTCTAACACAGACATTCCAAACATGGATAAGGCTGATCAATTCAAAAACAATCTAACTACAAATAATGCCAACATATTTATTTCTTTTTTTGGTAAAAAAATACATAGGAAATTATCCTACAGTTATCCTACTGCTATTGTCCATGTGAATTTTTGTGAACATGGATGGACTTATATTATTTTTCAATTCGTTCCGGTTGATCTGAAATGTTGCAAGTAAATACAACACTATTTTCTAATAACTTGTAAGTTTCTTTGAATTTATTACTTTCCATAGCACAAGTTTTAATCAAACTTAGTTTGAATTCATTGGTATGGCGTGAATTAAAAAAAATCGAATCTCTCTGTTTTTTAGTATATTCCTCAATTATACAACCCAATATTTTTTGGGCTTAACCCAATCACAATAAACAGTTAAAGTTATTTCATTTCACGCAAACAATAAATGTCCCATACTTTCGAATTCAGTATTCTATTTTCAAAGATTTGCATATTTCCGCCATAACTTTGAGAACCGCATGCTTATTTGTCAGAATTGAACATACCAACTGCATCAGAATCACAATACACGCGGATTTTATGTTGGCGGAAGAGAAGTTGTAAATTTTTATAACTCCGTCCGTCGGATAATTGCAGCTTTGAAGGGTTAAGGGGAAAGCTGTGCTGCATTTCTGATGCCCTGGTACTTGACTGTTCTTTTGAAATGATTTTTATGTATTTTTTAAAGAAATTTGATTTACTTTTGTCTCAATTTACTGAGATAATACAGTAAAATACAGTTTTTGCCTTTAATTTTTAAAAATGTTTCTAATAGATTTGCTTTAACGATGGATAAATGGCGAGGTAAAATTATTTTCTAAGTACATTTTTTATTTACAAAATTAGTATACTAGGATAAATTTGGTTTCACGATTACTTTTTGAAATTAAACCATCGCTATTCCTCCAATGTTCCGTTTAATAATGATAAAACAAACTTAACCCTCCAAATCCTACGTCAATCAAGAGAATCACCAAAGTTGGCGAAGTCCTCAAAACACGAAATTTCGCATAAACCCGTCTAAATACCACTATGAGCATAATTCAAAACGTATGAAATATAAATCCTTTGCTAGTTCACCGCGTACAGACGGAGGATAAGCTGGTGATATTAGAGATAACTTTACTCAGAAATTGACCTGAGTTGTCATAGTTTTGACAAAGATGTTCAGTGTTGTAAAACTAGATGTGGTATTGGCGTAGTTACAATCCTATTCAAATATGCTTCTAGTTTAAGTGCTTACGTTAGGTAGATTCTTTACCACAATCGTTGTTTTTAGCTGAAAAACATCAGAGATCTGATTTATTGTTGGACATCTGCAAGTCACAGGAGTTGAAATATTAATGATTTCCAGTTTGTAGGTGAATTACACTAAAATAAAATTATCATTAGTATTAATTACACTTTAAATGTATCCTTGCAACTGTTTTTAAGGTATTTTGGAAACATCTATTTGAAATACAGATACGATGTTAATAAAATTGATGCAATTTGGTTAAAAAACGTTCTTGTTTTAATAAGTCGAATCGTGAAAACTTAAGAAGGTGATATATTATTTTGTTGGTGACAATAGTGTAGTTTTGTCATAATAATTCTGTTTGCATGTAACTAGCAACAAAACAACAGCAACTCTCTATCACTTCCAGGACACTTGAACCTAGATCATTCACGTTATTTACATAAATGCATCAACCGAGATTAGGACCATCATAGCTCGAGGGCTTGCTTTAGGTGCTGGGATTTCTGATTATTGACCAGCCAGTATTGTTGTAATTACATCCATACGTTACGTTTGGTGTACAAAGGCAGATAAACCAAATATAGTCAATTGTACAGACGTTCGTAGACACACATGCATTGTTCAAAGGTTGAGTAGTTTGCTTGGCCGAAAGCAAACGTTTTCGGTTCTCAATCTAGTGTGGCGATTGTGTAGCTCTCTATCTTACTTTATGTAAGTAATGTACACAGTAAACTTTTTTCGAGATCAATTACATGTGGCCCTGCCTAGCAAACTCTTTTATATTAATATATTACTTACTTTATTAACATGCTTTCTTTATTTTGTCCATTTTGATGACCCATTAAAACAAGCAAAAAAGTATTTAAAGGATTTTTAAAATCTAAAAAACATTGCTATAAAACTTTTCCCTCCTTATATTTAAGTATATTAAAGCATCCTCTACTTAAATTATGTAATAAATCATCGGAACTTAATAAAGACAGTTTCATTAACCCCAAAACAGTCAAGTCCTTTCCGTTATGTCCTCAAAGACAATATTTGTGAAGGACATGCCAAATACCCTCTTCAGGACAATTCTATACACGTGTCGAATTCGTGGGAAACGTATTTGAAATTCGATAATTTGGAAACACTTGAAAATGTCCTGTGTTGTCAAATGATGGGTATTGTATTGATATGTAAATAGTTTGGGAAGAATAAGTTATTAAGTGGGTTTTAATGTGATTTATTTGACGTGTTTCATATTCTCATGCGTGACTATGCTTCTATTTAATGTACATTTTTTACAGTAATCAGTTACTTTGAATGTACTGTAATTTTTATAATATAAGGTTAACAATAAAGTATAAATAAATAAATAAAATAAATAAATACCTTACCGTTGAATGGACCACTGCAGTTGAAATCATGAGCCAAGTGACTTCAAGTCTTTTAACTGGTCTTTAAGTCTATAAATATTGAGGATATCGAATGATGCTGTGAACAAAGGAGTAGAGTGACGAAATGAAAAAATGTAAAGTGTTAAAGAAATTGTGATTGATTCAGTTTAGCTCTTAACTTATTTTGTAAATCCACGTTATTTCATATTTTTATAACTTATGTAGTCTTGTTATCGCTAACAATTTGGTGAGCTTCAACTCAAAAGAGGTAAAATGGTCGTGCCGGTAGGCAGCCCTTATTTCGACTGATCTGCTATGTTTTGGACAAGAAATGGAGGCTTATTTATTTTCAGACCAGTTGATCCATAGTTTGTTAGTAAAACATTGTAGAAACTTAAAGACTAGTGTTAGTAGGCATAATAATAATATATACCCAATTCAAAAATTGACTAGCTAAATCTATTTTTATAGCACAAAAAAATTGTTACTAACGAAAACAAAATAGATGTGGTGTAAACTTAGTGAGTATTTATATGTATGCTCATCAAATATGTTTAAAATCAAAACGATAATATTGGCAAAGCCTTTGCTATTATTATTTATATAAAGGTTATTATTATTTACAAAATATAGTTTTTACAGCTAGTATGGATAATGAGTGTTCCAAAAAAGGGGAACAGTTGCCAGTGGAATTACGAAATCAATATGCTTTTCCAGGTTAAGCCCGTATTAATGAGTTCGTGGGCAATGTATCGTGATATAATTATTTTAAAAAAAGCCCAAAAACTATTTTTAGATTTTAGAAATTTTGAGGATCATCACCCCAAACATAAAGATAGACAGACAAGCTTATAAGATAGCTTAACTATAGCTTTAGCCTGTATAAAATCTAGAGAAGATTACAAAAAGAAGAAACAAACAGACAAACAAACTCAAATAAAGGTCCATCTGAAACAATTTCATGGTCTTTTACACATTACAATATTGTTTTCCCCGAAAAAGAATTTCGATCTGAATAACAACAAATTCCCAATAATCTCACTCTGCTCTGATAACCTCTCGACCGTGGTCGGGTCACTCCGGACCCCTGGACATCAAAACAAACACACTGAGACACGTGACCATTCAATACTCATACAACAAATTGATGATGAAGTTGGAAATATGTCAATTATAATTAATAGGGAGTGGGAGATTATTGGTATAGTATTGTTCGCGTATAGGTTAACGAGAATGTAGTATTTATAAGTGAAAGGAGATTTCAAGGTATTATTGGGGATTATAATTGTTGTGGTGGTATATGTTGTGGATTTATGTACGTATTTTTCAAAGCATTAGGCTTCCAATGATAATAGCCCGGGTAATAATCGACAAACATATTTCAGATAAGCGTAGGTATTATTTAAGGCGACTAATTGAAGTTTAAATATGCTTTCAATTAACATAACATAACAAATACATTATCTGACTGTAAAACAATTGATAAAATGCATTCACACAGAAAACTTATCAAAACATAGATCTACATCTATCTATCTTCGAATATTGGATAAAATCATTAAACTGGTTTAGGTACAAAATCGTTTTTACTGACGATTCTAAATTAATAATGTTTTTTTTTAGTTTTTGCATTTAAAATGCTCAATTATTCTTAAATCAATGAAAAATATGATAAATAAAAAGTACCTCACCAGGATTCGAACCTGGGACCTCTCGTTTACCGGACGAGTGCTATTCCACTGACCAACCGGGGCCTGGCGGTACGCCTCGAAATTACTTACCACATTTTTGTTTTTACGTTATATTGCTAACGTAGCTCCATCTTATGGTATAGCTTTGCAGCTATTACATAAGATTACTTTACACCAAGTGACAAACATCTCATCCCTCTAAAATAAAATAAAAGTAACTCTGGTCAGCTTTATTATACTTATTTAAAATCAAGTATCCTTCCTACATGTATTATGTAACTCTTAAAGCCAACTTAACATTCTCTGACTTAAGTCTAGCACGATGCAAGTCGTAGTAAAATCTCCGTAGTCTGTAGCCACGCAGCTCCTTGCTATATTTTTTCTTAAGGCGTTCTTTTACAGTAACTGTGGATACAATAATTTGCAATGTAAACCGAGCTTTGCTTTTTAAAATAAATTCCTAAGAAAATATATGCAGGGTTTTATATACAAGTACATTCCTGGCTTTAAAATTCAAGAGAGGATAAGGTTATTTTTGCTCGTACTTTTCCTAGTATTTTAGAAAATTGTACAATTTTTTTAAAATTTTGTTAGTTTGCTTAGCTCGTCGCTAGAACATCTATCTTAAATACAATAATTAATTTTTATTTCCATACATTCAATCTTTGTATTGTTTAGATTTTTTTAGGATTATTGTATTGGACATTTTATTAAGCATTAAAGTTTCTTTTTAAGTGAAGCCGTCTTATAAAGTGTATTGAAAAAAAATCCTGGCTGAGAGATGAGAGGAGCTTTTCAAACTCACTACATGTCTAAGGTAAGCTGTAGAAATTATCATCATCGGCACAACTCTTTGTAACTCACCCACTGCAGGAAATGAGTCTCCCCCCTGGGTGACGAAGAGGTATAGGCCATAATCCACCAAGCTTGCCCAGTGCTGGGTGGTGGATGTCAGAATTTTCAGGGCGCCGTAGTGACTTCTAACAAACCCTAACAACTACTGTATTCAAGTATACAGCACCCGGGACCGACTGCTTAACGGCCCTCCGAAGCACGGAAGTCGCCGTGAGAAATGAACGGTCGGCGGTCACCCATCCAAGCACCGAACGTTGCTTTACCTGTGACATCTTATGATACACACAGTAACCACGGAGCTACAACGAATTTATACATAGCTATAAATTTAAAAACATAGCTAGCAACTAAATTTCATAAAAATCTGTCATTAGACATCACTGCTCTGATAGTAGTATGTTCTGGTAATGTTTTATTAAGAGTCCATACCATTACCTTCTTAAGCCCATGTGCTGTCTTACCAGGTGACATTTAGGTCCAACAAGAGTCATCAATACTAAAACAATAATAATTTCCAATGGGTACGTATAATTGCTTCCATGCTGGACTGGGAGCGAAAGAAAAACATAGAATGTGCCAGCTGCTTCTCTTCCCGGGCATACTGTAAAAGTCAGTTAATGGACCGAGGTGGTATGGGGGGCTTTTTTGTGGGCGATAGGCTGACCCCCTGTCATTGCAATAGTCTCTCTTCACTATTATAATGCCTCCGAATTTATCAAACGTGACATCAGATAGTTTTATTACCTCTGGTGTTCTATCTACCCCATATGGGATATAAGCGTGAAGTTATGTATGTACGTACAATTATTTAAGAATACAGACATCTTTACTTCAGATAAATCGCTTGTTGTAACTTATCAAATACATCAAGCGTTTTTAAAATATTTACTCTGAAGTACTCCTAATAATGGATTTATTTGTCAAAATTAACTTCATTTTAGAATTGAATGTTGTGCCACGCGATCGCTGCAGGCGATTTCGACAATAAAAAAATAACAATATCGCTTAAAAATCGTAATGAATAAAACATTTGCGAATTAGAATGTAAGGGTTCATGTTTTCTTACTTTTAGGGTTCCTTATTCCAAAGATGAAACGGTCATTTCACAACGTACAAAAATTAGAAGGCAATATGCAAAATCTCTTTTATTGTTTATTTCATAACTACAGAAAGAACACTTTTGAGACTGTTACGTGTATTTAAAACCATAATTGCCCTCGGTTACAACCTCAAAACTAATAAACTTAAGGTCTTAAGCGTTTGAGCTGTGTTAATATAACTGTAAAATTAAAACTAGAATTTGCTAACATAGGTTTGTAAATTGAAAATGAGCGGAATTATCTCTGCCTTTCTTCCTACCTTCCCTTAAAGTTTCCGACGTTTAACGGACAAATCTTTTGTGTCTATCCTCTGAAACTGGACGGAATTCAACACACAGGCATGACATAACCTGGAGTGACACACATGAATTCTTTTATCCTGACATTCATGAATATATGCCGGTGACGCTTGAAAAATTAGCTTAAAAAATTAAAATATACATGCAGAACCCTCGAATATCCTTCATAAATATATTTTGCATGGCTTATTTGTATTTGCTTGTAATTGTTATTCTATTAGTTCTGGGAGAATGGTTGATGTGGGATGTAACCTGAGGCTGTTGGGCGACAACCACTGCTGCAGTCTGTTTTTATTTATTTCTTTCCGGGTCTTTGAGCACGTTTGATAATGTTTTTTAAAACGTTGAGTTTGGGTTGTTTTTTAAATAGTTAACTTTTTTTTTCTTAGTTCATGTTACCTGCTTATATATAAAAATCATGAAAGTTCACATGGATGGATAAAATAATAAAAATACTTAATGTCTGTAAAAACATCGTAACGTCGATTTAAAATGTAAAATATAGTCTTAAAATCCAGCAAAAAAACTTTTCTGTTTAATTGAAGCTATTATTATTATTATGTATATTAAAATAACTTTTCCAAGCTAAAACAATTTATGCTGCAAGGTTTAAAGAGAAAAAAAAAATAATACGTCTTTTAATGCTCAAAGATAGTCTAGACTAACTTAGTTTTTGGTTTGCAATCAATAAATTATATTAAGCAGTTTTGTTAAATTTAAGTAATTAAATCTTACTTTGATTCAAACTATGACATAAATACAAATCGTTCCACAGTAAATAGGTTATTAATTTCTATTTTTCTCACCACCCACATTCAAACCTAGTCATCACTTCATCACAAAAAACAACAAATTCAAAAGGCACTTACAGTAGCATTAAAACTAATTAACTCAGTACAAACTAATTACTGACAGCTTTTTATAAATACGGTCTGTATTTAATCCACATGAATAGGTGGTCCCTGCATGAGGTCTGTAACCCTCAATTTTGACTCCGCAACTCAAACCTTTTATTTTATTATGTTTGGTTCGATTCTTTTCTCAGTACGAAAATAGCCTTAGGGTGCGTTCACAGGGAGAAATAATTGTAGTTTATTGTTACAATAGAGCGTACGTCCCGCCTTGTGTGGGAAGATGAGGTTTATTTAGATTTTTTCTTCTTTTAACAGGGAAGGTGACTTTTTTAATGTGTTAATGTGGCAAAGGATCTTCACCACAACGCTTTTTTTTATTTTGTTAATGGCAAATACCAATGTTATATTGATTGGGATAAAATCATATTCAACTTCATTTTATTCAATCATTTAATTACTTTTTATATGTAGACAAGCCATTTGCGATAGAAACCATGGTATGGCTCATTTTTAAAATATTTCTCTGATACTCGTAAATAAGTTTAAATTAGATTAGTAAATTATAATATTTTAAAACCAAAATGTTATATATTTCAACACGAATATAATATTGTAATTTCGGCATCAAAAGTGTTTTTTATTAATCTAGAACTCGTTTAAATTCATAAACTGGCAACATTTTAAAGCTACTGTTAAACAAACCATAGGATTCCTTCACTTCAATATGTAATCCGCATTTGTTTTTCCAATTTCAAATCATCACGCCAAACAAATTAACAAAAAACTTCATTCGATCTACAACAACATACATGCTGTATATAAAACGGTAAGAACAAAAGACAGTAAGGGGTAGTACACACGAGCGGTTGCACAGAGGTGACGGACGCGCCACGTGCCCGCCACGCGGTCGCTAGAGTGATGGGCACCGGAAAATTGATGCATTTTGGAGTATTCGAAAATACGTGGAGTCGCTTTTTAATATTTGTTCATTATTTGTTTTTTTAATGACGTAAAAATAAATTTGATATGAGAAAGTTAAGTTAACTAAAAAAACGTAATACAGATATATTTTAATCTTAAAGAATTCATTTTTAAACTTAAATCTAAAATTTAATTTACAACAATTATAAATTGTTTTCATTTTTACCGAAACTTTGGCAAACGTTGTAAAGATATTAAATAAACTGAAACACCTAAAACGTGACCCAAGAGTATTTACAAAATATTGGTTCATAGAGACCCAACGGAAAAAAATGGTGGCATCTTAGTAAACACCGAGATGAACTCCTAGCCAGTTTAGAAAATTTCAGAATCCTGGAACTTCCACACCTGTAAACACTCAAAAGCTCAAACTCAAATATTCTTTATTTCGTAAGTATTTAAATACATTTGAAATAAGACAAACAATTTACAAATTGAACTGAAACTACCACCACTTTGGAAAGTCGATCTGTTGAGAAGAAGTCGATAGGACGTTGAATTGTTCATGTAGTTTAATTGAAGTCTCCACAGTTTTGTTAGTCTCACTCAAATCTTCCATTTACGTCCGTTAGTCTCGATTTTGATTCTGTCAAAGCTGTAAAGCACTGGTCGTCTCGTGCGATTGTTTTTATACAATTCACTTTTTATTCACACATTTCGACATGGTGTGTGTACTAAGCTCATGTTGATGTTTCGAATGACAGTTTTTTTGTTATTATACAGTTTGTTGTTATTTTGTTATTGTGGAGTTATCTGTTTTGATTTGTTGAGGAGTGTGTCTCGGTTTTGATGAACTGTCAAATTTACATTACAATGATTTCGATTTGTTTAGATATTTGGAAAACGTGGGAAATTTTTGGATGGTTCAAAAATAAGACGAACTAATCGGTTTTAATAATAAAAAATGAATGCCGTTCTTTCAAAAAATCCTTGAAACGTATACGTGAGTAGAAATTACGAATTCTTAGGTATTTCCAACAAAATAATAAGCTAGGTATGTAAAATTATCATCTGATAATGTATTGGAAAAAAATACCGGGAAAAAGGGCTCGACTTGGTATTATTACCAGTTAAGTATCAGTCATGGTATTATTATCTAAATATTTACAAAATGTTAGAGTTGTAGGCAAAAAGACATGATTTTTTTTTTTGTGAAAATATGCCACTAAGGCAACTATGCCACCATGATTCTTAATCATCTCGCAGTACAAATGTTTTAACATTCTTTACTTGAGTTAATACTAACCGATACCCTTTCATTATTCGAATATGGTTTTATTTCAATTCACTTAATTCAAATAAACCAGAAATTAAATTTAAAATGTAGAGCTGTGAATTTGATTCAACCCTTCTTTTCTTTAATAATTTTGCTCCGCAAAAACGATCTTTATACTTGAGATTATTAATGTTATTTTTGTTTGTGGCAAAAAGTGGAGTACTTCTTTTTTAGTGTAACTTTATTTGTAAAATTGTCACCACCACTTTAGACGCCACATGTCGCCTCGAGGGCTTTTCATTGTATTGTTTTGATATTTGAGTGAACTTTGAAGCTTTATTAGTTAATTGACTGATCGAATGGTTTTGTTAGTTAAGCTTGACTCTGTAAAGGAGGCTTTTGAAGGAGTTATATTGTTTGTTTATGTATCAAGAAACTTTCGAACGTCACCTCATGCTTTTGTTTTTCTCCAAAGTCTTGTTATGAATTACAACACAAAAAACGATGAAAATAACTATCAAGGAAAATTAACCTTCTATCTATAATAAAAAAAATATTCATAGTCTTCGACGAAATACATTACATTTAGGTAAATATTTCTGCTAACAGATAAAATTATCTAAATCAATTGCCTGGAAGGGATCGCTATTGTCGTAACTGTCGTAAGTGATCGTAAGTTCGTCATACCTGCCATGTTTACTATGTCCTATTTGCATGTTATTTTGTTCTTTTTATTTATTGCTATGTCGGGTAAGTATATTTTTTGTGCTAGATGAACTATGTATTAAAAATCTAGGAGAAAAGCATACGATCTTATAAAATAATAAGTAGTGTTTCCTTATAATAACAAATTCAAACTATTTTAAATAAATTAAATAAACAAACTCACTCCAAAGCACTAAAATGCCAATACCATAAAATAAACCAAACCCACATAAATCCATCTGCAAACGAAGTAAAAACCTGAATCAAGTTAAAAAGCTTTTAAAATTCCAAATAAGTGAGACTTCCGTAGAATTTGCTTTTAATGGACACCGGACAAACCGCGAAACGCCCGACACGAAACGAAACTTAAAATAATTGGAGCACAATACGCTTCGACGATGGTCACCCTGAATGTACAGCGGACCAAACGATTTTGATGCTTTATTGATTTAGATTACATTTAAAACTAAACTTCCATGCTGGACTGGGAGCGAAAGAAAAACATAGAGCTGCTTCTCTTCCCAGGCATACTGTAAAAGTCGGTTAAGGTACAGCGGTTTTATTGGCATTTTTGTGGGCGATTGGCTGACCCCCTGTCACTGCAACAGCCTCTCGCAATCATTATAATACCTCATTAGTCAAACGTGACATCAGTTGGTCTTATAACCTCTGATGTTTTGCCTACCCCATAAAGGATACAGGCGTGAAGTTATGTATGTATGTTATAACTAGAATATTTATTTATATAGATACAACTGAATTGTGAAATTCAAAACTGCAATCAATTTCTCTATCTATCAAAAGTACACGTGCACAAAGAAGAAAGTCACGACGTCAAACAAAAGTATAATAAATATTATGTGTTTATTATAGTATCACAAATAATTACAAAGTTTAAAAACATTATACTGTTTTAAACTTTAGATAAATTGCGAAATAAACATAATATTCGTTTTGTTTTAGACATCAGCAAATTTAAATATGGAATTGTTTGTGAACTACTTGAAGCATTAAGCTAAAAATTTATTACAGTCAGTACAGAAACTTGAAGTATATAACTCATTGAAAATTTAAAACTTTACAGTCAAGTATCAACTATCATTGGACCTCACTAAAAACATCACGTAAAGAGTTACTCGGTGCGATAGATGTGTATAAGTCATTAACTAATACAAATAAATTAGATTTACTGCAAAAAATGGCGGATCAGACTCGAGGATGGTAATAGTTCTCCAGGGACAGTGATGTAGTGGCCTGCTTGGAGTATACAGGGTGTTTTGGTTTAAATTTCTTTGATTGCTTATATTAACTAAGTAAGCAAGTTGTCATTTATGTGCATTTTTAATCGCAAATCAACTCTACATTTATTGTAACATAATCTTAAGTGATAGGTGAAAGGGATAAAGATTAGTGGCAGTGTTAATGTGGCAAGTTTTCGCTAGAAGAATTGCTTGCAACATCTTCACTTGTTGTCACTTAAGACAAGTTTTGCCGCGTTAATTATATCATTTATACAATATATCCCGAGGAACGCGAAATGGTACGTAAAAATCTAAACCGTTCTAATCTAAGGCCTACTTTTAACAAATATGTTCTTTAAACTTTCAAATCTCCAAATCTGTAATAAAAAATGGTTTTAATAACACTACTTCCTTTTGTATTATTTTTATTCTTCATTCAACTTCGGTGTTCTAAAACTGAATAAATAAAGTAAGAACCACACGTAACGGTAACATAATACAAGTATTTAATTTCACATGAGCCACTGAAAGCCTTGAAGGAGACTGACGTTTTAATTAACTAAACGTGCACTTCTAGACAGTTTAGCGAAAATAAATTCCACGTTTGAATTTATACGCTGTTTCTGACTGTTTTTAAATTTTCAACGTCGGATTAATTTTGTTAAACAACAATAGGTATACTTTTTTTGAAATATGGTAAAATATAATTCTATTGTTTAGCATTTAATGCGAATACGTTGTGCATGTAAGATTATAGGTATAACAGGTACCTATAATCTTACATGCACATGTACAGGGTGACTGGTGGGTCACTTTTGAAATTCGAGGACCTGATAGTTTAGGATCATACTGATTAAGGTTAATAATTCGGTTAAGTTTACTGAAACCGAAATTTAAAGAATTCATTACGCAACGCATGGTTATATAAGTGTTATACAATAGATACTTAGCGGGTGGTGGTGTGCGTGTGGTAGGAACACTACTGTGTGCGTGTTGATTGAGGCGGCGCGTCGGAAAAAGTGTAGTAATGTCTCTTTATTTATTCTTTATTCTGGTGAAAAATTAAGTACCTACTTTTATTACATAATTTATGAACAGAATCCAAGAGCTAGACCTTTCCTAAGCTCGTGTGCTGTCACCTTCAACCTTATCTTCACTTACAATCAGGTGAGATTGAGGTCAATTACGGGAAAAAAGTTGAGGAACTGCTCTCCGATTTGGTCAAGACTTCATGTTCAACACTTCATGTTCAAGACTTGAGGTTTTAAAAAAAAATGTAATTAAAACTTCATTATTATAGTAACATAGATTCCTTACAATCATTATTGCCATTGAATCAAGTTTGTTAAATAAAGCGTTAAGATTTCAAGACAAGTGGTTGAATAAAATTGTTGAAAAATGTTTGAGCATCCTGTATCTTTGATTCCCGCTATAGAACTGAACTAACCTTTTCCACAATCTAATTATATTAAGTGTTTTTATTTTCATGATGTCCATTAACATTTAAAACTAGGTTGGAAATGAAAATAATTTTTACTTAGAAACCTCCTTTTTGCAATAGGATCACAAATAGTTGTTCTATTTTTATTGGCAAGTCGTAGTATACAAGTAGAGTTTCATGTTTCATAAATTTTTACACATATGTGGTTGAAAATACAAAAACGATATAACATATTTTCATTAATTTTCACCAATGAGTAAGGTGATTCAATTTTGAGTCATTTATTAATTTTGATTGAATATTCATTTATCATAGTTATTATGGGTGCCAAGGGTTTTAGGCTGTCAACCACAACGCTGGCCCAGTGTTGGTTGGAGGATATTTTCAGGGCTTCGACTACTGCATCTAGACACAGACTACTGCATGTCCTCCAAAGCACAGAAGTCGTTGCAGTAAATGAAAAGACAGTGGGTATAACCTGGTATCCATCCGTATACCAAATATACTTGCTAAACAGAATGATATACACATGAGCCACTACGTTAGGATGACTTTACGACCATTCCCTTCTTTCCAAATGGTTAAAAATATATAATAATGTACAAAAATCGACAAAAGTCGAAAATTATACTCATATTTTCCACTGTTTCATAACATGTCAATACAATTCAATTGTAATAATGTACAGGTATTTCGCGCACACGCCATTCCAAAATGATACACTAAGATAAATACCATAACAATTTATTTGATGTTCCCCATCATTATAGACAACAGAAGCTAATTTTATAGTAATCAACTAATAAACTAATGACCACGCACCACCCTTAGCATCATATTCAAAAACTTTCAAAGTTGAAGCAATGAACTTTAATTTCCCAAGTATAGAGATCAATTTCGTGCGCACATTGGAATGATAATTACTGTCAACTCCCACGCAGCATCTGCCGTGCATGCTGACATTTTGTCACGTGATCAAATTTAATCAAAACTTATTAGAGAACTGTTCGACAACGTGTCATTATCGAATTAAAAATGTATTTATGTAAAGAGGTTGGTAATGATTTTTAAATTGTTTCTATGGTGTTTTGTTTTATTGTTTTTATGATTGTGTGTTAGAAGATCATTATGATTGGTGTAAACACAGGGGCTTGGATAACTAAATAGGTTTAACCATATTCCTACCCGCATAAACTTTTCTGTTGAAGACGTGATTTTTTAATTGAATTGTGAAAAAAACGAGCATTAGACTTTGATCTCAACTGATTATTAATGAGGTCGGGGATAGAGCAAATGGTCTCAGTGGTGTCGGCGCTAATGATAATATGTTAGCGATATTAAGATCTTTGAATGACTTCATTGGATAACATAACTTCCGAAGAAATATTTAACAATATATGTGAACATATTTATATGATAAATGGTCAATAGCAAGGTTGAGACTGAAGGAGTACTGCCATCAAATAGGGGTCATTGCTTTACCTCTTTTTTCCGCCAAGGAAAAGCAAGCTCTATTAGGAGGAGGCTGAATCCTGATTACGGACGAAAGGGTATTCTATAGATTTGCTAGCCCGAAGGTTAGCAGTTATATGGAGACTACGTTAGCAGCAATGAGACTCCTCAGTAAACTGAGTATACTCACTAAACATCAATTGTATTTGCTGATCAAGCCTGTTTGCTTAATCTCATTTCAAGACACGTTTACCTAGAGCTTCTAGAGCTATTCTTAGCTGACAAAATAAACTCATTGTATTACTAACAACTCCTTTGCCTTTAAATATGTAGCAGAAGCCCCGTTTATTTCTACAAACATTACAAAATCTTACTGACCACATCTTTCTGATATAATACCTACAAGTCTAAGATCTGCCAATTACACTATTAATATACCAAAATTATTGTGTTATTTTATTTTATTATCCACCATTTATTAAAAGATCAGGTTTGCGAGGTAGTAATTCCCCATTAAGATACTCTTTGATAAATGAGCTGCAGCTATCAAATATTAACAGATTAAAAAAAACGGTCCCTTAGTTTTTGTTGATACAAACAAGCAATTCTTAACAATATGCGCAGACATATCCAATTACATTAATGTTTGCAGAATACTGTACCAATGTATATGTAACTCGTCATACACTATATTGATAGCTTTCTAAAACTCACTCTAAAAGTCCCAATACCAATCGAAAAAGCTAAAATAAAGCTTTCATCTCATATTTCAAGTTTTTCCAGAGGCACGTAAAACAAACTCAATTAGGCTACGTTCACACGAACTAAATCGTACGTGGTCTATTACCAAAGTCTATCCAATGTTGGCAAACCAAACATTGCCAATGTATTGAGAGTATCGTAATCTTTGTCATGTATAGAGGTGATGTACAGGAATAATATTGTTTTAGGTAGGGTTTATTGGACTTTGAAGGATCAAAGGTATCAATGTTATTCTTTGTGAGATTGATACTTATTTATTTACTTGTGGATTTGGTTTTATTTGGTATCGTTTGGTTCTGTTGAGTAATTTTGTTGTTGCCTTTCATATTACAGAGTTGTGTATCAAGGAATAATTGTAAGGGAGTTTATTTGTTTAAAGAACCATTATTCCGCAAATTACATTTGAATACTTACTCTATTCTATGTTTAAAATTAAGAGGTTTTTATGTACGTACAAATATTTATGTATGATGCCTCTATGAGAATCTATGGCGATGATCTGAAGAACACTATCTCAAACAAACCAGTGGTCGTGAGTTTAATCCCTGCATTGTTTTTCATTCATATTATTGATCAGTGGATTTGCATTTCTTGTGTTTTTTATGTATGAATTGAAAAAACAATGGGACTGGGTTATCAAATACTGAAAACACAAGGTTTTAAAGGTATTTCCATTGCTATCAAGATTGCATTACTCTAATTTCTAATAATTTTTTTACTTTCCTTAATATTTGTTACAATTTTTTTAGATTCAAAATAAACGTTATTAGCTCGTATAACATTCCTATTATATCTATCAACAATACAATGTGCTAAACAACGCTAATTGAACAGATGTTCTGATACAAAACCCGGGAAAATTAATCCGAAATACATTCGTTCAAGAATGATAATCCCTCTTTTCAATCACTTGTCACTGGAAACCAGTCTATCGTGATGTTCTAAATATGAAACTGTTAGCACTTTTAATAGGGTTGCCAGAAGCTGCATTTTTTTATTACTTAAATAGAAGTGATTGCGTTGAATTCTGAATATACAATTTTCAATTCGATACAGAAAATCAGAAACATAACAAAAAACCGTTTACTGGTATCTCGGTAGGTGCTATCTTCTGTTCGATTTTAATCATAATTACAATTAGACATAAGATAACAGATAAAGGGAAAACTCAGCCATTCAAATTGTAGAACAGTATGTAATCATTTATGGTGTTCGATCCTGGATTTTACTTATCGTGATGTTGGTCTAGTTCTAGATTCGGCAAAACAAGAATAGAATATATTAAATAAAACTACCTTTTAACCGGATTAATCGCGTATAATTTATATTTTACATTTTAACTCGACGTTTCGGTGTCTTTGCTGACCCCGTGGTCACGAGCGACTGATGAAATTATACGCCATTAATCCGGTTAAAAAGTAGTTTTATTTAAATTATGAATCATGAAAATTTAAGACAATATTTTAAGAACACATTATTTGTAAATAATATGTTGCTTATAATAACGTTTTTTAATTTCCAGAAAAAGTTTGACAGTGCGAGACCTTTAGAATATTTTCATTAAAAAAATACTAATTACACCAAGTAGCAACCCTATTATTCAAAAACAGAATCTATTCCTCATAGCTTTTACGCTCGAATTTTTCGTCCAACAACCAAAACCAAATGTAAAGCAGAGCAATAAATGATTTTTTCGCTCCAAAACATTTTGACAAAAGTAATGCGACATTGCACACTAACTGATTGACACTTTACCACTTGTGTCAGATTAAAGCAAGTGTTACAATTGCTATTGTAAAAAGGATCATGTGGGACTGTTATTTAGGAAATTGCATTTTGTGTGACTACAAACATATCATAGTTTAAGTTTTTATGTAGATCCTACATGATTTCAATACCATTTATGAAATTGCGGAATTGTGTGTTTATTATGGTTATTAATACCATTTACATAGTCATATTTTAAAATTAGGTAATTACTTTTTAATACTTGTGATTTTGTTTAACAATACAGTTATAAAAAAACGATTGACTTTATAGGTTAGTTCTGTTAGGGAAATAATAAGTAATAATGAATAATAATAAAATCTTCAGATAATGACACCAACTACATGGCCTCAAAGTAAGCAAAGCTTGTGTTATGAGATACCATGTAGAAAACTAGGGGGGAACCTAGAATATAAAATACATATATGGATAAGCGGCCAGACCTGGAACATTTTTTTTTTCTTGTTCCTTGCGGAAATCGAACCCGCAACCACTGGCGTCTGTGGCAGATAGGTTTACCCCATCGCCCAAGTGGTCATCAATACGTACCCACTTTCCCGTAATAGATTTAAATGAAAATAAAATAAACTTTTGATGTCTCAGTTTAAAGCAAATCATTTCTCGCTTGCCGTGATGAAGATTTGGAAAAGAGGATTTCACTGTTTTTTTTATACGATTTATTTGGTTTGTGCGATCGTCTGGGTAAATTATTTATTTAACCTTACATGCTCTAAATTGAAGCTTTAACTAAGCTGCAATCAAATAACGTATTCATATATTTTACGATCCTTTCTTAAGAATCAATCAAAGATTTATAAGCTATGAGTATTAACATGTGTTTGGAATAAGCCATAAACTTATGGCGTTATCATACCATGTTAGAATGAAATTTCACGTGATTGGTACCTAAATAGTGAAAGGACTGAAGTTTTAGCTACGGTTCAAAAATAACTAGTAAAAAAGTGTTGCCATGACAATTAAGTCGTCGTGGCGCCGTGGTTACTGTGTGTATCATACGATATCACAGGTTAAGCAACGTTCGGCGCGGTCCATACCTGGATGGGTGAACGCCGACCATTTATTTCTCACGTCGACTTCCGTGCTTCGGAGGGCACGTTAAGCAGTCGTTCCCGGGTGCTATATACTTGTAAACAGTAGTCGTTACGGTTTGCAAGAAGCCATTTCGGCACCCATATAATTCTAACATCCACCACCCAGCACTGAGCCAGCTTGATGGATAATGGCCTATACCTCCTCGTCACCCAGGGTAGAGACTCATGCCTTGCAGTGGGCTCATTATGCAGAGTGGTGGTGATGGTGATGAT
The DNA here is from genome assembly GCA_944452665.1 of Stenoptilia bipunctidactyla. NCBI lineage: Eukaryota > Metazoa > Arthropoda > Insecta > Lepidoptera > Pterophoridae > Stenoptilia > Stenoptilia bipunctidactyla. The sequence goes on along the minus strand of OX101742.1, from coordinate 21,913,001 downwards.
ATTATCACAATTATTATTTTGACGATCTCCGTGGTACCAATTGCGTAGTCGCGGGTTCTATTCCCGCACGGTGTAAAAAAAAAAAATATTCCGGGTCTGGGCGTTTATCTACATATATATTTTTAATTCTCAGTAAGATCAGGATCTAACGGATCTAAATTTAAGTCACCCATACTTAAGTGATAAAAAAAACTGAAAGGAAATCTCTAAAACTAATGCATTGAAACATTTATTGCAAAGATTCCTTATTTATACTCGAAAATACTCTTTTGCCTTTGCTTTTGAGTGAAGTTATATTGTATTTTATCAAGAGTTTGAAAGGAAATGAAATCGCTTGTAGCTCACTATTGGAACAAACTACATCTGAGTCAAAGCGACCACATCTTGAACTTACTGGAAGCGTTCAGAATCTCAGGTTATGAGTCAACTGGGCGATGCTGGCCGTTAACTTTATTTCATAGAGTAGAAACGTAGATATGACAAAAGTTTATTAAAGGTGAAAATAAGCTTGATTATAACCACTAATTAGAAGGATAGTTATTGAAACTAAAAAAGAGCTTCAGAGTTTGATGACCCTTGGGTGAATCTGATAAAGCCTGTTTATGAAATAACTTTTATATAAGGGTGTTGGTATTTACTAGTTTCGCTGAGTTTGGTCCATATCTTCATAGTAAGCCAGTCAGTTTTGGTTATTTTTTTATTATTTATTCTTTTTTAAATGAAATATCTACTGTCTTATCTTACTTAACATTATAAAGAAATGTTAAATGAATATATGAAATATGAAATTTAAAATGTGAGCATATTAATCTACATTATTACAATCCTGTTGAAAGTTAAGTATTAAAAAAATATTTACCTTTAAAACACCAAAAGACGAAAACTACGTCCGGCAGATTTTCAAAGACTTTATCAATTCTAACATCTATGTTCTTTGACCGAGAAAACATAACTTATAATTGAATTTCGGTTAACTGCTCCCTGAAGACTGTTAACATAACGAATATAACTATATCAAGTTGGTACTGTTGTGACATACAGACTGCACTTCATTGTGTCAAACATTGTAATTTTATTGCTAACTTACAACTTATTATATAAACATAGTAAATCTTATAAGTTATCGGTAATTTAAAAGTAAGATATTGCTAATAAGATTGAATTTTTATATTCTTGTTAGTTTTTTCTTTTTATTAAAAGTTTCACCTAAATTTTTCTCGAGCGCAATAATTTTTCGCTTAAACCTTAAAAAAGCGGATTTTCTTCAGACATTTTGTTGCCAAACACTAAAGAAAGAGTTAAAATGCATACGAGTATAACGTTTTAATAAGATTATATGCGTTTAAAAAAACAAATTTTATAAACGAAACGATGACTGTTGTAAACGTAAGACATTAGATAAATGAGCCTTTTTAATATTGCCTTTTTCGCAAGACTTCCGGTATCTGGTCAGATTCCATGGTTTCTGGTTTCTGTTGAAATACCGAAACGTCGAGTTAAGATGAAAAATGTAAGACGCCAAATAATCCGGTCATGAGGTCTAAAATTTTATAACATTTCTTCCTCTAATTTACTAATTTAGTAATACAACAGTGGTAAAACAGTTTTCACTGTATTTTGAACATATTCGATACTTTTTAAAATTATTTTAAATATACTGTTTCAACAACTAGGTTACATTCAAATATTTAAAAAAAAGGAAAAAAAGAGAAGTCATCAGAGCATTTGAAAATAGCTTTAATTCTAGATGTTTAATAAATTTTTTTTGCAACGTTTTAATTCTTCAAATGAATAATAGGTGTCGCTAGTTGTCATAAAACTTTATTGTAAATTCTGTGTGCTCCGTATCTACAAGATAACTGTAAAACCGTGGTTGCAGGCAGGATTCAAATATGGAATTTCCAAAGCTTGTTTTTGAGTAAGACTTGCGTGTCTTTACAAAATGTTTGTGAAAATGATTATAGTGAGACTCTAACCCTGTAGCCGAATATTTGCATAATGATATCAATCTAATAAAAAAATATGGTAAAAGATAAGTCAAAGCGCGCTAATTAACGACCATTTTGGTGATGGGGAAAATCTATCTGCCTCAGACGCCAGTGGTTGCGGGATCAATTCCCGCACGGAACTATAAAAAAATAAACCGGGTCTGGGCGTTTATCTATACGTATACGTATTTATATTCTAGGCTCCCCCCTAGTTCGCTACATGGTAACTCATAACACAAGCTTTGCTTACTTTGAGGCCATGTAGTTGGTATGATTGCCTAGGGTTTTTTTTTTATAATTTAGAAAAACATTTTTTCCATAATATTAGATAACAAAAGCTATGTGTATATAATCGAAAATCCAACGAAAACTGTCCAAGAAAGAAGGCGGGAAATATTGAAAATCCAAGTTCAAGCAACCTTGGTTTTATGCTGTTTAAACGAAGTTGATACTATTAATACGCAAATCGAATACATAACGTTTTTTGAAGACAAAAGCCAAGGTAAAAAGTTTTCGTAAAGCCAGGGTTGTCAGATCTTAAATTTTTAAAACCCCTCTTTTTTTAGACAGCTTTCGTCGGTCAGATTATATACGTGATTAATCCGGTAATTACTCTGAATTTGAGACACTTTTTCCTTTGAAAAACACGAGCATAAAATATCCGTATGAAATCATCATAGCTTAAAAACACCCAGTCTTTCAAACAGACTGAGTACAACCAGAGAGATATTAACGCCATTTATTAACAACACCAAAACATAAGCATACACACGTTAAGTTTAACCACAAGGTAATGATCTAAACTGCATACTGACAATGATAAATGATCCGATACAGTGGGCTGCAACCGATAACGTTAAAACCTTACTTGATGATCCGACCAACGTATCTGTTATACTTAGTCGTGGTTTTGGCATAATTTATGGGAATTATGTCAAAATAGTCTGTGAAGTAGCATGTTTGATATATTTAGTTAAGAATGTTTTGAAGGTTCATTAGTTTGTTGAAAAGTTTGCTCATGTAATAATTGTTTTAAACTATCGCGGTTATTTTCACTATGATTTAATGTATTTACGGGATTCTTACCACGATTTTCAATTTTATTTTCGCACGTCCAATATTTCGATGCTGTTACAAGCACCATGATCGCGGACATTAAATCATAGTTGGCTCATGTGTTACGTGAATGTTCAGTTTCTTCTTTTTGGACGGTACCTTACGGTCCACCTTTACCTCTAATCAAGCCTGATGGTAAATGACGATGACAAAAATAAAAGTATATGGACTTAGAAAAAATACTGACAATTAACGGGAGACATTATACATATTAAAAGGGTTATTATTAGGTGACTTATAGGTAAGATAAGTCAGCTTACATGAACCACTTATTCTGAGATTGTAGAACCATTCTATGGTTTCAGATTCAGGCTTTCAGAAGTCGAATGTGTTTTTTTTAAACTGGCTGGTCTCTATTTACTATTTTTATTTAGCAGAATAACTCAATATTTCAATGTCTTTGCAGACACCGTTATGAAATAAAATCCCCAGACAATCACACGAACTATATTACCACAAAGTAAGCTTAGTAAGCTAAAGCTTTTTTTAAGATACCTTACCATGTAGCGAACTAAACTAGGGGAGAACCTAGATTATAATTACATATAGATACAAACGCCCAGACCCGGGACATTTTTATTTTCTTGTTCCGTGCGGGAATTGAATCCACGATCTCGCGAGTGGCGTTGTAAGATCTAGACCACTGCACCATGGAGGTTTTGAAAATGGTTGTATGGAAATACTGGAAGATATATCACAGAAGAAGCCTTAATCTTAAAATCTTAATGTATTAGTTACACAATATTTCAAACGGACATATAACTTTGAAAATACACAAAATACGGTCCATAGGCGAAGTCCGATAAGAAAATATTTGCTTTTTGTATTCCCTGAAAGTAACTGTATTATTTTTATAGAGATAATCTAGTGATTTATTGTGAATAAGTCTGTGATTTATTTTCTAAGTTTCTGATTGGAAGTGTGGTTTTTTATCAGAAGAATTTGTTATGTTTACAAATGGGATCACTTGAAAATGAATAGTTTGATATAACGTTAGAGTTCTCGGAGTTCTTGGAAGAGTGGGTTTTCCATAAATTGAATTGGAAATCTTATAGAGAAGAAAAATGGCATGATTAATACAATCAAAAATGGCAAATGTTTTTTAGTCAGTTTGAAATATACAATTTAATAAATAAAAATAAGGTTAAACTGTACAACATAAAGTTGTTTTAATGTAAAGGTTGACTATTATTACATTAGTCGGTCTAAAAATAAATAATAAATAAAATGTCCAGACAATCACACCAACTACATGGCTTCTACCTAAGCAGAGCTTGTGATATGGGATACGATGTGGCTAACTAGGGGGGAACCTAGAATATAAAATACATTATAGATAAACACACATACCCAGAACATTTTTTTTTGGTTCTGTGCGGAAATCGGTCCCGCGACCACTAGCGTCTGAGGCAGAGAGGTCGTCTCATTGCTTTCGGACTTTATTTCCTTTAATTTCAATTAACACTTTAACTCTTACATTTGTGAAAACTTAAGATCCAAGCTAAGATAACAGACCAAAATAAATATGTTAATAAATCAAACCCTCGTCGAATCCTAGACCAAATGCCGTCTGTGGTAGATAATATGCGAAAACGGTTTGACCCCAGCCATATTGGTCAGACACCTTGAAAGGCTGGGACTCGGCGGTAATTCGCTTCAAGCACGTGTGCAAGAAGTGATTTTGCTTAAAACTGTCCGAATCGTTCGCCAGTTTTTGTCTCTCATGCCCTGAATCCTGACCGACTGGTCAGAATGTGGAGTCTTTTCCGCCAAAAGGGGTTTAGCTGTAAGAATAAGTAATATTAATCATAAACAGTTTGTATGATGCAATGATTTGAGTACTCCACATAGCTCCTTAGTTCCTCTGTATGGTTTTTCCGTCATCCAAATTTTCATTTTCTGACGTTACGTCGCGTATTTAGTCGGCTTGGAAAAGCGCTGCTGCCCTTGGATAAATATGTCGTAAAAAGTAATTAAACCAAACGATCTTCACTTGGTGTAAGGACCTCTTCAGTGTTCCTCTATCTAGCTACCTACTTCAACCAACTAGTTTCATTATATCACTGGTCATCACCCAGATCCTAACACCAGCTTACTTCTTAACAATATCAACATCATATTCAATCTAATCTCCAATTTAGCTCAGATTTTAACACACAAACAGAATTTCCACAAATTTAATTCTATAAACAAGCAAAATGGCCGCCACACTGTGGTCTATACGTCGGAATGCGGCACGTGACAATTGTACCAGAGCGAGTTGACTGAGGTATTTCAATTAAAGAGATTTGTCTGTAGTCGGACCAGGAGACAGGGATGTGTCCAGAACTAATGAACGACTTCGTATTTTGTTACTCATAAATTAGGTTGGGGATATACGAGATTTTACGATACATTGGTAATGAGTTGTGTAGATTTATTATTTGAATTGACTTATGAATCGAGATTCCTTAAATACATACACATACATACATAACTTCACGCCTGTATCCCTCATGGGGTAATCAGAACACCAGATGTTATAAGACCATCTGATGTCACGTTTGACAAATGAGGTAGGTATTATAATGATGGAGAGAGGCTACTTCAGTGGCAGGGGGTAAGCCTATCGCTCACTAAAATTCCAATAAAACCTCTGTCCCTAAACTGACTTACAGTATGCTCGGGAAGAGAAGCAGGTACATTCTGGTACATTCTATGTTTTTATTTCGCTCCCAGTCCAGCAAATAAAATTATCATATTTGTTTTAAAAAGTCCATGTTTGCAGGACCTGTTAAAATATTGGTATGTACAAATTACGAGAAATATGATATTAGAATAATTTAAAAATATTGGGTACATAAGTAACGTTTCATATAGAGTTGAATAGTTTATGTTTAGTGGGCTGGCATCAAAGATCTGAAATAATCATAGACCAATGTTTATCATAATACATAAATTTGTAACGTTTAATGTTTCATTACCGACCCAAGTCTCACGCTGGGAAAGCTATCCTGTTGACATGTAAATTCACCGGCTGCTGCATAAAAAAAGGTGAACTTAATTTTTTTTTACAATTTAACGCTGTTGTCAGCATCTCTACAATTTTGTTCTGATTCATAAAAATATTTACTTTCATACAATTTAATAAACGTATTGACAGAATAATACCTTTAAATCAGATATAATAAGTAAAGCCGCAGTAGCAGCTACTTTCCTCATAAATAAATACTACGTGTGACTTGCATGTAGAACATATTATTCAACTCTTTAGCTACTCAAAATATTAGCTAAATAAAACTCTACCTGAATAAAAATAAAACCCTAAGTTGCATTACTAAATTACCTGTACCGCAGTAATTCGAGCTAACTACGCCATTGATTAAAAAAACCGCCAACATAATAATCCTTTTGAACCTGAGTGTACACGTTAGATTCGGTGACTCATCACACAGAGAATGATAAAATTAGGGAGGGGAAGATACACATAAGTAACAGCAGAGAAAATGTGAATTTAATTATCGAATAATTAGTTTTATCGATATTTTAACTGTAGCCAAACTAAATAGTTTTTTTAAACATTTACTCTGATTAAGAACATATTATCATATTTCATACAATTTTAGTTACAAAGCTTACATAGGTATTTGAGTCAAATATGCGTAAGTCAACTATTTGGAGTATTTAGCCACGTTTGTAAAAGTAAAAAACATACAACAATACAAGTTTGGGTATCTTTGTATATTACAATAGTTCTAATGCAATCGCAGCAAATTTTAAATGCAGTGAAAATCTTTTTTCCTTAAGCATATAATTATCTTATTATTTATTCAAGAAAATTGCAGAAAAAAGGGTTGTTGAAATGTAAATAGAGGATAACAAGGTATATTTATCGTGGGTTTCACAAATTAATTATTGTCTGTTTGAGTTAAAGCTACCTTTAAACACTTCATTTGCAGAAAATTACATGTTGTTCTTCTTACAATCACGTAGTTGTTTTCTTTGTTTTCAACTGAGCAATGAATATTGCCTTGTTACGATTGTTTGCACTAGTATTACCAGGGGTTTGCATTTAATTGACTATATTTAAATATCGTACCTGTTTTGCTCTAATTTCACTAGATTATAATTAAGTCAAAAATGGAGAATGGTATAAGGTAAAATGGATCTAACTCATAATGATGGGATCCGGTGGTAGCTAGTCAGTTGGGTCCTGAAGAGTCATTACTTTCCAGTTTAATCAATCGGATTACATGTCTTTCAAATTTAAGTATGTTGGATATTTTAATAAAAGTAATAGTATTTATTACAGCTCGATCACGGGCCGGTTACTTTTACATATGCATGGTATTGGAATCTATATAGTTACCACATAAACTAATTACCCCAGAATAATTTGCATTTCTACCCTTGGGATCATTAATGCAAAGCTAAAAGAAGACAAATAGCAAATAAGCAACTTTTAATAGCAAAATCTAACCCACAATTTGTGTTGATAAATATTCCATTATGAATGGGTAAAAAAATATCGATATCGATGGTGCAACGTTAACAACCGGTAAAGGGTGACCGCCACTGTGTCGCCGCGGTAACATAGGGCTGTGTGAAATATAGGGCTGTGCAAATTCAAAACTATTTTATGTTTGAAACAATATTTTTGTATGTTCATATTCGGTAAATATATTTTATTTTGAGTATATTTTTATAAGAAAATATTTTAAATTAAGTACTTATTGTTTTATTTTTTATTTTAAAGTGGTCCAACAACCTTTTTAAAAACATCTTGTTTAGTACAAAAGCTAAATACTTTTGGATTTTATGCATATAATTATTATAATTTTTGGATCAGAGTTGATCGTTTTAGAGCAATTAAACATAATTTGTGTTATTCAAAACTCTACACAAATCTAAAGTTTTACCATTTCACTTAAACAATATTAATAGGTGATCAGTTTTCCTCAATTTACATTCCTTTTTATGGGAATATATGCAACCATAGTATGTATCATCATAAAATAAATACAATCAGAAAAAATACAAAAACCAAATATTTTTCAAATGTGACAACCCTAACAGCATGAAGGGTCATCAAGGGGAATATTCGACTTACAGACAGAGGTTTCGAGGGGCTCTATTGTCCATATCCAAGAGACGATATATCAACGTTGAATATCAATGTAGAAGCATCTATCGTTGTGTTGTAGACTTATTGACTATAATTTTGGTATTGTTTGCAGTTGCTAGCTTTGATGCCGTGATTATTAAGATATATGAAACTGTATAATACGATGCTTATGATATAAAGTCGTGATTTTGTATGAGCATTTTGAATGTATCGATTTATTATTTTGGACTAAAGTGCTGTGGTAGACAAGTGAGCAGGGGCGTTATCTTGATGAAATCGAAAACATATCACAACATTACCTTGGTTTTTCATGCCCATAATACCTATGTTATGATCAATAGAGTCACTTTATGATTAAATTCCACAATATTATTTACCTGAACAATTTAAATGCTTCCTAGGTTTTAAAATTCAGATACCATATACACTTTTTTAAAAGTCTATTTTATCTAAAACTGCAAACGAGATTAATAAGATGCGATAGAAGGTTGCATTTTAGTGAACGAGAGTTCCTTCCTACTCTTCTCTACAATTTCATTTCCAGTCAAGGCAATTTTAAAAGCAAATAATTCCATGTTGACTACAGTGTGAGTGTAAACTAGGATACTCTGTGAATAGTTAATAGTTTCTATGAAGCTCATTAAGTCTAATTTCAGGAATCGATCGTTGGCGTACCAGTTAAGACTCCTTATTTATTACATCATATTGAATTCATACACCGTATGTTTTGAAGTCAAATGAGTAAGCCAACGTTTAATGTTTTATTTTAAGTCAAGCCAAAAGACTATAAATCCCAAGAAGTCTTCAGTATCATGAGTAATAAACATAATTACGGCACCAAACTTTTACGCAAACTACCAGTGTCTGTTCGAGTTAGAAACATCGAGATCAAAACTATTCACGCTGCATGTGGCTGTTTAAATTTGAAATCTAAAGATAATATTACCCCAAATGAACATTTGTAAATAAATTACATATTTGAAAATCCAATAAAAATTAGATGTATCTCAGTTCAAAGTTCATCACAAATTTCCGTTACAATGCTAATAAATACTTATTTCAAAAAGACAAAAGATTATTTATCACAACTATCAAATCACATGCACCTGTGTTTAATCTTCACATATAAATTAAAAAGATAATAGCGTAAATTATAAAAATTGTTGGCCTCGGACTTACCATCAGATAAGTTTTACACGAGATGTCAAAGTTCAACGAGGGGTGTGTTAAAGGGATGATGGTTTGGTTAGCTAGTCGGTTTATGAGGAAATTAAATTAGGTGTATAAAAACAGGTGGTAAGTGCATGTTGCGTTTCACATAATTTTGGTTTCAGCAGGATCAATTAGGAACTATACCTTAACATGAAAGGACAATGATCATACTTTAATCATCATTTCAACAAACAAATTCACAAACAGCAATAGATCATTTTTGCCCTCATGTGGGCTTAGCCAACTATTTCATTCAACAAATTCTGATCCAATAGTTTCATATCCAAAAAATTTCCAAATGGCTATTTAAATTTGAGTCATTATGATTTACATATAGACATAACTTTATTTTCCTTCAAAGCAAGGAACATTTACTAAACTAACATTAACCCATTAAATCAGCAACATTGTCACCTAAAGAAAAGGTAGCAACGTCGTCGTTTTGTCCACAAGTAACCATGTCACATTTTATAGATCTAGCTTCAGAATGTACAGAACATAAATTTGTTACTTTATGGCGCCGAAATAATACCTTGTACTCATTACCGGCTATTCTTAGACCAAAAAGAGGGTATTTTGTTTATGGGTCAAGAAAGAATTATTGTGCGAATAAAGGGTTGAATAGAAGGGTGAGTTTTGAATAAGATTGTTTATGAGTTACAAGATAATTAGTGTCTGAGAAAATTGGATTTGTGTTCAGTAATGTAGTTTGATATGAAAAGTAAGTCTGTTCGTGTTTTTGTTCTGTATCTATTCATTTAAGAAATATCCTTGGACTACTTTTGTAGTTAATGCGTATTTGTTTTCATCAGAGAAAATAGACTGCCAAAGAATTGAAAAATAAATACATAGCATATTTCAGAAATATGTTGTATAGAAACTCGGCAATAGATTTTGTAAATCAAAATACTCAATATGTATTACTAACGATACCTACAATTCAATATAAAATACAAAGATAGTACGTTCCTTCGAACCAGTTTCACAATTTACAATAAAAAATGGGCTTATAACCTTGTTTAATAAACATTGCAACATTGTAGATTATTGTCCTAAACTTGTTCCCATTTTAAACGACCGTCTCACAAACGGTGTCAATAGGACCCCTTTACACATCGACAATTGTGCAAAAACTAACAAAGAAAGACAACTAGAAGTACAGTTTAATTTCCTTGTCTTCATTGTTATTAATAAATGAAACACTTGAGACTGTTACATTTTTAATGGTTGATATAAATGGTTACGCTTTTCGATGTGAATTTGAGTTATTAATTTGAACAAATACTTTATTGCTTAAACAAGATTGTTAAGTACTTATGTCGATCATAACCTTTAAGTGCATGAGAAAGTTAAATTCTAAAGTAACTTTTATTGAAAAAGAAGTTCAACAGGATTACAAGGATAAGTTGTCCTAGAAAATTTAAAAATAAAAGAAAACGGTTCAAGAATTTGTTCTTATAAAAAATAAATAAAGAAATATAAATTTAAAGGTCACGGTAATTAAAATACCAAAACACATTAGAGGCAGAGCATATTCAGTGAACTAGAATCATCAACACATGACAAGAAACGTATCTAAAACGATGTAGAACTACAATAGCCAAATACAATAGACATCCGTTAGTACCATTAAATATCTTATTTCACACCTATCCTTATATTAATAGCCTTTGACACTACACTAAAGCATCATTAAACTAAAACGGTCAAATAATGACCATGAATAAATAATAAAGCGAGATAAGGGATCGGGTAACTCTCATCTAACATCTTAACAATAGAACCCTAAAGGTGTGCCGCAAGGAGCTATCTTGGTATCATTATTGTTTGTGACAGAATTGTATCACAATATGTCACAGGATTTAATGTCCATAATAGATAATGTTTCTAATGAATGTAAAATAATGATTAAACTACAATTGAGATCATCTATCATAATATATATTATACGGACATTATTTTTCATAAATTCGGCGATAAAAATTTTGATAAAATAAAACAAGATTAAATTTCCAAAATTTTTATGAAATTAATGTAGGTATAGCAAATGAGTTATTCAAGGTTTCATGATTTTTAGCAGGATAATAAAACTTTTGACTTTTTTTAAATCAAGCTAAATACGACAATACATATCACATAAACCAAAACAAAAACAGTTCAATGCCCACAAATATACTTTGATGACCTCTTTCTTATCATATTTAAACTAAAAATATTTAGTACAGGTGACTCATATGAATCTATCACTATTTGAACAATCTTAATCCCTGTCCGTATAAACTTTGAGAAAGGTGAACGCGTTTTTTAGACGCTGTGTGACAAAGGACGCAGATATTCCCGGTTCACAGGTCATAATGTATTCATAATATGCATTGAATGTACCTTTACAACTTGTAGGGGTTAAACAATATAACGCTGATGATGAAGATCTTTATCTACTTCAACTCCAATAAAATGAGCTCGGAAAAAAATATAGTTTATTGGACTCTATGACATAGAAAGACTTGTGATTGTCATTTGATGGACAGCAATTTAAAATGCATCATTAATTTTAGAGATAAGACGGTGACAAAAAATATTAAGCTATGGGTTGATGAATTTGAATGTCATCGAGTATGTTTCTCATGAAAGTTTTTGTGTATAGTCTTTTAAAATTATGGTAGATACGCACGACTGCAGATTCAAACTCGTATTTTGCAAAAAATCATAATTTTGAGTAAATGCTATATCTTAACCAACGTTCACATTTATTAGTTTTTAATTTAAGTCAGTTAAAATTACTTAGATACTTAAGCATAAAACCTTTTTCATTTTTGATAAATTACTCTATACAAGTAGTGAAATTTAAAAAACATTTATAATGATTCTTCTGAGTTTTCTTTCAAAGAAAAAAATTGTTATTGAAATAAAATTTTCTAGATAAATCAGTTAAATACACAACTTTATTTTATTTTGAAACTATATAAATTCCATCAGAAAAGACATCATACCAACATCTTCGCTTAATATGTATCTTACAAAATTTACGTTCTTGCAATATTCTTTTCATTTTCTCTTATGCCAGCAGTAACTCTAATTTTAAGAATCAACAAAGCATGGTGGACAATGGCCACACATTCACGTAATTCACGTTGTTTCCTTATTTTCCTTACTCATGGACCTATTTGTTTCTTCCCTACAAACGAAACGAGCTACGTACAAGATTCCTTGCACTAAAAAGAATATTATTTACGAGCAAGACAAGCGGTAATATGTGCGAGTAAAAATTTGTACGCTTTAGCGAGACATCGCCATAAATCCTCCTTGGTAAAAGTTTTCTTAATGGTATTTCTGATTGTGTTGAGAAAATCTCAGCTTATGAGAGGACGAATTGTGTTTTTTGAAATTTATGAGTGTTCATTATTAAATTGAAGTTGTTGTAAGTAATAGAATTGTGATCTACAACTATTTTTATTGCTATAAGCCTGAGCTTCAATTGCAATTGCAATTCAATTTGCAGATTAACGATGTATTAGCAAAATAAATCTATTTTTATTAGTCATCAATTAATTGATTTCTAATGTATGCACATTGAAGCTGTTTTATTTATTTATCGTTAATAAAAGCTCATGTTTGATTAGCTATTCACGAGGTGGCTAAGGATTTACCTAGGCAAAGTTAAACTAATGCAATGAACCAACTGGCATATTGCATTAGTATGACTCCTTCTGGAATCACCTGCCTAGAGACTATCCTGGTAATAATAAGCAACCAAAGATAATCAGGTTGGCCATGATCTGTTTGTTGTTGGTTTGTAAAATTAATTAATAAGCCTGTTAAATACTGAACTATATGGTTACTTACACATTAAGTCATAATAATAACATAAATAAATATTCTTTATAGCAACTGAACTGAAAAAAAAATTATAACAATTTGGGCGGCTTTATCGCCTAAAGCGATTTTTACCAGGCTACTCGGTACAAACATGGCATGGTTCACCAATAAAAAAGCAAACTATATAAAAAACAATTTCGACTTTGCGTGGTTTAAACTCTGAAATTTTAGTGCTGTATATAAAAAAAAATCTCCCTGAAAATTTAGAATATCTAACGTTTAATTAATTTAAAACTAATGGATTGAAAACCGTAAGCAGTTTCAGAGATCTTCATCCTTAACGATAACGTAACGTGTCTCATACCCTGCCTCTACAAAGTTAGAAAAATATATTCCATAGTTCAGAAAACGTTTTCAATATCAGCACTTTGACGTCAATAAAGCGAGGCAATAGCTTTGAAATGACTGTGACAATTGGAATGAAATCAGTCGTAACCACAGGTTAATACGAGGCAGCCCGCGTTACGTCCATCACCACACTACAATGTCACAGCGCTACGCTACCTAAAAATTAAATTAACACACACAATGCCGGATATAGAAGAACTAGATGAATCATTATACAAGGACATATTCTTGTACTGTCTCTAAGCTTCACAGTCTCTGTGGTGAAGTGGTATAGACGTTACTGCGTCAATCTTGAGATCACGGGTCCGATTCCCACCAGGAACAAAAAAAATGTTCCGTGCCTGAGTTTTTATGTCTATATGTATCGCTACATGGTATCCCATAATACAAGCTTTGCTTACTTTAGGAACAACTAGTTGGTGTAATTGTCTGGGGATTTTATTATTTTATTTTTCAGTTAATTTGCAAACTGCATAATAAAATTCAATGATACAAAATCCGGGCACTTTTTTTTTATTTTCATTATTTTTGGCAATGCATAACAGTTTATGTTTTGACAAGATAAATTTATTCCTAGATAATCAATAGTCGTACATTTTTTTAAGATGCCAAATAGCGTAGCGGTTCTCCTCGTCACCCAGAACTGAGTAGGCATGATGAACCTAATTATTTAGAATGGTTTTTAAGAATTCTGATATTTGGAGCGCGATTTTATATTAAATCGCGCTCCAAATACGCTGACATGCTGACACCTGAAATGCGCGGTCACTGCGGTGTCAAGCGTCTTGACAGTGGTAAAAGTTATACATCATCACCTCCATCTGTTTCTCAGTCTTCGAGTTTGAATCGTATCAATCGCGAAAACTTAAGACAATATTAAAGGCCACATAGATAACTAGATTTTTTCGATATATTTGATCGACAATATACAAATGAGTAAATGTATAAAAATCATTGAAGACAAGAAGCATGTGCTATAAGCTTACCTTTCAGCTAGATGGCGATGTTACGAATAAACGTAAAAAGAATATTAGGAAACCCTTTTAAGTCATTGTTTCCTAAGGGAACATAATAAAATATGTATTCAAAGAACTCTCACGTTAATACTTTATTAAATCTTCTTTGGTTCTTCTAGTTTTTATATTCAAATTGCATTTTGCAATAAACCACATTATTGTTAACCATAAAATCTCCTTTATAGGTTTAGTGCACCGTTCGTTTACTGTTTTTGATAGAATTTACAATGATACGTAGGTACTTAGATGTAACCGTATCTAAGTTTTAAAACAATCTTCGACTTGGGACTTGTAAGCAACACTGAAAGGAGACTTACTATGATAGTTGACAGGGCAGTTTATTTTTGGTTAACAGTGTATAAAACATTTAACTCTATGAACGTAAAAAAAATATAAGCGATTGAAGTTCTCTTGAACTCTCTTAGGATTCCATATTAAAGGTTTCGGCTGTTTCTTTAATAATAAGGATATTTGATATTTTTTAATACATTTTTTTCAAGCTTAAGTGCCAGCGTTGCGTTACGCTTTCGAACGCGCATACCGTACGTCCGTATCATACGCGTAACGCAGCGTTGCTAGTACAATTTCATAACTGTGCTGGCACAGTCGTACGTCGAATTTGGAACAGTCGAACGGATGTTGCAGTTTTGTATGAAATGCGTGTTCGAACGCGTGACGCTGCGTTGGAACTAAGAGACTTGTATTCTGCTTCGTTACAGATTATGGGATCCATCCACGACCAACGTCGGTCTACGATCCAAAACCTAGGGAAAAGAGCCAAAATAGGTTCTTTAGTAAGGTTTTCAGTGTTGCGATGATTTAGAATACATCCGTCACAAAGGACATCAAAGAATAAACATTGATCATCAATATAGCAAAGTTTGTAAAAGTAAGCGGGTGCTAAGTAGTGACTATACCTACATTAAATTCCATTTCAGGAAAAAAAAGCAGAACCTGAGTTGTGTCCAGAATATTTTTTCATTATTCTAGACACAATGTAACTATTATAATCAACGAATGCAGAGCATTAAATAAACCGACTTCACGTACGCTTTCAAAATCATACATATTTTTTCCAATATTTGAAATTTTCAACGAAGTACTCAACCGATTTCCATGAAATTTCTATGGGACCAACCATGAAATATCTTCTATCATATGAAAAAAGTTCTGAAAATAGATACATAATTGTTCGAAATATCGTGTAACAAAGACACAAAAAAAAACATACAGACGAATTGAGAACCTCCTCCTTTTTTGGAAGTCGGTTGTTTAACTTAACTAACTTAACTAATTAACGTGACTATTGTAATTTACAGTAGGCGTAAAAATGCAAAGAAAAAATCAGTAATTGAAAATTTATTATATATTTTTCATATTACACCATAAAAAAATATTAGTTATAGCCAGTTTAAATCTAAATCCGATCAACAATGACCTACGCCAGACATAAAGAGAAGAGTTGTTGAACTTAATAAAAATACAATTACCATTTCAATGAAACAATTAAGCATTTTATATTAACTTAGTCAGTCGAACCACGAGGCAAAGACCCCATAAATCCATGACCTACCCTAACAACACCAAGATTGAGATAGCCCGAAGTCTCTAAACGCACTGCACTCCACTTTTATAGTTGTAGTAATAAAATATTAGTAGTTTTCTTGTGCCGTTAATCTATTGTCAGAATTTAGTGAGTGCAGCAAAAAGGCAGACATACTTTGTATGTGCAATAGTTGTTGTTGTCGAAAAAGTGACTCTTACCATGAGTTGATTTAGAAAGCCTTCTTTTTCTCCAACGCAAACAAGGGTCATTTTAAAAATTAAGTAAAAGTCTAGGTGTATTTCTGTGAAATCATGGCTCTAAAACATATGAACCAATTTGTATACAGTTCCACGTACCTTTTGATCCTTTAAGAATCAACTTGGTAGTTTGGAGGATAAGTGTTCGTATGGACTTCCGTAACACATCATTTTCGGAGGAGTATTGACCAAACAAAAAAGTAGGTAGGAGGTATTTAGTTAATCATTTATTGATCTCTGAATACCTCAACGATCTAATAATTGTAATTCCTAGAGTTTACCTACTACAAGCTAACCCATTTTTCTTAAGTCACACAAACTTTTTTGTCTATTTTGAAACGATGCACGCTTTGATTTATTCATGATCTTTAGGCATTTTAAGTTTCACAGAGCTTGATTCCTTAGCGCTAGAGTATCAAACTCATGCCATGTCTACACTTATTAAAATTTTTGTAATCTGACAGATTGATTGCAGAAAACTTTATGAAAAATCTCACAGAGTTCCATGGTAGGGGATTCGTTTACAGAACCTGGATTTAATATCCACGGTAATAAAAGAGAGATGGAAAATATTTTCATTACCCTGCAGGACATGACAGCTACTGTTTAAATAAGCCATTTTGAAGCAAATATCGTTTGTAGCCGTAAACTTTTTAATAAAGGAAATGTACGTGACATTGTTGCTGGTCAAGTTTTTATTATTAAAATTAATAGTTCCTTGACATATGTTGTTTTTTGTTGCTGGAACATCGTCAATTAGGTAGGTAGGTAATGTAAATACCTACATAACATTGCAGGTAAAATGACGAATGACTAGGTACCGATCATTCATATCTCACAGTGGCGGCGACTTCCGTATTTTGAAGGGCACGTTAAGGTGTTGGTCCCAGGTGCTGTAATACCTACTGTATGTAAGTATTAAGCAATAGGTAGTCGTTAGGGTCCAAAGCCATTTTGGTGCGATAATTCTGAGTGCAAGCTTGGTGATCTATAACTTTAACCTCCTCGTCACCGACGGGAGAAGGTCAGACCTGCAGTGGGTTCTTTATAATGAGTTGTTCTGCTGATGATGAGTTGACACGAGACGTTGGAGACATGTTTCCAGATGCTCGATTGGATCCCTACTACAACTACCTATGCTGTTTCATCTTATGTTACAGGTAGGTAGGTAGGTACCTACTGAAAGTTATACTTACTTATGAAACATCATTATTGTCGCCTTTATTGTCCAGCTGATGCAAGAAAAGAGCAAGAAAAATCTATTATTGATGAAGTTAATTTTACTGGCTGATCCAAGATTGGTGTATTGTTTTGCATCGAATTTATTGTTAAAACGTTGGTTAAAGTTTTGCTTTTTTTCAATTTAGCAAAAGTGCCAACGATGCGCCCACAATCTATGTAATAGGTACTACAATTGGCAGAGATCTTACCCGAAATTCCTTGCTTATTAGCCGACTATTAATCTACTGATGACCGCAGGAGCAGTGGGGAGAACTTCAGGAAAAGCCTTTGCCCAGTCGTGAGCATCTCCTGGCCGAAGGAAGATGATGATGAATCTACTAAGTTGTGGCACTTTACAAGTGAAAAGACATTTCAAAATTTAATCTAAACTAAACTGCTAGCTAATGTCCATATATCGTTTTCCAATCAGCGATTTCGATTAGTAATATCCAACACATTATTATTGTACGATAACCGTAGCTAAATGCAATTTAAAATACTTTTTCCGCATAAATTATCAAGTCATCACACAGTTGATGATATCATTAAAACTTTGACTTCCTTGCTAATTCATGGATAGCGTGATTTTTAGTATTGGTTCAGCGGAACCCATTATTCGCAATAGATAGAAACACCCATGATAGTAACCGAGTTAAAAGGCCTTTCATTGGATGCATGGACTGATAGTTTTTTATTAACAACAAAAAAAAACTATTACCTTTTAAAAGCATAATTTTATAGGTAACTTCCGAACCATTATTCCAGATTGATGATCAGATAAAATGTTTTCTCAGAATCTTCAAGGTATTTAAAGCAAGTTTATAAAAATAGTAGTATAAAGAAATGTACACAAACAAATTATTAAATGCCCATACATTTTACAAAATTAAGAACGTTGTTAAGCTTCCACGGCATTTTTTAAGCCTAAGTTTTGATGGAGAAGTCTTTTATTACAGCTTTTTGCTACGAATAAAAAGATTTACAGATATACCTACACAGAAACAAAATGTCATTTATAAGGGTATTAGAAAATACTTATTTAATTGTTTTGATTAAAAGTATTTGATTTAAAGTATTTTTTATATAAAATTTATTTTAAAGGGTATTTATTAAATCATACCTTACGAAGTAAATTTGCAGAACGTAAACGTAAAGTGTGATTGAGATAATTTATTGCAAATGTTATGAATTGTTATAATTCCAACGGAATATCATTTCATTGGAATATAGCTACGTAAAATAAATAAATGCCATTTTTAGAAGCCTGTAATACGATTCTAATGTAACGGTGACGGCACTACAAGGTTATGTTGTGGAAATTACTGTCAGTGTCATAGGGGTCAAGGTTCGCCGCGCCGGATTTGAGAGAAAAACATTCAGCCTATTCACTCGAGTTTTCATTATTGGATTTTTATAGATTTATTAAAAAATTTGATTAGAAAAACAGATCTAAACAGCAAGTTAACTAATATGAAAAAAAATACAAAGAAGTCAACTCCACAGCTTTTTTCCTATCTTTCGTCTCACAAGCGCCTCGATGATTCACTCTCTGACTCATCGCGTGCTAGCACCATGGAACGTTGCACCTGATGGCGTCAAGTGACGTGTCAATGACCTAGGGCTTGACCGCATTTCAGACCGATGATAGGATGACGAAACATTTCAGTAGTGTTTCAATGGTTCGCAGTTTAATGTCGTAATCGGAATTCGTCCGTCGTGACTAATAAAATGGATTACGTTTTATTCTACGTGAACCTAATCTAAGAAAGTTTTGGTCTCAAATTGGCATGGATGTTTCCCAGTATCCAGCTGAGTTAAACAGTTTCAGACTAGTCGCATTTTGATTACACTGCCGACTGTTGTACTGTTGACTGTTGCAACATACATTGCCTATATGCCAGAGGTCCCGGGTTCGAATTCTGGTGGCGGTGGTTATTTGTTTTATGAGTACAGATATCAGCCGTCAAGTAATGGATGTTTATGTAGTTCCTTTCTAATAAAAATATTCTTTATATTCTATACATATATATTTTCATATATCTCTAAAGTTTACGAAACTTTTATTGAGATTATGTTGTGTATGTCAGATATATTTGTTTACTTATTATTTATTTGTTTAGTCAGGTTCAAAATGTAGAATTAAAGGCTACATAGAACTTAGTTACAAGAAAAACTAAACAAACATCATTGTTTTCAATAATATTCTTTAACCAGGGTGATGATAAGGTTGCATTTTCATATACATTTTACAAACTTAGTTTTGTGTTCTTATTTATATCCAAGTGTATTATGATAAGGTTTTGTCAAAGAAAACCAAATATACTGTTATTATTAAATTGAACAATATTTAATCATATAACACTGCGGACATTCGATTTTACATTATTATACACACAAAACATGTTTCCTTAGTCTTCGTTACGGCTGTTTTCTGAAAATAATAAAAATAATATTAATATCTAATTAAAAATAATTTAAATTAAAATGGTATTACAACGATGGCGCTGTCAAATACCGCAGTGCCTCTGGCATGTTTGTAGAGTATGTACCAATACTTGAAAGGTTTACTATTAGGTATCTGAATCAAGTGATAAAACTCCTGGGCTAAAATGATATGCTGCAAAGGACATTTCTCAACGGATTGACTTTCTGCAGTGGTGTTAGATTTCTTTTCGCATCGATAGGAAATTTAAGACAATACACCTAATCATCAATTTAGTATTTTGACAAAATGGTGATTATTTTTTGTTTTTGGAGATAAGCTTTTCAGTGACTAACTTGACTCTTGCAAGAATTTTGGCAAGTTGGCTTGGTTTTACGTTTATTTTCTTAGGATATGTTATTTCAGGTGGGCCACATCGCCACTGCATAAGCATATCAAAATGTGAGTAATCCGATCCATTTTACTAATAGTTCAGGATACATCTGGCTAGCGATATCCCTATATACCAAATTCAACTACTAAATATCATTGATAAAGTAATATTTTAAAGTTTTTGCATTTAAAACGCTTTCTTATTCTTAAATAAATGAAAAAATGTGTTAAAAAAAATCACACGACCAGGACTCGAACCTGGGACCTCTCGTTTGCCAGACGAGTGTTCTTCCTTTGAGCTACTGAGGCCTGGCGGTACGCCTCGAGTCCTGGTTGGGTGATTTTTATTTAACACATTTTTTTCATATATTTAAGTATCACCACTAAAGATTGTATTCCATGAATACCCCGTTCTATTTTGAACCTATGAGCTCCATCTTCAACCTCAATGTCACGTAACGTCAGTTCAGATGGATTGAAACCCCCAGTTTCATCACCATTAAAATAAACTTCAGCGTTTCCTGGTGAACCAAAGTGGTTTTCAGTTGACAAATAATCAGGATAGAGATGCAAACGAATTGAGATTGAAAATAACGTTTGAAGAATGTATTTTGATTAACTTTTTTTATTTAGTCGATGGCTGGAAATGGTCTTGGAACTGTATACTCAAACTTTACTAATTATAATAATGAATAACAAACATTACAGATTATTATTATAAATGAAACAATAAAAATTGCAACATTTTGTCAAGCTTTAACAATAAATAATGGAAATGTCAATAAAATGGTTCGGACAAAAAATCAATTAACTTGTCCGTGTTCAAAAGGGCGGTTATCCTTTATGCCGCCTGAAGCGGTATTGTCTTCCAATCTATCGCAACCAGGCGTCTCCGACTGACCAAACGAAACCAGATTGTAATTGACATTCGTTTTGCTTTAAAAAAAGCCTACAAAATACGTCCGGCGCAACATCAAAGCGGTGCGCATGACTCACAAACAATCGAAAAGTTTACCCAAATAAAAGTTATTTAAAACTGAACAAGTGACAATTTACAACCATAAAGCAAACGTCGAAATCGAATAATGGCCCCTAGAGTCTAGAGCTTGAATGAACATAATACTCTGGTGAATGCAAAACAAAGTTTGTAACTCAAAAACTGTGGGTGGTAAATACCATAAAGAGGACACGTTTGCAAACACCGAAGCTGTTTCAAACAATAAATGAAGTAACCGTTGTAGTTCTAAGCACTATAGTGTGAGCCAAGTAACGCAGGATATGAGTTTATTGATACGACTTATTCTTTTTAAAACTCGATAAAATAAAATGGTTAGGTCACGCACTCAAGCTGCTTTATGCCGCGATACACATCGCTTGGATCATCATTTATATAACCAGGATTTAAAAAGTGTGTTCTTACATATACCATATAATCTAATGCAAAAGAATACTATCATTATGTATTGTTTTATTTTGATTTGTTTTATATATTATTATTTTGTTAACACGCCTACTATGTAGCTGCAAAATAACCTCAAGTTATATGAGATTACATACATGATTAACTGGTTAACGCTTAAACACGAAGAAGTCCGGAAGACTTTGTTTTCCAAACTAAGCTGAATCCAAAAGAATAAAAATAAAGTAGTAAATGGAATAAAGTAGGTTGCGATTAACCTTTTTGCTATAAAAGACATAACTTTTTGTTTGAACAGTTGCGTCAATGAACTTTTAAGCAACATTATTTGGCTCAGACTACAGGAAGCAAAAACTATAGTCTCGAAAGAAACGCAGTCGCAAAGTGATCTTTCTATCGGCGACAAAGAACGGCGAGCGACGGGGACCCCCGCTGAACTTAAAGAAAGCAAAAGAATGATGTCTTCACTGCTGACCGGCAGGGTTGTTAATAGTTTCTATATAGGGTTGGCAGTATCGTTTTAAATTTTATTTATTTAAATTATAAATTATTTAGATTTATCAAAGATGTTGTTTTAGATGTAGTAAGGACCTGGCTGTTCATAAATTAAAATTGCTGGAGCACTTCACCGCAGGAACGGTGATATTATTTGATGGCAGATTTTATATGACGAATGGTCGCTGAAATTGACCATAACACCATGATTATATGCCTGTCTAGATTTTTTTTATTTTAAAACGAATTAATGGCCCTTCTTTTTATTTTGTTTTTGTTTTCATGATTATTTTCGACATTTTTTATACCTTACTATCCACATACTGTACACATCTCTACAAAACGTTTTACAAATAATTAAAGCATCAATCACTATTTTCCATTGCTATAAACTATATCAGAAACAGTTTAGTGGTACGCGAGTTCATCACGTTCAAAAAAACAGATGTAGCGAGTTACTTTGTCTTAGAATACGCTGCGTTATTACTTTATGATCTTTTAAAATATTTATTTGTTTAAACAAATGCTGTTAACAACCCTATTGAACAACGCATACAAAGCCCGATATTTATATCTACTCATTTGCACTTTACAATAAAGTCTGAATTCTTTGCCGATCGTCATTTGGTTATAATTTACAACGTTTTACAATGTGGGCTACCATTTTAGTAGCCTTTTTACTATTTCCTTTCACTGATTTATTTTCTTAATTAGTTCCGCTATTGCTTTTGTTCAAAAATATCGTATGCTGGACAATGCCAGATTTTAAACAGCTAATTGTCATAAGTTTTTTGTAATGAAAGCAAATAAGTTGTGTCCGTTCTTTTTGAATTGCCGACGATATTTAAAAAGGGCGGTTTCGTTTTGGCGTATTGTTGAAAAATATTGGCACGTATCGTCTGCTTTTCTCTATTCAGATGTAGACAGTTGTTGTGTTTAGACAAATTTACGGTAAAATTAAGAATGTCTACTTTTTTGATTCAGTGGTTAAACGGACCACCAAGTGCAAGATATAAACAAAAACTTGTATAATACTTATCACGATTTTTTACCTTATTAACAAATTTAAATAGAGTTTTTTAAGGGAGATGCCGAGGACTTTGGCTTTTGGAAAAAATGGCTTTTCAAGATACAGCCAGGCAAACCATTAGGTGATAGTGGATATTATGACAAGCTTACCTAATTATTTGCACAAATATAAGTTCATTATCATCATCATCATCATCATCACAACTCCATGTAATGGGCCCACTGCGAGGCATGAGTCTCTCCTCTGGGTGACGAGGAGGTTTAGGCCATAATCCCCCGAGCTGGCCCAGTGCTGGGTGGTAGATGTTAGAATTTTCAGGGTGCCGATATGGCTTCTGACAAACCCTAACGACTACTGTATACAAGTATACAGCACCCGGGACCGATAGCTTAACGTGCCCTCCAAATTACGGAAGTCGCCGTGAGAAAGGAATGGTCGGCGGTCACCCATCCAAGTACCGACCGCGCCGAACGTTGCTTAACCTGTGATATCGTAAGATACACACAGTAGCCACGGCGCCACGACGACTTCAAATATAAGTTATACAAGTTAAATATAAGTTATGATCTTAAATTGTGTTTCCTCTTCTTGAGTAACCTTTTACGACGGCTAATTCAGAAGAACTCTACATGACACATGAGATTTAAGGTACTTAGGATATAGTATATTTTATAATAAGATAAGTATTAAAGTGTTATTGAAATTACTTGAAATATGCCAAATTGCAGCTAACCATCCGAGATTAACTGCGTTACATACATTGCAAGTTTTATAATAATATTTGCTCATTATTGAATACGAAAATCTAAAAAAAAAACAATCAGAAACTTACTTAATTTTGCATGGTTGAGGGTCTCTTGTAACTAAGTAGTCATTTAAAGTCTTCTCACAGTTCACATAAGCCATGCCGAAGCCCAGACCACCGCCGATGAAAAGTGGCCACCGTGTAGCACCTCGTAGGAAAAAGCTACCCATCATGCTACCTATTATAAGACCCGTTGCTGGAAAATAAAATTACTTTAAACATGAAATCACCTTCAATCATAAGACCCTATTAGAAACAGGCCTAAAGTTAATTATTTGGAAGCTTCATTCATCACAAGCGTCAAACTTTTATAAACGGTGTAAACTTATTAATAATACGATGCTTTGAAGATTATCATTAGGCCACATAAAGTTAAAATTAAATGATTTCGAAAATGATTTTTCTGCCTTTTTTGTAAATCAGAATTGCAAAAAATGGGTCATTTAAAAGAAAAAGTGTGAGAGTAAATGTAGGAAAAACGAAAGTCATGGTTATCGAGAAGAATGAAGACAGTGACGGAACGAAATATTGTGGTAGGAGACGAACAACGACGTGGAACAAGTGAAAGAGTTTGTATACTTGTGGTCCTTATTTACAAGAAATGGGAAGTATGACGGTGATATTGAAAGTAGGGTAAAAGTAGAAAATTGTTTTTATAAGGCTGCCGTACTTGAGGGAGTTTTGGCGCCAACACCTATGTATGGTAGGTAGTGAATCTTGGGTGCGGCAGAAGAAACATGAAAGCAGGATTAATGTCGTGGAGATGAGAGCTCTGAGGAGCATGTGTGGAGTGAAATTGAGTGGTAGGGCGCGCAACCGTTAACTAAGAAGAGATGATTGAAAGAAGATATAGCGACTAAGATTGAAAACGGTATGCTACGGTGGTTTGGGCATTTGAAAAGGATGAGTGAAAGTAGATTTACGACAGAGGTGTCCAGAGCAAGAATGGATGGTGTTGTCGGAAAGGGCCGCCCTAGGCGAACGTATGCCAATCAAATTGGCGACGTTCTTAACAAGTACCCGTAACTGGCGATCATATATGGAAAGATTAATAAACGTGGAGGAAGTGAAAGAAGTATGTCTGGATCGTAGCAATCGGTGTTCTCTTGTCTCTGCCTTCCCCAAAGGGGACAGGCGTGAGCTTACGTATGTAGGTATGTATGTTGAAAAAGACTTACCAATTTTAAGCCCGAAATCAATAAAACATGCCGAGTACCTTTCTTCAAAATTTCTTCTATCTGTTTTAGGCATATCTTTCTTACAACTACATAATATACTATTTCTGGTTCACAGTAACACTAAAAAACTTTTATTTATTATGTTTGAATCAAGTAATACTATTTTAAGGTAAAAATATAGATGGAATTACAGAAAATATTGTTAAAAAGCACAAAAGGAATTTTGATTTTTTTGAATGCGTCGATGTTATTGTGACAGAAGTGTGCTTTGTTTTTTCTTTGAAAGAAGGAGGTGATGTCATGAAGATCTTATTTTAAACGCTTGACAGATTGAAAGAGTTAACACTAATAGAAATGGAAAAAGTGAGGATTAGGAGTTGCGATGGCATAGTGGTTTTTAGTTTAGGGTCATGTGTCGACGCTACAAGGTTCAAACTGTTTCGGAACTGGGAACTTGAAGCTAGTTTTACCATTCTAAAGCTATACCGCACGGTTATATATAAAAATACGCAATTTATAAAGCACGTTTCAAACTACATTTTTTACCTCGAAGAGTTAAATGACTGCTATATATTAAAGTGTATCTATTGTACATTATGGGTGTAATCAATTTCAATAAGAGTCTTCTTTCATACTTATCGTTACATGTTCAAGGCAGAATTATAAGAAATACTGGAGCTGATTTTTTACAAATCTTTTTATTATAGGTTTTTAGAATCGTTTTTTTTATTATTATAAACAAAACCCGCGTCTGACCTCAAGGCAAAGCACAAGGGCTTAGGAAAATATAAAAATCTTCTGAATATATTGCCGGAACATATCACCACCAGAGCGGTAATAGCTGTAATTTCAAGTTGCGGTTCTTATTATTTTAATATTGTATTTCATACTGTCAGGGTATAGCCGTGGCTGCTTTGTTTTATAAGTGCTAAACCTTGGGCTAACAGATCTATAGAATACCCTTTCGTCCGTAAGCAAGATTCATCATTAAATAAATGAAAAACGTGATAAATAAAAATTACCCGACCAGGATACGAACCTGGGACCTCTCGTTTGCCGGACGAGTGCTCTTCCAACTGAGCTACCGGGGCTTGGCGCTACGCCTCGAAATTACTTACCACATTTTTTTTGTTTTTTACGTTATATTGCTAACGTAGCTCTATCTAATGGTATAAGCTTTGCAGCTAAGACCACCCGAGATCAATTTCTTTACAGAAATTGTGAATCCCAGTTAAAGTGAAGTATTGCAATGTTTTAATAATGTTTTTTAAGTTGTTTGCATTTAAAATGCTCAATTATTCTTAAATAAATGAAAAATGTGATAAATAAAAATAAAATATTAAAAATTAAAATAATCCTGGTCGGGTAATTTTTATTTATCACATTTTTCATTTATTTAAGAATAATTGAGCATTTTAAATGCAAAAAACTTAAAAAACATTATTAGGATTCATCATATTCCTAATACAGTTTGTCTATTAGGTGCCAAATTTTTCTTTGGCAGAAAAAAATATTTCGTTAAAGGTACAATCTCAATACTATGCCAAATTATAAAGCTTATTTTTACGAACCTTCCGTAGATTTCTAAAATTAATTATTGGACTGTTTTTGCATCAAAACCGTCTAGTAATGCCGCACAGCTATGCGTGACAAAAAAAGTCGTTCTATGGCGATGCGAATTTTTGACAAATTACCTGATGATATGAAGAGCCTTCCATTAAGTTACTTTAATCGTAAACTAAAATTATGGTTGGCACAAAATTGATTGTATAGTGTTAATTAATATAATGATGATTATGATCTTGCAGTTAACATTTACATTGGCATGTTATTCTTAGAACATAAGTTGTATTCCGACATATTTTGTTGTCATTTTAATTTAAGTAATAAACATAGTATGAATAATTATAAATTGATTTAAATGAAAAATATTAATTAAACAATGATACACTAATATTAAATAATAATCATTAAATTTTGTAATAAAATATGTTGGCATGCTCAGACGGAGTGAATATGTGTACATTATTATAATACTGTGTACCTAGGTTCCTATTAAGTACTTTATTCTGGCAGACAAAGAAATTCTTATTCTTATCATATTATGTGTCATCCCGTTCTAGTTCATAATTCCTTAGTCTATTTAAAAAAAAACCGCATCTAATAATTAATAGGCACATACTTAGCGACATCAATCAGATCATCAATTGAAATATAACAGTCACGACCATGTCACGACACATAACTCCGCAGGTATATAGGCTTAAGCGAGCTTTACTAATAATCTTCCCTGCCAATTAATTTACCCAATTATGATTTCAATCAGGAGATGGTATCCGCTAAGCATTCTGTTGCTTCTCATATTACAAAACAGAATTTTCGGGTGTTTTAGTCTTTTTAAAGTAAGACAGTTGAAATTTTCACAGAAGATGCATTTCTGTTCCCACTATAACAGCAATTACTAGAAAAAAATATTTAAGGGAACTCTTATACAATAGACAGAACGAGTTGAGTGGATAGTTTCTAACGGCAGTCACTAGAGGGCGCTGTTTGCATTAGCAAGTGCGCAAGTGTTTATTCAATTACTGGATCATATTATGTAAATGATTGAGTACTGTCATCTTATCACTAACTGCACAGCCATGGGTGAATCCGAGTCACACCTAGCCTGATTAGCTTTCAGATCATCCATGGGGCAGCCGTCAGGATGCCGTTCGCTGCGCAGCCTCTATCTACCGATTGGCTGTCGCTCCGATTATGATCAAGGACCGATGATACCAAGGCAGATCATTAAAGGGAAATGTTTAATGGGGAATTGAGGAGTCTCGTTGTCACTCTTGCGGTCCCCACACTGTCTGGGTACTCTGTACCTATAAGCCACTGTGGCTAGCTGCACACTAGAATTCCCTTTCGTCCGTAATAGATTTATCCTCCTCTTACTAGAGCTTGTTTTATTGGGTGCCAAAGCTTTCCGTGGCGGAAAAAAAACCACCTAGCCTGTTTTTTTTATAGACCCGTTTTATGAAATGTTACTTGAGAGATGATCAAGGATCATGATCATGGACATTTATCAATTTTCCATAGAGAAACATGTAATTACAATCAATATTTTATTTTATTAATTTACAAAACAGTTTTACATCTTTTACTTCGGTCAAACTGCAATACAGTTGTCTTGATGCAGTTCCATTTTAACTGTAGGTATACTTTTGACAACTGATACTAATAAATTAAGTATTAGGTTATTTTTTAATTTTAGGTTAATTTGTTTCTTTTTTTCCACAATAATTATCTTAAATGCATGACGTAATACATTTATATTAAATGACAAAGTTATTACATTTACATTTATACATTTAATTGTAATAATTATTAAGAACTTATACTTTTTTCTCAAATCTAAAAATTTCAATATTTTTTTATTAAAATACGAATGATAAAACACCATGTCAAATAGAGTTCTAAATAAAGGAATATCTTGCATATTCTTTAATAAAGGTATAATTAAAAATCAACAAAGATGCTTATTTCAAATCCCAAGCAGGTAAATAAAACTTTCCAAAGTGAATATTTATATGTATAAAACTAATATTAATATCATAGGTTTTTAACTAAAATGGTCAAAAATGTTCACTTCTCTACATTCATTATCTCTTCAATTTATTTATTTCTAATCCACTATAGATATTTATTTAAACAAGGTGTGAATTTAAAATATTTCTTTCAGAAATTTCTATGAAATGTTGTCAGTAAAGTTCTATGAACCAAAGCCAATAGCGAAATAAACAAATCAATAAGACTTCAAACCATTTGCACGGTAACAGGCCAATTCAAATACTAAGCACGTTCAAATTAAAGCAAAATACACTTAATTGAGACACCAATCGTAATAGAATAGACAAAGGATTTACTGCTAAGTACTAACTAGGCAACAAGCCTAATGACCTCGGAAACAGGGCTGCCACCGTTCATAATCCTATCTACATGTCTTATCAAAGCGGTTTACCAGTAACGAAGCGAAATTGACAGCCCTGATTGACTGTGAATTATCGTTTATTATGGATGCGTTGGTGTGTCTCATATTTAGCTGCACTGCAAACAGTAGTGGGTACTATTTCGATAGAACTTAATCAGCCTGGTTTTTAATGAATATGTGTTGTTAAAGCTACATCCGCGTAAATTCTATTTTTTTGGAAATTTTAGAAAAAAATGTATTTATTGTGTTACTTTAGGATTTGCCATACCTTGGCTCCAATTGTTCGGCCATTTCAGGGTCCAAAATGAATAAATAACTAACCCAATCTGATATTTTTTAAAGTTCCAAATATACTAGGAAAAAATAATATTATCAACTATTGTTGGTCGTTAATATGGATAAAGAAAACAATAATAATAAGGCTGTATGTTTATCTAATGATTATAAAAATTTAAGGTGTTTCATAAAAAATATGTTCGCCATCCGGATCAAGGATAACCATTGACATTCAACCTCCATACACAATATACGCGATAAAATGAATAATTCAAAACACATCTCGACAATCACAAACGAATATTAAAAACGTTTGACCTAAAACGATAATCTCTTTTAATGAAATTTTAACGTGTCCAACAATTTGACTGTGCCTCTATGTGATTAAAATGCTTATTAATTAAGAGGTTTAATTTGTTATACCTGTTTTATATTTAAACCTATAAATATTTATATTATTGTCAACATGTTTCTGTAATTTGAAGATTTTGTAGTAAAGGAGTTTCGAAATGTACGCTGAAATGACCTTCATCAAATGTACATTTCGTTCAAATAATGGTTTTTTTATGACTCTGGTTTGTCTTCAATCTTAATTGAAGTTCAAAAGTGGCGAGTTTGAGGAAATAGTTATTCAGAAAATACACTAGTAGAATAAAATGAAAATCACTCGAAGGAATAAATTGCCTATATTTATGTAACCTTATAATTGCAAATTTAATAACAAAAATATTCTTTAAATACCAATTACAAATACGCAATGCTTTTATTCTAATAAAAACAGCATATAAAACCTTTTGGAATAAAATTCTTAAACACATCATTATGTCAAGTGTATAAAACATTATTTATATAATGTTTTATATAAATAAATAAAATCACCAACCACCTGGCCCCAAAGTAAGCAATAGCTTGTGTTATAGGATACAATGTAGCGAACTAGGGGGGAACTTAGAATATAAATACATAAATAGATAAACACCCAGACACAGAAAATTTTTTTTCTTTTTCCGTGTGGGAATCAAAACCACAACCACTGGCGTCTGAGGCAGACAGGTTTACCCCATCGCCAAAGTGATATCTACTAGCCTCACGCGTAACGTTTGATCCCTTACAAAAATCTGGATAAAATATAGTCTATGACCTTCCTTCTGAGCTGTTTCTTCTCATAAGACCTCTCTTTGCAGATTATTAGTGCCATCAAACAAAAAACTCTACAGCTTAATAACAAGAGCTAAAATAGAAAGACAACTTAACTAAATCCTATTTAGAGAAACGGAGACTTGAATATTATGTCGTCATCAAAGCATATTAGACTGTATAATTTTCGTTGATTGTCAAAACAGCTTGGAGCTATTTGCCATAACTCTAATATGTAAATATAATTATTCAATAAATGCATTTGGAGGGAAAGCTGCTCCTTCAGGGGATTAGCCCGTGGGCGGTGTCATCAAAGACAACGGATGAAAAGTATGATAATCGTCAATTTGCAAAGAGTATTTGCAACGTTTTAGAAATATTAAAATTGTTGCTATGAATCAGCTTGTAAGTTAATTCAGTCACCGGCAATCATAAATTAAGGGAAATATACCTTTCTTTGAAAGCCCAAATATTGATCTGCTCTGTAAAAATGTTACGAAACTAAATATTTTAATGAAAAATTATTTACTAATTTGCATAATTTCCTGAAATGGGATAAACTCGAATAAAAACTGTAGACATGTCTCTTTGTATTTTAAATCATGTTTTGATAGCACTATAATTACGTTTAAAATAAAATAGGTAGGTAAATAGAATTTAAAACCGACCGCATCTTAAACTATTAGAAAACCTATAAACTATTTACTAATGATATGATATAATAGGCAAGGAAGCTTACAGCCGGCTGAGATCCCAGAAATAACACTTTCAAAGAATAACTTTCTCCGCATGCTTGCAACCGAATAGATTTATCAAAATCACCTCTTTACGTCCTTTTCCTTTATTATTCCATTTCATAATATTGTTAGAAGTCTTCATTGAACAGATTCTCTAAAGTCACAGCCGTGGAATCAAATGTTGCATGTGATTGGATACATGTGTAGCTGTTGTCATTTTGTGACAAACTAAATTTTTGTTTTGTGTTAATGATTGTTGGGTTGTGATTGAGATAGATTCTTATTGGACTAAGGTGAAGGAGTGTTATATTTTCTGCCCGTACGTACTAAGTTTATCTGTTTTTTTTTATATTGTAAGGATAGGACGTCTTCCATGCCACCTGATGGAAAGTGCGCATGAAGACTATGGTGTTACACGTCCATCCACGAGAAACCTATTCACTCGACACTTAAAAGTTCCAGGACTGTAGTGGTCAGGAAAAACAGACGCAGGCAGACTGTTCCACACCTTGGCAATCCGTACCAAAAAGGAACTATCGAAGCGTTTTGTTCGACTTCTTGGTATATCCACTATATACGGATGGAAGTTCTGTCTGCGTCTGGTAGTCCGGTGGTAAAAAGGGGTGGGTTCAATTTGGTCAAAAAGAGCACTCGCACACTCACCAAAATGTAGCCGATAAAATACTGTCAAACAAGCAACCTTACGACGATGCTCCAGCGTCTGCAATTTTTTATTTGTAAGGTTGTTGTTATTTATGAGTTTTCGGGCTCTTCGGTCAACAGAGTCTAGCGCTTCGAGCTGGTATTTGGCAGAACCATCCCAAAGGTGACTACAGTACTCCATGCAAGACCTCACTTGGGCTGTGTATAAGTTGAGGAGCCGTTCAGGGCTGAAGTACCGCCGGACCTTCGAGATGATACCCAATTTTTTGGAAGCCGTTTTTGCCATAGACTCAATTTGTTGTCCGAAGTTTAATTTGGACGTTATAGTGACGCCCAAAAGCCCTAGTTGATCGGTGATGGGAACAGATACATTCTGGAAAGTGGGCGTAAGAGTAAAGGTGCTCTTTTTTGCGGAGAATAGACACGCTTGTGTTTTGGAGGCGTTGAATTTGACCAGGTTAGATTCGCCCCAACCGGACACATTCCGCAAGGTCAAATCAACGCGCTCAATCATAGACTCTCTCAAAACCTGGATTTCATGGGCGCTCGTTCGCGTATTGGATATATATCTCTCAACAACAGTGCTGTCATCAGCATATCCAATAATGCCTGGTGTTAGGAAGTCATTAATGTGCAGCAAGAATAAAGTTGCAGAGAGAACAGATCCCTGAGGTACCCCGGCATTAATCGCCATTAGGTCAGAGGAGTAGCCGTCTAAGACTACTCGAATCGACCGTTCCCTCAGAAAATCAGATATCCAGTCGCAGAGCCCGGTCGGTATGCCATATGCTGGAAGCTTGCTTAAGAGACCATCATGCCAGACCCTGTCAAAGGCCTTGGAGATGTCTAAGGATACAGCTATTGCTTCACCATGACCCTCCAAGGCCTCACTCCATAAGTGTGTGGCATACACGAGAAGATCGCCGGTCGAGCGTCCACTGCGGAAACCATATTGGCTATCGCTTAGGAGCTCGTTGGTCTCAAGGTATGCCAGGAGTCGATTGTTCAATACACGTTCCATGACTTTACAAAGTATGGAGGTGATTGAAATTGGTCGATAGTTGACAGGATCAGCACGGCTTCCCTTCTTCGGTACTGGTTGTACGTTAGCCAGCTTCCAGGATTTGGGGACTTTACCAGATTCCAAAGAGAGTCTATAGAGACGCGTCAAAACGGGAGACAACTCAGCTGCGCAGCGTTTCAACACCACTGCAGGAATACCGTCTGGACCGCTAGCCTTATTCTCGTCTAGGTGCAGCAAGCACTTAAGAACCTCCTTTTGTCGAATATGAACGGTACTCATTGTAGGACCGAACTGAGGTAATTGGGGTGGGATTTTACCTTGGCTATCTAGACGAGAATTTTCCGCAAAGATACTGGCAAATAAATCCGCCTTTTCCTTAGCGGTGTGGGCCAGAGAACCGTCAGGTTTCCGCAGAGGCGGCAGCGACGGGCGACAAAAGTTCGTTTCGACCGACTTGGCGAGGGACCAGAAAGCTTTACTTCCCGAGGGGTATGAGGCTATTCTGTCTCCGATACAGCCTATGTGGGCGAAACGAGCTCTCTTGATCACCTTTTTGCAGGACTTGGCGGCAGCATTGTACCTCTTTTTGTGTTCATGCGAATCCACGGCTTTGCTTCTGCGAGCGGTTGCCCAGGCTTTGTACGCTTCTCGCTTACGCTTTTCAGCGGAAAAGCATTCAGCACTAAACCATGGGCGAGCTTTGGTTTCAAGGGATAGATCAGCGTAGGGAATGAAGAATAATAATAATAATAATAATAATATATTTATTTCCAAAAAGTAGTTACAAAGCTGAACAGGTTTTACATAGTTATAGGAATTAAGATAATGTACATTATATATATTCTTCTTTTTTTATACAACAGGCCCCGAACTAGGAACTTGTCCTGTATCTCGGGAGTCTATAATTATGATTACTTACAAAATTAATATAAAAATTTTCAACTGAGGAGCTAATAAAGTTACAATCCTTTTTTATGGAGATTATTACATACGGCGGATCATTTGAGTGTGAGTGAGTGTTTGTGTGTGTGTATGTGTGTGTGTGTGTGTGTCTGTGAGTGTGTGTGTTGAAAGTACCCAGTGTTTGTGCAGTTATGTTTTTGTGTGCGTGAAGGGCATTATGTAGTAGCTTTTGGGAATTTTATATTAGATATGAAATGGCGAATGTTCAGTTCCGAATCTGTGACCAAACTCTCTGTAGACAGGTAAGAAAGATGGTGCAACAGATTGACTACTAGAGTTTTGGCCTCTCTTATGCTGCATTCACTTATGAGGCACAGTTGATGCATGCGATTGTATACAAATGGATGAGTGAAACTAGGTAAACGACATGCAAATGCAGTGTTTACGCATTGTTGAGGAACAGCGAAAACTCTTTTTTTTAATAAATTCGTGTAAATTTCAGAGTTTAAGATCTTACGGTGATAATAAAGTGTTACACGAAGAATGAATAGTTTACGCACGCTTAGGAATTTGGTTTCCCGGTACAGCTGATCAGTGGGATAGTAATAATGCTTCTTATATGCAACTTTAATTACTGATCTCTGAGCTCTCTCCAGTCCCAGCATTGCCGTCTTCCCAGCTCCACCCCACACTCTTATACAATAACATATAAGGGATTCACAGAGGGCCACATAAACAAGCCGAACTGTTTTGGCGTCGGCTGAGTTACGCAAGAGTTTCATCTTGAAACTCGTAAGAACTCCATTGCTTGACCTATCACACTTGAGACTGCATCAGCGCAGCACGATGGATCGGTTGATGTAAAACAAGCTTGCCGCCACGGATAAGATGCGAAGAAATGTCGCATTTCATCCCAATCTGCCGACTTGTAACGCCATACTCGCCTAGAACCACTTGGTCGGGTGTCAGGTGGCGAGTACTGCGATACAGATTTCACCAGACAGTGATCGGATGTCCCTAAGGGTGCAGTGACGGACACCGAATATCTGTCCGGATCGGTTGTCAGCAGAAGGTCCAGGCAGTAAGCAGTGTGGCCAGCAACGTCTGGGATGCGCGTAGGTGGTGTTTCAAGTAATTTTCAAAATACTAATTTTAATACGATAAGCCAGGCTTTGTTGGTAGCGTCTTGACAATCCGCTATTTAAGAGCCATATAATATTACACAAAGTTCAATAATATCATCCACCCCAAAGGAAGAAAGGCGTGAGGTTATGTATGTATGTATGTCCAATAATAGCTTTTAATTTATACGTTATTTTGTCTACCTTTATAATTAATTACTAACATTTTATCTGAATGCTGATTTATGTTGATTACTGCATTAGAGCTTGAGCTCACGACATTTCAGTAGGACTTCTAGATCTTAAGCATTAAGACATTTAGATGGTTTAAGGTCCCAAAATGTAAACAGTAAAGGACTAGGTAAATCACAAATCACCGAGATTTAAGGTATGTTTCTAAATATTGTAAACTGTTTTTCTTTTTAAATAAAATATTTAAAAAAAAATCAATGCTAATTTATGCTCACCCTTGATTGTGCTAAAATGGTTATATCTCTTTTAAGCAAAACAATTTTTACACATCGTTATACTAAATTACCACAATATCTTATAACATGTTTTAGAAAAAACTGTTTATAAATTCAAATCAACGATAGCAATCATAACCCTCTGTTTTATTTAACCTCTCAGCTTCCTCAAAAGAACTATCATTACATAAAAATAATTTAACAACGCAATCAAACTTTCAACAATCAAGCGATTCATCAGAGACAATATCCCCTCAAATTTTACTGTCTCCACATTTGCATATAATTCATCAAGGGAGAGGTTTACGAGTGGCTGTAATTTCAAACCTGGTTTATAGTGTATGCTAGGATTTTGTCTATAGGGTACTTTTACATGAAATGGATTAAGATAAGCGAGGTTTTTTTAAATGGCGAATAATGAAGCATACGTATCATTTGCAATTCTGTTAGTTAATCTAGTTCTAACTTGTTTGGTTATATTTTGATATTGTACTACCGGGTATATAAGAATGAAAAGTATGGTGGAGATTCTTGGGGAGGCCTAATCTCAGCGGTGGTTTTCCTTAAGTTCTTAATGATTATGGGTTATCCACGCTATGCTCTGCTTGTGTAGGAAATTTGAGCAGAGTCTGTCTAGCCGATTAAGCACCAAAGAAATCTATGTTTCTATGAATAACTTTCACTTTCATAATAGTAATGGAATTACTTAGGATAATATCCAGCACAAAGTTGAAGAACAATTTTTCGCTCGAAGACTCTGCTGGACTTATTTGCCTATATATTAAGGGCTCTAGAGATTTGTGGTAAATGTGGGATTAAGTCAAGATCAGTCATTCACGTGACTAAAATTACTGTAATAGGTACCTACTGCCTAGTCGCCAGCAAGTAAGGTTTTATATAATTATTCAAAGCTGTACGGGCTAGATATCGAAACCATAAATAAATCGTAAATTTAACTATAATTATCCAATATAACTATTTAAGATTATTGGACCTTTTAACGAATTATATTTTTATGAAATCACAATGAATTGAACAAAGCGTCAACATAGTTTATTCAGTAGCTTGTCATTCTGATACGCCAGATGGCGTTACTTGTCGCACTGTAAGAAGAAATCAGTAAATGTTACTGCGCGGAAATTGAATTTTCCTTCAATATTGACCGTGATGGATAAAAAGTTTAAATTTAATGTATTGTAATTAACCGCAGAGAAAAATAAAGCACCCTAAACTGTGCCCTTGTTTACCGTTCAGACTGAAAAGACTTGTTTGTGTTTTGTGCGTTGATTCCGTAAATTGATTTATTAAATAATTAAGAGAACAAAAATAACCAACCTGTGCTGATAAGATCTGCTGAATTCTCCACCTTTGAATATACAGGGTGATTGGTGAAAGAGAAAAAAATGTAATAAAAAATAAATATTAATTATTTACTGAGTAAACTTAACCGAAACTTAAACAACTGATTATGCAACGCATTGGCACTAGCATTGGCGGCGATCCGCGAGCCGCCATATCGACTCAGGCATAAGTAAAATCAATAGTAACAAAACTGTATTTATTTATAGGGAATTATAGTCAAAAATTAAGTACCTAGTTTAATTACATAATTATGACCAGAATCGAGAACAGAATGCTCTCCTTCAGTATCTAAACTTTGTCACCAGTCACCCTGTATGTAGTCTAGATTCCTTCTCAGGTAATTTGTTTCTTTTATTGTTAAATTCTTTTTTGTGATTGTTTCTATGAATTAAGGTATCACCGATTTCGTAATTTTAATAATTTCAATATCTTCTATTTAAAAATTACCTGGTAAGATACTACGCTGCATTTTACCTTCCACAAACGGTTTTGTTTATTTATACATAATAAAAACATACAAAATAATAAATACCTATTAAATTGGCCTCAGCATTTGAAAACTAATCATTAAGTCAAACTCAAAGCTAGCATAGATGGCGCTGTATAATTGAAAATCCTCCTTTATTAACAAAACGAAAGTTCGTAACCGCCTAAGCCTACACTTTTTTATGTTTATGATGAATCCAAATCCACACAAAATTACATTGACAAATTGACAGATTTACCAGATACCCCTATTCCTTCATCAGCGTACAAATAGTCTCATTTTGTTTTACGATCTATGTTCGCAAAGATTTAAGACGCGTTTTATAGTAGAGTTAATTTTATAGGAAACGATTAGGCACCCTGATTATATGCTGTGAAACAGCGTATGGAATACATTTCCCTTTGTGCGCAGTTTGGAGGATATTTATCAAAAAGAGAGTAAACAAATACAGAACATGCTGTAGATGATATTAACTTTTTGATGTAGTACCTTATAACTTTTGCTCAAAACACCAATGAATAGTAATAATAATGATTGCTTATTAATGATCAAAATATTCGGTGATAATTTAGGTTTACAATTGACTAAGCCCGCATTCAACTTAATCTCACCTGAAGTGTCAGTGTAGCCTTATTATCAAATAAAAAAAACCAAACATACAGTATCCTGTCTTTTAATAGGTCCTGTAAAGCAAAGTCAACTGGGCATAGAAATTCCTGCAAATAAAAAGTTTAGTTTAAAATACCTAACGGATACAAATGACCGCTGTTTTTTTGTAAAACTCCTTTCAGGATCCACCTAGCAAGTGACTTTTATATCTTTTTAGCTGTTGCGCACGGTTTTACCCGCGCAATTTCAGACCTCACGAGAATTTTGGGATAAAAAGTAGCTTATGTGCTATTCCAGACTGTAGACTATCACTATGTCAAATTTCATCCAAATCCGTTGAGCCGTTCTGTCGTGATTGAGGAATAAAAATCCATACATCCAGACATCCATACATCCAAACTTTCACATTTATAATATTAGTAAGACTAGCTTTTCACACAAAATAAAAAATCATATGTTTCCCGTCCCCGTCGGAATTTTGGATATTAATTTTGTAACACAACCAGTCACTCATTGGAGAACGCTTATGCCAAGTATCACATCCGTTTATTCAAGGAATAAGATTTTTCATACAAACTAAAAAGTCAAATGATTCCCGTTCCCGTGGGAATTTCGGGAATTCCTTCCTTAGTGTTCCCCCAAAACCCTTAAGGATTGTATGTTCCAAATTTCATCTCTCTACGGATAGTAGTTATACATATAGCTGTACGTTGTCTGTCAGTCACTCAGTCAGTAACGGAACAGTTTTATATGAGAAAGTTTGTATGGATGTCTGGATGCATGGATGTTTGTTTCTCAATCACGACAGAACGGCTTAACGGATTTGGATGAAATTCAGCATAATGATAGTGTATAGTCTGGAATAGCACATAGGCTAAATTTAACCTCTATATTCCCCCACGATTTTGAATAAAACCACGTGAAATAGCTTGTAAAATCAATATTTATATATATAAAACTGTTCCGTTACTGACTGAGTGACTGAGGTACTGAGTGACTGAGTGACTGACAGACAACGTACAGCCGTAGCTACTGGGCGTAGAGAGCTGAAATTTGGAACATACATTTTTTAGCAGATTTAGGGGTGCACTAAGGAAGGAATTCCCGAAATTCCCACGGGAACGGGAAATATAGGACTTTTTATTTTGTATGAAAAATCTTATTCCTAGAGTGCACCGATGTGAAACTTGGCGTAAAGGTTTTTCAATGTGTGTCTGGTTGTATTATGAAAGGAATTCCCGAAATTTCCACGGGAACAGGAAATATATGATGTTTTAGTTTGTATGAAAAAATCCCATCCCTTGATTGCACGGATGTGATACTTGATATAAAGGTTCCTCAATAAGTGTCTGTTTGTATTATGAAAGGAATTCCCGAAATTCCCACGGGAAGTGGTTGGACTTTTTAGTTTGTATGAAAAATCTTATTCCTTGAGTGTACGGATGTGATACTTGGCATGAAGGTTCTTCAAAGAGTACGGGAACGGGCACGGGAAATATATGATTTTTAGTTTTTATGAAAAAAACTTATTCCTTGAGTGCATGGGTGTGATACTTGGTATAAAGGTTCTTTCAGTTGGTGTCTGGTTGTATTGTTTCTGAAATTTCCAAGAGAAGGGAGTTAAGCGCATACGAAGTTGCGGGATAAAGCTAGTATAAAATAAAGTTTCTTGCTACGTTACGATTTTCTATCCTAAACTTGTATGATTACAAATTCAACCTAATTTACTATCAGGTCAAATTGAGGCAAAAACTAGATTGTACTGGAATACAAACAATTTAAAATTCGATTGTACTCACCATTAGGTATAGTCGCAGTCCCCTTAGTAAAAAAACACGTGTTCAAATAAAACCATCAATTAATTGTAACATGACCATCAACGTATCAATATTTGACAGTTGGCAATCAAGCGGTGATTTAAACATCAAAACTTTAATTCAAAACCTGTGTTTAAGTATCCAACGATTGTTCAGTGCGGTACAGTGTAATATATCATTACGAATTAAAATTACCCACAAATTGTGACTAAAGGTGACTTTCACCTGTTTGTTAAATTTTTAAATTTGTGAAATACCAATCGAAGTACTAAAGTTGATAAAATACCATTTAAATATCAATATTTATTTCAATATAGAAATTAAATTAGCTTCTAAATTATTTTAGGTTGATTTTGAAGACTCCTACATTTGTTTTCTTTTTTGAGTTTAGCGAATTTCATGTATCATATGAATTCAATCAGGAGTGTTAAAATCAAATCATAACAGTGCACTCAGAATCGAAAGCCAGTTTCTCTTTCTTCCTGCATGCTTAAGCATAGCCTTCATTTTAACGGCATAAACTAATCTTACAAGTGAAAGATTTTCTCAGACGATAAACACTACATACCTAAATCAACGGCAAACGGCAATCCACAAAATATTCACATAAAAAAACCAGAACGACAAAACATAAATCTCATGTTACAATTTTTCACACTTGTCCACAGACAAAAATTAATACTAATGATGGTAATATAAAAAACCCGGAAACGGAACGTGACGAAGTAGAATCCTTACTGGTTCTTCAATCCACCCTCATACAATAGAACCATTTGATTTGTGTAATCAAATGCGGGTAGTTTAATTAATTAGTTCGTTACGCACCTGAGCTTCTGCTTTTGTGTTCGTTAGCTATTTTTTAAGCAAGTTGGTAATGGGTTGCATGCTACAGAGATATATGGTTTTTTGGTTTGGTTTATTAACCCTAGATAGCTAACCTTCTGGCGAAACCTGTTTAAGCTAACCATCCGTCGAAACGACGGGTGTTTTAAAAAGGCTTATTTTTTATTAAGTACTTAATTTTTTTAACTTTTATTTAACTATATGGTTAAAACTGATTGTTTTAAATAAAACACTCGTTTTATTAATCAACTTTATTTATTTATTTATTAAAATATACCTACTTTTTCTAAACATCTAAAAAAAGGAACTTTTTGTTATTTATAATTTAAATTTGCAAAATTAAAAAAATAATTCTAAGCACATGTACTTTTTTGCCATAATTGGACACATAGGAACACAAGCAGTACTAAAAACATAAAAAAATATATTTTTCTTGAGCACAAGTGACACAAAAGTCAACTTTACGTTCACTACCTACATATCGGTAACTTGCAGTTGGCACAGACACTTTTAGTCATACGCTTTTTCTTATGGTGGCATTTCCCACACGTTTTTCTTTTACAGCAGTGGAAGTCGATGCCTGCAGGTCTCGGCTGGTGGATGGATGCATCGGATGGACTGGCGCTTTGTGTCGCGGTCACAGTTTGATACAAACATCTTTTCACAGATATTTCAACGTTCGTCCATTTCACGATTTCTTCGCGAAATTTCGTTTGTGAAAAACTTTCCGAAACAAGATACTTCCTTCACCTATCCTCTACATGAACGGTTAGGTCCCCTTGCAGTGCGGACAATTTTCCTCGCCGACGTTCTGTTCGAGATGTTTCCTTTACTAGTAGCCCAAACATATCGATTTTTACCTCGAATATTCCTTTGAGGCAATTGAATGATGTTGTTCTCCAAAGTTTCAGAAGCAGGAGTATCAGGGCTTAAGTCTTGAGATGGAATCTTCGGAATCTGACGGTTGATAATTTTCATCACTTTGTACCTCGTCTTCCACCACTATATCTCCGGTCTCACTGGCTGAAATATCATCCAGAGCATCATCACTAAGTCCTTGCCAAAGCAGGTTAACTATTGCATCATCTTGCAATGAAGACATGATAAAAATCTAAAAATTAATAACAGATTTTGTTACACACTCACACTAAAAACTAACAGTAAAGCTAACCACCCGTCGAAACGACGGGCAAAGGTCTTGTACCTTAGAACCTATGACACTTACCTTACCAACGCGTGCGCCACTACAACGCCAGTGGTGACTACTTAGTTGGCTAGGCTAAACAAAACCATTGAATGCACCGTTAAAAAGATATAGCGATATTATTTTACGCTACCCGTCGAATCGACGGAGGTTAGCTTTCTAGGGTTAAATATAATACCTGTCGTCGAGATATAAAGTAAGATTGATAGATAAGTCAAAATAATGTAATTATGAGAAGTATTTTGCCATTATTCTGTCGTTTCTGATCTTATATGAAAAAGAAAAAGGTATTGTTTTGCACAATACTTTTTCTAAAAGCACACCAAGTTTATTTCCAATTAAAAATATTTAAGTCTACAAATTAATCCACTTTTTGAACATATTTAACGTAAGCTTTACCAAATGTCATTTTTTTTCTATCAAAAAAAGCAAGTGTAGGTTTTGTAAATCGACACTGCCTAAAATCACCAGTACTAAGATACTTTGATCACCTCCGAATTGTTCACATTCTGTGTACTGGGACAATAATCTCTAAAAAATTACAATTTTACTCAAGAAATGACCTTGCGTATTTATTCAAAATTTTAACATACAGAAACAAATACAGTTTTATGTGCATTGTCAAATCTCCAATGCTACATGAATCACAGGTAAAATCTCTCAATGACTCTCATTGAGATCTATCACTATAATGAAGTCCTGTAAATTGAAGAAAAAAAACTATCAGTATTTTGTCAAATCAGTTAAACTATTATTGATTAAAATTTTATGTTTTTTAATAATAAAATTTCTGTTTTGTTTTATTTTTAAACAAAACCGCCATAACAATTGACGCGCATTTATAGCATCGGAGCGCAGGTGGCATCGCTTCACACGTTGATTACTCCCTTTTATTGTGTCTCGTTTTTTATATTTCATTATTTTGTGTCCAGTAATTACGATGTGCACTCAGTGGGGATCATCGTTATAAGTATCTTTATGGATGACGTTATTTGTTTGATTTGTTTTATAGAATGCCTTTATTTTGCTAGGATATTGTGACTAAACAGTTTAGTGACCATTTTACAAAGAGAACTATCACAAATAATCTATACCTTGTTAGACTTTTGTGATTATAAAAATTTCGAGCAAGCGTTAATATGTAGTTCGAGCTTTAGTCAATCTGTCCTTCCCTGGACCAAACAAGAACAGGTAAATATTTTCACAGCGATTAAAAGGACAAATTGACTATAAACATGCCGTAGGTACACATACATAGCTTCACGCCTGTATCCCTTATGGGGTAGGCAGAACACCAGAGGAAAAACCATCTGATGTCACATTTGACATACTTGGAGGTATTATAATGGTGGAGAGAGGCTATTCCAGTGTAAGGGAGTCAGCCTGTTGCCCGCAAAAACGCCAATAAAAATTCTGTCCCTTAGCTGACTTTCACAGTATGCCCGGGAAGAAAAGCACCTGGCATATTCTATGTTCTTCTTTTGCTCCCAGTCCACCGTAAGTGTTGAAATCTAAAAGAAAACTAATCATAAATAGATATTGAAAATGCATAATAAAAGCAAGTAAATATTTGATTTTAAAACTGATCATAAACACATATGTTGCAGGGATATTATAAAAGTCGTGGTATTATAAACTTTTTGGGGACTGAAAACTGCTCGCGTCCGCAAGGTTTCGCCCTCGATGCCTTGTACGTGGTCCCTGGGTGGTGCTAAACGAGCAGTAAAATCTGGTGGTAGGCTTCGGCCGTGGCTTGTCACCACCCACTAGACAAAACCATGCCGCCAAGTAACCTAGTTGCGTTCCGGCATGATGTCTAGTGTAGCCATTGAGGAGGATAGGTCTGAGTAATCGTGCTGCATCGGAGAACAGTTTTCAACTCGTAGGATAATGACTCACCGGGTAACTCGTTTTGGAGGGTAGCGGGATCCGAAGCACGGTGCACCGCTGGCCGACCGCAGGTAGTAGGGGGCCCAAGTAGCATGCCAGCCACATGCGAAAGGCTGCCCCGCCACCTCGCGAAAAATCCCGGGAGGCTCCATCGTGCCGGTTGGCGACCGGTTAGAGAGGACCCGATGGCGACCTCGGGGGGGTTCGGGCGTCCCCGCAGTCTCCAGGCGAGTTCCCCAATGGTGCGTTGTTTCCTACGAGTTGCTTGGTTCCATTTGCAGCGCTTCACTCAACTTCTATTCTCCTCCCTATTCACT
The DNA here is from genome assembly GCA_944452665.1 of Stenoptilia bipunctidactyla. Classification (NCBI taxonomy): domain Eukaryota; kingdom Metazoa; phylum Arthropoda; class Insecta; order Lepidoptera; family Pterophoridae; genus Stenoptilia; species Stenoptilia bipunctidactyla. Next base: position 21,868,744 of record OX101742.1, on the reverse strand, counting down.
CCACTACCAATTCACAATGAAAGGTCCTAAAAAGAGTACGGTTCAACAGCGGTTGCACTTCCTCTCCCTTAAAGTGCACTTCTGTAACATCCGAGGAGTGCACTCCAATCTGAATGATGTCCACCACCATCTTGAGACGGAGAGACCACACCTACTCTTTCTAACGGAGACGCAGATCTGCGATCCGTCAGACTCGGCATACCTTGATTACCCAGGCTATATCCTGGAGTCTCTTTTCCGCCCGCACGCCGGGGTGTGCATGTATGCCAGTGACGCGATCTGTTATCAGCGTCTCCGTTACTTGGAAGTGCCGGACCTTTCAGTCATGTGGGTTCACATAGATACTGGCCTAGACCAAGTGGTTTACGCCTGTATCTATCGTTCACATAGCGGAGATCGGGAGACAACGAGGCTTATGGAATACCTTGGCAATACAGTAGATAAGATTCAGCAACGTTTTCCCACGGCGCAGTTGGTGTTTCTGGGGGATTTTAATGCTCACCATGGGCAGTGGTTATACCCGTATCAGGACACTGACCATGCTGGCAGAGAGGCCTTTAAGTTTTCGCTGACTTATGGTCTCTCACAGCTTGTTAACGAGCCTACGCGCATCCCCGACGTCGCTGGCCACACTGCGTATTGCTTGGACCTTCTGCTGACAACCGATCCTGACAGATACTCGGTGTCCGTCACTGCACCTTTAGGGACATCCGATCACTGTATGGTGAAATCTGTATCGCTGTACTCACCACCTGACACCCGCCCAAAAGGCTCCAGGCGAGTATGGCGTTACAAGTCAGCAGATTGGGATGAAATGCGACATTTCTTCGCATCTTATCCATGGCGGCAAACTTGTTTTACATCAACCGATCCATCGTGCTGCGCTGATGCTGTCTCAAGTGTGATAGTTCAAGCAATGGAGTACTTCATTCCCCACGCTGATCTATCCCTTGAAACCAAAGCTCGCCCATGGTTTAATACTGCTTGCCTAGCCGCTGAAAAGCGAAAGCGGGAAGCATACAAAGCCTGGGCAAATGCTCGCAGAAGTAAAGCCCTGGATTCGCATGATCTTAAGAAAAGATACAATGATGCCGCCAAGTCCTGCAAAAAGGTAATCAAAAGAGCTCGTTTTGCCCACATAGGCCGTATCGGAGACAGAATAGCAGCATACCCTTCGGGCAGTAAAGCTTTCTGGTCCCTTGCCAAGTCGGTCGAAACGAACTTTTGTCGCCCGTCGCTGCCACCACTGAGGAAACCCGATGGTTCTCTGGCCCATACTTCTAAGGAGAAAGCAGATTTATTTGCTAGTATCTTCGCAGAAAATTCTCGTCTAGATTGCCAAGGAAAAATCCCACCCCAATCACCTCAGTTCGGACCTACAATGGGTACCGTTCACATTCGCCAAAAGGAGGTTCTTAAATGCTTGCTGCACCTAGACGAGAACAAAGCTAGTGGTCCAGACGGTATTCCTGCAGTGGTCTTAAAACGCTGCGCAGCTGAGTTGTCTCCCGTTTTGACGCGTCTTTATCGACTTTCATTGGAATCCGGTAAGGTTCCCAAGTCCTGGAAGCTTGCTAACGTACAACCAGTACCAAAGAAGGGAAGCCGTGCCGATCCTGTCAACTACCGACCAATTTCAATCACTTCCATACTTTGCAAAGTCATGGAACGTGTATTGAACAATCGACTCCTGGCATACCTCGAGGCCAACGAGCTCCTAAGCGATATCCAATATGGTTTCCGCAACGGGCGCTCGACCGGCGATCTTCTCGTGTATGCCACTCACTTATGGAGCGAGGCCTTGGAGGGTCATGGTGAAGCAATAGCTGTATCCTTAGACATTTCCAAGGCCTTTGACAGGGTCTGGCATGATGGTCTCTTAAGTAAGCTTCCAGCTTATGGCATACCGATTGGGCTCTGCGACTGGATATCTGATTTTCTGAGGGAACGGTCAATTCGAGTAGTCTTAGATGGCTTCTCCTCCGACCAAATGGCAATTAATGCCGGGGTACCTCAGGGATCTGTTCTCTCTGCAACATTATTCTTGCTGCACATTAATGACCTTTTGACACCGGGCATTATTAGTTATGCTGATGACAGCACTGTTGTAGAGAGATACGTATCCAATGCGCGAGCGAGCCCCCGTGAAATCCAAAGTTTAAGAAAGTCAATGATTGAGCGCATTGATTTGACCTTACGGAAAGTATCCGATTGGGGTGAGTCGAATTTGGTCAAATTCAACGCGTCCAAAACTCAGGCGTGTCTATTCTCCGCAAAAAAGAGCACCTTCACATTAACGCCCACTTTCCAAAATGTATCTGTCCCCATCACTGACCATCTAGGGCTTTTAGGCGTAACTATAACATCTAGTTTAAACTTCGGTCAAAAAATTGTGTCCATGGCTCAAGTAGCTTCGAAAAAGTTGGGAATCATCTCGAAGGTACGGCGGTACTTCAGCCCTGCACAGCTTCTTAACTTATATACAGCTCAAGTGCGATCATGCATGGAGTACTGCAGTCACCTTTGGGATGGTTCAGCCAAATATCAACTAGAAGCGCTGGACTCCGTTGACCGAAGAGCCCGTAAATTAATTAACAACGTCGACCTTACGACCAAAAAACTACAGACCCTAGAGCATCGTCGTAAGGTTGCCTGTTTAACCGTGTACTACAGGATACATTTTGGTGAGTGCGCGAGTGCTCTGTTTGAGCAAATTGAACCCTCACCCTTTTACCATCGGACTACTAGACGCAGACAGAACTTCCATCCGTATGTGGTTGATATTCCGAAAAGTCGAACTAAGCGCTTTGACAGTTCCTTTTTGATACGGGTCGCCAAGGTTTGGAATGAACTGCCTGCGTCTATTTTCCCTGACCAGTATAGTCCTAGTACTTTTAAGCGTCGAGTGAATAGGGTTCTCGTGGATGGACGTGTACCACCTTAGTCTTCATGTTCACTTAACATCAGGTGTCATGGAAGACAAACGTCCCATCCATATTTTATAAAAAAAAAAAAAAAAAAAAACTCACTAGTAAAATTATAATTACACGGTTATACAACAGCAAGACATTTTAAGAAAAGCTAAACGTAACGCTTTATTGAAAACATTTGGCGATTGTTTAAAGTGTTGAGATAGTTTAATTTATCGAAGGGGGCTTTAATTATTGTTACCCACAAAAAACTGATTCTACGAGTACAATATTATTTATACGCAAAGCATTACGACTCCGTTAAATCGTGGGGGGAAGTGTTTTATTATTGCTGTTATCATCATTTCGATCTTATTTTTGGGTATTTTCATAGCTATCCATTAATATTGCAACTGTTAACAATTAATTTAATTAAAAGCGTATCATTTCGGTGTAACCACTCAGGTGTTTTTGATGTTGGTAATCAGTTATTACACGGTTTATTTGAATATTAAATGGTATAATTAAAAAGCTGCTTAATAATAATCAACGAATGCAGAGCATTAAAAAAGACATACTTCGCGTTAAAACTTTAGCTGAGCTGAGAATGTTATCAACGTAAACATTCTCCGAATCATGCATATTTTTTCAAAAGTTTGAAATTTTCAATGAAGTACCCAATTTTTTTTTTTTTTCCGCCACAGAAAATTTTTGGCACCCCCTAAAACAAGCTTTAACCAGTAAAGCAAGCTTTAGCGGGAGGAGGATGAATCCTATTACGGACGAATGGGCATTCTATAAGCTGTTAACCCCAGTAGCTAACGGAGAATAGAATGCCCAGACAGTGTGGAGACTCACTCAGTGAAGCCGAGCATACCCACTAAACATCCCCCTTTACGACCTACCTTAATTCAGGTTCTTGATCATTTATCGGAGCGACAGCCAATTGGAGAGAGAGGCTGCGCAGTGAGCGGCATCCGGACGGCTGCCACCAAAAGAAACTGAAAGCGAGAAATTCAGAAGCTAAGACTAGCAGAAATGACAAAGCTGAAACTAAGAGATTATCTAGAGTGATCAGACTCACTCTGAGATAGGAATGCTGGAAAGAAGGACTACGTTTAGAAACGTTGAGCTTGCTGGAGTTTCCTGATAAGGGGAGCGAACTTGGTTAGGACCGGAAGAGCACCGTTGAAACCCTCTGGGCTGGCGTCGAGAGCGGCGCCAAAAGCCAGGATCTCGTCGATGGGAGCGAGCTGGATCCAGAACGCCATGCGGTCTTGAGAACCATTTGCGTTCTGGCACTGGGAAGCCGATTTGGCAGCCGGTTGCGATTGAGTCGCGACCCGGCTGCGCTGACCTGGAACGATAGAAGTAAAGGCCTTAGGGGCCTTTGAACTGACTGGAGGGGCGTCCAAGCTAGGCTGCGGTCGCTCTCTCCAGTTCTCGATGGGCTTCACGGTAGCCCTGGCAGCACGCGGTGCCTTGGAGCAGCCGCGAAAGTTTGCTGTGTGGCCTGACTGGCCGCACAAGACGCAGGACGGAGCGGTGGGCGATTCGGGAGTGCGAGAGCACTCCTTAGTCCCATGCGGATCTAGGCACTTGACGCACCTAGGGGAAGCAAAACAATTTGCCGCCGCATGACCATACAATTGGCAGCGGTGGCACTGACCTGGGAAACCACGCTTGTGTGGAACTTCGACGCGGATGTTGGACAGACCGCACACAGTGGGCTTGCCTCTGAAAATGGACTGCCCTTGCGGGCTCTTCGCTAGGATCACTAGCGCAAGTGGGAACTGCTTGCCTCGGCGGTTGTGCATTTTGTGCACAGATTCGACGGGGAAGCCTTGAGAAGACAAGTCCTCTTGGATTTGCTCGTTCGAGAGCTCGAACGGCACGGTCCTGAGGACGGCACGAATCTTACGCTCCTCAGGGAGGGCGTAAGTGTGGTACTCGAGCTTTTGATCAGCAAGAAGCCGAGTAAGATTCCTGAAATAGGGAATGGAATTGACAACGACCTTAATAGAGTCACCCACGTTGGATGCCTTACTATACTGGATCTTGGGATTGTGTCTACCGCAGAGAGCTGAGACCTCGGTCCAGCGGCTCTTGTCCCGTAGAAAGACGGGGGGCGGAGACTTGACTTTCGGCGGAGCCGAATCTGATTGCGACGCAGGCTGTGACGCCGGGATCGCTGAAACAAAATGCGCAGGAGCAGACGCCGGTGCGACATTTTGCGGAGCAGGAACAGTGGCTGGAGCAGCTGAAACGGATGGAGATAAGACTGAAGAAGCTTCTTGCTTCTTCTTCTTAGACTTGGACTTTTTGCGAACCTCGGTGAACGGAGCAGGAGATTCTGGAACTAAAGGAGAGGAGTCGGAATCACTACCTGGCAGGGTAGTTTTCCGTTTGCATGCGGTGGAGTCTACCGACATGCAATCTGAAGAAGGAGCGACGTACTCAGAGGGATCTGGAGACGCCGGAGAATCGGTTTGGAATCCCTGAGAAAGGGAGGCGACCTGAGGACGAGCGGACACTTGCTCTCGCAAGGACTTGATTTGAGCGATAAGGATACCCTTCTCGCTTTCGAAGTTAGACCTGAGCTGGGCCTGAGTGGCTGCGTGTTGTTTTTCCAGTTCTTGTTTGTCCCTGGAAAACTTATCGAACTGGGAGGCGATCTGCGAGGAGACCTGCGAGGAGGACGGACGAGCGGATAGTTCCGTCTGTAAAGAATCGATCTGAGCCTGAAGGTTGGCAATTTCAGCCTTCCCCTCCTTCTCGTGAAATTCAAGACTAGTAATTTTTCGTTTTAGAAAATATTGATCATCAAGAAGATTTTTAATACGACCACGATCGTTTGCGCATCTGATATCGTTGCACGGACTGCGACTAGACATAATACTGGGCTGGAAGAAGTATATCTAAGATGAATTTGTGTGCCGGTGAACGGCGAAACGGCTGCACAAACTGCGCTGAAAAAAAAAGAGCGACAATCTCCATTTGGTAATTGTGATCACAACGAGATCCGTACTTTATGGGAAATATTTAGTTGGCGATCCCTAGTGTGGTAATACTTGTGACAAGGGTTTGCTAAAATTTGAACATTTTCATTTACGTCAACCAGCTTGACGTTTTATAAAAATTTAATATGGTGGCTTAGTATTTCTGTGGAAAAGAGCAAGAAGAAATTATGATGAACATCCATACAGTGATAGCAAATCCGATTACCAAGCTTGCTGATGCTGGTAAATTGGCAACAATTGATATTACGATATCAAAGCTGTATTTTTTGAAATTGCTAAATAAAAAAGTGATGCACAAAACGCTACCATTAGCATGGAATACTAAACTAACCACAAACATTTCGGATCATGGATGATATCGCGTGCATTCCCACGGAATTCATAATAAAAAGATAAAAAATACCCCAAATTGATGAATCACGTTTAGTTATTGATAAAATGGGGTGAATACAACAATTATTTGCCTCTTTTTCTTGGTGAACTTTCATTTTTTATTGAATTAATCGTAATTTTATTGAGACTGCGGTTAGGGAAAACATTGAGAAAAAACACCTTAGTAAAAATATTATTTAGAGAATATGACACGACAAAGTTATACGCCAAGGCTACTTTATTGGGGTAAAATTGAATCAATATAAGATGATCTCTATGACATAATGATTTGAAGACTTGGCTGTAGCTTTTAGCCTTGCCATTTTGGAATTAGGTTCAAATATTACTACTGCTTTGACACTTAGTTCGTAATGCAACTAATACAAGTGACAATCTTATCACTCTGATAATGTTTTATTCACTTTTCTTTCTCCTGCGGTTCTATCAAAAGCAGGCCCATGTAGACAAGCATTAAAAAAGGGTTTTTGAAACGATAAATAAACTGTAGTGTCACTTAATACCTTTTTAATCTCAACAAATATTGTTTCTGCTTTTAAGTTACAAGCTCAGCTTTTGAAGTCGATTAATCCAGCTACCTTCTAACTACACCCTAATTTGAGCCCTCAAAACAACAGACCCTGTACATCGTCTAACATAAACAGCAAAGGAAATGTCACTGTAGCATCCCCCTGTATAAATAAACTTCATTCTTATGTCAATAATGACATGTCACCGTGTTCAAATTACAAAGTTACGATTGCAGGTTTCATTTTATAATAGATCTTTCTTGTAGTGAAGTAAAGTTTAAAATTGATTAGCTTGTGTGTTGTTATATTTTGGCTGTGTTTAAGAAAGTGTCATTTGCATCAATCCATGTCGAATTAGGGAATTCTTTTGTGTTTAATAATGGAATGAAAAATTTGAATGTCTCGTAATTGGTATCTGTAAACGTAGGAGACGTAAATATTTGAATGGAGAAATGTATTTTTCTATTAAGTAGGTAAATGTTTATAGCGTTTCGTGTTTTAAATAGAACTGGAACTGAAAGAATAGGGGTAAAATTTTATTCCATATTTGTTGTCATATTTGGATTAATATAATTTTAAATACATACTTCACGCCTATATCCCTTATGGGGTAGGCAAAACAACAGAGGATGTAAAACCATCTGATGTCACTTTTGACAAATTTTGAGGTATTATATTGATTGATAGAGACTATTGCAGTGACAGGGGGCAGCCTATCGCCCACAAAAAGCCTCCAATAAAACCTCGGTCCCTTAACTTTACAATATGCCCGGGAAGAGAAGCAGCTGGCACATTCTAAGTTTTTCTTACACTTCCAGCATGGAAGGAACTTTGAAATGCGAGTGATTAATATAGTGAAGTCGTCATGGCGCAGTGACTACAGTGTATATCATTCGAAATCTTCGTATACCAATCTGTATTGCAACCTTCGGTACCGTCGTCACAAGGATGACCGCCGCCGATCACTTCGAAGGAAAGTTCATAGTCAGTTCAAGGGGCCCTTTATTTTCGTATTCTGATACCAGCACTAGGCCAGCTTGGCGGTTTTTAATTTAAACTTTCTCGTCAATCAGGGAAGTGAACCATAACTCTGGCGATAGGTAGGTGATAAAGAGTTCAGATAATAATAGCTTTCCCATCTTTATGTATAATTTTGTTTTAGACCTTTTGTTTCAGATTTGAGGCTTTTTTTTTATAAAATATGGATGGGACGTTTGTCTTTCATGACACCTGATGCTAAGTGAACATGAAGACTAAGGTGGTACACGTCCATCCACGAGAAACCTATTTACTCGATGCTTAAAAGTACTAGGACTATACTGGTCAGGGAAAATAGACGCAGGCAGTTCATTCTAAACCTTGGCGACCCGTATCAAAAAGGAACTGTCAAAGCGCTTCGTTCGACTTTTCGGAATATCTACCACATACGGATGGAAGTTCTGTCTGCGTCTAGTAGTCCGATGGTAAAAGGGTGAGGGTTCAATTTGTTCAAACAGAGCACTCGCGCACTCACCAAAATGTATCTTGTAGTACACGGTTTAACAAGCAACCTTACGACGATGCTCTAGGGTCTGCAGTATTTTGGTCGTAAGGTCGACGTTCATAATTTTCCTTTCCTTAAAAGTGCCCAACGCAAATTTCCATCCTTTTTTGATAAGTATCACATTTACGTATGACATTTATAAATAGGAAATTGCTTAAATATACAAATAAAACTAAACTGGAATATCCTACATCATTCAAAAATATCCTTCATAACATTCTCAACTATGTGTTAATTACATAATATCCGTCAAAATTACACACAGAACTTCCACATGTTTTCAAGACATCCAACATTTGTTGTGAAGACAGTTCTCATTAGTTAAATGATCATGCGCATATTTTTGGGTACATCATGAAAGCTCAGAATAAATTAAGGGAATTTTTGAGTAATCAAGCTGATTATTGAAAAATGTAGCCCGCCTTATACTGACTTGACATTTATCCAAATCAATAAGTGTCTATTTTGTTTATATTTTCGAGTGTTAAATGACTAAGCCAAATTATTTACTTCCTTGATATACAGGGTGAATGGTGGCTTTAGATACTGAAGGAGTGCACTCTGTACTCGATTCTGGTCGTAATAAAAGTAGGTACTTAATTTTTCACTATAATTCCCTATAAATAAATAAAGTTTAGTTTCTATCTACTTTACTTAGGCCTGAGTCAATCGCATCACGTGAGCTGGCACGCGGATCGCTGCCAACGCTAGTATACTCGTAACCATGCGTTGCGTGATCAATTCTTTAACTTTCGGTTAAGTTTACCCAGTAAATATTCGATATTTATTTTTTATTATATTTTTTCTCTTCATGTATGATCTCAAATTATCACGTCCTTGAATTTCAAAAGTGCCCACCAGTCACTCTGTAAGTCAGTTTTTAAGTTTATTGGTATGAAATTATTCAATTTATACTTCACAGATTAGGTGCATTATTTGACTATTGAATAGACTGCGGTCAAAGTGTATCGATAGCGTTTGGAGAGGAAAAGAGGGCGTTTAACTATACTTAGATTTTTTCTATGTCGCTTAAGACTTAGCATCACTCCTGCGCAAGCAACACGAAAAGAATACTATTGCCCAAAGACAAAGAGCAAACTTTACAACAAAAAATATAATCTTATATCTGAACTTAACATAACAATGAACTTTAACCTAATTTATAACGTGTAAACTGTAACACCTGATTTTATGGCCGTAATAAAAGAACAAATTGACCATGAAACGGACCATTTTGGTAATGCGTCATAATATATCAGAAACTTTGAACATATGCTTTGTTTTGAGAACTTTGTACCACGTGCAACGATGTGTTGCTGATACATAAATTACGCGGGCTGGGTGAATATCATTTGCATTTTGTTCGTTTTTAGGTAAGCTCTTGATTCCGATTGAGTATAATTATCACTCCGAATCAAGAGAAAAAGATTATAACCATTATGATACAGTATTTTTTTTATGTGCAATCTAGATAAAAACTTTGGATTTTACACTCATCTTATGATATTCATATAAATGGTGTTTGAACGTAATTACATACGTTCAATACCAGTTTAAAGTTTTTGGATATCTGTTAAAGTATAGGAAGCCTTTGCACACTTATCTTATTAGCAAGGTATCTGAAATAAATGTCATGTAATAATAAACTAAATAGCAATAGACCATAGAACTGTTTTTGTCTCAGCCAGTAAAGCAAATGCATTATAGTTAACATTCTTTCCACAATTTTATGTTAACCTCAAAAACTAAGCAGAACTTTCTGAGATTCAGAGTTTTGCAAAGTTTTGCAAAAGTTCACGTAAAAAAAAGTGCATAAAGTTATTAATTTTAGCAAAAATATTAAAGTTAAGTAAAGTAAGTAAAATACGAAGTATTTCGAAACAGTAACAAAACGATAAGTTCATTATGGTAATGAGTGTAGAATTGTCGTGCGATCAGACATGTGGTCACTGGGTTCATGTTCAATTAATTCAATATTATGCTAATAAGGCTAATCAGCACAAGTGTTATATTTTCCACACCTGATGCGTTAGTTATTTAAATGTATGTGGATTATTATCAATACTGCAATAATTAGTTTCAAATCAAGTGCTTGTCAGTCTAAAATTCAATAAAACTAACAAATTTTTGAATATTTTTTTATAAGATATCGTTACTGTTAATATTCAATATGAATTTTTATGTCACCACTTTAGCTTATGTATTAAATATAGATGATATAAAACCGGCTAAGTATCTTCTATAGTTTATCTTTTATTTTATAATTCCTTACTAGATTCTTACGATATCTATGGCAAAAATGCGAAAGTGCCATTTAGAAGACAAGACGACTTGGTTATTTACGTAGGTACAGGTGATCTCAAAAAATATATTGTTGCTTTAATTATGAGGCTTGTTATACGCTGTACCTAAATTCGTGTGCTCTTATTGTAGATCCTATCATCACTTAGCATCACGATTAGTCACCGATGAAAAAGAAAGGTATCAGATCTTTGATGAAGCGTGTCAGAAGAAGACAGTAGCTCAGCAGATTCTAAAGCGGGGGACATTCCAATTTAGTAGCCGTTTTTGTTACAGCTTCTAAGGTTTTTTTTTTTTTTTTTTGTTTTTCCGCCACAGAAAATTTTTGGGCACCCCCTAAAACAAGCTTTAACCAGTAAAGCAAGCTTTAGCGGGAGGAGGATGAATCCTATTACGGACGAATGGGCATTCTATAAGCTGTTAACCCCAGTGGCTAACGGCAAATAGAATGCCCAGACAGTGTGGAGACTCACTCAGTGAAGCCGAGCATACCCACTAAACATCCCCCTTTACGACCTACCTTAATCCAGGTTCTTGATCATTTATCGGAGCGACAGCCAATTGGAGAGAGAGGCTGCGCAGTGAGCGGCATCCAGACGGCTGCCACCAAAAGGAACTGAAAGTGAGAAAAATAAAGCTAAGATTAGCAGAAATGACAAAGCTGAAACTAAGATATTATCTAGAGTGATCAGACTCACTCTGAGATAGGAATGCTGGAAAGAAGGACTACGTTTAGAAGCGTTGAGCTTGCTGGAGTTTCCTGATAAGGGGAGCGAACTTGGTTAGGACCGGAAGAGCACCGTTGAAACCCTCTGGGCTGGCGTCGAGAGCGGCGCCGAAAGCCAGGATCTCGTCGATGGGAGCGAGCTGGATCCAGAACGCCATGCGGTCTTGAGAACCATTTGCATTCTGGCACTGGGAAGCCGATTTGGCGGCCGGTTGCGATTGAGTCGCGACCCGGCTGCGCTGACCTGGAACGATAGAAGTAAAGGCCTTAGGGGCCTTTGAACTGACTGGGGGGGCGTCCGAGCTAGGCTGCGGTCGCTCTCTCCAGTTCTCGATGGGCTTCACGGTAGCCCTGGCAGCACGCGGTGCCTTGGGGCAGCCGCGAAAGTTTGCTGTGTGGCCTGACTGGCCGCACAAGACGCAGGACGGAGCGGTGGGCGATTCGGGAGTGCGAGAGCACTCCTTAGTCCCATGCGGTTCTAGGCACTTGACGCACCTAGGGGAAGCATGACAATTTGCCGCCGCATGACCATACAATTGGCAGCGGTGGCACTGACCTGGAAAACCACGCTTGTGTGGTACCTCGACGCGGATGTTGGAGAGACCGCACACGGTGAGCTTGCCTCTGAAAATGGACTGCCCTTGCGGGCTCCTCGCTAGGATTACTAGCGCTAGTGGGAACTGCTTGCCTCGGCGACTGTGCATTTTGTGCACAGATTCGACGGGGAAGCCTTGAGAAGACAAGTCCTCTTGGATTTGCTCGTTCGAGAGCTCGAACGGCACGTTCCTGAGGACGGCACGAATCTTACGCTCCTCAGGGAGGGCGTAAGTGTGGTACTCGAGCTTTTGATCAGCAAGAAGCCGAGTGAGATTCCTGAAATCGGGAATGGAATTGACAACGACCTTAATAGAGTCACCCACGTTGGATGCCTTACTATACTGGATCTTGGGATTGTGTCTACCGCAGAGAGCTGAGACCTCGGTCCAGCGGCTCTTGTCCCGTAGAAAGACGGGGGGCGGAGACTTGACTTTCGGCGGAGCCGAATCTGATTGCGACGCAGGCTGTGATGCCGGGATCGCTGAAACAAAAGGCGCAGGAGCAGACGCCGGTGCGACATTTTGCGGAGCAGGAACAGCGGCTGGAGCAGCTGAAACGGATGGAGATAAAGTCGAAGAAGAATCTTTCTTCTTCTTCTTGGACTTGGACTTTTTGCGAACCTCGGTGAACGGAGCAGGAGATTCTGGAACCAATGGAGCGGAGTCGGAATCACTGCCCGGTGGGGTAGTTTTCCGTTTGCATGCGGAAGAATCGACCGACATGAAATCTGACATAGTATCGACAGGCTCGACATCTGGGGACGCCGGAGAATCAGTTGGGAAACTAAGCGAAGGAGGGGTGGCCGGGAGGGACGCGATGGCCGGGAATGCTGCTGCGAGTTGCTGACTTAATGACTTGAGCATCTGATGCATTTGGAATTGGAATTGATGGAATTGATACTGACTTACCGGTTCCTGGAGCTCATCGGGCCGAGCCCCGGATTCGGTGGGGGCCTCCATCGAACCCGGGGAGTCTGAATTATTCTGAAAGGAAGCCTATTCCTAACAAAAACCTTACGTGCCGGTGAACGGCGAACTTGCTGCAAACTGCGCTGTAAGAAAAAGAAAAAACGACCTAGTACGGACCTATTGCCGGTGAACGGCGGACGATCAGGCTTAGTTGTCACGGTTACGTATCCACCTGACCAGCGATGCTTCGGCCGGCAGCAGTCGGGTCCGCCCTGAAAAGGGCAGATGAATTAGCCCCGACACCACACAGCCTCCACAAGAGAAAACTTTCCGAAAGAGCTTAACTTGGCACCTGACCCGCACGAGTGCGGGGGAGGGAACAAGGGCAGCGCAATACGAACACTCGGGAGCGGCCGCAGACACGACCGTTCGGGAGCGAACGCAAACGGGAAGTGCTTCTAAGGAGCGGTAACACAATTCTTAAACAACCCAACGTAGATTACACTAAAGTGTTCAGTAATTACCACAGATAGTAATTTTTTTTTTATCTTATGCTTCTTCTCAATCAGCCAATATCCAAACCGGCAAATATGAAAACAGAATGTAATTGCTTAACAAAAATAGCTCATTGTTAAGATGTGTCCAACGCAAAAGAAACATTTAACAAAGTTTATGCGTCACGGTCAAATTTTGCTACAAAATATTGTTCTGTACCCTATCCAACAAGTTCCAATACTTGCAAAAAAAAAACACTAAAGTTATTATGCATCTTAATGTTGATCCGTGAGGCTATTTTTTGAATTACCGTAACCAATGTAATTGTTGACTTCAAAAAGATGTAATATTGAAGTCTTTATTGTTGTTTTGTGTGTGGGTGGGCTTTTATATTCCCGGAGGATGAATAAGTCGTGAGTAATCAGTTGTATTTTTGAGATATAGAAAAGGTAGTTAGGCCGTTTATTTACACTAAGCATGTCTAAAGGGCGGCTTCCTAAGCACAGCATGCGAATAGGCGGCCAAAGCCTTAAAGGATTCGATTTTCGTTTGATGACAAGTTTTAGAAACACCTGTAAGCATGGTAATATCTGTTAACTATGTTTGTTTTATCTATACTTTTATCAGCAAAACAAAATTATTTTATGATGTCCATGGGCCTGGTGACTGTTAACCATCAATTGAATCGAGTTCCTACTTGAGGGCTTTCAAAATATACATAAAAAAATACTATTTTATCAAATGTGATCATGATGTATTTGCTTAATGTTGTATGTTATGTAATTATGTAAGAACTAATTTGCAACTTTTTGGCAAGCTAATTTTTCGTAACTTTACAATATTTTTGCACTCTCCTGTAACTGCCAATAAAATAGTATCGCATAATACAATATGAAGTAAACAACAATCTATCCCCCAATCAAAGTCCTTCTTCTCCACAATTTCCTGCTATTCAATTATAGTAATCAACTTTCGAAAATCCTGCAAGTCACTTTACGTACCATTTTTCTTCCGGATTTGGCCCCCGAAAATGTGCTCTCATAGAATTAGTCACTTTGATCTGCAAAGTTAATTTATCATAGATATTTATTACCAGTCATCCATTCGATTAGCGTCCTATGGAACTTATTGTTTTTATCTGTTTATTAATATAAGGTTTGGTCATTGGTCTTTCCTCAACTCGTTTGTTTTCCACTTCAACCTCATATTCACTTATGATCAGGTGAGATTGAGGTCAAAAATGAGCTTAGTATAATAAAAAAAGAGAGCAACGAAGTGTATAACTTCTGAATCAATATTTTTACAGCTTCTACTGAAACTAGCCCTAAGATTTATATCTGATATAGTATCTTTTTGTGTTATAACTCTGATAATAGTTTTTAAGCTAAACTTTCATGCCTATATGTTTTTGATATGATAAAATACATACATTTTATTTTAATTACATAACTTGTTTGGTTTTAACAATGTTCTTTAACAAACTGAGTATTGTGTGATCAGTCAAACTTGTTTGTTAGCTGCAACGTTAAATGTAATAGGGAAAAGCTTCAAATAAATGTATGTATTTATTGCATGGAAAATAGCATAAAAATACATTGCCGTATCAACGGCAAAGGTTTTTGCATAATTATACCAAAAATCTCAGTTAACAATATTAACGAAAAAGGAAACACATAGAATTAAAACAAAATTACATATAGCTAAATAGCAAAGTAGCAAGCTTTATGAATGAAAGAAATCACAGTATGTTTTTATAACAAGAAAATTTTATATTGCAACTCATTCACATAAGTATATGTAACATATCATAAATATTACATAAAAAATACCAAAACACTCTCATCCGAAAGTCATACTTGCTTTTACCGTCCATTACACGTAAGTTACAATTTCACTCAATCATAATAAAAGGTATGAACATGTTGAGCAGGAGTAGTAGGTAGGACCCTCGCAAAAACTGAATACGACTTGTCATCATGACGAGAAGACGACCATTTGGTATCTATCCATCGGTATTACCAGAAAGCATAGATGCTTAGTTAGGTCAGGGGCACAATGGTGCCACTATAACACATACCTAAATTATGTAATTCTTATGTAATTCTACCATACTATTTAAAAAAAAATGTAATATAGCAGTAAGTTTTCCTAATAGAATAAAATTAAATAAAATAAATAAATAAAATAAAAAAATAAAAAACAAAAAAAATGGCTACATCACCGACAAAACCTTAGCACGGCCGTGTTTCACGAACAAGACAATGGTCAGCAAAAATGGTGATAGTGGGACTACCTGTTCTTAAAGGTGCTGAACACTGTCAAGGCAACCTCTCGTAGCGGAGTCGCAATTGGTTCACGTGAGTTACTCTGTCGTAAGGTAGCAGCAATTTTTGGATGCCTCATCTTCTCTGTACGAAAAGAATACTCATTCCAAAAACAACATAGAGCCTGGAGCACATAGAGCCATTTTCCTTTTTATTTCTGGTGGGGTCCTCAAAACTGCTTGCTTCGGCTGCGTGACTAGCGTCGGGGTCACCACTTATTATGTCCAGAAAAGGGGTTTTACAATAAAGTTTACAATATTTAATCTTATCTTGATTTTATCGAGCTTGATTAATAAATAATATATTGATTCTTTTTGCATTGAAGCATGTGTCACTTCTGAGGACGCCACACATCAAGGCTTAGGTACCAGGGTTACATTCGAGTGTAGATCTAATTTAATTAGATAATTCCTTACGGATCAAAATTTATTCTTTTTTTCTATTTCTTTTTACAACATTTTTTGCACGAAATATACCACCAGCTTTATTTTAAAAATCATCAAGTCTCTATGATAGATTTAGTTTGGAAAATTCAAGCGTTTTATTAAACCGCTTTGCAGAGATTTACTGAAGGGTGAAATATTAGGGGGTTATGAAAGTTACTGATACTATTTGCGGATTTAAAAAATTAAATGGACGAGCCTTGTTTGGATTTAAGTGGTTGGAAGCACATGTGTTAAAAGTTTAGTTCAATTTAGATTAAGAATTTAGTTCAAATAGTTTTTGTATTTTTCAAATTGTTTATAAAGTTGATTGTGATTATTAAAGAAAAACTTAAAATATTTAAAAAAATAATAGAAGACGTTTTTGTGGCATCATTCAATAAAATTCTCATTTAATAAATTACTACTGTTACATAACAGGCACTAGATCCACATGATGATTAATAGAGTCTTGGTTCATGTAAAATATAATTTTAGAAGGTGGCTTCCCAATAAGTTATTGAAGAACTAAAAGTCTATTGTTCCAGTTATATTGCTAGCAAATGCTTCCTTTAATTCTTAGGAAAGTAAAAGTAGGAAGAAAAATAGTACCCACCTTACTCCTTACTCAAGACGCGAGATCATTACCACCGATAGAATCAAAAGAAACTCAAAATAACAATTTAATATTAAAAGACATACGAACAGTTACGTGAAAATGAACCTTGTTATCAGTTCAAATTATAATCCTAAATTGCTATAATTAAAATACAGTCCTTAGAATAAACCCCCAAAATAAATTTTGCGCTACTCATGCAACTATAAATGGGCACGTCCATAGATTAAAATCAAAAGTGACGTTGCATACACGTAAAAACCAACAGATGGCGTTGATCGCAAATAAGCACGCATAATCGGTAATCACCTCACCTGTTCGTTTTGACAATGAATAATAAAGCTATTGAACTGTTAATAATAGTGTTAGTGTATTAATTTAATTAGGTTTATCTGCTCGGGTGTATCAACTTAAAAGCGTGGTTGACTAAGAACCGAATTAGTTTAATCCTAGAATTGAAAGGAAATGCTTTAAGAATGGATAATTTCATTAAAATATTAAGGACGGCTTAGAATAACTAACGACTAACAATAAGCTGACTTACATTGACAAAATAAATCAAGAGCTTCTCTTTGGGCTCATTACCTTTTTTTTTTATTAAGTACGGATGGGACGTTTGTCTTCCATGACACCTGATGTTAAGTGAACATGAAGACTAAGGTGGTACACGTCCATCCACGAGAAACCTATTCACTTTGGCTACTATAATAAATGTACAATTAAATATGCTTATTGATTACTGCCACATTACAGATGTTTACAATTTCAACAATTTTATATTTATTTAAGTCTTATTTCTTCTTATTCTATGTGAGGATTTGATTTTTTAATTTTAAAATAATTTCACAGAGTAACTAATAACAGTTACTATATAGAGTTTATTAGTACCGGCTATTTGAAATGAACAAATTAAATAAAAATAAGAAAGTAGCTTAAGCAAAAGCAAATAACAAACAACACAGGCGTTTAAAAGAATCAATTATTATAGATATGTTTTAAGACTTCTTGTGTTTAATAGAATTTTTTTCCGGTAAAACTTAATATTTGATATGAAAGTTTTTTAAACAGTCAATCTTTTATCATTAGAACCTGTCCTTTTATTCCTCCACTATAATTTTTGCACCTCAACCTCCATTCCCTTTACAATCACTGCTCATTACCTTCGCTACAAATTACAATAAATAATAAAAAAAGAACAAACACAAAATTACAAACCATTTGACATATGACACCGCGAATATTCAAATTAATGCATTATCAATAGGAAAAGGTGCACTAAATTCGAGGGCAACATTTTATGATACATAAATACTTTTCACATTTTAGCCACACCTCCTCTGTTTCGCCACAGTATAAGCATACTTCGTTTATTATTATTGTATTACTGTAGATTTTCTATGAAAGTTATTAGTGTATTTTTACACTGTGACGCTAGAAAAAGGGGAGACTTGACTATTTAAGGTTGTCTGGGCTTATGACACGTAATTTGAGCGTAAATCAAATTTGACCGGTGGGCGTATACAGTTGTCTGCCACATATGGCGATGTTTCGTTGTAGAATGCGATGATTGTCACGATCCTTAAGTGCTTTCGTGTGTTTTATGTAACGCTTCAGTTCGTGTTGAAAGAGTTTATTTTTATTGTGTTGTGCTAATTGCACTGATTTATTCTATGTAGAATAAATCAGTGCAATTCTAGATATAACTTGATCAAATTTGAAAAAAACATTTATACCTTCTGATTTCAAAATAACTAATCGTAATATTTATCTAAATTTAACATGTCTGATAGAAAATAAGAATGAAGAATGCAGCTTGGAAAGAACTGCATGTTCAGAGAATGCCTTCATTCTACTTTTTACCATATTATTTATAAAAGTTTCTGACTAGGTTACTAAATTATTGAATCATTATTACTGATATACAGGATAAACCTTGTATTGTGGGAATCGGGAATTTTAATAATTCAAGATCACACAGTTCACACCTAATGGCTTCGTTTCTACTGACGCGGAGCTGAGCGGAGCTTAGCGGCGCCTGAATTGACTAATTACTATGCTCGTTCTTTTTCTATTAAAACGCAGCGGAAATTTCGTAGTGATTGGTCTACTTCCATGCTGGACTGGGAGCGAAAGAAAAACATAGAATGTGCCATCCTACTAACATCTATTTTAGTTAGATAAGTAATTTTAAACAACTTGTATATCCATGACACTTAAGCATATTTCTAATCCTATATTATGCAATAAAAAAACCTTTATTGTTATAAATTTTAAAATGCATAAAAAAACTAAATTTGAAATAATCTACGACTAATCTTTTAAACACAACATTAGTATTCTTTATAAGTTCTGCTTTGGACGAATTAATCCTAAAGCTTTAGCCTGCTAAATAACCACTTATTAAGTCAGCTCCTATTTTACGCTTACACTGCTCACCACAAAAAATGCACCCCAGTGTAGTTAATGTACAGTGTAGTGCACACCTGCAGGTTCCCAAATTGTACAATATGCGATAGTTGCCACTTGTCGTAAAGCTGTACACACGAATAAAGTTGTTGCGACTTTTTTATAAACAGTTCTTGTTACTGACTCTGTTTATATTTAATTTTAGGTTCTTGAATAATTTTACTTATTTCCTATTCAATTATTAATGACATAAAACCAAGCGTTATCATTAGAACAACCGACTTGATTTTCATATTATACTTGAAACATAAAATCCTTTGGTTAATTTATTTTAATTGTTTACTGAGACTACGCTTTTCTTTATTCTGATATTTAATAAACGTGGTTAAGTGATTAAATAAAAAAAATGGAATATAGATCAAATTTATATAATAAACGAATGCAGAACATTAAAAAAAACGACTTCACTAACATTTTTAAATCGTAGATTAAGCTTTGGCTAAAGTACTAGGTCATCAACGAACAATTGACCGTATTAATACACATATTTTTTTTCCAAAGTTTCAAATTTTTTCAAAAAATGCTCAATAGTTTTCGATGAAATTTAAAGAACATTTAAAATTAATTCATAATTGTCCGTAAAACTTGTAACAAAGGCACAAAAAACATGCACTCGAATTGAGAACCTCCTCCTTTCAGAGGTCGGTTAAAAATCGATTGACAAATAAAGTAAACTTTAATATAACTCACACGTAATAAATTCATGAAATGAAAAATAATACTTTCGTGCTGATTGCTTTTGAATATACTTTTCTGTGTAAAATTAAAACCAAAATTTAAAAGAGCGCAGTTACTTCAAGCGCATGCACTGCCACCCCTCAGTGAAATAACAGTAATGAAGAATTATTGTTTTTACGTCACACTCCAGTGTTTTGTATTTGGATTTCCTTTCGATAATTCTCTGTAGTCCTTATTCAAACACGTTTGGAGTTGCTCCTATTTTTTTGTTGTATTGTTATCAAAACGTAACATAATCTCTAAATGAAGGATGTGATGTGATTCTTTATTTTTTATTGAGGATTTTTTTAAAAATGGAACGAGGTTCACATTTGATATTAACTGTACCTACTGTATCTTTTTTGCTTTTGTTTTATAAATGCATCTTGTTCAAAAGGCAGCACATCGAATGTTACAAGTATATCACAAATTTTTGCTTGAATCTGAATTCTACGCCCTCGACATTAAGTTGAAATTGGTTGGGGAAATTTGACAGGTTATGTAATGTTTGAGCTGCTGCCTTCTGTATGATAATATTAAACATGTAAATATAAATATTACGTCAAACCATGTTCCTCTTTTTTATGGTGACAAGATAATAGATTATTTTATCATTCCTATTACTTAAGACTCGGTTAAATAAAGAAATTCGGTATTTCTTTGAAATATTTCATTTTAAATAACAGGCATATCAATAAGTTATTAATCGTTAGTCTCCTAAAATAAAGAAGGGGGGTTAAATGAATTGATATAGCCTAAATATCATGGAAAGTATACAAATTTATATTATATATGAATAAAAAATATGTATCCCCTTTTTGCACAACCATTGAAAAATATATGTAAAAATTTAAATGCTTCTTCCACAGTGTTGATTCCCTATTACTTTGAGTCTATTTTGACCACTTTAAAACCCTTTTCCCAGAGATTTTCAAAGAATTTATTATGCCTCCCTAAACTACAATTTCACGTTAAGAAAACTCAATTTACAGTGTCCATCAATAACAAGAATAACAAGACACTGCTTTTTCGGTCAATATAAAACATTATATGCAATGACTGGCAGTAGCTAGTGACTGCAAGAGTGTGGGACATATAAATCATACGGTACGGCATTTTGAACAGCTTAAATTCATGAATGATACGTCATACTAATGATTTGAGATTTCGATTGGGAAAATGTGTTGTAGTTTTACTTAAAGTCTAAAAACAACCGCTTTTGATAAAAAATGTAGTCACAGAATTTTTACATTCAATTAAAATGAACAAGACTTCAGTCATTCGTGCATTTTAATACCGTCTTTATAAAATCTTTATGAAACCTGAGAAGTTAAGACAACATTATATTATTTTAAATTTTATTATATCATATTATTTAATTTTCCCAGATGTTAGTCTATACTAATATTATAAAGAGGAAACCTTTGTATTTTTGTATGTTTGTATTGAATAGGCTCAAAAACTACTGGACCGATTTCAAAATTTCTTTTACCATTACTTAGAGGGATTCTTCCGAATCCGTATAGGCTACTTTTTATCCCGAAAATCCCGCGGGAATCGAAATTGCGCGGGTAAAACCGCGCGCAACAGCTAGTACAGTATAACTTTGTGTTACTTTAAAAAATGTAAGTACAATTCAAATGCTGTGCGTAGCAATAATTGGTGTGCGATTTTAAATTATTGTTATCAACATATGATTAAGCTAATGTTCTAGATTGTAGACGGTTCGCTGTGCTATCGAATAATAAAAAAAAATAAAGTTTGCTGAGGTACTACGGAAATATCAATCAAAAAGACTTCAATTGCAAAAACAGTAACAGCTTAAAGATATAAAATACCTACAATAAAATACTATTTAAAATACCATGATTAACCGCGACCAGCTTTTACGTTTAATTGAAGTCCAGCATAATCTTCCAGACAAAAACAATAGATCGCCGCATTGTTTGCTTAACTGAACGCTAGATGGCGTTGCATTAGTTGGTGAGCCTACGGGTAGATGGCGCTGCATTAGTTAAGTAAACATTTGAGTCTGCTAATCCGGCGGAGCACTCATGAGCAAAACGCAAACAAACTTGTTTACAGTGGTCTTATTGAAATGTAGCGGTGATTGGAACGTTATTTTAAAAATAAAGGATACCTATTTTGTTTGGTGAAAGTTTTGACAAAGTAAAGAACGGAGAGAAAAATAAAAAAGAAAATTGAAAAATTTATTTCTTAAAAAAAATTCTTCATGGCTCGACAGCAAAAGTAAATAACGAATAAATGAAACAAATGCTTGGCTGTGGCTTTACGACATGAATATTTGTAAGTTAATAAACACAAAAACGAGGTAAAATATTAAGATAATAAATGATTGAAAGAGGATGTAGTGACTAAAATTTAAAAGGGTATGCTACGGTGGTTTGGACATTTGGAAAGGATGAGTGAAAGAAGATTTACGAAAGAGGTGTACAGAGCAAGAATGGATGGTGTTGTTGGAAGGGGCCGGCCTAGGCGAACGTATGCCGATCAAATTGGTGACATTTTGAAAAAGGGCCTAGTCAAAAGTACCTGTAACCGGCGATCATGTATGAAAAGATTGATGAACGTGGAAGAAGCGAAAGAGGTATGTTTGGATCGCAGCAATTGGTGTTCCTGCCTACCCCAAGGGGAGACAGGCGTGAGGTTATGTATGTATGTATAATAAATGAAGAATTCAAATTTAATTTACACAATTTACCCTTTGAAGGATCTATCAAATACCTGTGTATGTTCTTAAAAGTGAATAGTCTTGTTTTTTAACTTAACTAGGTACCTTTATTTCCTGTAAGTTTAACTGCTTGAATTTATATTAAAAATATTCTATGAAATAGTTTTTTATTGTGTTCCATGTTTTAAAACTTATCATGCTATATTCATATAATTTGGAGAGCACCGAAATCTTTGGTGCGCGGTTCCTATACGCACTTGAATACTGTATTATAATTTGCAACCTTGAGCAAATATTTAAAATTCATTAGAATAACCCAAACCTCTGGTTTAAAATCCAATAATGTAAATCCAAAAAAAATTAATACTTAAATAATACGGTACACTTAAAGAAATGCATTTTTGGGATGCAACCTAAATATAAAAGCGTTTCAATGTATCTACAGCATTTTTCGAGTAACAAAAGTAACTGCCATAAGTTAGTATCTAGCATCCGAACAGATGCAAACATGTTGAGGGTTTCAATTGAGCATTTCTAGGCAATGCTGATAAGCACTGCTTGCGCATAGGCTGTGAGACGTACAGTCAAGACCAAAATTTGGATTCATATTTTGTTACAAAAAGACAACTGGATGGGAATATTGCTTTTGCATTTTAGAAGCACACACTTTAATACTCAATATTTTAGAATTATTCTTAAAAAACACATTCTGTAAAACTGTTACCTCCAGGCATCATTTACTTTCTATGTATTATAAAAGAGATTTGTCACGATATATTTCACTGCAATACGTAGGAACGCAGGTGAGAGTGACTGGTCAAATTTTGACTATCGAGCTTATTAAAGCAAGAACTTTATCGGAAAGCATGTTTTTAATATTCTGAAACAATACTTGGTTATCATTGTTACCTATTTTTGAATACAACAGCACTCTTTTATTGTGTTTAAACCTTTTTTTGTTTAAAATAGTTTTATTATTATTTTATTATAATATTTTTTTTGCGTAAGATTTATTTATAAATCCTCATTACACAAATAAAAAATATGCACTTCTTTTTCATAACTAAAAACATATCCACTCAGATTTGTGTGCTTTGAAATTTACCATAAAGTCGATCATGGAAAATGGAAAAAAAAACGTTAAAGTTAATTCATTTAATAAAACAAAATACAAAACTACACTTCTCCACCCAAATGTACAATAAGCCTGCTTAATATGAGCTTGCTTACTTTGATATTTGTGAGAGGGCTCAGCCACTGCACTATTGGTATTTGCCTTTAGGTATCAGTACCTTGATTCCAGCATAGTCAAAGGGCTGCAAGGTACACGCCAAGGAGATTTGCTAGTCAATTAGAGAGATAGTATCAAACGTAGCTTAGGTTATATAGAAAATTTGCTGCGGTTTGTGTTTGACCAATTAGCTCGAATTATTTATGTTTGATGATGATTTAATGATGTTGACGGTTTCCTATCATCGTTTAATGACGCTGTTTGTGTTTATGCAAAGGCTTTTAGCAGTCAAAAGCTAGAATTTCTGATAAATATGTACGGTTGAAAAAGGATTTTGGTATTTTGATTGGGTCTAGGTATAGTTTAATATATTGTTTCGGCTTAAATTACTTCATAAATACATATCTACGATTAAACTAGAGATTTATTATATATAATAAATCGATATTAAGTAAAAAGCATAACGCGTTCTCAGTCTCTACGTGCGAAACAGTTTGGTAATTTTGATTAAAAATATCAACAAAATACCATGCTTTCTTTCTTACAAACTTTACCGGAACATATTCACATTTTTTTCTATAATATTACTAGCTGTTGCGCGTGGTTTTACCCGCGCAATTTCGATTCCCGCGGGATTTTCGGGATAAAAAGTAGCCTATACAGATCCGAAAGAATCCCTCTAAGTAATGGTAAAATAAATTTTGAAATCGGTCCAGTAGTTTTTGAGCCTATTCAATACAAACATACAAAAATACAAAGGTTTCCTCTTTATAATATTAGTATAGATAAGTATTAGTTAAAATATATTAACAACACTGCTATAATTAAAATAAATAATGATATCACAAAGATAATAGAAAATAGACGTTTTGTTTGTTTGCTCATTAATGTGTGACAAATAAACAATAATGTACTACATATTTTACCTAACGATAGGTACGTCATTCAGGAAATAAACTTAATTATATTTTCTTAAGAATTACGTACTGAATCAATTGCTACACTAATGAAACTGCTTTAAAATGTTAGTTTAAAACAGACCTGCGTTATCAACCAACAACTTGATTATTATGGACAAATGGTCCTTTGTAAAAAGTACAACTATGTCGTCATTAGTCCCAGCTAGAACGAAGTATTGTATGCTTTTTGGTCCCAGCATAAACAACAATCCATGAAGTGACAAAACCTTTAGTGCACGGCATTGACAATCAAAGCATTTTATTCAATTTCAAGAGTTTGGCCATAGCATCATTTTAACGTTTGGTGGCGCCACTTATTATTGGCAATAACAACTTAATATGAGTGAATTGAGTGAGTGATAGACAATCAGTTGCCATTTGATCACAAAAAGCAGCCGGCTTGTGAAAGTCCTATGAATATCTGTTATGAAATGCACATATCTGCTGTGTTTATATAATTTCCTGCAAAATCAGAAGTAGCGTCAAATGAAATTAAGTTTATCATTTATGTAACTGAATTATTGTGATACTTGATAGACTTCATGATTCGCATATTTCGTCGAATAATATTATAACTATCAAACATGCCAACAAGTGTTGGTTTTTTATTATTTTCGTTAGTGGTTCGTTAGTTGGTTGGTTGCCATTGTACTGTAAAATTAGCACCCTTTCTTTCACGATATGAAAATCAATATTTATAAACAACAATAATAAAAAACATATAGACATAGTCCACCCAAAAAACCTCAAGCACATAAGCGCCGCCATGCGGCAAAAAAGCTTGCATTCCAAACTCCCTATAATATTGATGTGTCCTATCTGTACTTGTACATAATACTTTCAAATCTGTGATTATAATGGAAAAATGGTCCTTTGTAAAAAAGCACATCTAAGTCGTCATTAGTCCCAGCTAGACGAAGTATTGTATGCTTTTTGGTCCCAGCATAAACAACAATCCATGAAGTAACAAAACCTTTAGTGAGTTCTGAATATCTAACGAGAAGACAATGCAGCTAATGGTGAAACTCTACGCAACTCATTCACTCATTGACTCATTCGCTCATTCACTGTGCAATTGAGGACTTAATAGAATAAATAGGGTAATCAGACCAATTCAGATGCTGAGTACTGGTGTATAGATCGTGTAGTTGATGTTAGGGCGAAGCTTGGTTAACCACTTTATTTGAATCAGCTTATTTTGTTGTACCTGTCAAGTACTTCAGTCACAGTAATTTTAATACCTAGAATACAATAGGCTATTTTAACTCGGAGCTAACAATGTACAGTCAAGTCTAATAATATGTATACTTTTTCGTTGGAATTTGAACCTTATCACAACCGAATAAGTTGCGAAGTGTGTACATAGTAATGCACGTGACTGTACATGATTGTTTGTAATTCTCGTTTGCATTTAATTTTCATTTGATCACACGTTTCTGAACCTAAGATACATTTAAATATATGCAGGTTTTCTTAAAAATTACAATAAATATGGCAATAATAAGTAAAAACGCATAAAATGTTTAAACGCATAAAAATTTTTTTGAAATAACCAATCAAAAATATGACAAATAGAAAAAAAACTATACGCTCATAATAAAACAAAAAATATACTGTATTTTAGCTGTGCTGTTGCTTCCTCAACAACTTTTAATATCCTTTTTTGTTTTTAAACCCAATATCATTGTCATATAGTCAGCAAAAGTTGCACCATCTTTTATTGCGTGTTCTTCAATCTAGTAGCTTTTAGTCCGAATTCGCATTAGTTCGGATTCGTCCTATAAAGTTACCTTTTGTCAGGTTTATTTGGATGTAAATGTATTAATTATCAGTTTTGTATGGTAATCAACGAAACACCCTGTATACAGGTGTAATTTATATTGTAATTCGTGTAAATGCAGTATTGATGAACATTATAGGAGTGGAAGTGACGTGTAATTTGATTTCGTATGCATCTAAAATGGTTTATTCATTGTAAATGTATATTTCATAAATTTAATATGAAATTAATTTATGAGTTGGTAGTAATTGATAATTTTACGTTAATTTGTTTTGAAAGCTACCAGGTGGCAAAAATATTAAACGAAAAGTCAAATGCTACTTATTTGATTAATTTAAGAGCTCATTTTAATTTTGTTCTTTCATATTTGTGGGAAAAAAAATCATATTTAAAAGACTAAAATCCAATTTCACCGTTTAATAAAACGCGATCAATTCGAGTTGAACTCGTTTACGCGGTAAAACGACTTCCACCCTCAAATTTTCTTCAGTCAGAGCCGAGATTTGTCAATCTAGGCTCAGACGGAAATCGATGAAATCGGGGCTAAATTTGCTCAATAAATAGCTTTAATACAAATTTCAAGTTTTTATAAAATATTTAACCAAATAAATTTTTTGATACATAATAATTGTTAATCTTTTTTTAACACGCGATTTAATATAGTCATATTATACAAAATCTACTTACTGTATTGAAGATCAAATAAAAAGTGTTCTAGTTGAAAATTCTACTTGAAAAGGGGCACTTATGAAGAACAGTCAAAATAAAAGTGTTACCAAATTAGTTACACTTTCAATGACAATTTAAGATCACCTACTTCTTTAAAAAGACTTACCAAATTTTTAATCTGATAGCTCTTAGTACCATGTGTTAAAGGTCAGAATCGAGAAATTTGTATTATAAAAAAATTGTGTTGGTTGCAAAAGTTAACCGTGTCAATGATAAGGGTTGAAGATCAAACAGGGAGCAAGAATAAAAGAAGAATGACAAACCTCTCTTTAACTGTGGGGAAGGTAACCTCTAACCATGAATAATGTTATAAAAACGTTAAAAAACTAACAAAGCAGCGTTTACAAATTTTTATGTTCCAAATTTAAAACTTTATTATTTAATAAAGTGAAGTCATACTGTGTATTTCAAAGGGTGTGTTACAAAGTGTATTCATTAAATGTAATAAAAAAGTAATAGTGCATTGTAATATATTGATAAATAACTAAGATGATTTTGCGATTTTTTTACGATCGATTACCACCGTTTAGGTTTTTATATCGATTTTCGTGAGAACGACAAATCTTGCCTTCCAGGTGCCAAGCAGTTGTAATACGATATCTTTCTTTGTAAAAGTATACCATACATACCAATTCACATAAAAATACAGCAAAATTAAAAACTATTATTTATGTTATTGATAAAAAAATTAAAATATAATTGTAATTTAAATTAACTGTATAATCGAGATTTACCATGTTTTTTATTGAGTTCTCGGTATTTGTCCTCGATATTAAATAAAAAATATGCTCATTATCCCGTTTCTTAAGTTTATTTAAATAGTGAAGAACATGATAGTTATACGCCATTAATCCGGTTAAAAAGTGTTTTATTTAATGCCTTCAATTTTACTTAATTCATGCAATATCTTCATTAATTATACTTAGCTTATTGTTATTCCAGGTAAAGCTAAGTAGTTTTTGGGTGAAAGAATAGCAAAAATCCATCCATCCAGCCATTATCAGTGTAGGTACCTACATACAATACTACCTATAGTTATGTATGGCTGCTTTTCACTGCCAAACGGCTATGCCAATATTAATGTAATTTGGTATAGTAGTTAACACATAGGTAGGTACGTTACTTTTTATTCCAAAGAAATCCACGGTTTCTGACTTCCAAGAGGCAGAAACGATCATGAAATAAACAAAACCTTGATTTCCATTTTATCTCTGTATGTACAGAAGGCAGTACATCAAGCGTTACAAATCTGTCAAAATTTTTTACTTGAATTTGAACTCTATGCCCTCGATAACAAGTTAAAATTGGTTGGGGAAATTTGACAGGTAATGTAACGCTTGTTCCTTCTGTACCTACCTATATTAAATCGCGCAAAAGCTTGGGCTTGCCTCCCGCCTTTTAATACCCTACCGCCGCGAGCCGCGTCGAGCGCGGCAACCGTTACGCAAAAATAATCCCTTTATCATTCAGTATTCACGCGCGATGGGTTATTAGCGTATTTCATGTATAAGTTTGGTGTTTCTATACCGATTTCTATGATTCTTTTTTTATTGAATAGGTAATAATGTATTTTTTTTTAAATTAGGGATGAGTGACAGTATTATAAACGTAAGAGTAAACAAATATAATCAGAAAGCTCCGAACTGCTAAGCTATCGGGATTTACACGTGTTATTGTGAGTCAACCATAAAATATAGACATATACTGTTGTGGGATATTTTTTATATAATTTTATGAAGAATATTTCTGTCATACATGATTTCTATGTAGCTTTAACCATTAAGGCTGCACACGCGACGGAAGCTTAAAAAATGAAGTAACTTCTCCCGTTTTTCCAACATTTCCCTTCACTGCTCTGCTTTTATTGATTGTAGCGTGATAATAAGTATACTATAACCTGCCCAGGAGTAGGAGTAGAAGAATAATTTTACCAAGTTTTGTTAAAATCCGTCGAGTAGTTTTTGTTTCTATAAGGAACATACAGACAGACAGACAAAAATTTTACTGATTGCATTTTTGGCATCAGTATCGACCACTAATCACCCCCTGATAGTTATTTTGAAAAAATATTTCATGTACAGAATTGACCTCTCTACAGATTTATTATTAGTATATAGATGTCGTCAAGTAGTGATGAATTTACTAATTTGACACCGTCACAACTCTTAAACGCGGCGAAAAAGGCTACTCTAAGCCTCTTGCCTGAAAAATCGACCGATAGATACTTACAAGCGTATCAAAATTTCATCTTATGGAAAACAAGCCAAAATGCAAATTCATTTTCACAAAATGTGTTTTTAGCCTATTTCATGGAACTTTCTCATAAATATAAATCAAGCTCATTGTGGTGCTACTATTCAATGCAAAAAAGCACTATGAAAACAAACCATGGTATTTATATCAAGTCATACTCCAACTTGCTAGCATTTCTAAAAAGACGCTCAGATGGCCATATGAGTAAAAAGTCGAAAGTATTTCCTCGTAAATATGCTATAAAACGTCGTATGACATACGTGCGCTTTGAAAATTACCGCACTTATATCATAATGTACTATTATCCACCAACTAGCACTAGGTTAGGGATTGGGCACTAGTCAATGCGGTATCTAGCCCATGATGGTTATGGCTAACAATTCGTTTACCTGGACGTAGCCTTATACAGTTGATAATAACCAAATTGTTTAAAAATTTAACTGAATCTACCACTACTTCGGAAAATCGACATGTCGAGCAGAAGTGGCAAGAAACTCAACAGCTGCGTGTATTTGTGATTTTTTACAGTTTTGATTAAAGTGACAATTGCTTTTTTTGATTGTGTTACATTATAATATAACTCGTCAACAATCATTAACCAAACCATCTTATAAGCATCATTTTCAAGTGTCGGGAAACAAACAAAACGAAAAGAAGCGTTACTCACAAAACACGATAGAATTAATCACTGGACAGTTACTTAGTACCGAGTCTGTGGGCTTGGGTATAACCCTGGCTTAGTCGCAACAAAATCTTTATTCGCGAGTCCGTTCCGTCAGTTACAATGCCAACTCAACTAATACCGAGCTACTATCGACCGTCAGCCCGAGATACGTCAGCGCACCTAGCCGTCCTAACCGTATCTGTGTCACTTGCCATCATCCTACTTCAAGATATAACCTATGGCGCTGCAATCGAATGTCAGTCATTCATTGCATTTAGCGCCCTCTTTAACAGTGCTACCAACATACTTCCGTTACCATGAAGTCATACTAACATCTTAATATCGCCAACTTATCGTTAGCTCCGACACAAGTTACCCAATTTTAAATATGCCTTTTAATAATATACATTGTGTGTTATTTGAACAAATTATGATAATTTTGACAACAATGTATAGTAGATTCAGTTACACCCGCACAGGATCCTCATAAAAGCCCCATTTAAACTGGCTAATGGTAGTTTAACAGCTAAACTGACACATAACTACTCATCAAATTATTAAGTTTATCTTCAAAATAGTTAATTCGGGATTTTTAAAGTATTTGATGGGTGTCAAGCATGCAGAGTATACTTTGTTAATCAGAAGTTATGTTTGATTTTATGTTAAGGATAACGTATTTAAGATACGATTTTTTTATTTTAGAATATAAGAGTATTGAGAGATTTTATAACTACTTTAATGACATGTAAAATAGGACTTAAATTCGTAAAAAAAGAAAAAAGTTATTAGAAATAACTCATAATTAAAAACAGAAAATAATATGCCAATTAAATAAAACAGTGAATTAATTACATTGAGTAACAAAATAAAAGCCAAACAAGATATGCATAAGTGGTCTCTTCAGATAATTGATGACCCATTCATATTATTCACGACATTTTGAAAATTGATTAAATTGTGGCCATTTCAGTCTTATTTACTATCAGTCTTGTTTACACATTTCATACCCTTTGGTCCTTATACTTACAGACCAATACTTGATGCGATTACAAGAGTATTGACCAGGTTCGATTCCCGGTTATGTATGAGAGTTAATAAAAAAAATTAATGTGATTATTTTGAAATCTAAAATCGACGCCACGGTTCCTAAGAACAGATGTCGCTATCTTTCATAGCTTCTGACTTCTCCATTCTGACACATTTGGATTATACACCCGGTATATTATCCATATTATGACATACATACATACATACATAACGTCACGCCTGTATCCCTTATGGGGTAGGCAGAACACCAGAGGTTACAAGGCCATCTGATGTCACTTTTGACAAATTTGGAGGTATTATAAATATGGAAAGAGACTATTGTAGTGACAGGGGGTCAGCCTATCGCCCACAAAAACGCCTTTAAAACCTCTGTCCCTACACTGACTTTTACATTATGCCCGGGTTTAAAATTATCAATAACGTGGTTTACTAAT
This sequence comes from Stenoptilia bipunctidactyla, assembly GCA_944452665.1. Lineage (NCBI taxonomy): Eukaryota > Metazoa > Arthropoda > Insecta > Lepidoptera > Pterophoridae > Stenoptilia > Stenoptilia bipunctidactyla. The sequence continues at coordinate 21,837,011 of OX101742.1, read as the reverse complement.
TTAGACATAAGTAACACGGTGCACAGCGTCGAGCCGAGCTACAGAAATAGTATGAAGCGGAGCGACTTTAGACTTAGCACACACTTAGCTTATGTATTGCGATGACGTAAAATAATTAATTAAGCGTAAATACACGACGCAACCGTAGGCGTTTTTGCTAGCATCCGCGAAGACTACTATAGAAAGTGTTGAATTTGCAAAAACATTTAAATGACGTGGAATTCGTAAATTTTGAACTAGTGGTAATCCGTGTAGATATTGTTTCTAAATATGAAGTACGTCATCAGGGGGAGTCATCCCAGTTCAACTATATATGCAATGCGCGAACGAGCGCCCATGAAATCCAGGTTTTGAGAAGGTCTATGATTGAGCGCGTTGATTCGACCTTGCGGAATGTGTCCGATTGGGCGAATCTAACCTGGTCAAATTCGACGCCTCCAAAACACAAGCGTGTCTATTCTCCGCAAAAAAGACCACCTTTACTTTTACGCCCACTTTTCACAATGTATCTGTTCCCATCACCGACCAACTAGGGCTTTTGGGCGTCACCATAACGTCCAAATTAAGCTTCGGTCAACAAATTGAGACTATGGCAAAAACGGCTTCAAAAAAATTGGGTATCATCTCGAAGGTCCGGCGGTACTTCAGCCCTAAACGGCTGCTCAACTTATACACAGCCCAAGTCAGGTCGTGCATGGAGTACTGTAGTCACCTTTGGGATGGTTCTGCCAACTACCAGCTCGAAACGCTAGACTCTGTTGACCGAAGAGCCCGTAAAATCATAAATAACAACAACCTTACAAATAAAAAATTGCAGACGCTGGAGCATCGTCGTAAGGTTGCTTGTTTGACAGTATTTTATCGGCTACATTTTGGTGAGTGCTCTTTTTGACCAAATTGAACCCACCCCTTTTTACCACCGGACTACCAGACGCAGACAGAACTTCCATCCCTATATAGTGGATTTATCAAGAAGTCGAACAAAACGCTTCGATAGTTCTTTTTTGGTACGGATTGCCAAGGAGTGGAACAATCTGCCTGCGTCTGTTTTTCCTGACCACTACAGTCCTGGAACTTTAAAGTGTCGAGTGAATAGGTTTCTCGTGGATGGACGTGTAATACCATAGTCTTCATGCGCACTGTCCATCAGGTGGCATGGAAGACAAACGTCCTATCCTTACAATATAAAAAAAAAAAACTTTAAAATACAAAGAGTTCGTAAAATCAATTTGGCGTATAATACAACGGGCGCAATCAGTCCGAATACATCAAATTGATGAGCGATTACGGATAAAATATTACGTTCAGTGCATGGACGGTTTTCGTGAGAAACGGTAAAATAAAACTCGTCAGATACAGGAGACCAGTGGAGTAAGAGCACCTTTAAACTCTGATTTCCGTTTTCTTCGAAATTAACATTCGACGAGTATCGATGAGACTAATCTTTTAGATGAACGACGCCTTCGACAGTTGTTGGAGTTGAAAAACAAACATCGTCCATGTAAAAATGGCGGACTATGAAATTTGCGGCACTCGGGGGCACAGGGACGTGGTCGGCGACTTGTAAACTAATCCCAGCGACCTGCACCTTCATAATGTGATTGATAGAACCAGCAACCACCATTATACAGAGTTGGCCACTACATATCTGCCCTCAGACTACATTGTGTTCCGGAAATAGTTTAGAAAGAGCAAAAGAATTTTATTCTGTTTATTTTTTGATCTGACTCCTATACGTTACCCCAGCTGAGAAAGTATGGGAAACGAACACTGTGAAGCGGGAAGAGATGTATTTTAGTTTCTGTTTTGGGATTATATTTTTGTGTTTGCAATTTTATTTATTAACTCAATAACGCAACAAAGCATTCACTATGAGATATGCTGATAGTATAGTAACAGGTTTTGATTGAAATTAGTTTTGTTTATTATTGAAAATATATTTTTTTTAATAATCGTGCCCTTGTAATGTCAATATCACTAAGTTACATTAAAAATGTATTTATAGTAATGAAGCATTCCTAAAGTAATTAATTTAAAAACTTGACAGATTAGATATTAAAAAAGCAATAAAATATAGTTCGAGTTCAATCCTGAAAGGCATGGGTTCAGTTTTTTAAATTTACTCAGTATTAATTTATCAAAATATTTAATACCTTTAAACTGAAATGCCAAATATTAACGAACATGGTTCAGCAAGAACAAAAGAAGCGATCTTACCGTTTGGAATGGTTTTCTTTTTTAAAGTTCTTTTTTATCTCTGTTTATTAGACGCTCATTTTGTGCGTCATAAAAATGTATCATTTTCCATTATTTTGAAATATTTTCAACCTGTTTTTAAAATTACAATTAATTTTATTTTAAATTTATGATATTTTATGTCTGAGTCAGAAATTTTTTATTTGGTTATAGTAAAATTTTCAGTGTGTTTGCAATTATTTGTCACCGATATAATAAGCATTATTTTTTATGACACATTGAGTATTAAAACATACATGCTAAAATTGACCCATTTTAATCGAAATATTGGATTTAGTAAATTTATAAAAATAATTCAAGTAAAACAAATAATCTTAACATTGCTTTACATTTTAATTATATTGATAAGATGTGCGTGCTTTAAAATGTTTAATACATTATACTCATCATTTCATGTTTTTTGCTTTGTACAATTTACTGTTGCTATGTGTACCACATATGTGATTTACAATGCGGCTATGATAACATTAAAGAATATAAATAAAAGATGGATGAGTGATGAAAATCCTCAAATCAAACTTTATTTTAATTTATACAAAGAATTGGCCAATTTGGTAGAAGAAATAAACATCAAAATGCTTTGCTTGGTAAGTTGTGAAGTGAGTTTATACAACTTATGAGTTTTGGTTTATGGGATAAAATTATTGTTTCTCATTCATAATAATGATGCAGGATAAAATGTTACCCAGTCTTTTATAGAGGATGACGGATACATGACCCGCCATAAGAGCAGTGCATGTAAATGGGATCGTTTGCAAGTATTTAAATATATATGGGTCAAGTCTTATAGCTTTGGAAATAGGCATAATTTTGTATTTTGTTGTTTCCAAAAAGTTTGCATTTAGGCTCTCACAACGTTTTTTATATTAATAATCCATATTTATTTGATAGATTATCGTTAATGATTACCTTATACGTGCCTGTTCTTAAATTACATCAATTTTTGGCGAAAATAAATTCTCAGAAAAAAGATATTTACCTTTAAAAATCAAAAAGGATGAAAAAATCTCGAACAAAAAAATTTCAACACATTAAAAAAATATTATAAGAATTTATTTCCGGCAAAAATCTATGTTACTTAAATATAAGCACGTATAAGTTACTCATAATGGATAACTTATTAAAAAAATGGAATAATAAAAAAGTTGTGAGGGTCTAAAGGCAAACTTTTGGGCAAATTCAATAAAGTACAAAATTATGCCCATCTCCAATACTATAAGACTTGACACACATAAAGTAGGCTTTGAATACTTGCAAATGATCCCATCTACACGCTCTGCTCCTATGGCAGGTCATGTGCCAGTCACCCTGTATAAGTAAAGCTAACTATGACCATTTGAAAATGAATGACATATTTGCAAGTAAAGTTCGACAAGGATCTTTCAATCACTTCCCGTTTGGGTCCGCTCCCGAGCGGTCGTGTTTTCGGTCGCTCCCGAGCGCTCGTATTGCGCTGTTCTTGTTACCTCCCCCAAATTCGAGTGGGTTAGGTTACCAAGCCAAGCTCTTAATGGAAAGCTTCTCTCGCGAAGGTTATGTGGTGTCGGCGTCATTCATCTGCCTTTTTCAGGGCGGATCCGACTGCTGCCAGCCGAATCATCGCTGATCAGGTGTATACGTAACCGTGACAACTAAGCCTGATCGTCCACCGTTCACCAGTAATAGGTCCTTACTAGGTTGTTTTTTTTACAGCGCAGTTTGTTCTCGCCGTTCACCATCATGTAAGTTTTGTATAGGATATTTTTCTTTCTATAGCATACTCCATGCCCTCGGGTCCGATGGATTCCTCCGGGAAAACCGCGGTCAAAATCTTTCAGAAACAACTTTTTAAACAAGTTTAAACTCAACTTAAGCTAGGGGAGCAGGTTGATAAAATGTCTACTTTGTTCTAATTTATTTTCAAACAGCTCCATTCTTCCTTTCCTCTCGTGTCAGCTCCCATTCCTCCGAGCTTCCCAACTGACTCTGCGGTGTCTTCATATCCCTTTGAGTACGCCAATAGTATTTCAGACACCAAGGCGGTAGTTTCCTCAGCGTGCAAACGCAAAACTACCCTGCCAGGCAGTGAGTCCGACTCTACTTCTACAGTAATAGAATCTTCTGCTCCGTTCAATGAGGATCGCAAAAAGTCCAAGTCGAAAATGAAGAAACAAGGCGCTACTTCGATTACAACTCCTGTTGTTCCAGCTAATCCAGCCGCAGTTAAGCCTCCGTCTCCGCCTACTTCCGTTTCAGCGATCCCAGTGTCACAGCCTGCGTCGCAATCAGTCTCGGCTCCACCGAAACCCAAGTCTCCGTTTTTCTACGGGACAAGAGCCGTTGGACCGAGATCTTGGCTCTTTGCTGTAACTATAGTCCCAAGATCCAGTAGAAAGGGGCATCCAACACGGGTGATTCTATTAAGGTCAAGGTCTGTTCCATTTCCGATTTGAGGAATTTTACTCGGCTTCTTGCAGATAAGAAGCACGAGCATCATACTTACGCCCTCCCTAAGGAGCGTAAAATTCGTGCTGTCCTAAGGAACGTGCCTTTTGATTTATCAATCGAACTACACTCGAGAGCAAAGAATTAGGGTCAGAAACAAAACCCATGATAGCTCGCATATTATAAATGCTAGCTTGATGAATTAAAAACTGTCAAATAGACCATTAATTAATACATAAATAAAATTTGTAAAATTGTTATTCAAGGGATTTTATTATTAATAAAAACAAATAAAATAAAAATGCACGAATTACACTTGATGATCACAATTACATTTAAGACTTTTCTGGTACGAGAATATGATTTACTCAAATTTAAGTACCGCGTATTACATCCACGTGATCTCAGGATGGATGTTATCCGATTTGGTATACTGTTCGGTTTTTAAGTCTTTTCTGCGGTATATTCCGCCATTCTTCTACCAATGCTAATTTTAAATCACGAAGTGTAATTGGAGGAGGTATTTTTTGCTTTACACGTCGTCCAAACTTGTCCCAGGCATTTTCGATGGGGTTCAGACCTGGGCTGCGTGCAAGCCATTCCATGCGCGTGATACCGACCTTTTGAAGGTAATCAGTCACTATAGCCGCAGTATGGGGACCATAGACGGGCCGAAATACTCATTTAGGATTTCTTCTACGTATCTTCTCATGGTCAACGTTTCATTTTCTATCAGGACTAGCTCTTTGCGGCTCTCTGCAAATATTCCAGCCCAAACATGCACGGGTCTTCCGCCGTATGCAACTTTTTCTTCAATGCAGGCTTGTTGAAACCGTTCTCCTGGTCTTTTGTACACTCTGTGTCTACCGTCATGCTTATACAGCATGAATCTGGACTCGTCTGTAAACCAAACTTTTGACCAATCCTCTAGAGTCCAATTCAAGTGCTCACATGCATAACTCTGTCTTGAAATACGATGCTCACGTTCAAGCTTGGGGCCATTTGCTGCTCTTGATGACTTCAAATTAACTTGGGCAAGACGTCGTCTTACTGTCCACGCACTTGGGTTGCTTCCTCCAAGACGTACAAATTGATTTCTTAGTTCAACACCCGTGAGAAATCGATTTCTAAGCATTGTTGTGGCCGGCGAAGGTTTGACCCAGTTTCCTGGAACGGTTGGAGAACACGTTGTACAGTAGATAACGATACGCCGACCATCCTGGCTGTATCACGCTGACTACGCCCGTCTTCCAGCATAGTGAGGATTCTTGTACATTCTTTAGATGTGAGCGACATGGTTTGTACTTTCATAATGAATATTGTACACCAGGAAACCCTTTTATAATTGTTTTTTGTGACACAAAACAAACAAAATGGACACAAATGATTTGAATTCTTAGTTCAATTTTCAAAATAAATCATTAAGTTTCCACTTGCGCTAGTGATCCTAGCAAACAACCCACAACGGCAGTTTATCTTCAAATGGCATCGCACTGTGTGCGGTCTCTTTAACATTCGTGTCGAGAAACCACATAGACTTGGTTTCCCCGGTCAGTGCCACCGCTGCCAAATGTATGGTCATGCGGCGGCAAACTGTTTTGCTTCCCCTAGGTGCGTCAAGTGCTTAAGGAGTGCTCTCGCACTCCCGAATCACCTACTGCTCCATCCCACGTCTTGTACGGCCAGTCAGGCCACACGGCAAATTTACGCGGCTGTCCCAAGGCCCCTCGTGCTACCAGGGCTACCGTCAAGCCCATCGAAATCTGGAGAGAGCCTAGCTCGAGCGCTCCTCTAGCCATCTCCAAGGCCCCTAAGGACATTTCTTCTACTTCCGTTTCAGGTTCGGACAGCCGGGTTGCGACTCAATCGCAACCGGCTACCAAACAGGCTTCCCAGTGCCAGAACGCAAAAAGGTCTCATGACCGCATGACGTTCTGGATCATGCGCCACTCTCAGCGCCAGCGCTGAGGGTTTCCGCCTTTCTATCTCAGAGTGAGTTTCATCACTCTAGATAATCTTTAAGTTTCAGCTTCGTCATTTTTGCAAGTAACACTTGCATCATCTTGACTTAAAGGTCATCTATGGTGGCAGCCGTCAAGATGCCGCTCGCAGCGCAGCCTCTAGCTAACGATTGGCTGTCGCTCCCATTATGATCAGTGGTCTACACTATTTAGTGGGAATACTCAGGCGTTCTGAGGAGTCCCGTGGCCGCTTTTGCGGTCCGCATACTGTTTGGGTACTCTATACCTCCTAGTCACTGGGGTTAGGAGGTATATAGAGTTCCCTTTCGTCCATGTAGGATTCATGCTCCTTCTACTAAAGCTTGCTTGAGTGGGTGCCAAACCTTTCCTTGGGCGGAAAAACAAAAAAAAAGAACTAAATATTTTGGCACGCGGCAAAAATTGGAACTAGCCACCGTCCTGGGAAATTTCACTTCATGACTTTTACCGCTCATATTTGTTAATGTATATACTTTTAAACTCAATATTAATATATGAAATACACCAAAATTTACAAAATGTGGGCTTATTCATTGTAGTTATAAAATTAAGAAAGTTGTTTTCAGAAATAAAATCAATTTAACGTCTCAATTAATCCCTTTTTAATAGTAAAGAAGCAACCACAGGTATACATATCAGTAGAAAGCACCTATATGATCTCTAGCATGAGAAATCATATAACAAAAATGACACCTTTTGCAACTATGTCAGAACTTACTCAAAGTTATTTAAACAAGTTTGTGCCGCAGCTAAATCAATCTATCTAGGTAATAAGATTAAAAATAGTGCTAATAAGACTAGAACTACTTGAAATATAATAAATAAGGAAACTGGGAAAGTTAAGAATCGCAAAAGTGAGTTTAAGCTTGTTATTGACAATACAATAATTAAAGCAGATAAAAATGTTGCGACAGCATTTGAGAGCTGTTTTGCTGACATTCCAGTTTCAACTACTAAATCATTAAACTCATCACCTGTGGCGGCTGAATCATTGCTCAAAAATCATGTGAGTGAGTGCAAGGTGTCTTTCAAGTTCCAACCCATAGACTCCGGGGATATTATTAAAACATTTAAGACAATTGATATTAAAAAGCCAACTGATCTGTGGGGCATATCTGTTGAAATATGAAATTCTATTATAGATGTAATAGCTCCTTGCCTTGTTGAAATATTTAACAATTGTATTATATTAAGGTTTTCCCTTTATTTAAGTCGGGTAGCAATACAGACCCTATGAATTTTAGACCAATTTCAATTCTACCTACTTGTAGTAAAATTTATGAAAAAAATATTCTTAATCAACTCTTGGCCAATTTCATCTATAACAATTTACTTCATAATAAACAATTTGGATTTACAAAGGGCCGTTCAACAACTGATGCTGGTGTTGAACTATTTGAAATAATCAGTGGTGCCTGGGAGAGGTCAGAGGATGCCCTAGGTGTATTTTGTGACCTATCTAAGGCATTTGACTGTGTTCAGCATGACACTCTCATCAGGAAACTCCACCACTACGGCATCAAAGGCACCTCAAACTTTTCATTATCACATTAATCTTCAAACAAAAGGCACATTAATCTTCTATTTATATCTTCAACCCTGTGTTTTTTACCACTAACGTTTTTCAAGTTATTTCATTTTATTTTTCTAAAAATTATAAACCCTTATTTCACCCTCACGCCTCTCTGACGTCATCATCCAAGCGCCAAAAAAGCCTTGTCGGACTGTATACAATACTGATTAATTTTTTCAATGTCTGCCACCAAATTTAAATATTATATAACAGGTACGTAAATAATATTTTAATTTGGTGACAATGTATTCATCAATGTGTACCATTTTTCAAATGTTTTGGATTTTTCTTTTTTTCTGGAAATCCAGTTTTACTCCCTCAAATATCGACTGTAAAAAGCTAATGCACCGATTTTGATTTCGATTCCGATTTTGGGAGCTTGTTAAGGTATCAATCGTCCAAAATAGTACGTAGCCAAACAAATTTCATATTTTTCAACGTTATAAAATTGTGATTTATGTGTGTTTTACAGAGCTGATCTTACAATTTGTATAGATATTTGTATACATGTTTCAGGTTACTGTTTTTATGTCATTTGAAATACCAACCAGCATGCTGTTTACTTATTATATCAATCGTTTTAATAATGACTTTTCACCTATGCAAGTGAGTTTCTTTAATTATTGTAAAGTAACATTAGTGAGTAAAACAAGTTCAAAACATTTAAAACTTATTAGATTAAGTATCATAGCAGCTGTTGAAATTATTTTTTATTCTTCATTAATAAATAATGATCTAATTTTTTTATAATTAAGTTTTCTTGTTGGTATAGCCGATTGAAATAAATTGTGAGCTCCACTGTAATGATATTGGGATTTCTCGATCATAAATCTCGTTTCCCTAGAAAATATCATAAGACAAGTTCAAGCACTCTTTTCTATGGTCAGTTTCCATTCCTTGTAGTCATCCGCTTTATCCGTACCAAAGAAGTTTACGTGTTAAGAAGTGAATTTCATTTCAAATAACTTTCCGCAGAACAAATAACATGTAAATTGAGGCTTCAGGTACAAAAGAAACCACAGAAATAGAGTAGGTTTTATTATTTATCTCAGAGAATTTCTTTAAATTTAAAAACAATTAGAACGGCATTAATTATATAACATATTTGTCTATCTGAGCAAGGAATCGAATTCACTTAATTTAAAACGATAAACGACCTGTAGTTTTACAGGACGCCATGAAGACCATGCACTTGAAAACTATAATTAGTTAAAGAGCCGCGAATCAATTTTTTAAGGTTTTGTGTAATGTCTATAAATGATATTATTAATCCATAAAGTATACCGTGTAGGTACTGCTTTGTATCTCAAAAGTGTCCAGAATTGTCCATAATAATTTTATTATTTCAGATCGGAATATCACTTTTAGGCGTTCTCGCTACGTTATGGGAAACTTTCTTACCATCTTTTGCCTTAGGAAGTCTGATAAAAAACGTCAGAAGTACGCAAGAAGCTGTCTGTAATCATCATTTTCGGCATCGGCGTATTCATTCGTGTGAGTATTTTTAATTATGTAGGGTACCGGTATTTCTGGATTGAACGGATTAGGCATGCGGCTGAACTAGAAGTTTCAGTAAGTTATTAGATGGAACTAACGGCTAGTTCCCAGTAGTTCAACTGGTTAGTTCAACGGATACCTCACGCGTTATATACATCCGTTGCACTGACGATTTAAGTAAGATAATATGACTTTAAATACTTTATATTCAAGTTTTTTTGCCTGTTATTGTATGTACATCATATGTGACTTTTTTTAAACTAATTAAAGATTGTGTATCAGTGTTGGAAAGTGTAACTAATATTTTGTACACACACGATTTCAAATACTTAACACACTTTACTAAACATATACTTATTTACTATATGTATTAGTGACGGGAAACCAAACTCCTTCATATGCCTAACCAAATATTTTAAGTTCTTTGTTCTGATAAAATCCTTGATTCAGAATTACAAACAGACATGTACATGGTATTTCGTCGTGATCGTAACTTAGTGATAAGTAACAAAAAAGGTGGGGGCGGATTGTTGATTTTGGTTAAGAGATCCATTTGTGCTCTTAGAGTTAATGACTTAGAAGTTCCCGAATTAGAAGAATTATTCTTAAATTTTCAATTACACGACAACTTGCTTCTTTGTGTGTGTTACATCCCGCCGGAGAGTAAGTATGAAACTTATAAAATGTACCTTTTAAAATTACAACAGATATATTTCGTCAGTATAATGGAAGAACTGAATAACTCGATATTTCAAGTTTCGAGATAATCGCAATTTACTGTTTTTTTGGCACTTTTTTTCACATTATTAACAAATGGGGAACAATTTTACTGTAGACAATTTTATATGTTTTAGGCATATTTGCCCTCGATTGTATGCTAAATCAAACTAATTTCCTTCATGAACCAAAAAAATAATAAAAATCAAAAACCAAGTTATCCAATTTTGCCACACCAAGATATTGCAAACATACTGTAGTTAGCTAATTCTTTGTGGTAGTTATTCAGTTTTCCCACACATTAGATGGACATGATATACGAATTTGGGTCTACTAAGTACACTTATTGAGTTATGAACCTAAAGAAATATTTAAACACCCAAGTCAGGCATTTTTAGTAAAAGTTAATTTGTGTAATAAATTTTATCACTGATAATTGATTTCACATGAAATAAAAAAAAGACGTTTGGCACTCGGAGACTGCCGCGGTAAAGCTATTGCATAGCATTTTTATCAACTTTATTTATTTTATTAATGCAGTAATGTTTGATCTAATATGAAGTTCCACAAGTTCCTAGTAGATGGCGCTGATTGTTTATTAAAGCCCGCATGTAAAGTTATGAAATCAAAGTATCACCGCTGTGCCGGTCGGAGTGGGGGGTGTTAGGTTTTTTTCGTTACGGAATTTCTGGATTCGGTCCCCACGCTCAAGGCCCGCGATAGAAGCTATGCAATAGCTTAAAAACATGGGTTGGAATCTCACATCTCACATCTCAGTGCCGTATGTCATCACTGGCAACACATACTGGTCAAAAACCTTTGTTTTCAGACACTGCGGTATTTGTGACGAGAAGATTTTACGGAGCTTCCCGAACGCTGCCCAGCCGAGTTGGATTCGACGATTGACCTCTTTCTCAAAGTTGGGCCTACCTAATTGGATTTTATGTCCTAGGTATAGATAATCGTCAAATACTTCGAACGTGGTGCCTCCAACTACCACAGGAGTAGGTGCAACATGGACGTTCGACATAATCTTCGTCTTATCCATGTTCATTTTAAGGCCCACTCGCTGCGAGGCTCCACTGAGGTCATCGAGCATTTTACTCAGGTCCTGCAGGGTCTCAGCCATGACTACGATGTCATCCATGAATCGAAGGTGAGTGATGTACTCGCCGTTGATGTTGATGCCGAGCCCATCCCAGTCCAGAAGCTTGAAGACATCTTCCAACGCTGCGGTGAACAGCTTAGGCGATATAACGTCAACTTGCCTGACGCCCCGCTGCAGTTGGAGAGGCTTCGAATTGTGATCTTGAAGATGGACTGACATAGTGGCGTTTTCGTACAAAAGCTTCAACGCTTCAATGTATCGATAGTCAATTTGGCACCGCTGCAAAGACTGGAGTACAGCCCAGCTCTCGAACGAATCGAAGGCTTTCTCATAGTCCACAAACGCCGAGCAAAGTCGCTGGTTATACTCCTCCGTCTTTTGTATAACCTGCCGCAGCGTATGGATGTGGTTTATGGTGCTAAAGCCTTTTCGGAAACCGGCTTGTTCGGGAAGCTGGAAGTCGTCAAAACCTGCGTGCGAGACGGTTCGTTCTTGAAAACAGCTTGTATACATGGCTCAACAAAGTAATGGGTCTGAAGTTCTTCAAAAGGGTTTTATCACCTTTTTTGTAGAACAAGACCACTATGCCTTGGAGCCACGCTTTGGGCGTTTTGCCCTCGAGGATGATGGAATTGAACAGCTTCTGAAGGGTCTTAAGCACTGGTTTGCCACCAGCTTTCAGAAGCTCGGCTGTAATTCCATCATCACCCGGCGCCTTATTGTTTTTAAGCTGTTTAAGGGCCATACTTATCTCTTACAGGCTGACATCAGGGATATCTTCGGTATAGTGTCGGGTTAAATTGGCTCGTGGGTTTTCTGCCATGTCTTGAACAGGTGCCCGTGTTGTCGTGTATAACTGCCCATAGAACTTCTCAACTTCCCTCAAAAGTTCGGGTTTAGACGAAACAACCCTGCCGTCGTCCGTTTTCAACTTCGTCAGTTGGTTCTGGCCTATAGACAAATCTCTCGCGAAGACCTTAGAACCCTTGTTTTGCTCGATAGCTGTTTCAATACGGTCTGTATTAAACCGGCGTAGGTCGCGTTTTAGGGACTTGGAGATTTGTCTATGTAGCCGCCGATGATACTGAGAAGCATCTTCCGGGGACTGCAGGATCATTGTGCGTCTTTCTTCCATGAGTTTGAGGGTACAGTCTGACATTTTTCCAGTTCTTTTTGCACGGCGGGTTTTAACCCAGCCGCGGAGGCAGTTTCCACAAACGTGTTATTGAAGTCGTCCATATCGACGCCCTCGCCGAAGCATTCAAAGCGGTTCTGCAATTCGAGCTGAAAGCTTTCGGGGTTTTGGATCCGGATGGGTGCAGGACAAAGTACAGACTTTATCAGTAGAGATCGCTCCAGTTTTGGATTCAGACTCAATGTGCCTCTTACTATGCGGTGATCGCTGCCGATTTTCACGGCATTGATCACAGAGACATCATTGAAAATCTGTTTTCTCGTTGACATGACAAAGTCTATCTCGTTTTTTGTGTGTCCATCGGGGCTTATCCAAGTCCATTTGCAGCGTTCCGGTTTCTTGAAGAATGAGTTCATCATAAAGAGGCCCTCCTTCTCCAAGAAGTCGGCCAGCATCTGGCCTCGGACGTTCCGGACTCCAACTCCATTGCCCCACTTTCTGCTCATCGCCGCTTTGCTGGCCTAATTTTGCGTTAAAATCCCCCATGACCACGTTGAAATGAGTTTTGGAGCTATGTATGGCATTGGAGATGTCCTCATACATAGCTTCCACCTCATTATCGGAGTGTATCGAGGTCGAGCCATAGACCTGTATGACCTTCAACGAATACCGTTTGGTAGTTCTGAGTATGAGGTACGCTACCATATTCGACACGCAATCGATTTTGTAATATTGGTCACGAGGGTTTTGTGGACGAGAAACCCGACACCACCTTGGGACAGTTGGTCGCCCTCCTGGAAGTAGAGAAGATTGCCGGATTTTAGGATTATCGATTCCTTTCCCTGTCCATGGACTTCAGATAACCCCAGGATATCCCAATGCAATCCACTCAATACTTCCTCCAGCTCAACAATCTTTTCGTCTGTCCGCAGTGTCCTAACATTGTATGTCGCTAGGGCCAAGGGTCGTCGTCGGTAGCCTGGTCGAACCCGGGGATTCTGAGCACCCCCTGTCCCGCCGTTTTCTCGACCGCTACCTTGATCGAGACCAGCGGGACCGCCGGGGACTAGGGGCCGGGGCCTTTGTTTATGGTTCTAGTTTTGAGGGGGGAAATACCGTAATCGCCACGCTTGGCAGGCAGGTTGGCGATCGCAGTGTGGTGTTAATATACACAAAGGGACGCTGCTGTCCGTCCTCTGGTTTTTTGTCCCTTAGTCGACTCTTATGACAACCACGGGAAGAGATGGGGTAGAGCTATTCTTAAGGCGACGCCACACGCCAATATTATATAATATTGTACATCACTTACCTCCTAATTTTCTCCACTTACATCAATAACCTTCCTGCAGACACATTTTTACCAAAAATCTACCCCTTGAATCCATGTTAAATAGTTATCGTCTTTCACATTAAATAATGTCTAAACAATGGATGCACGAATACGTTTGGCACGCAAGACAACACGGCACGTGTTCACCCTCTCCCGGGCCCCTCACTTTACCTTCCCGATAGCTTATTATTTCGCGCCAATTTGCACTTTTGAGTTGCACGATAACTTAGCTAAAGTGCGTATACTATTTAAAGAAATATTAAATAATTTCACTTATTAATATTTAGTTGATTGGACTCTCTTATAAATGTATATTTTCTCGTAGAAGAAATAAATAAAAATAATTATTTAAAAACGAATGAACGCGCATAAATACCGGAATTAAATAACTCAAGTTGTTTAGTTTTCCTTCAATTTCACTAGTTTCATTACAATACTTTGGTTCGTGGAAGAACTAAATAACTCATTTTAGCTAATTCATTTCATACTCAAGTGATCAGAAGTCGCAGTTGTTTATTTATTTATAGAGTTATTCATTTTTTCTATTAATAATTAGTGTTGTTTTTAACATATCCATTCCTACAATTGAAACACAAAAATTGCTTTATTTTTAGATTGGATTAAGATATGGGAATGATTGTTAGACCAAAAGATGCGGCACAATTTGGGGTTCACAAAAATGGAAGAAGGTCAATTTGGCCAAAATCTGAATTATTTAGTTCTTCCATTATACTGACGATTTCTACTATGGATTTTGCCAACTATTTAATTGTAGGAAATTTTAATTTACCCTATATCACTTGGTCTTCTGACAGTACATCCTACCTCCTTATACCTACCTTATACAGTACTTATACCTCCTTACTACAGAATAATACGTCTTAATTGTTTTTAAATACGATGTTATTTATGAACTTGTCTCAATATAATAAAATAATTAATGAAAACGGTAAACTTGACCTTGACCTTGTTTTAAGTACTATCACGGATTGTATAGTGGCAAAATCGGATGATCCCTTACTGGCTACTGTTCCCCACCATCTCCCGTTAGACTTACTGTATTCGTTTTCAAAGCATAATTGTTTACTCGTGGTCAATACAATGAAGCGCAAATTTTTATCGAGCTAATTATGAACAATGGTTTTCAAAAAAATTAATTAATACCATGAGACGCAAATCTAAACTATGGTTGCGATGGAAAACTAATAATTCATTGAGAGATTACCAAGAGTTTAGTCTGCTGCGTAAATGCGTTAAGATACTTATAAAATAATGTTATAGTAGATATGTCGAGAACTCGCTGAAAGAAAATATGAAATTCTTTTGGAAATACACCTCAAATTTAAAAGTCACAAACTCTGGCTATCCTCAGAAGATAAATTACAAGAATAATAGTTCAGATAATTTAAGCGAAATAGCCGAAATGTTCTCAAATTACTTTGAATCTGTTTTTGAACCCGTTTCTCCAGGAGCCTATAAAACTGTTCATGAAGCATACAATGACGATGGTAATAATATTCTCAATTTGAATTCTATTACACTCACTAGGTCTGAAATTTGTGATGTATTACGCCGTATTGATTCAAATAAAGGACCTGGAGCCGATATTATCAGTCCAGTATTCCTAAAAAGAAGTTGTGACAGCATATCTATTCCATTAGAAATAATTTTCAACAAATGTTTATCTTCAGGAACCTTCCCATCTACATGGGAAATAGCTTTTGTAACACCAATATTTAAATCAGGTTCTAAAAGTGACGTGAAAAACCATAGACCTATTTCCATTCTTTCATCTATACCCAAAACCTTTGAAAAGCTGGTCCACAAACACATTTACTCTAATCTTAAGCATCACATTTTAGAAGAACAGCATGGTTTTGTCAGTTGAAAATCCACTCTGACTAATCTGTTGTTGTTTACGGACTACCTTTTTAATAGCTTAGACCACAAGTGTTTAGTAGAGAGTGTTTACACTGACTTTATAAAAGCATTTGACAAAGTTGATCATTTACTGCTTCTTAAAAAAATTTCATATAACGGTATCAAAGGCAATCTCTTGCGCTGGTTTTCTTCATACTTGCAAAATCATAGTCAATCGATCGTCATAAATGGTTATGCTTCCTCGTCGGTTACTGTGACGTCTGGTGTTCCTCAGGGTTCTATACTGGGACCACTAATTTTCACAATTTTCGTTAATGATATTTCAAAATGTTTCAAGCACTGTAACTTTGATGATTTAAAAAATTATTCGACTATAAAAGATTCAAATGACGTTACACTTATGCAGAAAAATTTAAACAGGCTAAATGAATATTGTATATCAAATAAAGTATACTTAGCTTACGATAAATGCAAACATATAACCTTCACAAGAAATATAAATGTTATTCCTGCATCTGCAAATCCCATCTTGGTAATCATATGCTGGACTGTGTTACAAACATTCGTGATTTAGGTGTACAACTCGACACCAAACTTACTCTCGATACTCACGTAGAGAATATCCTAAATAAAGCCTACCGAATGTTAGAATTTATCTTAAGGATTACCAAAGCTTTTAAACGCAAAAATATAATCACTTATCTATACCAAAGCCTATTTAGATCCAATCTTGAATATGTGTCACCCGTATGGAACCCGCCCTATGATTGCTACATTAATAAAATAGAAATGGTACAAAAGGAATTTCTGCGAACATATAACTACCGTATGCATTTCCCTCGCCACTCTTACAACACTCTATTGCAGAAGTATAAAATGTCATCCTTAAGAGACCGACGCTCGCTAGCTGATGCCATTACTCTTAAAAAAATATGTGACAATACTATTGCCACACCACAACTCTTAGCCAAACTCAACTTCCGAATACCATCTAGAATCACTCGGTGTAGACATTTATTCCATCTAAATTCAGCCAGAACCAACATCGGACTGCGTGCTCCACTCTACAGAATATGTTATTTATATAACAAAAAACTGACTGATTTGGAGATTTGGACATTTGTACGTGCTCCCTTGCCAAATTTAAAAATAGTTTGACATTATATCTCTAATACGTAACTCCTGCTAATTGCAATTTCTCTTCTTTTTAATGGTTTTAATTATTTCTTAATGTGTATTTAATGTGTTCTTTTTAATATTGTAAATTTTGTTTTTAGCCCATTGTGTAAAATCATTATGACGTTCTCAGTGCGACTGTTGAAGGAAGCAAATGTAATTGTAAAGTTATGCAATTGTTAATACCTATTATATCGTTTGTTTCTGTTTTGTCTCCATGTAATAAATAAATAAACCTCATTGTGTTAAAAATACTAAAAGATATTTTACTCAAAGGCGATCGGTGTGGCGAGGAATGTTAATATAAATTTGAAAGAATCTCAAAGTGGCTTCAGCCAGTGCTTCCATGCTGGACTGAGAGCAAAAGAAATACAAAGAGTTTTATAGCTGCTTCCCTACTCTGGCATACTTAAAAATTCATTTTCAACACACTTTCTCGTAAAGTGAGCCTTATTCTATTGAATTTAGAACTATAAACTGGGCTATAAGTCACGCTTGCATAATATATTATACCCTAGTGCATAATATAATGAATCCTACAAAGTTGAATTGTACCTTAGTGCAAATTACATGCGAGTAAACAGAGCATATTTTATTGATCCGGGTTATACATTAATTATATGAGCACGCGCGTCCAGGCGGCGCGCGGACAGGTGGCGCGAGGACAGGCGGCGCGCGTGCAGCAGCAGCGGCACGCACAGCGCCTCCAAGCATCAATAGCGTGTGTACGTGTAATGGGACAGGGCTACTGACGCGCAGCAGCTAACAGCTGCTTCAAATAAATTTTATGACCACGTATGTCTGTCTTTTACTCACAAGTGTGTTGAAAAACGTCGTATGTAACTCGTGAGCATTGCTAATTACAGTCTCGGCTCATTATTAAACCTTCGCCTGCGGCTCGGGCTCAAATCACAGCCTCGACTGTAATTAGCAACTTAGCTCACTTGTTACATAATATACTATTAAGGAGTTATAGCCTCTGATGTTCTGCTTACCCCATAAGGGATATATGCATCAAGTTATGTATGTATGTATGCATGTAACAGTCGCTATAATTAATTATTTTTTTTGATTAATATCCATTGATCTCTGCTACTTACAACAACTCCATTGACTCTGATTTTTTTTGCAGGTTCTTATCGAGAAACAGATATCTTCTTACGATATATGGATCTGAGATGTTTTGAATATCAAATATTTTATGTATTTACATTAGATTCTCACTTACCGCTCTCAGTGATAAGTATGGGCTTAGAATATGTAATTGCAATCGCTCAATTTAGTCATTTGTTTTAAAATAAACTTATGTAATTAAACCTAGCATCACATCTTATCTTTGCCTGCTGCCTCTTATCAACCTTTTTTGCTATAACATCTATCAGACCTGATTTGGCGGGCTGTGATGGTATAGGCAAAAAGATGATAATGGTCCTTCTGGACTTTTTAATTATTAAAATCATAAATATCCTTAATAAATTTATAATTACCAATTTGGGGAATACATAATGGAAAGACGCTCAAGTATTACCTCTCCCCAAAAAACCCACACCCCAGACTCCCATTTTTGATCTCCATCCCATTTTTGTTTAACCTTACTCATCCCAAGTCTTGGATTAATGTTATTTTATAATTAAAAACAATATTAAGCCCTTATCAGTCAGTATTTCAAGCCGGAAATAGCACCGTAACGACCTAATTCCAGTTACCGAGGGAGCCAAGCATTCTTACTGCTCTGGTCCGATCCATGGCGAATAATGCGCATCCACGTGAGCCCTCACATTCAGGAACAAATGTACTGGGGCTCCATCTCGAAGAGATGACAGTAGAAGAACTAAGAAACGATAGAGAACTGATAGAAAGACCAAGAAAGATTCGAGCTTGAAATAATAATTAAAAATCGTTATTTGCTCCCCAATAGTATAGGTAGTAGGCATAAAATGGGGAAAAATGAAAGAAATTGGAGTATAGAGTATATAGGTACCTGGAATAGGCAAAGTTTTAAAACCTGGCCGCGGACAACATTTACATGAAATTATCTTTAAAACGTTAATGGCAAAAGCGAATTTATCGATTCCAATAAAAAAAAATATGAATCAAAGCATAATTTCAGTCCTGGCTTTTAAGTCCCAACTATAAAAATAATCAAAAGATTAAATACATAAATGTTCATTCATTTAATGAATATTGCATAAGTTTTGTAGTCTAATTGGTAAATCCAAATAAATACAATATTGTTTTGACTATGCGTCGGTGCGATACCCTCCGAACGTTTACTTAGAGTAATCCTCGCGCGTGCGCATCTTTACTGTCATTATTCTTAATTATTAAAATTCTAAAAAAACATTTAAAAATGGTTAAGTGCGCAAAGTGCAATAAGATAGTGAATAAAAGAAACCCTGGATTGCGTTAATATCCAACGAACAATTAACGGCACTTTACGAAATGGACGCCATTGATTGGAAATGCAAAACATGCGCTGGAAAGCCAAAACGACTGTCCTGCATACTTCCAGAGGTCGACGAAGAAGAACAGAACCTGGATGTCGATAATGACTTAGAATCTCGCATAGTAAAAAATATACAAAAATCTACGAACGAGATGCGTAAAGAAATTCGTGAACTTCTCCATGACGAATTTGAAGTCGAACGTCGCTTCAATTCTTTTCGGATAAAATTGATAAATATGAAATTAAAATTAAGGCACTCGAAAAGCAATCTGATGTAACAAATACCTGCAAAAGTTTGAAGTTGAAAAACGAGGTCTTAGAGCAACAATTAAACCATTTGAACCAATCACAATAACAAAAAAATATTGAAATAAAGGGAATCATTTAGTCAGAAAACGAAAACCCTAACGAGGTAAGCAAGAAATTAGCTAATTTAATAAAACAAGAACCTAGCGAGGTCATAAAAACTTATCGCAAAAGAAGCCTACGACCAAATATCGATAAAAACAAAACGTCGCCCACTATTGTGGTTTCCCTACGAGAGAGAGGTTGTCGGGATCACTGGTTAAAAGCAGCAAATAAACTTCTATTACCAACAAGGATCTAGGACTCGAAGATGACGGCAGCAAAATATTTATAAGAGAGTGTGTAACCCCGGTGACGTCATACCTACTCTGGAAAACAAAGATGGAACTACGCAATACAGATTTATGTAAATACGTATGGTGCAAAATTGGACAAATTTACGCTCGCCAAACAGATAGCTCAAAAATTCTATCTATTCTATTAACCAAAGACTTGGAAAAAATCGTATCCAACCTTAAAAATAAACGAATCCAATGAAACCTCCGCTTACCAAATCAGCATACTTAATTGTACCAAACACACACAGCAAAAAATGGATTCTATCGAGAGTAATATTACAGAACAAACATTTAATAATTGAAACGAATTCATCGACACTTTACCTAACGATCAAAACAAATAATTTGTGTTGAGCGTTAACTTACGATCATTAATAAAGATTTTTTCTCAGCTAGAATAAATAATTGAAAACAGCAAGGAAGTAATTCATATTATATCCACAACAGAAGTAAATATCTCAGAAAATTGTAAAATCTTATTCGCGCTTCAAGACTATGAGATGTACTCGGAGTTAAGAAACCATAGAAAAGGCGGTGGTGTAATAGTGTATGTGCATAAAAGTATAAAGTTCTATAGACATAATGTGCAAAGTAATAATTTCGAGTGTATATGCGGTGAATTAGAATTAAGCTCAAACCGTAAGTTTAATTTGTGCGCTGTGTACAGACCAACAAAGAATAACAAAACACTATTTAAAAGAGAACTATCAAGACTAATAGACGTAAGTAAATGTATAAGTAGTTATTTTTGTTAGGATATAATATTATAAACATTGACATTTTAAGGAAGTCATTAACAACTTCATCGTACTTAAACTCGCTGAGTGAAAACAGTTTTGTCAGCGGAATAAATCAGTATACCTGAATCGAATATAAAGGAGATATTTTATGTAAATCTTGCATAGATCATATGTTTGTGCGCAGCATCGATGAGGAATCCATACATACAGCTGTTATGAACACAGCGCTGGCAGATCACTTGATAACGTGTCTAGCGGTCATAGACCCTGAGCGCAGCGACACAAACGGTAAATTTAAGACAATAACTAAAATAAATAACGATGAATTGCAAACTGAGTTAAAAAAGATACAATGGAACGAAGCACAAAATCTAATTAACCCTACAGATATATTAAACTTCATAACAAGCATCTTTAATAATGCATACGAAAAATGTAAATTTAGCGTGCAAATTAAAATAAATAAAAGATAAAATTGTCAATGGATGAATGAAAGAATTAAACATATGTGTAAAAAAAGAAGAGTTATTTTCTACATGGAGGAAAGATGAAACTAATAGAATTAATAGATTATTGTACAATACTTATCGTAATAAAACAAATAAGTACATACATTATGTAAAAAACTCTTATATAATGAAAAAAGTTCAAGAAAACTTTCACAACTCTTCCAAAATATGCAAAATAATAAACAAATTGTGTGGTAAAATTTATTAGTCCATTTACAAGGTACTATCAAAACATTTCTAATTAAAACCACCAGATGTCACCAATAACTTTGCCTACAATTTTGGAAAACTTATGGACTTATGTTCCTATTGCAATACGCCCTTATTAACTGACGATTCTTATATAAGGCCTCCTAAAGTTTCTATGTGGATTGAAAAGGCTAGCAGTGATGTAATATTTACCATAATTAACCATTTAAATGATAAAAAAAAGTCCAGGAGTTGACGGCATTCGTGTTAAAGATTTGAAAAGTATAAACTGTGAGCTCTCACCGGCAATAACTCACCTAATTAACGCATGCATTGCCACGTCCTTGTGATTGCTTAAAAGTAGGTATTGTAAGACCTATACATAAAAAAGGCTCCTTCACTGATATAAATAATTACAGACCTATTACCATCTTATCGTGTATAGATAAAATAATTGAGAGGTATTTTGGCACTCTAATTAATAAATTCTTAAACAAAAACAAAATTATAAATATTAATCAATACGGATTCCAAAAAAAACGAAATACCTCGCAATTGCTCGCCAACTTTAGTAATAAGGTCAACGAGTGCCTAAATTATCGCCAACACGTACTCGTGGCTTTCAATGACTTCAGCAAAGCCTTCGAAATTTTGGAATATTCAACCTTGTTTACCAAGCTCGAACAAAACGGTATACAGGGACCGTTACTGGAGTGGTTCCGGGACTACCACAGGAACAGATATACGATGCTGAGCGTTTCGGGCAGCCTCAGTGATAAAATACCTACCGAGAATGGCTCGGCGCAAGGATCAATACTAGGACCCACAGAATACCTACTTTACGTAAATGACATGTGTAGCTTATTTCCGGAGGGGTGTGTATATCAGTTTGCGGACGAAACATGCATTATGGCTTATAGCAAAGATATTTACGACGCACAAACAGGCCTACAAAATAAGCTGGACAAACTATGCAAGTGGGTACATGACGTGGGCCTCGTGATCAACTCTAACAATACAAAAATTATACACATACACTCATCAAATATCAGAAGTTCAATCGCGCCCACGTTGTGTACACACGAGCATCGGTGTCTGCACTCCAACGGCAGCTACACATGTACCTGTGAAACTCTTAAGCCTACGAATCAACATACTTACCTGGGTCTCATCATAGACGATAAGTTTAACTGGGCTTCTCATATAGACTACGTGTGCAACAGATAACGAGCAGTACTTGCAAAACTTTCAGTTTTAAAGTACAAATTGCCATACAAAATATTACGCGTATTGTAAATGTCACTGGCCGACTCCATTATTAACTATGGAATAAGTAGCTACGGTACTTACATGGAAAGAATTTATAAACTACAACTATCCATCTTAAAGACCATAGTACCACATCGTATAAAAATAAAGTATAAAAATGACCCCCTAGGTTTATTTGAATACTGCAAAGTGGTAAATTCCTTCCATAAGGTGAGCATAGCGGTGTTATTACAAGAACACCACTACCTGGGAGCGCTCAAAATCCGACAGAGACTGACTGGATTGAGAACCCTGTCTTATATCTCCAAATAATAGGTCTTAATAATAGGTAAACGTCGTTGATGTTGCGTTCCGCTTGTGCCGCTTTGCTGCCACGACGGTACTCATACTCCATAATTACTCAAATTTTCAACTTATCCATGATGACGATTATCAGTCAAAAAAATATATTTTCATTTGAAATGGCCAGTACGGCAAAACGGCAGTTTCATAGGTAAAGACTTATATGTATTACCTAAATACAATAACTTTTACGGTATGAGGACTTGGCAATTCATGTTACCAAATATTATAAATAAATTGCCTACAAATATGCAAAATAATATAGTTGTAATCAAAATAAAAAAAAATAAAAATGTCACTAAAAAACAGAGTCCTTTTGTGTATTTCAACACCACACTGCGATCGCCAACCCGCCTGCCAAGAGTGGTGATAACGGCATTTCCCCCCCAAAAACATTCACGAATCGAACCAAAGGCCTTGGCCCCTAGTCCCCGGCGGTCCCGCTAGTCTCGATCAAGGTAGCGGTCGAGGAAACGGCAGAACAGGGTGTGCGAAGAATCCCCGGGTTCGACCAGGCTACCAACGACAACCCTTGGCCCTGGCGAAATACAATGTTAGGACACTGCGGAGCGACGAGAAGAATGTAGAGCTAGAGGAAGTATTGAGTGGATTGCATTGGGATATCCTGGGGTTATCTGAAGTCCGTAGACAGGGAGAGGAACTGATAATCCTGAAATCCGGCAATCTTCTCTATTTCCTGGAGGGCGAACAACTGTCCCAAGGTGGTGTCGGGTTTCTCGTCCTCGAAACCCTCGTGACCAATTTTACAAAAATCGAGAGTGTGTCGAATAGGGTGGCATACCTGATACTCAGAATTACCGAATGCTATTCGTTGAAGGTCATACAGGTCTATGCTCCGACCTCGACACACTCCGATGATGAGGTGGAGGCTATGTATGAGAACATCTCCAAAGCCAAACACAGATTTTAAGGTAAAATTAGGCAAACGAAGTGGCGATGAGCAGAAAGTAGGGAAATTTGGAGTTGGAGTCCGGAAAGTCCGAGGCCATATGTATTTTAAAGTGGAAAAATGACAAATATTCATCATCTTATAATTGGGAATCGAACCCAAAACCTCCGAGTTGGGACTTCTTTTCTGTCTAGCGTGTAAATATCTGGCGTGTAATTTATTTACTCTTTATTGTACACATAATTAAGAGATGATTAGAAGAAATGAAGTTAACAGAGCACAAATCGCAACCTTGAAATCGCGTCGTTGAATTTGCAAAAACATTTAAATTACGTGGAATTTGTAAATTTTGAACCACTAGCGAAACTAGTGGATATTACGTGTAGATATTAATCTATACATATAATAAAATGGTAGGAAAGTCAAAACTGTACATTGAATATTTTTTTAAAAGAATACTTGGGGTATGATCTACAATCGAAACAGAAACAAAAAATATAGTTTTTAGAATTTTTGTCTGTTTGTCTGTTTGTCTGTTTGTCTTTCCGGGATAAACTCAAAAAGTACTGCATGGATTTACTTCAAATTTGGCATGAAGATAGTTAAGAAGTCGGGTCAACATATAGGCTACATATTATCACGCTAGCAGTGTTATAATCGTAGGTGCGTCTGGTGCTGCATAGCGTTCACGCAGACGACGTCGCGGGCAGCAGCTAGTTCTAAATATAAATAACGTTATCAGGGGGTGTCATCCTAGTTCAACTTTAAAGTACAAAGAGTTTGTAAAATTAATTTATCGTATAATACAACGAGTGCGATCAGTCCGAATACATCAAATTGATGAGCGATTACGGATAAAATATTACGTTTAGTGCATCGACGGTTTTCGTGAGAAACGGTAAAATAAAACTCGTCAGACACAGGAGATCAGTGGATTCCGCGCACCTTTAAACTCAGGTGAACAACACCTTCGACAGTTGGAGTTGAAAAACAAACATCATCCATCTAACAATGGCGGACTATGAAATTTGCGGCACTCGGGCGCAAAGGGACGTGGTCGGCGGGTGAGCTGTCTTGTAAACTAATCCCAGCGACCTGCACCTTTATAATATGATTGATAGAACCAGCAACCACCATTATAAAGAGTTGGCCACTACATATCTGCCCTCTGACTACATTGTGTTCCGGAAATAGTTTAGAAAGAGCAAAAGAATTTTATTCTGTTTATTTTTTTGATCTGACTCCTATGCGTTACCCCAGACGAGAAAGTATGGGAAACGAACACTGCAAAGCGGGAATAGATGTAAGTATTTTAGTTTCTGTTTTGGGATTATATTTTTGTGTTTGCATGTTTATTTTTCAACCCAATAACGCAACAAAGCATTCCCTATGAGCTATGCTGATAGTATAGTGACACGTGTTGATTGAAATTAGTTTTGTTTATTTTTGGAAATATCAATTTTTATAATTGTGCCCTTGTAATGTCAATATCACTAAGTTACATTAAAAATGTATTTATAGCAATGAAAATTTACAGTAAACATTCCTAAAGTAATTAATTTAAAAACTTGATAGATTAGATATTGAAAAAGCAATAAAATATAGTTTGAGTTAAATTCTGCAAGGCATCTGTTCAGTTTTTTAAATTTACTCAGTATTAATATATCAAGATATTTAATAACTTGGAATGCCAAATATTAACGAACATGGTTCAGCAAGAACAAAAGAAGCGATATTACCGTTTGGAATGGTTTTTTTTTTTAAAGTTCTTTTTTATCTCTGTTTATTAGACGCACATTTTGTGCGTCATAAAAATGTATCGTGTTCCATTATTTTGAAATATTTTCAACCTTTTTTTACAATTACAATTAATTTTATTTTAACTTTCTGATATTTTCTGTCTCAGTCACAAGATGTTTATTTGGTTATAATAAAATTTTCTGTATCTTTGCAATTATTTGTCACCGATATAATAAGCATTATTTTTTATGACACATTGAGTATTAAAACATACATGCTAAAATTGACCCAATTTAATCGAAACATTGGATTTAGTAAATTTATAAACATAATTCAAGTAAAACAAATAATCTTAACATTGCTTTACATTTTAGTTATATTGATAAGATGTGCGTACTTTAAAATGTTTAACACATTACACTCATCATTTCATGTTTTTTGCTATGTACAATTTACTGTTGCTATGTGTACTACATATGTGATTTACAATGCTGCTATGATAACATTAAAGAATATAAATAAAAGATGGATGAGTGATGAAAATCCTCAAATCAAACTTTATTTTAATTTATACAAAGAATTAGCTAATTTGGTGGAAGAAATAAATAACAAAATGCTTTGCTTGGTAAGTTGTAAAGTGATTTAATAATGTTTTTTTTTTAAGTTTTTGCATTTAATATGCTCAATTATTCTTAAATAGGTAAATGAAAAATGTGATAAATAAAAGTTACCCGACCAGGATTCGAAACTGGGACCTCTTGTTTGCCGGACGAGTGCTCTTCCACTGAGCTACCGGGGCCTGGCGGTACGCCTCGAAATTACTTACCACATTTTTTGTTTTTACGTTATATTGCTAACGTAGCTCCATCTTATGGTATAGCTTTGCAGCTAAGACCATCCGAGACCCATTTCTTTACAGAAATTGTGAATCCCATTTAAAGTGAAGCATTGCAATGATTTAAAAATATTTTTTTTTTTAAGTTTTTGCATTTAAAATGTTCAATTATTCTTAAATAAATGAAAAATGTGATAAATAAAAACAATCAATAAAGTACAAAATTATGCCCATCTCCAATACTATAAGACTTAAACACACATAAAGTAGGCTTTGAATACTTGCAAATGATCCCATCTACACGCTCTGCTCCTATGGCGGGTCATGTGCCAGTCACCTTGTATAAGTAAAGCTAACTATGATCATTTGAAAATGAATGACATGATTGCAAGTATAGTTCGACAAGGATCTTTCAACTTTCAATCACTTCCCTTTTGCGTCCGCTCCCGAGCGGTCGTGTTTTCGGTCGCTCCCGAGCGCTTGTATTGCGCTGTTCTTGTTGCCGCCCCCGTATTCGAGTGGGTTAGGTTACCAAGCCAAGCTCTTAATGGAAAGTTTCTCTCGCGAAGGTTGTGTGGTGTCGGGGTCATTCATCTGCCCTTTTCAGGGCGGATCCGACTGCTGCCAGCCGAATCATCGCTGATCAGGTGTAAACGTGACCGTGACAACTAAACCTGACCGTCCGCCGTTCACCAGTAATGGGTCCGTACTAGTCGTAGTACGTAGTACGTCAAAATCTACAAAATGTGGGCTTATTCATTGTAGTTATAAAATTAAAGAAGTGGTTTTCAGAAAGAAAATCAATTTAACATCTCAATTAATCCCTTTTCAAGAGTAAAGAAGCAAGTTGCCTCTGCAATGTTTACATTTTGCCATACTTTGAAAAATAAACTTTGGAACAAAATTTATTTAATTTTTTAAGTCTCAATAAAAATTGCGTTTTCAGGAGCATTATCTTTTTAGAAAGACTGTGAAGAAAGATAGGCAGATTTTTTACAAAACTTACAAAATACGAGCATTTCTAGATACGAGTAGGTACCTAATAAAGAAAGTAGGGTGGACGAGGATGACGAGGAAAACAATTTATCATAATAACATGATATTATTTTCATGTTACTCTATTTTCAATTATTATATTTTCTTGCTTAATCTTCTATTTATATCTTTAAACCTGTGTTTTTTTACCACTTACGTTTTTCTCAAAGTTATTTTTATTTATTTTTCTAATAATTATACTGAATGGTAATTTCACCCTCACGCCCCTCTGACGTCGTCATCCAAGCGCCAAGCATTGTCGGACTGTATACAATACTGATTAATTTTTTCAATGTCTGTCACCAAATTCAAATATTATATATCAGGTACGTAAATAATATTTGAATTTGGTGACAATGTATTCATCAATGTGTACCATTTTTCAAATGTTTTGGATTTTTCTTTTTTTCTGGAAATCCAGTTTTACTCCTTCAAATATTGACTGTAAAAAGCTCCGATTTTGATTTCGATTCCGATTTTGGGGGCTTGTTAAGGTATCAGTTTTCCAAAATAGTACGTAGCCAAACAAATTTCATATTTTTCAATGTTATAAAATTTTGATTTATGTGTGTTTTACAGAGCTGATCTTACAGTTTGTATACATGTTTCAGGTTACTGTATTTATTTTATTTGAAATACCAGCCTGCATGCTGTTTATTTATTATATGATTCGTGATCATACTCAATATTCAACTATGCAAGTGAGTTTCTTTAATAATTTTAAAATAACCTGTTCTAGCTTTAAAGCATTTAAAACTTATTAGATGAAGTATCATAGCAGCTGTTGAAATTATTTTTTATTGTTTATTAATAAATAATGATCTAATTTTTTATGATTAAGTTTTCTTGTTGGTATATCCGATTGAAATAAACTGTGAGCTCCACTGTAATGATATTGGGATTTCTCGATCATAAATCCCGTTTCCCTAGAAAAGATCATAAGACAAGTTCAAGGACTCTTTTCCTAGTCAGTTTCCATTCCTTGCAGTCAATTGCTATATCCGTACCAAAGAAGTTTACGTGTTAAGAAGTGAATTGCATTTCAAATAACTTTTGGCAGAACAAATAACATGTAAATTGAGGCTTCAGGTACAATAGAAACCACAGAAGTAGATTTTATAATTTATCTCAGAGAATTTCTTTAAATTTAAAAACAATTAGAACGGCATTAATTATTTAACATATTTGTCTATCTGAGCAAGGAATCGAATTCACTTAATTTAAAACGATAAATGACCTGTAGTTTTACAGGACGCCATGAAAACCATGCACTTGAAAATTATAATTAGTTTAAGAGCCGTGAATCAATTTGTAAAGTTTTTGTAATGTCTCTAAATTATATTATTAATAATCCATTATATATACCGTTTAGGTACTGCTTTGTATCTGAAAAGTGTCCAGAATGTAGATTGTCCGTAATAATTTTATTATTTCAGATCGGAATATTATTTTTAGGCGTTTTCGTTACGTTATGGGAAATTTTTTTACCATCTTTTGCCTTAGGGGGTATGAAAAAAAACGTCAGATGTATACAAGAAGCTGTCTGTTATCATCATTTTCGGCATCGGCGTATTTATTCGTGTGAGTATGTTTAATTAGGTACCCTTTTTCCGGTATTTAACAGATTCTCGATTGAACGGATTAGGCATGCGGCTGAACTAGAAGTTTCAGTAAGTTATTAGATGGAAATAACGGCTAGTTCCCAGTAGTTCAAAGTTTGAACTAGTGAGACTTTATTAACCTGGATTTTGGTTGTCATGGCAACGCTCGTACATTTATGTATTTATAAACAAGGATTTCGGGTTGAATTTCAATATAAACATCCACTATAATAAATAGGTATTTTATCAGCCCTTGAAAAATGAAAATTCATTTTCTATCAAACACACAAAAAAAGAATATTTTTCTCATCAACGGTTGAACTGCTTAGTTTATCAAGTGGAAACTAGATGCTAGTACAACTTTTATGTCCCGGTAGTTTCGAGAGACTTTTACAAAGTTTAACTACTGGGAAATAAAGTCCCACTAGTTCAACTAGTTGAACTACTGGGAACTAACCGAATTATTAACAAAATTTACCCTATAAAGGATAAATAATTAAAACATGTATTATTCTTTGTATTTACTGCTGTATTTTTGTGTGGTGCCAATTCTGAAATTTCGGGTTCGACCGATCGGGTTAAGGTAGTAATATGATATTTGTCATCACATACTTCGGCTTTAACAAGTTGTAAATAGTTGTAAATAAGATATTACAGTAGATCAAGAGACAAAAAAGCCGGCGGAAAAAACTTTGGCACTTTTTTCAGACAGAATTATCAAATTAATACAAATAGGTTCTGTACAATTGGCCGTGACATGAAAAAAAAAACAAACACAAGCCAGCTAATTGTGAGAGCCAATGTCATGCCACAACCAAATTGCTTAAATAGTAGGTGCAATGAGCTATGGATGCACAATACGAACATGACAATCTGGGACCAGAGTATTTGAACAAAAATGGAATTAAATAGTCATAGTACTCGTATCATTAGCAAAACGACCTGGCACCGCTAGTAGCACCCATTCACAAGTATAACGCAAGCACCCTCTAGAACCATATTTTAGGAAAAAGGGTGACTCGATACCCGACGCTACCACTGGCCATGCCGCCTGAGGTAGCATGACGTTCTTGCTGTTATCTTGACAATAAAATAAGTGAGTGGGACAGTCATCAGTATGCCATATGCATACTGCACAGCCAAGCCGTAAACAAAATAATTTAGTAATTAGAAACTTTTAGAAATATCCTGTTGTGCTTAATCCCATGTTTTTTTATCATCTAATTAATCTTTAGTTTTATAATAAGCTTTTCAAGATATAGTTATTTTAATGATTGATTTAAATTTATTGAATGACAGGGATTGAATTGACTTCGGAATTTTGTTATATATACGTATTGACATTCCAATAAATGATTTGCTGCTTTTAGCCAGACTTAATTTAGGCAACGCTAAAATATGGTCGTTCCTAGTCTTTCCTAGTTTTAAATTTATTGCTATTCTTATAAATATAAATATAAATAATGTTTTCATAAATATATTGTGGTCAAGATACCAATCTCTTTAAACTTTTCTCGAAGAGATTCTCTGTTTTCATGTTTATACATTCCACGAATAGCTCTTTTCTGTAGTGTAAATATAGTGTCAATATCTGTGGCATTGCCCCAAAGAAGGATGCCATAGGACATTATACTAAGAAAATAACTAAAATATACCAGCTTCGCTGTATTGACATCAGTCAATGAGTAAATTTTCTTTACCGCGAACGCTGCAGAACTAATTCTACTCGCTAGTTGTGAGATATGGGCGCCCCATTGCAATTTAGAATCTAAAGTCATTCTAAGAAAAACAGAGTTATCTACTAGATTCATCCTGTTCCCATTAAGCCACCGATCAGACTCAACTTGTTTTACATTTGGTGCAGAGAATTTTATACATTTAGTTTTTTGTCATTGAAAGCTAGATTATTTATATAAAACCACTGAATAACATTGGCGAGAGCATTGTTTACATCGTCGTAGTATATTTTCTGTCTTATCATTTTAAAAATTAATGATATGTCATCAGCAAACAATTTAATTTCGTGATAATTGCCTATCATATAGGTTAGATCATTTATATAGACTAGAAACAAAAATAGGCCCAGAATTGATCCTTGAGGCACACCCATTCTCACAACCGACCTAGCCTTACTTTTCTGGTTTACTTCAACCTTCTGAATTCTATCACCTAGATATGAATTCAAAAGTTTGAGGTCAGTGCCTTTGATGCCGCAGTGGGGGAGTTTCCTGATGACAGTGTCATGCTGAACATAGTGATTATTCCAAATAGTTCAACACCAGCATCATTTGTTGAAAGGCCCTTTATAATCCAAATTGTTAATTATGAAGTCAATTGTTATAGGTGAAATGGGCCAAGAGTTGATAAAGAATATTTTTTCATAAATTTTACTACATGTAGGTAGAGTTGAAAATGCTTTACAGTGAACCACAGCACCCGAGCACCAGCCTTGACATTGAGACGCCACCACGATATCTCAATTTGTAAGTAGGGGCTTATCAAGAACAATTATGTAGCTATTTTCATTTACTCAAATTAACTATTCAAAATAATTAAATAAATAAAACACATAAAAACGGATTTTATCAGGTATAATAACTGAATCTACCGTCACTGCGGAAAGTCGATCTGTTGAGAAGATCACTACTGATGTGCTTCACTATACTGTGTCACCAACTGTTAAAAAAAATAGAAAATGAGTAACTCATCTACTACTAGATGCTGCGCTGTCATCAGTACTTATACAGGGTGATTTATAAAATTAGTCGTGCGCCACTGAGGCGGTCGATAATGGACAAATAGAAATATATAAATATACTTATTACGTATCACATACAGACCTGAATGATATGTTGCGTACAGAATGCTTGTAATGCAACTAGTAATGTAACATTCTGCGCACGTTGCGTATTTGGACGTGTAGTGCGCAGAATGTTAGATTGCAAGTTCCATTTTAGCAATCTGTACGCACCATATCATTCAGGTCTGTATTTCTTAGCTCGGGCAATATGCAATTTTTGTAAAATGTTACTAATTTTGGCAACATGTTCTGGATGAATCGTTTATCCCGTTCTACCTCCAACACTAAGATGTCGAAACTTGGAGAAATGTAGCCAACAAAGTAACATTTCATCATTTTACAAACTCGCAGTTGACCCTGCATCTGTAGGTAATCAGAATATTTTTTATTGAAAAATGTATTTTATGAACAATAAATAAAAAACACAACTACTACTGTAGTTGTGTTTTTTATTTATTTGTAAGCTTCCATTATTGTCAAACATGAGGGGAAAGTTGCAATCTTTAGCCGCAGATAGAAAATCTTTATTGTTGCGAGCCATTGACGGCAAAACATTTTATTTCTATAATAGAATTTTCTTCTTCTATAACTCCTGAAATAGTCTCTTTGAGACGTTGGTGGAGACATTTTTACAATTTTCTAATTAAAACAACTACAAGATAGTAACAAAACAAATCTTCCGACTGAATGAAATCGGCTCGGAGAGGGGCGCGGCGCGGGCGCGTAGATCTCGTGCGATAAAATCCGAAGTTCCGGACGACAAAATAAATAGGTTGCCTGACCTATGCGGCAACGTCGCATTTTTAGCAAACGATGAACTCGCAACGTAGCTTTAATGAACGCACACACACTAAAACATTCAGTTAACGTACTACACTGTCAAAGCTATTTTTTTTCTCAGTTTTTTTTATTTTATAAGTAATTTTGCTATAAATAAATATAGAAATAATTGCTAATGCAAGCATTCCAGAGTAAAATAATGCTCTGTTCGCCCATATTTGATAAAAGAAATTAGTATGGGCGAGAATTCCCCTTAACATAAGAATCTCTAAGTGGCTTCAGCCAGTGCTTCCATGCTGGACTGAGAGCAAAAGAAATACAAAAAGTTTTTTAGTTGCTTCCCTACTCTGGCATACTTAAAAATTCAGTTAAGGAGTTATAGCCTTTGATGTTCTGCTTACCCTATAAGGAATATATGCGTCAAGTTATGTATGTATGTATGCATGTTACAGTCGCTATTAATTAATCCTTTTGATTAATATCAATTGATCTCTGCTTCTTACAGCAACTCCATTGACTCTGTTTTTTTTTGCAGGTTCTTATCGAGAAATAGATATCTTCTTACGATATATGGATCTTAGATGTTTTGAATATCAAATATTTTATGTATTTACATTAAATTCTCACTTACCGCTCTCAGTGATAAGTATGGGCTTAGAATATGTAATTGCAGTAGCTCAGTTTAGTCATTTATTTTAAAATAAACTTATATAATTAAACATAGCATCACATCTTATCTTTGCGTGCTGCCTCTTATCAACCTTTTTTGTTTTTTTCAATTTACTCAATGTAATGTTAGAAGAACTATAACATCTATCAAATCTTATTTGGCGGGCTGTGACGGTTAAAGCAAAAAGATGATAATAATCTTTCTGGACTTCTTAATTATTAAAATCATAAATATCCTTGATAAATCTATCATTACCAATGTGGTAATGATAGATTTATATAATGGAAAGACGCTCAAGTATTACCTCTCCCCAAAAAACCCTCACCCCAGTCTTTTTCTGATCTCCATTCCATTTTTGTTTAACCTTTCTCATCCAAAGTCTTAGAGCGTCTTATACATCGCCAAATGCTGTTTTTTAAATAAAAACAATATTTTATGCCCTGTAGTCTCATCGGTAAATCGAAATAAATAAAATATTGTTTTGATTCGGTTATCTACTGCGACCAAAAAAGAGCAAAACAAATAAGTGGCGTTTGGGACCATCATCATCACGTTGATATGAAATTAAAAATAAACAAAAATATTGTGAACAAGTAAAAATAGTGCAAATATTAAACCATAAGTATAAAAAAGTGGTAAATTCAAATGTTTTTAAGTGGATATATATTTTTCTGGGCGTGTGGCGTTGCTACCCCATCTCTTTACGAGGGTGTCGTAAAAGTCGACTAAGGGACAAACCAGAGGACGGGCAGCAGCGTCCTTTTGTGTATACAATGTGTTAGGGTTCCGACTTTTGATACTTTACCTACGTGATATACATCAAATTTCATCGACAAAAGTCACCTTAGGGGGGGGCGCACCCCTCACCCCTCGTGATGGGGGTGATTTAAAAATTTCGTTTCTCTGGTTTGCTTTAAGTTCGTAAAACCATTTTTTTTTCATATTTATTGTGTGTATCTTGTTGAATTACATCTCATTTTAAAGCTTATTAAATTTACCAACTTTTGATACCACATTCACTAAAAAGTCATAAAAAGAAAAGAATTAATTTTAATGACTTAGAAAAAAAATCTTACTTTTTTGTAGTATTTTTTTAGTTTTTTGTCATTAAAAAAAAAACGAAGCCCTTAACAATGCATTTTTTTCTTCTTAACTAGTACTGTTTGAGTTTATCTTTCTAACGATGCCAAAATTTAGGCCCGGTTCAGTAATTAGTTAAAAGGAAACACGAAATTAAAATATCAAAAGTTTATTTTACTAAGGTAATACGTCCTAGTTACAAAATTTAAGTACTATCAAGACTCGCGAGTTAGAGCGCGCGCGCAATGCGGTAGCAGGTTGCTTCAGGTTTTCGCCTGACTGCCTCTGCGCTCGCTGCGTTGGCGAGGGATGATCAGGGCGAGGCCCGTGCCGAAAGGCTAGAGCGCACCAATCACGTCGCCCCGCGCATCGTACGAGTCGAAACATGAATCTCTTTCAGTCTAATAGTGAATGAGATAACAATACTAAGGTACTGGTTAGGATTTCTACTTGCTAATCAGTTGTCCTTCGTTTCTCGTTGCGATTGCTACAAAGTTTTACTTTCGAATTTAGCTAAGTACTACTTACTCGATACTATGGCAGTTAATTATTCACCAAGTGAAGTGGCCGACATTGTATTTATTTATGGATACGCCAATGGAAACGCTGCGGCTGCTGTTCGGGAATATCGAATTAGATTCCCTACAAGGCGCATACCTTATGCTCCAACTTTTGCAAGCGTTTTTGCAAGATTGCGCACTCATGGAATCCGACAGCCGCCTAATGAACGTGCTGTTGTGGGGAGACCAGACATGGAAGAAGAAATCATTGAAATGATTGCCAGTGACCCGCGACTTAGCACTAGAAATATTGCCAGAAGACTTGGGATTTCGCATTGGTCGGTGTGGCAAGTTCTACGTCGGGAAGGATTACGGCCGTTTCATTTTCGTCGAGTTCAGAATTTAATTGAACCAGATTATGCTGCTCGCTTTGTCTTCTGTGCGTGGCTTAATAGGAAAGTGAGACATGATGCAAACTTCGTACGGCGAATATTATGGACTGATGAAGCCAAATTCACAAGAGCTGGGATAACCCACCACCGAAACCATCATTTGTGGCTTAATGAAAATCCCCATGCTGTGAGGCCCGCCTCGTTCCAACACGAATTCTCAATCAACGTGTGGGCAGGCATTATTGATGATGAGCTGCTAGGTCATCTTAATGGTGAGAGATTCTTGGAATTTCTAAGAGGGGATTTCCTACATGAGCTACCATTGGAGTACAGACGTGAACGCCGGTCTTTTTATTTGCAAATGGATGGAGCTCCTGCCCATTTTGCCCGGAATGTACGAGCATATGTGGATGAACACTACACCCCCTGGATTGGAAGAGGAGGAACAATTGCCTGGCCGGCTCGTAGCCCTGATTTGACACCTCTAGATTTCTTCCTGTGGGGGACCATGAAACAGCGGGTTTACCTAGAGGTGCCTACAACAAGAGAAGAGCTGCTGCAAAAAATTATGACCGCAGCTGATGAATGAAAAGCCGACAGAGCTATGATTAAAAGAGCTACACAACAAGTAGCATTAAGGGCTACTTCTTGTTTATTAAACAATGGTGGTCACTTTGAACAATTGTTAAATTGACTTAAAATCGGCAAAACTAAATAAAAAAGAGATTGTAAATTTCGTGTCTTTTATTTTGATGTCATTTTAGCTTAGCAGTTAGGACTGTTTCTTTGAAGTTAAACTGTCGTATTCTGTATCGTTAGAAAGATAAACTCAAATAGTACTAGTTAAGAAGAAAAAAATGCATTGTTAAGGGCTTCGTTTTTTTTTTAATGACAAAAAACTAAAAAAATACTACAAAAAAGTAAGATTTTTTTTCTAAGTCATTAAAATTAATTCTTTTCTTCTTATGACTTTTTAGTGAATGTGGTATCAAAAGTTGGTAAATTTAATAAGCTTTAAAATGAGATGTAATTCAACAAGATACACACAATAAATATGAAAAAAAATGGTTTTACGAACTTAAAGCAAACCAGAGAAACGAAATTTTTAAATCACCCCCATCACGAGGGGTGAGGGGTGCGCCCCCCCCTAAGGTGACTTTTGTCGATGAAATTTGATGTATATCACGTAGGTAAAGTATCAAAAGTCGGAACCCTAACACATTGTATAAACACCACACTGCAATCGCCAACCCGCCTGCCAAGCAAGGTGATTACGGCATTTCCCCCCCAAAAA
Organism: Stenoptilia bipunctidactyla; assembly: GCA_944452665.1. NCBI lineage: Eukaryota > Metazoa > Arthropoda > Insecta > Lepidoptera > Pterophoridae > Stenoptilia > Stenoptilia bipunctidactyla. Next base: position 21,800,138 of record OX101742.1, on the reverse strand, counting down.
CATTCACGAATCGAACCAAAGGCCCCGGCCGCTAGTCCCTGGTGGTCCCGCTAGTCTCGATCAAGGTAGTGGTCAAGGAAACAGCGGTACAGGGTGTGCTAAGAATCCCCGGGTTCGACCAGGCTACCAACGACAGCCACATGTTACAGTGTCAGGACACTGCGGAGTGACGAGAAGATTGTAGAGCTGGAGGAAGTATTGAGTGGATTGCATTGGGATATCCTGGGGTTATCTGAAATCCATAGACAGGAAGAGGAATCGATAATCCTGAAATCCGGCAATCTTCTCTACTTCCCGGAAGGCGACCGACTATCCCAAGGTGTTGTCGGGTTTCTCATCCACAAAACACTCGTGACCAATGTTATAAAAATCGAGAGCGTGTCGAATAGGGTAGCATACCTGATACTCAGAATTACCAAACGGTATTCGTTGAAGGTCATACAGGTCTATGCTCCGACCTCGACACACTCCGATGATGAGGTGGAGGCTATGTATGAGAACATCTCCAAAGCCATAAACAGCTCCAAAACTCATTTTAACGTGGTTATGGGGGATTTTATTGCAAAATTAGGCAAAAGAAGTGGCAATGAGCAGAAAGTGGAAATTTTGAGTTGGAGTCCGGAACGTCTGAGACCAGATGCATTTTAAAGTGTTAAAATTACAAATATTCATCATCTTATAATTGGGAATCGAACCCAAAACCTCCGAGTTGGGACTTCTTTTCTGTCTGGCGTGTAAATATATTTATTTATTTACTCTTTATTGCACACATAATTAAGAGATGATTTGAAGAAATGCAGTTAACAGAGCACAAATCGCAGCCTTATCATCAAAAGATGATCTCTTTCAGGTAACCATAGACATAGGTACTTACTAAGAATAATGTTGGTATTAAAAAAAAATTATTTTACACTATGAGCTACATGTATATAATAATATATTCATAAATAACATATTAATATAAATATAATACCTAATAAATAATATACTGGGTGGTGGGTCACTTTCGAAATTTGAGGACGTGATAGATTGAGATCATACTTGAATAGAAAATATATGAAAAATATAAATAAAAATAAATAATTAAATATTTATGACACTCACACAACATTGCCTAGCCCAAATTAAGTTTCTTAAAGACCTTGTGTTTTGGATACTAGATACAAATATATAAACATACATATTGATTAAATACATTCAATATTAGAATAAACTTAAATAAACATAATAAATAATAATAATTCTATTAATTTCTAATAGAATTCTAGTAAAAATTTAAGTATATTTATTATATAATTATGACCAAAATCGAGTACAGACTGCTCACCTTAAGTATCTAAAATGTGTTACCAGTCACCCTGTATAAAGCCCAGATAGTATAAATATACTAAACAAGAACATATAATAAGTTAGTTTTTGCTAGGAAGTATGATTAAACCAAATTTTTGAATCGGGGTACAGTTTGAGCCAGTTAAATTTCAAGAGGCAGTTTATTACACAGTGACACAGCTGAAACTATGAATGAAAACCGTTTTAGTTGGAGGTGTGGAGTGAGTATGTCATAGTGAGTGTGACGATATGAAAATCTTGTTTTTGTATACTCAGTGTGGTAGGATTAAACAGTATTTAATATAAAAGATAGAGAAAGTTAGTATTCCGGCGAAAACAAATTGGGAGCCAATTTAGGTAAGTGCGATATTCAGAATACTACACTAATAAACAACGTCGACCTTACAACCAAAAAACTGCAGACTCTAGAGTCTAGAGCATCGTCGTCAGGTTGTTTGTTTTACCGTGTACTACAGAATACAGTTTGGTGAGTGCGCGAGTGCTCTGTTTGAAGAAATTGAACCCTCACCCTTTTACCATCGGACTACTAGACGCAGACAGAACTTCCATCCGTATGTAGCAGATATGCCAAGAAATCGAACTAAGCGCTTTGACAGTTCCTTTTTGATACGGGTCGCCAAGGTTTGGAATGAACTGCCTGCGTCTATTTTCCCAGAGCAGTATAGTCCTAGTACTTTTAAGCGTCGAGTGAATAGGTTTTTCGTGGATGGACGAGTATCACCATAGCCTTCATGTTCACTTAACATCAGCTGTCATGGAAGACAAACGTCTCACCCATACTTTATAAAAAAAAATAAACATGGTCGTTCAATTCTCAGACAGGCAAAGCAAATGTATTTGACCTTTGTGAACTTCAAAAAAGCCTTCGATACGCTGAGTTGGAATTACATCTGGAGCCGATTGCTTGAAATTGTAGTCTCAGAAAAAAAATCATCAAAATAATTATGGCCATGTACAGGAATTACTCTTGTAGAGTGAAACATAATCACGGAGGACATACCGGTGCATGCGGGCGTACGACAGGGGTATCTTTTCTAGCCTCTTCTATTTCTTGTAGTTCTCGATGGCATCATGATGAAAAGATTAAATAACGAGCGATGCGGAATGGAGTGGGGAATTTCCAGCGGAATATGCCGATTACCTATATTTGCTGAGTCATACACGCGCTGGCATGAAAGCCAAGATATACGTCTTACAACGAGAGGCAAAGGAGACAGGGCTTAGAATCAACACTCAGAAGACCCAGGAAATAAGGTACGGCACAAAGAGCTCCTTGCCGTTGCGTATTGGCACAGAGGATGTGGAGAGAGTCCACAAATTCCCATACCTCGGTAGTGTTGTGTCGGAAACTGGAGGGACCGAAGAGGACATAACTTTCAGAATCGCCAAGGCAAGAGCAACCTTCTCACAGCTCCGTCCCATATGGCAATCGTGGCAACTGACCAGGAGAGTTAAGCTAAAGATATTCCGGTCCAACAAAAAAAAACATTAAATAAATCCCTATCAATCACATCATTATAATAACTTAAGTCATGTCAGTCGTATTTACGTAAATTAAATATGAACCTTTTGCATAGATTTTGGAGTCACTCAAGTTTATTAAGAACATCTTCCGTAATATCGAGATAGTAATTAAATTCAATTCTATCCAACACAAGTAACATAAAAAAATGTAAACACAAAAGTTGTATAATAAAATTTAATTGAAACGGCCTAATCACTTCAAAATAATCTTTTCCAGGTAACGCAGGAATATTTTATATAGTTTATATATGGTTATATAGTTTAAGTATGTAGTAGTTTTGAAAATATTCCCATTATGGGTTCATTTTTGTTCATAAATCTGTTCTTTTTTTTGTTTTTCAGCAAGGAAAATTCTTTGGCACCCACTAAAGCAAGGTTTAGCAGGAGGAGGATGAATCCTGTTACGGACGAAAGGGAATTCTAAAGTGCTGCTAACCGCAGTAGCTAACAGATATAGAGTACCCAGACAGTGTGGGGACCGTAAGAGCGGCCACGAGACTCCTCAGAACACCTGAGTGTACCCACTAAACATCCCCTATTGATCATAGTCGGAGCGACAGCCAATCGGTAGCTAGAGGCTGCGCAGCGAGTGGCATCCTGACGGCTGCCACCAAAAGGAACTGAAAGCGAAAAATTACGAAGCTTAGACTAGCAAAATTGACAAAGCTGAAACTAAGAGAGTGGTGAGACTCAGTCTGAGATAGGAAGGCTGGAATAAAGGGACAACGTTTAGAAACGTTGAGCTTGTTGGAAATTCCTGATAAGGGGAGCAAAATTGGTTAGTGCCAGGAGGGCACCGTTGATACCCTCAAGGCTGGCGTCAATAGCGGCGCCAAAAGCCAGGATCTCGTCGATGGGAGCGAGCTGGATCCAAAACGCCATGCGGTCATGAGTACAAATATTCGCTGTTCCTGTATTATATTCCCCATTTTTGGAAACCAAGTGTACTGATTCTGCCAAGCTATATATTAGTAATTCATAAGATAATAAATAAATATGTGCACTTCAGTGCAATAAAATAGATTAATGTTTTAGTGTGTGAAAAGGAAAAAAATAAAAAGACGTGTGGCACTCGGAGACTGCCGCGGTAAAGCTATTGCATAGCATTTTTTATCAACTTATGCAATTATAATTATTTATTTATTTTATTATTGCAGTAATGTTTGATCTAATATGAAATTCCACAAGTTCCTAGTAGATGGCGCTGATTGTTTATTAAAGCCCGCATGTAAAGTTATGAAATCAAAGTATCACCGCTGTGCCGGTCGGAGTGGGGGGTGTTAGGTTTTTTTCGTTACGGAATTTCTGGATTCGGTCCCTACGCTCAAGGCCCGCGATAGAAGCTATGCAATAGCTTAATAATTTATGATTAGATTTGTAAATAAGGTTATTCAGATAACTTTATTTCTTTTATTACAAATACCATGCTGCATGCAGTCGATATATTTTATTATTAGTAACATTGGCGTTTTCTCAACTACGCAGGTGAGGTCCTTTGTTTTAACTTTGGATAACAGAATTTATTAGCATAGGTTCAATACAATACATAAAACGAATATCTTAGATGAAGCTTATAACATCATCAACTGAATAATCCTTAAAAATGTATTTGCTAGTAAATGGCGTTTTTTCTGGGCTATAGGCTGATCTTTGCTGTCTGCAATAGTCTCTATCCATCATTATAATTACTCCTAAGTCAAAAAGCGATATCAGATGGTCTTATAACATCTGGTGTTCTGCCTACCCCATAAGAAATACACGCGTGAAGTTTTGTATGTATGTATGATCGTGAGAAAGGAGCCTATTTTCCCTTTATTTGGTCAGTTTCTATTCCTTGGAGATATTAGTGTTAATTAAAACAATTGCTTTAAATAAATGAGTCAAATTTCTCATCTCGCAAAGAACTGTATGAAAGTAAACTGCATTTTGAATAAGGCCTTGGAAACTAATAAAAGTCAGATACAAAGAATACTTTTACCAAAAAAAAAACGAAAATACTGTAAATTAAAAAAAAAACTGAAAAAGAGTTCCTTTTGAGTTAATAATAATTCGAACGGTGTTTGACTTTTTTTTAATTCAACTGTCTGAACAAAGAATTGAATCTACTGAAGTTTTACTGATCGGAAAATTTTACGAATTTGTTTTTTTTTACGAATAAAATGAAAACCATGCAATTTTTAATGTGAATGGATAAAGTTTCAAATCATTAGCAGTTTAAGATCCAATCCGTAATATTTAGAATGTAAAATTAACTTTAGGAGTTCTCAATACTTTATGGGAAACTTTCTTACCATATTTTGCCTAGGGAAGTCTGCTGCCTGCAATGATCATGTATTCGTTCGTATGAGTAGTTTTATTTACCCTTTTCTCGATTTTGGACAGATCCTGACAGGGAGAGATTCATTTTTCTGCAGATCCGAAGATTAAACAGATTCTTGATTTGATGGTTTAGCTATACGACTGAAGTATAGATGTTAAAAAGAGAAGGGTACCAACAGATTTATGAAACTTCCCGTTTGCGTCTGCTCCCGAGAGGTCATGTATTCGGTCGCTCTCGAACATTCGTATTGCGCTGCCCTTGTTCCCTCACCCGCACTCATACGGGTTAGGTTCCAGGCCAAGCTTTTTTCGGAAAGGTTTTCTATTGCGGAGGTTGTGTGATGTCGGGGCTAATTCTTCTGCCCTTTTCAGGGCGGACCCGACTGCTGCCGGCCGAAGCATCGCTGATTAGGTGGAAACGTAACCGTGACAACTAAGCCTGATCGTCCTCCGTTCATCGGCAATAGGTCAGTACTAGGTCGCTCTTTCTTACAGCGCAGTTTGTGCAGCCGTCTCGCCGTTCATCGGCACGTAGCTCCTCGTCTAGGACAGTTCTTTTTGGTTGAAACAGGCTGTCGAATATCAGACAATGCCAATGAATATCAAAATATCAATATAATTAAATATCACTAATATCACCACAGGTACTTTCATCCCTTGTTTCTATAGATAAGGTTTCCTTACAAATCCTCTGTCAAACGAAAGAAAGAATTATAAGCTTGATTACCTGAGATGGTCACATCTAGGTTATATTTTTAGATAGGCTTCAATTGGGAATAATTGAAGAAGGCGACAATTACCAACATTTGTGATGGAGCCTTACAAGATATCTATCTGACTAATCGTTCAAACTAATAGGATTAGCATCGGACGTGAAAATTTGACAATGTAAATCCACTTGCCAATATGTTTGCCAATATGGGCAAAAATAAAGTGTTCTTGATAACAAAATGCGGCGAATACTTCAAATTGTAGTATTAAGCCTTATTTAATTAATTATAGGACGAACACAAAAAAAATAACTAGCCAGCAAAGCTGGCAAAAGGAAAAGTTTTCACATCTTGACAGTGTGTGTATCGTTCCATATCGAAGAAAAAAAAAGAATGTTGCCCACCTCGAAATCCTAAATTCACAAGTTTTAATTTAATAACCCACAATTAACCACGACTGCTCAAGTGACAACTAACGAAAACAACCAGAACGAAATATTCTAAAAAATTGTACCAAAGTTTGAAACCCAAGCAATTGGAACTAAAATTTAATCTAACAAATCTACCCCGAGAAATATATTTTGAGTTTGGAACATGTTGGAATAAGTAATCAATCAAATCAATCAAAGAATTGCATCAAGTATGGCAACCCAAAGTCAACCGTGATTGGTTACTTTTGAAGGGATGTGTGTTGAAAGCCGAGCACATGGTTTTCCGATTTGAGAAAATCACATTATTTTCCCTAATTAGCGAAGGAAAAGCTTCCTTACTGCCATAAAAATGGTTTGAGTCGAGTACATTATGGAAACTCTATTTACCTTGCTAAGCCACTTTCAATGTTGAAGAATCAGAGCAAAGCGGGAAATTCAAACCTGCTAAGTTCCAATAAAAAAATCACTACGTTACAAAACTCAACAGCAATCATATTCTTTTAAAATACACAATGACAGGATATCTTATAGTACTTCTTTTCAAACAACACTTTTTTTACAGCATACTTAAATCTATCGAAGGGTAAATCTTGAATATTTTTGGAATTTTATTAGAAAAGCGTACACATTGACCCATGAGCGAGGGACTGTGGAGTCTACAGGTCTACGTCTGGGTTGTATTCGGAATAGTGTCTGGTTAATTTTACTCGTGGGTTTTTAGCTATTACATGCACAGATGTATGTATAACGTTGTCGTTGTCGTGTATAACTGCCCGTAGAACTTCTCAACTTCTCTCAAAAGTTTGGGCTTAGATGAAACAACCCTGCCGTCGTCCGTTTTCAATTTCATGAGTTGCAAAGACCTTAGAACCCATCTTTTGCTTGACAGCGATATCAAAACTATGTATGTCTTATTTAGCATGTCTTATTTAGCAAAAGCATCTTCCAGGGACTGCAAGATCATTATGCGTCTTTCTGCCATGAGTAAAGTATAAAGTTATAACTACATTCACTTGAATAAAACTAAAAGGTGAATCAACTAAGTACTTAAGAACTTACCAAGCAAAGCATTTTCTTATTAATTTCTTACACCAAATTTGCCAATTCTTTGTATAAACTAAAATATAGTTTAATTTGAGGATTCTTATCACCCATGCATCTTTTATTAATATTACTTAATGTTATCGCAGCCGCATTGTAAATCAAAAATATAATATACATACCAACAGCAAATTGTACATAACAAAAAACGTGAAATAATGAAAGTAAATTTTTATGAAACATATTTAATAACACACATTTTATCAATATAATTAAAATGAAAAACGTTGTATACATCATCAACTTTAGTTTAATTGTATTAATGAATTTACTGCATCCAATGATTTCGTTAAAATATGTCAATTTTAACAGGTACGTTTGGATATTCAATGTATCATAAAAATAATGCTCGTTTATAAATAATTGCAAAGATACAGAAATATCCATTAGAATTTAGAACTCAAAATGCAGTGTCTGAGTGTGTTATCAGAATACATATCGGAAAGGTAAAATAAAATTAATTGTAATTGACAAAGCAGGTTGAAAATATTTCAAAATGATGGAACACGATACATTTTTATGATGCACAAAACGAACGTCTAATAAACAGAGATAAAAGAGAATATAAAAAAAGAAAATCATCCCAAACGGTATGATAGCTTTTTTTCGTCTTGGTGAAGCATGTTCGTTAAAATGTGACATTTCAATATAAAATTAATAAATTTATTTTTATAGTCTTGCACTAGTACCTTGAGGTTCCAAAACAAATTCAATTTGTCCTATATTTTATTGCTTTTTCTATTTGTAATCCATATAGTTTTTATTATATTAACTTTAGAATGCCTCATTATTTTAATTTCAACCTAAGTAACTTTATTATATTGAAATTCCAAGGGTGCGATTATCGGAATTTTAATTTTTCTGAATTTATTTTAACTACATTGTGTTAAGGTTAGCGTAGCTCATAGTAGAAAACACAAAAGGATTTGTCAACTTCCTCAATTCCGTGATTGATTCATCTGGCCAAAATTATAGGTACTTTACAAAAAAGAAATGTCTTGTAACATTTTAATGAAAGGGTAATTTTTATGATAATACTGAAATTTTATTTCTCATCATCATTCTCAGCCTGTAGACGTAGGTCCACTGCTGGAAATAGGCCTCCCCCAAGGTCTATCACGTCACTCGGTCCCACGCCGCCCTCATCCAGCGTTTACCGGCGACTTTGACCAGGTCCATCTTGCGGGGGGCTGCCTACGCTGCGTCTCCCAGTATGTGGGCGCCACTCGAGAACTTTTCTGCCCCAACGGCCATCTCTTCTGCGAGCTATATGCCCTGCCCATTACCACTTCAGCTCTCCAATCCTTCTGGCTATGTCAGTGACTTTGCTTGGCCTGCGAATCTCCTCATTCCTGATTTGATCCCGCAGGGAAACTGCGAGCATAGCCCTTTCCATTGCCCGCTGAGCGACTTTAAGCTTGTTTATTTATTTATTTAACTTTATTCAGGAAACAAACAGTTAAGTTTAACATTTTAACAGTTGTTTATTTATTTATAAGACTTATAGTTAGCAGCCACGTCTCAGTGCCATATTTTATCACTGGCAACACACACTGGTCAAAACCTTTGTCTTCAGACTCTGCGGTATTTGGGACGACGATTTTTTTACGGTTTTTACGGAGCTTCCTGAACGCTGCCCAGCCGAGTTGGATTCGACGATTGACCTCTTTCTCAAAGTTGGACCTACCTAACTGGATTTTATGTCCTAGGTATATGTAGATAATCCCCAACAACTTCGAGCGTGATGCCTCCAACTACCACAGGAGAAGGTGCTAGATGGTTTCTAGATGAATCACGTGAATCATGAGACACAGAGGTACTTTAGTATTCTGCCTACAATCACGTATCTCATTATTTAAACAGACTTCACCATTGTAATTTTCTATATGCATCTATAACCCAAAAGCATGAAACAATTTTTCTTTTCTTTACGAGATCTACTCCAGTATAAAAATTAAAATCAATAAATTTTATTCAACTTTATTTTATGACATACAGTGAACGTCATATTAAACAAACTTACCCACAACTCACTTAGGTACCTAATTAACGAACTCAAAAAAAAAAAAAAACACTTTTAAACCGGATTTATCGCGTATATTTACATTTTAATTTTTAACTCGACGTTTCGGTGTCTTTGCAGACCCCATGGTCACGAGCGACTGAAGTGTCAAGCGTCGGATTGATCGATAAATCCGGTTAATAACTGTTTTATTTAATATTATGAATCGCGAAAACTTAACACAATATTTAAAACAATGCTACTATTTGTATATTATCTAGGCTAGATACGCATCTAGGTTCACGTAGGCAAAAATACATACAATTTACCAACTACTTCTCTTCCCGGGCATACTGTAAAAGTTAGTTAAGAGACTGAGGTTTTGTTGGCGTTTTTGTGGGCGACAGGCTGACCCCCTGTCACTGCAATAGCCTCTCTCAATCATTATAATACCTCCTGTCAAATGTGATACCAGATGGTTTTATAGCCTCTGGAGTTCTGCCTACCCCATAAGGGATACAGGCGTGACGTTATGTATGTATATATGTAGACTTCGACTTATACATTCTACCATCGATCGACGCCCTCGATCGATGATCGATCGTTTGGTTTGGTCACATCCTTAGGAAGGAACTAGGTTTTTTTAAAGCATTGCCAGAACACGTTATTGAAGGAGCGGTGATATATTTAGTGGCCGTCTTTAAAGTGTCCACCAGCAAGTGTCGAAATAGTTTACGATACCCTTAGTTATGGGCGGTAGGTTATGGGGGTTATTCTTTTCCTTCAAAGTGGCCGTTATCGAGCAACCAGTGGTTAATTTTTTGAGCCGATGATAACAGATGACGGTCTCTGTAGTACAATTAATTTCGTATTGGAACGTGTTTGTTACTTGCAACTGAAAGCTTTCTATGCTTCATCATTTTAGCTTAATTGAGGGTTATAAAATAATAAAAAACAAAAAAATTGTTTATTTCACATTGTAGATTCACATCCATAATATTGCTAGTAACTTATAACTAAATTTAATTTAAAACTTAACAGCTAGTGTTAGTACTTATACTTAAAAATAACAAATAGGAAAAACTTCGCATTAGGTACTACTCCAAATTCACTGCGCGTATCTTCGCCAACCCGGAGCACTAGGTATATGTGTATGCACATGCTCCCAGTGACTCAGTATCGTACCCTCATGCTTTACAGCGATTACTCTCAGGATGTTGTTGTCGCTGCCTCGGACCCTGTGCATGAGCGAATAAAATGTTTCGGTATAAGCACAGTGACTAATTAATCAAACGAAAAGACTATGCCTTTCTCTCGTAACATGAATAAATAAAGGGTTAAACTATTTAAGTGACATTGCCATTTAACAACTAAAGGATTCGAAGACATTATGTATGAAATACAATTTTAGCCAAATGGCCGCAAGATTTCGTTGTAGGTGGTGTTTCCTGGGCGATCATATTTTGACAACATCTTCGCATAAATGGGGCTCAATTTTACAAAGCTCGCGAGTTATGTTGGCCTTTAGGGCGGCAACAGACTGTGGGATATCTGCATTTCTATGAGCTAGGAGCTGTCAAAGTTCAAGCATCCCTGTTCAAAAACCCTGTTTATTAATTTACGTTGTTAAAACTTGGTGTACTTGCTATACGGAAGGCTAAAAATGAAAACACAATAGCTTGGTTCTATGAGTTTATTTTAAATCAAATGACTAAACTGAGCAAGTGCTATTACATATTCTAAGCCCATACTTATCACTGAGAGTGGAAAGTGCCAATCTAATGTAAATACATAAAGTATTTTATACTCAAAACATCTTAGATTTATATATCGTAGGAAGATATCAAACTCTCGATAGCAATCTGAAAATAAAATTCAGGGTCAATGGAGTTGTTGTAGGTAGCAAATTTCAATTGAAATAAATCAACAGGGGGTATGTACAAATCATTTAGTAGTTTTTTTTTAATTCTTGCGCCCGAGATTTATTGAGTACTGGTTCTAACATGATAATTTTACTATTTCTGCCATATTGTACTTATTTGATAAAAGAGTGCCGAGAGTTTTTTTTCCGCCAGCTTTTTTCCTCTTAGTCTACCTAGAGTTCTGATTTTATTTCGTGTTTAAAGCTGAAGATTTAATTAAATTACAATAACGATCATCATCATAAGCCAATCGATCAATCGTTGATCGAGGTCTACTGTGGACATTGATCGTCGTCGAACGACTAGTCTGGCAGGTTTAAATGATCGATGGATACCGTTCGACTAACCAATCGATCGACGGTCAGTCGACGTTGATCGGATAACCCCTACTATATTCCATAACAGTCTTTCGAATCGCGCGTCTAAGAAAAAAGCTCGATCGACGTCGACTAATCCATTCTGCCATCGATCGATTGGTTTTTATCAACGTCGACTAATCCATTCTGCCATCGATCGACAATCGGTCGATAGGTTTGGATCAACGTCGACTAATCCATTCTACCATCGATTGACAATCGATCGATTGGTTTGGATCAACGTCGACTAATCCATTCTACTATCGATCGACAATCGATCGATTGGTTTGGATCAACGTCGACTATCCATTCTACTATCGATTGACGATCGATCGATTGGTTTGGATCAACGTCAACTATCCATTCTACCATCGATTGACGATCGATCGATTGGTTTGGATCAACGTCGACTTATCCATTCTACTATCGATCGACACTCTCGATCGACGATCGATCGATTGGTGTGTTAACACCCTTATACCCTTATACATAACCACAGTGAATTTGATTTGATGAAACTTTGATTTGTTGTTTTTTTTTATTGTTGATTTGCTGCTGACTAGTTTAATGTTATTCGTCCAAGATTCATTCGTCGCAGTATAAAATGAGGAGTTCCAAAATTTCTACAGCAAGGGACCACCTACAAGATGACGGCATGACGGATAACTAACCCAAAATGGTACATTTATATGTGTTATAATTAATAAACGTGGCTGCAAGCGAGCTTAAAAATTAACTCAAAGTTATATAATAAAAAAAAATACTCATAGTTTCCCTACGGCATTAAATCACAAAAAGGGAGATTCGCAGTCAAACCAAACTAACCAACATAACCAAAAGAAGTTGAAAAACTAAAGTGAAAACCAAATTCAGAATGGATGACAATTGAATGGGGGGGGATGGAGCAGTAAATTTCTCGAATGGCAACCAGAAGAGGGCGCTGGCTGAGAGTAAAAAAAATATAAAATTCTACTTTTAATTTATAGTGTATATATTTAATTTAATTATTTTATTGCATGTAGTAATAGGACTTCAGGAGCAGTACCTATGCACAATTTCATCGACGGAAATTCTCAATATGGTGGGTCAATTCCGAAATCCATACTGAAGCAACTTTAATTTTTTCTTTCACAGAATTCACCTAGATTTGTTAAATGACGGCTGTTTAAGCTCTAGGTCTTGCAGGGCCTCCACATTAATGTTATTTTAAAGACAAAGGTATAGAATAACTAGTAATATTGAAAAGTTGGCAAATAACCGTTTTTATCTGATTGGTTAAGGGACAAATTTTATTTTGTACAGTATATGAACGCCCAAAATGCGATAACTATCATCTTTTATTTATTTTATTTATCTTATATATATTATAATATTTGAGTTGCTTCACAAAATGATTCAAGACCACTGCCTCTTGAAGTATAGTTTAAGAGTTATTGTTGAACTAAAAGACCCCTTTACTCGCGTTACCAAAATTCACTATAATTTGTTAAACGGCTGTTTAAATTCTACGCCTTGTATCCATTGTCTCAATATTTATTTTATTTTAAGGACTAGCTGACCCGGCAAACGTTGTTTTGCCATATAAATAACAAAAAAAAATAGATGTTGGCCGATTCTCATAGATACCGGATAAGCACAAAAAATTTCATCAAAACCGGTCAAGCTGTTTCGAAGGAGTATGGCAACGAAAATTGTGACATGAGAATTTTATGTATTAGATAAAACACACTGAATTTAAAATACTAAGAACCTAGTTCTCCAATTTATTATTTTGGCGTTTTTTTTGCTTAAGAACATTCAATGTCACTCAGAAATCACCGTAAGGCCCACTTCTTAATGTCAATTCATTTAATAAACCTCCATTTTGATTCGTCGTAGTCGGGTGATAACAATTCAATTGATTTAGAGCAAAAGCTTGTTTCTTCCCTGTTTGATATTTTACGAAACAGTTGAATTTATGAAAAAGATAAAGTGACGTTGATCTATACTTGTTTAATCTATATATAATGATGCTATTTACAAATACTTTGAACTTAGTAAATGATGAGTAAAAGGCCTCTTTGTCAATCTTCAACGTATATGATTTGTAAGAGATGTACTATTTTTTTTAAAGATGATAAACCTGCGTTTTTCCCAAACCTTACCTGATGATAAGAAAAGATAGGTAGGTCACACTTAAAGTTTTACGTCACTTAAAAAAGCAACATGTTATAAGCACACTATTATGTTTATTACTTTTCAAAATATGCTTCTATTTATTTGAAACATTTTTTCTTACTATCAAACCATTGTTTAAAAACAGGATTACCACAGATGTAATTCCGTGTTTTCTACGTGCTGATTAAACGCTATCACTGCCTCTTTAGAGTTGGTAAAAGCGAAAAATCTAATCATTTCTTTTTTTGGGGGAAATACAGAAATCACAGGGTGCTAGGTTGAGGCTTTGTGCAGAATAGATGTCGGGTTGTGTGTTTCGGAAGCTAAAAATTTGGTACTTTCACCCACTTCACCCACAGGTTAATACGTTTGTTGAGACATACGGTATAAAAAGTCCCCAGACAATCACACCAACTACATGGCCCAAAACTAATCAGAGCTTGTGGTATGGGATACCATGTAGCGAACTAGGGGGGAATATAAAACCTGGAATATAAATACGTATTTAGATAATCAACCCCATACCCGAAACTTTTTTTCTTGTTCCGTCCAGGAATTGAACCCGCAATCATCGGCGTCTGAGGCAGATAGGTTTACCCCATCACCAAAGTGGTCGTCAATATTTTCTTACAGAAATGGAAAATCAAAAATACTTTAAATGCTTTTGGGACTTGTGTTCGTATGACAAAATAAGCTAATTTATATCTAAAAAACAACTTATTTGTAGTAAGTGATAAATAAACTAGATCCGTAGAACATATAACTTTAATATGCTCCTGTATAAATACAAATTACTTATGCCAATGCCTTAAAATTTGGGTTGAAATGGGAATTTTTCAATGATTATAATTTCACAATGTTTACTTTAAGCGTTATGCTGACTAGCAACAAACTTAGATATCGGCAAGATCAAACGATATTATACTTATTTTTTGGAGTTTAACAGAAAATGACGAAGCCATGTATGGGAAGATGTATGTAATGAGAACTCTTAATATATGAAACTGTTCCGTTACTAAGTGACTGACAGACAACGTACAGCCATAACCACTAGGCGCAGAAAGCTGAAATTTGGAACATGCATTAGACGGTGTAAATGATCACTAAGGAAGGAATTCCCGAAATTCTCATGGGAAATATTGCAATTTTAGTTTGTTTGAAAAACTGTTATTCCTTGAGTGCACGGTTGTGATACTTGGTGTAAAGGTTTTTCAATGAGTGGCTGTTTGTTTTAAGAAACGAAATTCTCACGTGAATTGAATTATGACTGATGAGGAACTTGATATAAAAGTTCTTCAACGGATGTCTGGTTGTACCGCATGAGAAGGAATTCCCGAGATTACCACGGGAAACATAGATCTTTTTAGTTTGTATCAAATATTTGTATAAATAAATAAATGTAATTGAGAGCACGGATGTGATAGGGGAGCCACATAGGGGAGCCACATAAAGAAAAAATCCTGTTTTTTTTTATAAATCGACATAACTATACATTTATTTTGTAACAAAACGTTAAATAAAATATATTTAAAGTATTTTAGTACAAATTACAATTAGTTTTTTTCTTTATCTTATCTATAATCAAGTCTAAAAAACAGTCTTCAATTCTGGACATTTATTTTTTGGCGGGTAGCCCTGGACATATATTTAAGCGATGATCAAGTTGTTGTTTGGCTTTGCAGACATCACAAAAATAGTAAAACTGTGAAGGATCAATATTTACGCATGCTTCACGCACCCAGTCTTTACATTTATGGCATTGTATACAATCTTTTTCGAATGTTTCTCCACAAATGATGCACTTTGTTGTAACTCATTTTCTGGAACACTTTGTAAAGCCTGTTTTGTTCTATCTGCATCCAAATTCTCCCGTTTAGTCACAGGTTTTTTTTATTTTTCAGGGTGTCTACAAAAAAGGGACTATCATTACTATTCTTATCTTAAGAAAAACCCGTATAATACAAAAAAGTCGAGAGAAATATTTAAATAACTGAATTTCCATTCAAGAAGTGTCCGAGGCTACCCGAAAAAAACTGTGTCCGGTTTTACCCAACTGTCACGTTTTAACCATCTTTACCTTGCCTTAACTTTTAACTATAACAATTGCATTCATCAATGATGATAATGTACTTACATTCTATCTCCATAAGCTGTATTTGAAAAGTAAATGACGCGCGAAAAAATCTCGGTGATGTATACTGACACTTGTTAACCGCTCGATAATTACGTCGTCACTGCGGCGAATATTCAACTACGTAACGCGAATATTTTGACGTGCACTATGCTGGGTTGCCAGGCAGACTGGGTTGCCTGGCAGAAATCGCGCTTCAGCGATAAGGCCAACCTTTGTATGTTAATTGTAATTGTTGTTTCATTTAAACTATGTAGCCATGTTGGTGTACAATAAAGAGTTTTATTATTTTTATTTTTTCATATCCTTCTAAAGAATCTCCTTTTTACAGGGTGGGTTTTGCACTACTGCGAGCTTGAGGCCAAACAGTAGTGCAGATAAAGTTATAAACTTTCAAAGTGATAAAAATTTCCGGACAAGTCGGCATGTATTAATTATGGCAGCTTTCTGAACTAGAATATATGAGTTATGAGGAATTGAAAGTAGTTTCAACGAGGTGTGTAAGGTTTGGGGTATAACTCCTGATAACAATGGGTACGGTTTTAACTTCATCTACTCGCCATTGTCGCTTAATTTCTATGGATAAATCTGTATATTTACAATTTTTTTCAGTGTGAGTTCATTGAAGGTTGTGGGTATTCGGGACAGCTATATCGATTAAATAAACTATTTTCTTGGGCTTATCATGAAATGTTATATCAGCAGGGCTAGCATGCAACCATCGATAAATAGTCGAATCGACAAGATAAATATTATTTTGTTATTTTATTCTATTATGTAAGCTAATATCCGCACCATAATAGATAGAATTACTCGATTTGATACCATGATTAAGACCACAGAACCAAATATGTCATAATCTTAATAAATTACATACACTAAATACCATATTCTAAGAAAATATCGATAAAAGGCCCGATTAATCGTTGTTGACGGCAGCATGCTAGCCCCGCAGGTCTGTTATATGCTATTGTTTTATCCGTAAGGATTGTTCAGTCCCAGTAAAGTTTATATGATTCGGTGTCAATCACAGTCTGAGGGATGTATTTGTAGTATGCGACTTTTTCTTTTACGAGGTCGTATCGATGGGCTAAATGTTGATGGATGATATTATTATTCTTATTTACTTATGTGTACGTGGTTGCCCAGAATGGGCAGTGGGCGGGGCTACCCGACTCTCCCCTACTTAGTATAAAGGTTCTTTAATTCAAAGAGTTAAATTCAAAGAGTGTCTGGCTGTATTCTGGAAGTTATTCCCGAATCCCACGAGAGTGGGAAATATTGACCTTTTTAGTTTTTTATGAAAAATCTTATTCTTTGAGTGTACGGATGTACAAATTGGTGTAAAGGTTTTTTTCAATGGGTATCTTGTTGTGTCATGGGAGGAATTTCCAAAATTCCTAGAAGAAGGTTAGTTAAGCACGTACGAAGTCGCGGGAAAAAGCTCGTAGGGGCAGTAAAAGAACTCACATAAATGAGTACTCCGTTGCAGAAAATGATTATTACAGACAGCTTCTTGCATCTTTTTTGCGTTTTTTATCATACTTCCCAAGGCAATAGATGGTAAAAAGACTTGCCATAACGAAATCACAATACCATTTGTGAGTCTCATTACAATCTGAAAAGATAAAGAAAATATCGTTATATTGATAGTCAAGGTATTCTGGACACATGTCACGTACACAGCAAACACTAACAGTATTTCATTATATTTGCATTGTAGCATTATACGGGTAACAGTTAGTTACCGTGTTTTGTAAACCATTAATAACTGTGGTAAATTAAATCAAACCCAACCAGTATGTTCTAGTCTCCAAATAAAATCTGATTGAACTCTCATGCAACATTTTAGCCTCGGCATGCCTCGGCAAGCGTGTACAAGCTTCAAGTCTTTATGCTACAATGATGATACGCTTGCCGCGCTTGCCGAAGCGTAGCAAGCCTGCGCAAGTTTACAAACGTTTGGTTGCCATTTACTCGCTAGCGTGTGCGTATGTATTCCGGACAAAGAAAATGGTTTTTCAAACAAAATGTTTTTTTTTTTATTTTATCTTTGTGGTTTGCATCTTTCGAATATATAGATTTTCCTCGAGTCATTTGCCTTAACGTGTAAATACGACGCAATCCTTCGGTGCAAGCTCTCTTTGAGCTGTCTTCAAAAATTGACATAAGCCTGGATCGCGGGAAGCTCTCGTAAGCCGAGCCAAACAACCCCGTTTACCCGCTTGTGCTTGTGGAAGATTGCCGAGGCTTTGAAAGCCTGTATATGTAGCATTAAATTTGAAGTGTTACTGACAGATTTAACGTCATTCAGGAAACTGTCACTCGCACCATGCTACACCGCAAATATAATGGTGGTATTAGTACATACATACGTACATACATAACGTCACGCCTGTATCTCTTATGGGGTAGGCAGAACACCACAGGTTACAAGACCATCTGATGTCACGTTTGACAAATCTGGAGGTATTATAAAGATGGAGGAGACTATTGTTGTGACAGGCGGTCAGCCTATCGCCCACAAAAACGCCTATAAAACCTCTGTCCCTTAACTAACTTACAGTATGCCCGGGAAGAGAAGCAGCTGGCACATTCTATGTTTTTCTTTCGCTCTCAGTACAGCATGGAAGCAAGTGGTATTAGTGTCCATTTAAAAAGACAATCTTCGGGTGCTACTATAGTCCGACAATAAGACCCAAGATGAATATAAAAGTGAGCTTATTACAATACATTTATTCATTCACTTCCCGTTTGCGTTCGCTCCCGAACGGTCGTGTCTGCGGCCGCTCCCGAGTGTTCGTATTGCGCTGCCCTTGTTCCCTCCCCCGCACTCGTGCGGGTAAGATGCCAAGTTAAGCTCTTTCGGAAAGTTTTCTCTTGTGGAGGCTGTGTGATGTCGGGGCTAATTCATCTGCCCTTTTCAGGGCGGACCCGACTGCTGCCGGCCGATGCATCGCTGGTCAGGTGGATACGTAACCGTGACAACTAAGCCTGATCGTCCGCCGTTCATCGGCAATAAGTCCGAACTAGGTTGTTCTCTTTTACAGCGCAGATTCGTTCTCGTTAGTTTTCTACTTTCAGCCAAGCATAATTCCTCGTCACCCTGAGTGTACCGAGCATGAATGTGAAATCAATCGTCGTCGTATTCGTAATCTCAAGGACACCAACGTAGGCCTTCGAGATTTAGTCCAACGCAATCAACTCCGTGAAAACGAGAGGATTGCTGAGTGTTAGGCTCAGATCGATTCCTTACAGGAGGAATTATCTGCTCGTCCCTCGTCCTCAGAACTCAGTCAGTTGTCTTCAGATTTCAGCCAGTTGTCCAGCGAAAAACAATCACTGGAAGCCGAGAAGGAAGCCCTTCTCGCTCAAATCGAGTCCTTGCGAGAGCAATTGTCCGCTCGTCCTCAGGTCACCTCTTGTTCACAGGGGTTCCAAACCGATTCTCCGGCGTCTCCAGATCCCTCTGAGTACGTCGATCCTTTTTCAGATTGCATGTCGGTAGACTCCACCGCATGCAAACGGAAAACAACCCCACCGGGTAGTGATTCCGACTCCGCTCCTTTAGTTCCAGAATCTCCTGCTCCGTACACCGAGGTTCGCAAAAAGTCCAAGTCTAAGAAGAAGAAGCAAGATGCCTCTTCGACTTTATCTCCATCCGTTTCAGCTGCTCCAGCCGCTGTTCCTGATCTGCAAAATGTCGCACCGGCGTCTCCTGCGCCTTTTGTTTCAGCGATCCCGGCGTCACAGCCTGCGTCGCAATCAGATTCGGCTCCGCCGAAAGTCAAATCTCCGCCCCCCGTCTTTCTACGGGACAAGAGCCGCTGGATCGAGGTCTCAGCTCTCTGCGGTAGGCACAATCCCAAGATCCAATATAGTAAGGCATCCAACGTGGGTGACTCTATTAAGGTCTTAGTCTGTTCCATTTCCGATTTCAGGAATCTTACTCGGCTTCTTGCTGATCAAAAGCTCGAGTACCACACTTACGCTCTCCCCGAAGAGCGTAAGATTCGTGCCGTCCTCAGGAACGTGCCGTTCGAGCTCTCGAACGAGCAAATCCAAGAGGACTTGTCTTCTCAAGGCTTCCCCGTCGAATCTGTGCACAAAATGCATAGCCGCCGAGGCAAGCAGTTCCCATTTGCGCTAGTAATCCTAGCGAAGAGCCCACAAGGGCAGTCCATTTTCAGAGGCAAGCTCACCGTGTGCGGTCTCTCCAACATCCGCGTCGAAGTTCCACACAAGCGTGGTTTCCCAGGTCAGTGCCACCGCTGCCAACTTTATGGTCATGCGGCGGCAAACTGTTTTGCTTCCCCTAGGTGCGTCAAGTGCCTAGATCCGCATGGGACTAAGGAATGCTCTCGCACTCCCGAATCGCCCACCGCTCCGTCCTGCGACTTGTGCGGCCAGTCTGGCCACACAGCAAACTTTCGCGGCTGCCCCAAGGCACCGCGTGCTGCCAGGGCTACCGTGAAGCCCATCGAGAACTGGAGAGAGCGACCGCAGCCTAGCTCGGACACTCCTCCAGTCAGTTCCAAGGCCTCCAAGGCCCTTACTCCTATCGTTTCAGGTCAGCGCAGCCGGGTCGCGACTCAATCGCAACCGGCCGCCAAATCGGCTTCCCAGTGCCAGAACGCAAAAGGGTCTCAAGACCTCATGGCGTTCTGGATCCAGCTCGCTCCCATCGACGAGATCCTGGCTTTCGGCGCCACACTCGACGCCAGCCTAGAGGATTTCAACGGTGCTCTTCCGGTCCTAACCAAGTTTGCTCCCCTTATCAGGAAACTCCAGCAAGCTCAACGTTTCTAAACGTAGTCCCTCTTTCCAGCATTCCTATCTCAGAGTGAGTCTGATCACTCTAAACAATCTCTTAGTTTCAGCTTCTGTATTTTCTCGCTTTCAGTTCCTTTTGGTGGCAGCCTTCAAGGATGCCGCTTACTGCGCAGCCTCTCTCTCCAATTGGCTGTCGCTCCGATTATGACTTATGGCCTTAGTTAAGGTGAGTTATGAAGGGGGATGTTTAGTGGGTATTCTCAGCCTCTCTGAGAGAGTTACCACACTGTCTGGGCACTCTATCTGCCATTAGCCACTGGGGTTAACAGCTTGTAGAGTGCCCATTCGTCCGTAATAGGATTCATCCTCCTCCCACTAAAGCTTGCTTTACTGGTTAAAGCTTGTTTTAGTGGGTGCCAAACGACTTTCCTTGGCGGAAAAACAAAAAAAAATACATTTATTTTTATTTACAGCAGCTGCCATTGAGCATGTATTTATTATATCTTATAGTTTCAATGTGATGAATCTTTGGAGGAAGCCAAAAAGTAATATCTGGATCTTGGCAATTGGGGTTGTCTAGTCTCTGCCGACCCCAAAGAGTGACTTTATATTATGTATGTATGAACTTTTAAATTAATTTATGAAACTCTAAAACAAAAACACTCACCTGCCCAACCGAGAAATTATGAAAAAAATGGAATGAATAATATGACATTTGCATACAGGTTGGTATTTCTAATAAAAGAAATATAGTTACCTATAACATAATAAAAATAATATAATTACTAATGATTAAAAAAATCAGTTAATTAAAGTATTACTCGACAGTTGAAAGCAATAATTAATACAAGACTAATGTTATAAACTTCATACGCACATCAACTAAACATTCATATATTTCCCATTCCCGAGGGAATTTCGGAATTTCCTTCTTTCGTGCACACCTACACCCCCTCAGCAATGTGTATTCCAAATACCGGAGTCCATGTCAGGCCATTTTAGATTTCAGTACATTTTGCAAATAAAAAATATTCAATAATTCGTATTACATTTAATAAAAAATACCAAGAAAAGGTCTGACCCAACTAATGCAGAATTCAATTTATTAAAATTAAAAGATATTAAATAGTCGTGCTACTTTACCGACCCAGCAGGGTTCTTGAATTGATGGGAAAATGTGCATATGAACGAGTTGCGAGATACCCTGATGTGTCAAACTCGTAAAGTAGACATTTCACAAATAATATATTTAAATAAAATATCGACTAGGTACTGCAGAAAATATTTTTTGTTTATACGAAA
Organism: Stenoptilia bipunctidactyla; assembly: GCA_944452665.1. Taxonomy (NCBI): domain Eukaryota; kingdom Metazoa; phylum Arthropoda; class Insecta; order Lepidoptera; family Pterophoridae; genus Stenoptilia; species Stenoptilia bipunctidactyla. Next base: position 21,778,060 of record OX101742.1, on the reverse strand, counting down.
CCTGAAAACAGTTTGTTCAGAATCGGTCACAGTATTCATTGCAATAGTAATTTACCATGTTATATTTACTTCAATAATCTGTAGAGAAAGATAAATAATGTTGTTACTCATTCGCGCGCACACCATACGCAATCCCAGGGTCCAGGTAGGTACATCCCTACTGGTGCGACAAAAATAAGGCAAGAAAGGCCCAAGAAAGAGTTGAAACTTGCTTAGTTTTAAAGATAATATTATTATTATTTTTTTATATACTGACCTATTTTTAGCGAAAATATTGAGACAAAAACGACTTTGTATAATATCAATATCGATGTTATTTAACCAAAATAATACAATTATTTCATTTGAAATATTTAGGCGGGATTATTAGCGGAAATGCTTTCTTCAATCGGCAACCCTTAATTAAAAAAACTTTGTTGTTATTTGGTTAGTGTGCAACAAGGGAATTTAATTTTCGTTATGTTTATTTCTTCTCATCAAGGAATATACTTCTTACTTACGAGAGCTGCTCATATTCGACATATTATTCTCATTAGACCTGGATTTTGCCAGTTTTTAAAAATGTCATTTTTTCGGTGGGTCATTGAAGGTTATAAATCGTACAATGACACAATGTTTTTCAATTATTTAAGCAGATTTTTTCAATTAAGACCAAAAATATTATGTCATGGAGGACTGTAAGATGCCCGGTAAATAATGCATCAGTAAATAAGTTATGCAGCCAACATAATTTAACATAAAATAATTCAACAGCAAATGCAAACCTAAAACTTGGGAGCCTATGTTGTGGAAAATAATTGCTGTGGAACCTATCAAATAAAACAGTCCTCACAATTTCATCAAATTATATTTTGATGAAATTGTGAGATTAAATGGTAACTAAACCTACTACTTAGAAATATGCGTTGGCATCAACCTACTAGTTAGTTTAGTATTCAGTTAATAAAATGGAACATCAAAAGTAGACATAAAAACTGTAAAACTTACTATAGGTATATATTATATATTTAATAAACAAATAGGTACTTCACTATTATTTTAATTGCTTGGTTGGCTGTAGAACAGTAAGCTGTTGTGCACCTGTGTGCACCATAATATGGTATTTAGTCTAGTCAAGACAAGAAACCACAATATATCTTCACGGTAGTCATTAGGACAACATACTTTGAAAATATAGGAAATGAAAAATGTAAAAAAAAACCGCAGACAATCATACCAAGTACATTGGCCTCAAATTAAGCAAAGCTTGTGTTATGAGATATCATGCAGCGAACTAGGGAGCAACCTAGAATATATAATACATTTATGGATAACCACCCAGACCCTTAAGATTGTTTTTCTTGTTTCGTGCGGGAATCGTTCCCGCAACCTCACGTTTGGTCTGACTGCAGACCGCCAAAAATATATTTCTTTCGTTATAATAATAATAATAATAATAATAAAATAATTCACCAAACACGCACACTTTACACACCACACAACTCACTAATCACAACACATAAACACCCTTAAACCAGAATACTTGGCTAAGCCCGTTTCTGGTTTGATAAACCGACCCCGAGTCGAGAACCCAAATATTTGGACACACAATAATAAAATAATAAATAAAATAATAATAAGCCTCCCAAACAACCACACGTCCTGATCGACCATCTGATCACGTGGGGGGCGGACACACGGATAAAAATTTACTGGCGTGGCTAACGTGGCTCTGGAAAATAATGATGATGGCACAACAGAGTAATATACGTATAGGGCCGCTACCCGGGGGCCGCCGGGGCGCGTCTGGTGCTGGCGCTGGGCGCGGCAGCATGCGATCCGTCAGCGCACAGAGACTGAGGCGACCACCAGCCCAGTCCTCACCACCATCATCGCCTTCAGGGAGCTTGGCGCCGGCAGGGGCATCACAGCCCCCGCAATCGGAGCCCGCTCCTGAAGGACGGCGCATGAGATGGTCTAAAACCCAAAACGCCAACCTCATGCGAGCGTATTACGGGGCAAGAGAGACGGAAACGGGTAGAACAGGGTATCGAGCACGCATGCACCGCGCTTTCATGCTGCTGGAGCCTCATTTAACCGTTGCCGAGCAAAACCTTGCGGATAGAGCTCGGTGGATAATGCGTTCTAACATCTTCGCTCCCACTGAGCTCGAACAACTGAGACGCGAAGCCTTCTCTGTGGTGCCACCCCCAGCCACTGCGAGTGTCGCCTCTCCAGTGCAAATACCTGCTTTAGAGCAGCGTGCAGGTGAGGCAGACCGGAACAACCCGGTGGCAGGGGATGGTACAACAGAGATGGCTTCCCAGGATCTAGAGCACATGAGAAGGCTACTAGAAGAGGCGATCGAGGAAGTACATAATACTCCCCTTGAAGGAAGGCCGAAGCTTCCCAAACTACCATGCAGTGTTCGCAATAGGCAAGTCGTTGAGGCCGTTAATCAGATGCTGCCCCAACATTTGGAGAGCAGCTCTGATCTTGTCGAGACGAACTCAATCCTTTTTGGAGCGGCTATGGCGGTATGTCGGTTTACTGGCGCCATGGCTGCTCCAAGCCCAACTGCTGGACGTGCTACTCCCCGGAGTAACGCTGTACCAGCTTGGAAGAGGAGGATTGAGCGTCGTATCGAACAAGCCAGGATCCTCATCGGTAAGCTAACTTGCTTCAGCTCGGGCAACACCAGGCCAAGGATTGTGCGTTTTGTCAGGAGGGAGTTTTCCGGAATGGACACCAACTTGACCAAACCGGACTTCACCCGAAAACTGACAGAACGCATCGACGAGCTGAAGCAAAAGATCGCTGCATGGGCGAAGCGTATTCGGAGGTACTCCCAAAGGGTTGAGAGATACAACCAAAATCGTCTCTTCTCGAGTGACCAGAGGAAGTTCTATAAATCCCTGGAGAGTTCCGAACCCTGCTCGACTGGCCGCATACCGGATAAGGCCGACGCTATTAACTTCTGGCGCGGCCTGTGGGAGCGCCCAGTTGAGCACGGAGAGGGTCCCTGGATTGATAGGGTTGAGGAAGCGTGTGCGGCGGTGATCCCTATGAGTCAAGTCCTCATATCAGAGGAGGACGTAAGTGCTGCAATCCGCCGGAGCCCGAACTGGAAAAGTCCGGGCCCTGACGGATTGCAGAACTATTGGCTCAAGGGATTTTCTCTGTGCCATGCAACTTTGGCCCATCAATTCCAGGAAGCCCTGGACACCGGAGCTCTCCCGAACTTCCTCACTACTGGGGTCACTCATTTAGTTCCTAAGTCCAACGATACCGCGGATCCATCGAAATACCGGCCCATAACGTGTCTTTCTACCACCTACAAGACACTTACCTCCGTTCTGAGCACCAAGATTCGCCAGCATTTAGATGCTAATCGCGTTATATCTGATGCTCAGAACGGATGTAGGGCCGGTAGCCGCGGATCAAAGGAACTCCTTCTCGTGGACGCTGTCGTTGGCAAATTGGTCAAACGCAACCGTCGCAATTTCTCCGCAGCCTGGATTGACTATAAAAAAGCATTTGACTCCGTGCCTCATACATGGCTCTCGAGAGTTCTTGAACTGTACAAAATCGACGGTACAGTTCGAATATTTCTCGAGCGATGTATGAGACAATGGAGTACAATGCTCAGTCTCCAAGGCAGGCGAATGACGGCTGCGGAAGACCGAATCCAGATTGGTAGGGGAATATTCCAGGGTGATTGTCTGAGCCCACTTTGGTTTTGCCTGGCTCTGAATCCTCTTAGCACATTGCTGGAGGGATCAGAGACAGGCTTTCAGTTTCGTAGAGGGGGCATGCGGTTATCCCATCTTTTCTACATGGATGACCTCAAGCTGTTAGCTCCAACGGCTCCACGATTGGGGGAACTGCTAAAAATCGTGACAGATTTTAGCAGCTCCATCAAAATGGAGTTTGGAGTGGACAAGTGTGCGGTTGTTCATGTGGAGAGGGGAAGGATTACTCGGTCTCAGAGGGTTGACCTAGGTCCCGTTCACCTGAGAGCTCTCTCCGAAAATGAAACATACCGGTATCTGGGTATGTCACAGAACATCGGTGTCGAAGAAGCGAGCGTAAAACAGTCTGTACGCGAAGTCTTTTTTGAGCGCCTGACAAAGGTACTAACTAGTTCTCTGTCGGGTCTCAACAGAGTCCGAGCGTTTAACGGATGGGTTATGCCCGTTCTTTCGTACACCTTTGGCGTACTCAGATGGACTCAGACCGAACTAGACGCCCTGGATCGGAAGGTCCGCACTACTATGACCCTCCATAGAATGCATCATCCTCGATCGTCAGTAATGAGGCTGTATATCTCCCGGAACTGTGGAGGAAGAGGCCTACTTAGCGCCAAAACCTTGCACAATCGGGAGATATATAGCCTCCGAGCCTATTTTATGGCGAAGGCGGACGTGGGTATGCATAGAGAGGTTGTAGCGTGTGACAAAGGACTCACCCCTCTCAATCTGGGCCTCGAGACATGGCAGACACCGGCGGTACTAAGCATTTCTGATCGTGAGACCGTATGGAAAGAGAAAGAGCTGCACGGAAGGTTTTACAAGGCTCTACACGAGCCACACGTGGACCGTAAAGCCTCCGTGCATTGGCTGCGCTTCGGGGACCTCTTTGGGGAAACCGAAGGGTTTGTCTTTGCGATACAGGATCAGGTTATCAAGACGAACAACTACCGGAAATACATTATGAGGGACGGCACAGTGGACGTATGTCGGGCGTGCCGCCAACCTGGCGAGTCCCTCAGACATGTAGTTTCGGGTTGTTCGGTTCTTGCTAACACTGAGTATCTGCATAGACACAACCAAGCAGCCAAGATTCTCCACCAAGAGCTCGCTCTGAAATACGGTCTCATCAATCAGAAACTGCCTTATTACCAGTACACGCCGGAGCCAGTTCTCGAAAATGGCAGCGCCAAGCTCTACTGGGATCGGCCCATTATCACGGACAGGACTATTCTAGCGAATAAACCTGATATCGTGTTAATGGACCGATCGTCGTCCAAGGTGTTTTTGGTGGACATAACTATACCACATGACGAGAACCTCGTGAAGGCCGAGACCGAAAAGCAACGCAAGTACTTGGACCTTGCACACGAGGTGACCGAAATGTGGGAAGTTATGTCCACCGAAATCATCCCGGTTGTAATATCCTCAAACGGTTTGACCCCAGCCACTTTGGTCAGAAACCTTGAAAGGCTGGGATTCGGTGGCGGTTCGCTTCCAGCACGCATGCAAAAAGCGGTTTTGCTAGATACTGCCCGAATAGTTCGCCGGTTTCTGTCCCTCTTGCCCTGATCCCCGACCGACTGGTCAAATTGTCGGGTCTTTCCGCCGAAAGGCGTGTAGCTTTAGGTATAAATAATAATAATAATAAATCTTTATTTTGCCAATATATGGTACAGTCAGTTCATATTTATAAGTCAGGTCCAGCATATACTGCTGATTGTTCAGCGTGCAAAATTATAAAATTAAAGTAAAGAACATTTACAAAGCAATTCCATTAAATATTTTGACATAAATTACACTTTATAAATAAATAAATTTAAATTAATATAAAACACAAATAAAATAAAAAGCACATCAAATTGAAACATAAAAAATAATACTAGATAAAATTAAATGTCCAAACTAATATTAAAAGATGTCAGAAATAAACATTAATTAAAGATGAAGTCAAATTACAATTAAATAGTAGAAGTCAAAATTTAGCAAGAAAAATTAATTCATAATTTATCATTGAAAGAGGTATTAATGTCATAGTACATTTTTTCCAATAATATATTAAAAAATGTAGTTTTAAACTTTTTTTCGGGGAGATTTCTGTATGTACTGGGTAATTTATTGTACAATTTGACAGCCATACAGTGCACATTTTTACTACAAACAGTTAGCTTTTGGGGTGGTTCATAAAGTTTACTTTTGTGTCTGCCACGCCGTCCAATCACATCCTCATTTTTTTCAAAGAAATGTTTGTTCCGATTGACAAAGCAGCATACTTCATATATATACAGTGATGGAAGTGGCAAAATTTTTAGTTTAGCAAATAATGGTTTGCAGCTGTCTGTTAAATCTGCCCTACAAATGGTCCGTATACATTTTTTTTGTATTATGAATACTCGGTCGGCCTCAACCGAGTTTCCCCATAAAATTAGGCCATACCTGATGACGGACGAAACATATCCGTGATATGCAAGGAGTGCAGCCTGAAATGATACTAGTTGTACTATTCGCCTTATAACGTAAATAAATCTATCAATTTTCATACAAATATTATTCACATGTACTTTCCAATTTAAGTGTTGGTCAATTGTAACTCCTAAAAATTTCGTGGATTCTAGTGGTTTTGTAGGTAACCCACTTTAAAATTGTTTTTCAAAACACTTATATTCTGTTAGTTCAAATATATTTAGTGTGAAACATGATAATTTGCATTTATTAAAATGAAATTGAAGTTGATTTTTTTTGCGAGATCTTCCAACTTAAATTGTTACTCAAATAAAAACCAAACATTTTGTGGTTCAGATAATTGGACAGTTAAGTATTGCACTAGATCTTTATTCGAATAAAAGTAATTATAACATGACAATATGCTGAAACATCTGTAGCCGATGGCTCAAACACTCTAGACTCAGCCCTTTCAGCTCTTTTTTGCCAAGGAAAGATTTGGCACCTGGTAGACAAGCTCTATTAGGAAGAGGATGAATCCTGATTACGCTTTAAAGGGTATTCTATGGATCTTTAGACTTTATCTTGAATAAAAGTTCACACTGATGAGGATAGGTCAGAGTAACTAGATGAGGATAAGTCTGAGTAATCGTGCTGCATCAAAGAACTGTTTTCAACTCGTAGGATAATGACTTACCGGGTAACTCGTTTTGGAGGGTAGCGGGATCCGAAGCACGGTACACCGCTGGCCGACCGCAGGTAGTAGGGGGCCTAAGTTGCATGCCAGCCACATGCGAAAGGCTGCCCCACCACCTTGAAAAAAATCCCGGAGGGCTCCTTCGTGCCGGCTGGCGACCGGTTTGAGAGGACCCGATGGCAAACTCGGGGGTTTCGGGCGTCCCCGCAGTCTCCAAAAGAGTTTCTCAAAGGTGCGTTACTCGTATCGAGTTGTTTGGTTCCATTTGCAGCACTTCACTCAACTTCTGTTCTCCTCCCTCTTCACTCCACTCCAAAATTATATGAAAGGTCCAAAGAAGAGTAAAGTAGCACAGCGGTTGCACTTCCTCTCGTTTAAAGTGCACTTCTTTAACATCCGAGGAGTGCACTCCAATCTCAATGATGTCCACCACCACCTCGAGACGGATAGACCCCGCCTACTTTTCCTTACGGAGACGCAGATCTGTGATCCGTCAAACTCGGCATACCTTTGTTACTCAGGTTACATCCTGGAGTCCAAATTCCACCCGCACGCCGGGGTGTATGCCAGTGACATGATCTGTTGTCATCGTCTACGTTACTTAGAAGTGCCGGAATTTTCAGTTATGTGGGTTCACACAGATACCGGCCTAGACCAAATTGTATATGCTGGTATTTATCGGTCACACAGCGGAGATCGGGAGACAACAAGGCTTATAGACTATCTCAGCAGTACAGCGGACAAGGTTCAGCAACGTTTTCTCACAGCGCAGTTGGTGTTCCTGCGGGATTTTAACGCCCACCACGGACAGTGGTTATACCCGTTTTAGAACACTGACCATGCTGGTAGAGAGGCTTTAAAATGTATCAGGTTGTTGAGTGCGGTCGGGGCTGGTAGAATAAGACGATGCAATGCGATTTACAGGATGGCGACTTTATTGATATTTTTGTAGCACAGCACATAGGCGGACAACACGTCACATCACATATCAGAAGAGGAAGTGCAAACGTCAAAGTCTCTTGCCATAAAGTAAAAGGTGAATGAATGACTGATTGATTAATAGATTAATAGACTATATAACATCTCCCTTTTTTACAAATAATTATATGTTTAATTATTCTAGTCTTATAGTAAATTACGACGAAAATTATACAATTATTTATTTCCAGGTTTGGCAGCACTAGACTATTGGCAATGACAATATTTGACTTAGACAGTGACGTTAATATTGGTTGACTTTGACAGTTGACTTATTGTTTACATTTTAATATTTAATTTGATGGTTGATGTGGAAGAATTTGGAAAAGCTTTGAGAAAAATTGTGTTGATGTCAATATTTACTAATTATTATTATTGTGGATTCTTAAGTTCTGTCCAGATATAGCAGTAAATAAGCGGAGAATAAACATTGTTGTGGAAAAACAAGAAAAAGAAAATATTCGAGAAACTATACATATTGGATTGGTAAATTGCAAGGACAAGACTACGGCAGCCATTTTGCCTTTACTAGCTTTTACTAACCTATATTTTACAGATTAATTTAGTTGCTTTATTCTTTATGCTATTTCAAAATGGATAGCTTAAGCATCCCGCCGAAACCTCCAGACCCGTTTTCTTTGTATACCCCGCCGAATTTAGATATATCCCTAACAAACTCAGTTGATTTATTTCCCCTACCACCCAGTCCGTCACATACTAGAAAACGCCACAATGAAGCCCCGGCCTCAGCCCCTTCTGCATCCAAAAAACCTATAATAACTCCCTCTTCGCATAATCTCTATATACATCCCGATTTTCAGAAAGACAAACTGTACTCGGACAAAGATAGTGGACCTTATATTGTACATGTGTCCAGAGCCGAGCCCCAACCTTCCTCAGGAACCACCCTTAACAGGCTGGACTTTGGACGCTTCCTGCACGCACAAAATGTCAAGGAAATTAAGAGCGACGGAGTAAAGAGCGTAGGACGCAACCGTGTCTCGGTGGAGTTCACCTCAGCTGCTGCCGCAAACAACTTCATCAGTTTGCCTAATATTAAGTTAAGTTCATACACTGCCAATATTCCCAGCTATAACGTAATTCGTATGGGCCTTGTCAAGGGAATCCCAGTAGACTGGTCTATGGAGGAAATGGTAGACGCCATCTCTACTTCGCTAAACGGCGGGTTGGTCTTAAAGGCCAGACGACTAAATAGGAAAATTGTAAATGACTCAGGAGTGTCATGGACACCGACAGGCTCCGTGGTAATCACGTTTGCAGGCCAATCCCTGCCCAACCGTATCTTAGCCTTCCACTCATCCATCCTTGTTGAACCGTACATCCTCCCAACGATCCAATGTTTGAAATGCTGCCGATTTGGACACGTTAAGGCCCAATGCCGGTCTAATCCTAGATGCTTCCGTTGCGCTAAATCTCACCCTGGTGATTCTTGTGATATCCCTAAGGACTCAATATCTTGCCTCCAATGCTCCGGACCCCACCTTGCGACAGACAAAAGCTGCCCAGAACAATCTCGCCAAAAAGCGATAAAAATAACTATGTCACAAGACAATGTATCCTATAGAGAAGCTTCAGCCCGACACCCCACAGTCCGCAAATCTTATGCGGACACATAGAAAACTCCCTCCTCTCCTAAACCCAATATTTCTAGTCATTCATATAAAAAAACATTTCACACCATGCCTAAACCTAGAGCTCCCCTTTCTCCAGGTTATGACGTAGCTGCCCATCAGGCTATTGTCTCCTCTTCTGGACTACCCTCATCCAAATCTGGTTGCGCTCTCAATCATCCCTTACCCTCTTCCCCTAATGAGTCCCTCCTAGAATCATTAATTTCTCTTCTCATAAACATCCTCTCTAAATCTGGTAATTCTCCGCTACCGTACAACGTTGCCAACAAACTCAACCCTCTTGCTGAACTCATTACTAACTATGGCCAATCTACTTCAATGGAATAGCCGGAGCCTACGCTCCAAGACGCATGAACTCTCGCTCCTCTGCCACCACCATGACCCTGTGGCCGTTGCAGTCTCCGAGACATGGCTAGTTCCGGGTAGCCGTTACAGGCTACCCGGCTACGCTTGTCTTAGGGATGACAGGCCGGATGGTTATGGTGGGGCAGCCTTGCTCATAAAACATTCCTTACCCTACTCTCTTATACCTTTGCCCTCCCATTCTGCCAATATTAACATTGTGGCAGTTAGTTTCTTTAAATTTACTCTACTTTCAATCTACATCTCTAACCCAACAGTCACATTAATCGACGAACTCCACTCCCTACTTGTTCCACTCCCTCCCCCTGTCATCATACTTGGGGATCTAAACTGCCATCACTATCTGTGGGGCAGCCAATGCCCCCAACCTCCTGACCGCCCTGGGCTACGGCTGGCAGGCCTAATTGACGACCAGAACCTCTGCGTCCTCAATGATGGCCGTCCAACCCGATTAACTGGCCCTAATCAAAGCCCTAGTTCGGTGGACTTATCGCTGTGTTCACCGTCTCTCAGCGCGGCCATGTCATGGCAAAGACTGAATTCGTTATACGGTAGCGACCACTACCCTATTGTCATTTCCCTTCCTGTTAACTGCTCGGTTCCAGACCAACTCCCTCCCCTACTGACATACAAATTAGACAAAGCAGACTGGCTCATGTACGCTGAAGCCACTAATGTATTATCGGCTAATATCCCCCCTCCCACTCTGGCCAATATCTTGGAGTGTTATGAATCTCTTGTGACGTGTATACGCTCTGCAGCAAATTCCCACATCCCGATTAAAAAAATGGACAAAAAACATAGATCTTCCCCCCCTTGGTGGGATTCCGAGTGTTCTGATATGATTAAGCGTCGCAAAGCCACTGAAGCTGCATATCGGATTGAAATGTCACTTCCAAACTATACTGAACTGAAAAAGGTCAGAGCCCAAGCTCGCAGGCTTTTCAAGGAGAAGAAGCGGACGGGTTGGCGGAGGTTTTGTGAAGGCCTGTCTCCTCGATCCCCCTCTTCTTTTGTTTGGAAGTCACTGAAACGTTTCAGAGGCTCTTTCAGCTTTCCACCTCCACCTACGACATACAATCCATCCCTCTGGTTAGACCCGTTCTTAGACAAAATTGCTCCTCCATTTGCTCCATCCTCAAATCTTATCCCTACCCCCTATGCTGAATTAAATTCCACTAGCCCTCTAGACAATCATTTTTCACTACAGGAACTCAACCTAGTTCTTAACGGCCTGAAGGATACCTCCCCTGGTCATGATGGCATCCCTTATTCCTTCCTTGTTAAAGCTGGCGCTGCCTTCAAAGAGCGGTTTTTGGCTGTCATTAATTGTATATTTGAAACTGGCCATATCCCTGATTCCTGGAAACTTCATCTCGTTATTCCAATCCTCAAGAGTGGTAAAGACCCAACAGACCCAAACTCCTTCCGGCCAGTGGCCTTGTCCTCTACGCTCTCTAAAATCACTGAGCACTTAGTTAAAAACCGCCTTGACTGGTTTGTTGAAAGTCAAAACCTCCTCAGCCCTACCCAATTCGGCTTCAGAAAAGGTCTGGGCACTATGGACAGCATTGGAATCTTTGCCACCGATTTGAGACTAGCCTTTTCTGAAAATGAGTCAGTGGTAGGGGTGTTCTTAGATGTGTCTTCCGCCTATGATAATGTTCAACTATCTATACTCAGACAGAAAATGCTCCGTTTAAATATCCCAGTTAGGATATCTTCCTTCATCTTCAATCTCTTTGTGGCGAGAACTGTCAAAATTAGACACGTACATTCCGTTCTACCTCCCAGAATGGTGTGGCAGGGCCTCCCCCAGGGTTCAGTCCTTAGCCCCATTCTATATAACTTATACACTTCCGACCTAGACAGGTCGGTTAATAGTTTCTGCAATATTTTACAATATGCAGATGATATTGCTTTGTACCTTCGGGTAAGTTTGATAGAATATGCCCCCCATCGTATTAAATCTGCCCTCTCGTACCTAGGAGAATGGCTTAGGCTGCATGGCCTCTCCCTCTCACCTTCCAAAAGTAAAGCCATTGTCTTCACTAGGAAAAGAGTGTGTCCTCCCATCTCTATAAGCTTCCTAAACCAACCTATACCTATTTCCTCTAAAATAAAATTTCTTGGTATCACCTTTGACTCCAAGCTATCAGGCGCGGCTCATCTAGACTATATTACAAAAAAATGCGAACTCAACATTAATGTACTGCGTGCTCTCTCAGGCGTTTGGTGGGGTTCTCACCCTTACACCCAAAAGCTGCTCTACAATGCTTTGGTGAGAAGTGTCTTGGATTATGGTTCCTTCTTTCTGGAGCCTTGCAACAAATCGGCTCTCGATGCAGTCGCAAGGATCCAGAGCAAGGCACTCCGCATAATTCTAGGAGCCATGAGGTCAACGTCAGTGGATGCAATGCAGGTTGAATGTGTAGAACCTCCACTGCATCTCCGGCGTCAGTTTCTTGCAGACAGATTTCTAGCTAGAACTCTCCAGCTTTCATCCCACCCAATCCACTCTAAACTTAACTCCCTTAAATCTTGCCTCTCAAATTCATACTGGACACACAAGACTCCTCCACGTCTAGTTTCTAGCTCCATAAACCTTAACGTGTCCCCCACCCCGGTCTTTCAAACCTCCTCCCATCATCTCTATTCATTCCCATATGAGTCCTTAATATTTTCTCCTCCCATTGTGACAGACCTCGGAATACCTAAAAAGAGTCCCGAAGCATACTCTCTTTTACTCAGAGCAGTGGAAGCTAGGTGGCCGAACTGGACCCAAATATATACAGACGCCTCTAAACTATCCCCATCAGGCGCTGTTGGCTCGGCCGTCTGGATACCAAAATATTCCGTGCTCCTATCGTATAAAATCCCCCCGCAAGCCTCGGTCTTTACTGGTGAATCTATTGCTATACTTGAAGCGCTAAAATATGTAGTCGACAATAATATCACTAATGCCCTTATACTTTCAGACTGCCTTAGTTGTCTCCTTGCTTTAAACTTTGAACGGGTTGGCCGTTCAAGCTAGGCTCAAAATTCCCTATCCTCCTCCAAATCAGGAAATCCATCATCTCTTGCAGTAGTAACTCGATAAATGTTGCCCTGGCTTGGATTCCTGGACATTCAGGCATTGCCGGTAACACAGCTGCCGACTCCTTCGCTAAAGACTCCATCCAAATTGGTTCCTTGGATCACTTTATATGCTATGCCCAGGATCTCCGCCTCTTAGCCAGTGAACGTCTACATGTTGCCTGGAGCTCCTCATGGGACCGATCTCGCAAACTAAAAGCCAAACATTATGGTGAGATTCAATCAAACATACCTACTAAGCCCTGGTTTTTTAAAATTAAATCTGCAGATAAACGGTCCACCTCAGTTGTCTGTAGACTGAGGCTGGGCCATTACTGCTCCCCTGTTTTCCTAAACAAAATCGGCGTTCGTAATTCTCCATTGTGCGATTGCGGACTGGAACCTGGTACAGCTGACCACATCTTTTTTAACTGCCCCCTCTCACCCTCCTCCCTGTATTCCTTTCTTCCCCGACAGGTCCCTAGACCAATCAATATGTGGTCTCTACTCTCAATCCCAGATCCTATTATTCTTAAATGCCTTTTGAAATACGTCCATAAATTCAATATAAGGTTATAATGCTAGCTCAAATCCCCCGGCTACTGTTATTATACAGCAATTTTAAGAAGCAGTAAGGGCTGGTGGCTGTCAAAGATAGTCTACGCCCCTTCACGCGATACTGGCAAAAATAGTCTGTTGACTCGTAACAACGGCTGATTGCCATATAATAATAAGAAGAAGAAGAATATTTAATTTTAGGTTATACACATTTTGCAAAGAATGGAATTAAATAGCATCTTAATAAGACAATAATGACTTAATCTAACATATTAATCTTAACATCTAAGTTTACATGTTATATCGTTTTGGTGCAATAATGGGACGACCAAAAGAAGAATGTTTTGTATGGTGAGTATGTTTTTGTTCTAAGTATGACTCTTTGTTGTTGGTATTATTGTGATTTGTGTTTTGTGTTTCAGGTTCTGCAATGGATGACGATGTTTTTGGATGCTCTGCCTGTGCTGAAGAAGAGAATGATGATGAAAAAGTAGAATATTGATGTGGTGTTGCCTTTGGCTTCAAGATATGTACACGGTTTCTACGGAATGTTCCCTGTGGTGACTTAATTATGAAAGAACGTTGTTTTGGAAGAGTGTTAGTAATTATACCTGGTATCCACTCACTTTGAGGTGATTTTTTGAAGTACACCTTATCTCCCTTGTAAATGGAAGGCAAATCCTTAGCATGTTGATTGTAATAAAGTTGTGAATATTTATTTTTCTGTGCTCTTTTATTACCTATTTCTTTAGACACTATTTTAGGTTTCAAATTTTTATCAAGTATGGGCAACCTAGATCTAAGAGATCTGGACATTAATAACTGAGCAGGAGAACAGAGACCATCTTTAGGAGTATTCCTATATTGCAACATAGCCAAGTATGTATCTGTTCCATCTGCTAGACATTTTTTTAGAATGTTTTTAATTGTGCTTATAGCTCTCTCAACCATACCATTAGAGCGACTATGGTAAGGACTGGAAGTAGTGTGGTCTATTTGCCATTGTGACATGAAGGCGTTGAACTCATGCGAGTTAAAAGACCATTGTCAGACTGTATAATCCTTGGAATTCCATGTCTAGAGAATATAGATTTGAGTTTGTGTATGATACTATTAGCTGTAGAATTATTTAGGAGTGCTAGTTCAACATATTTGGAATAATAGTCAACAACAAGTAAGTATTTTTTTGAATTAAAGTCAAACAAATCTATACCGACTTTATACCATGGAATAGGCTTGATTTCATGAGGTTGTAGTGTTTCCTTGCTATTATTTCTTCTATAAGTTAAGCAAATATGACAGGCGTTAATGAAAGTTTCAATATTGGAATACATGTTTGGCCAATAGACTGAGTTTCTAGCTAAGTTTTGACAACTTTTAATTCCTTGGTGGCCTTCATGTAAAAGTTTTAAGATGTCATTTCTCAATGAAGTGGGGACTACAATACTATTGTTTTTTAATACAAGACCATCAATTATGTGAAGTTCACTTTTTATTGGAAAATAGGGTCTAATATTATGTGGTAGTGATTTTTTATGTTCAGGCCAACCATTTTTACATAGATTAATTATAGTGACTAAATCTAGATCTTTTTGAGTCTGATTTTGAAATTCTCTCAGCTTATTTTGACTAATGGACAAAGATTTAATGACGAGGTTGACATGCAGGTCAATATCTGAATCTAAGTCTGTAAGAGACTGTTCTGGCAATGCACATCTGGACAAAGTGTCTGCTACATATAGATATTTGCCTGGTTTGTATATAACGTCAAGGTCGTAGGGCTGTAGTCTGAGCATTATTCGCTGGAGTCTGGCTGGTATACTAAAGACTGGTTTTTTAAATAGGGTAATAATAGGTTTGTGGTCTGTTTCTACAACCGCTTTACGGCCATAAATATACTGATGGAATTTGGTACAGCCGAAAAGAATGGCTAATAGTTCTTTTTCTATTTGGGAATATGCCTGCTGACACTGTGTTAGTGAAGCAGAAGCATAGGCAATTGGCTGTTTACCATGACTAATGACTGCACCCATGGCATCCTTGGATGAGTCAACAGACAGAATAATATCTTTATTTTGGTCAAAATATGTTAATACTGGAGCATTAGTGATCATATTTTTTAAGTTATTGAATTCAAGACTATGTTTATCGGACCAAATCCATTCTGTATTTTTTGACAACAATTTTCTTAAGTTGGAAGTTTTTTGTGACAGATTATCAATATACTGACCTAAATATGTGACCATGCCCATGAATCTTTGCAATTCAGTAGTGTTAGAAGGAAGTGGCATGTCACAAATTGCTTTGATCTTGCCCTGGTCGACTTTAACACCATTTTCACTAAAAATATGGCCTAAATATTTAACTTGTCCTTTACATATGTGAGATTTTTCTTTATTAAATTTAATACCTATGTCTCTGGCCCTATCTAGTACTTTATGAAGTCTAGCGTCATGTTCTTCTTTAGTGCAACCATAGATGAGTAAATCGTCCATCATGACTTTTACTCCATCTAAGTCTTGAAAGCATTTAGTCATTTCAGAGTGGAAAATCTCAGGTGCGGCATTTATACCAAATGGTAGTCTAAGATATCTGTATCGGCCTTGTGGGGTAATGAATGTACATAATTTAGAAGAGGCTTCATCAAGCTTTAACATGTAAAATCCTTTATTTGCGTCGAGAGTAGTGAAAAATTTGGCTCCAGACAGACTATATTTTATTTCATCTATTGTAGGGAATTGGTAGTGAGCTCTCATGATAGCTTGATTAAGTTTGCGAGGATCAATACACAGCCTTAGTTTTCCATTTTTCTTAGTGGTTATTACTATAGAACTTACCCAATCTGTAGGCTCGTCGACTTTGGTTATGATGTGGTTATCCTCTAGCAATTGCAACTCTTTTTTCAAGTCGCTTACTAGACAAAAGGGGACTCTACGACAGGCATCAACTGAAGGTGTGGCATCAGGCTTTAGAGTAAGTTTGCATTTAAAATTTTTCAGACAACCTATGCCTTGAAAAATGTCTGAATATTCCTGGAATATGTCAATATTATTATTGAAATGAACTCTATGAACCCTCCTGACTAATTTGAGGTCTTCACAGGTTTTACGACCTAATATATTTTGGCAGGGCAAGTCTACGATATGAAAAATTATACTATAAATTATGTTGTCGTGATTCAATGGGACGTTGCATTGGCCTACTGTTGGCAGGACTTCACCACTGAATGTTGAAAGTGTGTGTGTGCTTTTAGTAACATTTGAAAGTGGCAATTTTGAATTTTTAAATGTCTTGAATGAAAGTATATTTGTGTCTGCACCAGTGTCGAGTAAGAAAAGAGTATCAAAATTGTTTATGTTAGCTTTGAGAACATAAGGATTAGAATTAATTGAGGATAAATACAAGGATCCTAGGTACAAGTTATCACTATTTAGTATATTAGAATTGTCTTTGACGTCGACTTTACTAATTTTATACCTGCAAACTGCTGCAAAATGGTTCTTTTTTCTACAGTTCCGACATGTTACTCCTAAAGCTGGGCATCTCACTCTGTGAACTTGTCCACACTTAGGGCACTGATGACTGCTGCGACTCGAAGACTGGGGACGATGTCTTCCGTTTGCTGGACGATTTAGGCTTGATTGACGGCTTCTTCCTTCTGGACGACTTCTGGCTGTGTGTACTGCTTGTACATTATCTGGTCGTGACTGTGTCAATGCTTCAGTGTGTATTTTTGTATTGCGGATGGTTTTAGCCAGATTGACGGCTTCTTCAAAAGTTTTAGGCTTCTCTATGAGAATTCTTTCCTTCATGTAGTCGTTTGCCAGGTTCCAGGAAAATATGTCTTTTAGTACATCATCCGCGATTGCGCACTGAAGACTTATATTTTTCATTTCTGTTGCGTATACCTCAATTTCCTCGTGTTGACCTTGTTTTCGATTGAATAGTTTATGTCTTTCGACCGATATACAGGTTCTAGGCAGGAAATAGTCTTCAAATCTTTTGATCAAGTTTTTATAGGTAATTTTGTTCATGTCAATTTCAAATGAGAAAAAGATTGGTAGGGCTTCTGGGCCAATCGAGTTCAATAAGATGGCGACCTTTCGTTGGTCAGATTCTTGATCTAAATCATTCGCAGTCAAATATATTTTCAAAGACGTTTCAAAGGTTTTCCAAGCTAACGGCATATGAGTGGAATGAAGGTCTAATTGGAAGTTACCTGTAGGCAAGGTGTTCCTTCTTTTCTCCGCCATTTGTTACAAGTATTATGAGCGTTTTTTCCGAAATCTTGTCTTGAATTATCGCCTTTTAACTTCTGACACCATATCAGGTTGTTGAGTGCGGTCGGGGCTGGTAGAATAAGACGATGCAATGCGATTTACAGGATGGCGACTTTATTGATATTTTTGTAGCACAGCACATAGGCGGACAACACGTCACATCACATATCAGAAGAGGAAGTGCAAACGTCAAAGTCTCTTGCCATAAAGTAAAAGGTGAATGAATGACTGATTGATTAATAGATTAATAGACTATATAACAAAATGTTTGCTCACTAATGGCCTATCTCAGCTTGTTGACGAGCTTACGCGCATCCCAGACGTTGCTGGCCACACTGCTTACTGCCTGGACCTTCTGCTGACAACCGATCCGGACAGATATTTGGTGTCCGTCACTGCACCTTTAGGGACATCCAATCACTGTCTGGTGAAATCTGTATCGCAGTACTCGCCACCTGACACCAGACCAAGTGGTTCTGGGCGAGTATGGCGTTACAAGTCGGCAGATTGGGACAAAATACGACATTTTTTCGCATCTTATCCGTGGTGGTATGCTTGTTTTACATCAACCGATCCATCGTGCTGCGCTGATGCAGTCTCAAGTGTGATAGGTCAAGCAATGGAGTTCTTCATTCCCTACGCTGATCTATCCCCTGAAACCAAAGCTCGCCCATGGTTTAGTGCTGAATGCTTTGCCGCTGAAAAGCATAAGCGAGAAGCGTACAAAGCCTGGGCAACCGCTCGCAGAAGCAAAGCAGTGGATTCGCGTGAACACAAGAAGAGGTACAATGCTGCCGTCAAGTCCTGCAAAAAGGTGATCAAAAGAGCTCGCTTCGCCCACATAGGCTGTATTGGAGACAGAATAGCCTCATACCCCTCGGGAAGTAAAGCTTTCTGGTCCCTCGCCAAGTCGGTCGAAAGGAACTTTTGTAGCTCGTCGCTGCCGCCTCTGCGGAAACCTGACGGTTCTCTGGCCCACACCGCTAAGGAAAAGGCAGATTTATTCGTGAGTATCTTTGCGGAAAATTCTCGTCTTGATAGCCAAGGAAAAATCCCACCCCAATTACCTCAGTTCGGTCCTACAATGGGTACCGTTCATATTCGCCAAAAGGAGGTTCTTAAATGGTTGCTGCACTTTGATGAGAATAAGGTTAGCGGTCCAGATGGTTCCTGCAGTGGTGTTGAAATGCTGCGCAGCTGAATTGTCTCCCGTTTTGACGCGTCTTTATAGACTTTCTTTGAAATCTGGTAAGGTCCCCAAACCCTGGATGCTAGCTAACGTACAACCAGTACCGAAGAAGGGAAGCCGTGCTGATCCTGTCAACTATCGACCAATTTCAATCACTTCCATACTTTGCAAAGTCATGGAACGTGTATTCGACTCCTGAATCGACTCCTGGCATACCTTGAGACCAACGAGCTCCTAAGCGATAGCCAATATGGTTTCCGCAGTGGACGCTCGACCGGCGATCTTCTCGTGTATGTCACTCACCCATGGAGTGAGGCCTTGGAGGGTCATGGTGAAGCAATAGCTGTTTCCTTAGATATCTCCAAGGCCTTTTTTTTTGTTGAGAGATTATCCAATGCGCGATCGAGCGCCCATGAAATCCTGGTTTTGAGAAAGTTTATGATTGAGCGCGTTGATTCGACCTTGCGGAATGTGTCCGATTGGGGCGAATCTAACCTGGTCAAATTCAACGCCTCCAAAACACAAGCGTGTCTATTCTCCGCCAAAAAGAGCACCTTTACTTTTACGCCCACTTTCCAGAATGTATCTGTTCCGATCACCAACCATCTAGGGCATTTGGGCGTCACTATAACGTCCAAATTAAACTTCGGACAACTAATTGAGTCTATGGCAAAAACGGCTTCCAAAAAATTGGGTATCATCTCGAAGGTCCGGCGGTACAATCAGCCCTGAACGGCTGCTCAACTTATACACAGCTCAAGTGAGGTCGTGGATGGAGTACTGCAGTCACCTTTGGGATGGTTCTGCCAAATACCAGCTCGAAGCGCTAGACTCTGTTGACCAAAGAGCCCGTAAAATCATAAATAACAACAACCTTACAAATAAAAAATTGCAGACGCTGGAACATCGTCGTAAGGTTGCTTGTTTAACAGTATTTTATCGGCTACATTTTGGTGAGTGTGCGAGTGCTCTTTTTGACCAAATTGAACCCACTCCTTTTTACTACCGGACTACCAGAAGTCTGCGTCAGAACTTCCATCCCTAGATAGTGGATTTACCAAGAAGTCGACCAAAACGCTTCGACAGTTCCTTTTTGGTACGGATTGCCAAGGTGTGGAACAATCTGCCTGCGTCTGTTTTTCCTGACCACAACAGTCCTGGAACTTTTAAGTGTCGAGTGAAAGGTTTCTCGTGGATGGACGTGTAATACCATAGTCTTCATGCGCACTTTCTATCAGGTGGCATGGAAAACAAACGTCCTATCCTAACAATATAAAAAAAAACACTACTTTTATTGCAAAAAAGGGGTTGGCAGAAATAGGTGATGTATTTTTTTAAATCCTCGTAACCGAGTTTACTAATTGAAAATGGCCGTTTTTGTTATTTATTTGGAAACTTACTCCTCAATCGGTAAATTACGCGTAATTATAAAGTTTCCGTGCATAAAACTGCGGGTAAAAGCGGTTTATATAAATGTAAGTATATTTTTTATATAACATTCTACTGCACATAGCAACTATTTAATATAAACTTATATTCCCTCTCTTTCAATATTGCAGAACACAATAGAAAACATTGTACAAAATATATTTAATGAAGTTGATAAAATGAAGTTGATCCTGGCTTAAAGATTTATTGCATGTAGATTAAATCACACAAAACTCTTTGTAATTAGCCCACTGGAGGGCATGAATCTCTTCTCCTGGGTGACGAGAAGGTACACCAAGCTGGCCCCGTGCTGGGTGGTGGATGTCAGAATTTTCAATGGCCGAAATGCCTTCTAACAAATCCAAACGACTATAATATTGCTTACCGTGCCCTCCGAAGCACGGAATTCGTTGTGGGAAATGAATGGTCAGCGGTCAGCCATCCGCTATCATTTCATTTCAAAACACACAGTAACTACGGCGCCACGACGACATTATTGTTAAAAATTGCATTTAAAGAGTCTTGCCATCAAGTGCAAACTCTATTTACTTTCTTTTAATAAATAAAACCTCACGCCTATCAATATTTTAGTCTGAATTTATCAATGTTTTATAATTTTTTTTTCGGTATTGATTGAAGTGAGTTACTGACAGATAACGTATAGCCGTAACTACTGGACTTAGAGACCAGATTGAACCGAAAATTCCTTTAAAGGTGCAGGGGTGCACCGAGGAAGAAATTCCCGAAAGACATTCTTTCGGGAACTAAAAATATGGGTCTTTAAGTTTGTATGAAAAATCTTAGACCCTTCCACGGAGCTACTCATAAGTTACGGAACTTTTTACATTTTGGTGAGTGTGCGAGTGCTCTTTTTGACCAAATTGAACCCACCCCTTTTTACCACCGGACTACCAGACGCAGACAGAACTTCCATCACTTTATAGTGGATTTACCAAGAAGTCGAACAAAACGCTTCGATAGTTCCTTTTTGGTACGGATTGCCAAGGAATGGAACAATCTGCCTGCGTCTGTTTTTCCTGACCACTGCAGTCCTGGAACTTTTAAGTGTCGAGTGAATAGGTTTCTCGTGGATGGACGTGTAACACCATAGTCTTCATGCGCACTTTCCATCAGGTGGCATGGAACACAAACGTCCTATCCTTACAATATAAAAAAAAAACTAATTAATAATTACATTTTGTAACTGGTTACAGATCAATTAGAAACTATACCTTGCACACGACGCTACTGAAATTTGAAAGATTTCAGTCACTTATGTTATTCCTCTTCAAAAGAGCACGCAGTCGAGTAAACCGATTTGAAACTTGGTAAAAAACCTTTCTCAATGTGTGTCTGGTTGCTTTATGGAAGTAATTCCTGAAATCCCCACGGGAACGGGAAATATAGGACTCAGTAGCTTATGCGCGTACAAACTCACGGATAAATTCTAGTTTGCTTATAAGATTATATTACTTGCAAATTATGTAACGGCAAATATTTTTCCTTACATTCCAAGGAACTTAGTTTTAATTGAGAAAATATATAAAATATTTGATATATCAACATAAGCATGTAAATTACGATAAAGATGCAATTAAATACGAGTAAGATGTTTATTTCACTTCGGAAGGGCGTGAGAATTAATGTACAATTTCGCAATGTTACACCTATTCTATGCATATGCCTGATAGATTATTACTTGAAATAACATCATCAGAATCCGGGTAAATGTTATTAAATATATTAATTTATGGGCACGTACTGAACGAATTTTTTGTTGGTACAGCTGCCATTATTTTTTAATTTCAAAAAGTGTTCGATTGCCTTAAAATTGTCAGCAACGGAGTACCTAAGACCTCGAGACGTGCCTCAACTTACCAAACACATAAGTTTCTTGTTTATTTCCTCCAACAAATTCGCCAATTCTCTGTATAAACTAAAATATTGTTTAATTTGAGGATTCTTCTCACTCATCCATCTTCTATGAATATTTTTTAACGTTAAATTAGCCGCATTGTAAATCACAAATATGGTAGATATGCCAACAGAAAATTTTACAAAACAATAAACGTGAAATAATGTCATTAATGAATTAAACATTTCAAAGTATGCACATTTGACCAATATTAATAAAATAAAAAACGTAACGTACATTATAAGTTTTACTTGAACTGTGTTTATAAATGTACCGTATCCAAGATTTTCATTAAAAAGTGATATTTTTAACATATACGTTCGGATGCTCAATGTATCATAAAAAATAATATTGAATAGGTCAGTAAAAAATAAATTCAAACAAATCTCAAGATGTACTATAGCCCAAAAAGCATCATATGATTGAGTTATCAAATATCAGGGGGTTAAAATGAAATTAATAGTAATCGACAAAAAGGGGTGAAAATATTTCAAAATATTGGAAAACGTTACATTTTCATGACGCACAAAACGAGCATCTAATAAACAAAGATAAAAGAGAATTTTAAAAAAGAAAATCATTCCAAACGGTAGGATAGCTATTTTTGGTCTTTCTGAACCGCACTCGATAATATCTTGCATTTCAGCTTAAAATAATTAACAGTCAGTATATTGTTCCACAACTAACTTATAAAACGGAATGAGGAGCTTTATAATTTCTATCGATCTCGTATTCATAGCTACGAGTATTTCAAAATTAATCTAGAATGTTTTAAATTAATTACTGTAGAAACTTAATTACTTTTATTATGTTTTGAGTATTAAGTGATATTGACTTTTTAAGGACGCAATTAGTTTAACTTTATCATTAGGTCCTTACATATGAAATTGGTGTTTTGTCGTACTGGTCACTTTGGCCACTTTGGAATTCTAAAGCAAAGAAGAGATATTTGAGATTAATTTAAATATCTCCTTTATGGTTTAGAATTCCAAATTCAAATTTAACCAGCTATTTACTAATCAATTTGTGTCTCAAAAACCGTATTTAGTTTTTTTTTTTTTGGTTTTTTCTCTGCGTCATTGAGTTTACAAAATGGAAAATTTTAAATTTCGCGTTATTTAGGAATATGAGTTCTGCCGCGGCACTCATATTCGTAACTAACGCTGCAGAAACTATGATTCACCGAACATTGACGATAGTTTGTGGTAGTCTTTTTCAACCGACTTCCAAAAAAGGAGGAGGTTCTCAATTCGTCTGTATGTTTTTTTGTGTCTTTGTTACATGATATTTTAGACAATTATCTATAGATTTTAAAAATTCTTATTTCACATGATAGAAAATACTTCATAGTTGATCCCATATAAATATCATTCAAATCGGTTGAGTATTTCATTGAAAATTTTAAATTTTTCGAACAATATGTATGATTTCGGAGAATGTATACTTAGATGACACTCTGAGTCGGCCAAAGTTTTAACGTGAAGTCGGTTTTTTTAATGCTCTGCATTCATTGATTATCTTGGCATAAATTCTGTCTATTGTCTGTCTGTACATTTATTTTTCAGCACCATGAGCAATAATGAATATGTTTAATACTGCTGTGTTCAACAGCAACTTTTTATATTATATTTTTTTATATTTTTATAGCCAGTTTTTATGCCACTTTTCTGTTTTTCTTAAGGGTGTAGAGTAGGCTTTCATCTGGTCGGATAAGGCTACGATAGATTTTGTGTTGCTGTAGTCCATAACAATTTTTTATTTTAAAGTCTGTCTATTTCTTTTGAAAGACCTTTTTAATGCAACATAATGTTTGGTGGAGATTAAAGATAAGTAACTCTTATATTGTCATTTTATGCAAGTGATACCTTGTTCATTTTATTTGGCTCCCTTTATATTATTTCCTGTACTGATATCTTTCGGCAGAGGTTTTCTGTTTTTACGTAGGTAAGGTGTAGGAGGCTGCAGACCAAGCGTTCCAGACCGGTAAAAAAACAATAATTACGACATTAAGATAATAGAAAATTTACTAGAATAGAAATTTGACAAGTAAATAACGCTTGATCTGCTGCCTTCTGTACCAACGAGCTGAGAATCTTCTTTCCAAAGCTTTTGGGATAAGTCTGTGTACCTGTGTCGGTAAACAGCGTACTCCCTATTTCTACATTTTTTTTATACAATAAGGATGAGACGTTTGTCTTCCATGAAACCTGATGGTAATTGAACATGAAGACTAAGCTGGTACTCGTTCACCCACAAGAATACTATTCTTAAAAGTATCAGGACTATACTGTTCCCGGAAAATAGACACAAACAGTTCATTCCAAACCTTGGCGATCCGTATCAAAAAGGAACTGTCAAAGCGCTTAGTTCGATTTTTCGGAATCTCAACCACATAAAGTTGGAAGTTCTGTCTGCGTAGTCCGATGCTAAAAAAGTAAGCGCTCGATTTCTTCAAACAGACCACTCACGCGCTTTCCGAAAAGTATCCTGTAGTACACGGTTAAACAAGGAACCATACGACGATGCCCTAAGGACTGTTATTATTTAGGTTGACGTTGTTTATTAGCTTACGGGCTCTTTGGTCAATGGAGTCCAGTGCTTCTAGTTCATATTTTACTAAAAAAAAAAACAAAGAGTTTTATTCATCGTAATTTCCATACAGAGCATTTGATGACGTCATCATATACTCAGCTTTAACTAGTTGTTGATAGTTGTTGAATATAATATTACAAGAGACAACAAAGAAGCCGGCGGAAAAAAACACTTGGCATTTTTTTTCAGTCAGAATTATTACCCTATACAGGGTGGAATTTTTGAATGAGTTTCGGAAAATTTGCTATCTCTAAATAAAAGAGATAGCAAATTTTACTCCAAATAAACATTTCTTTATTTTGGAAATAAAACTGCATTCAAAGATTTTCGAAAATTCTCTTGCTTCACCCGGTAATCTAACCGACTAAAATCTGTTAAAATGACACCCTGTAATTTTATTGCATTAATCGTTAGAGTCAATTAAAAAATGATATCTCTCTAACACACTATTTTACTAATTTAATGAAAACAAAACTATGAAATCTCCAGTTTTGGAATTTAGTCGGTTCGATTTCTGGGCAGTTTTATTTCTTATCCAAAATAAAGGAATGTTTCTCTGGAGTAAAATTTGCTATCTCTCTTATTTAGGATACTTTCCCTCCGGAGGGCATTAAAAAATTCCACCCTCTATACTTGCAATCAATAATTTGAATTGAAAAAAAAAAAAAAATTAAACCGCTATTATAAGTTTAAAATATACAATTACAAAAATTAATTCGGAACCTAGAGATTTTATTTAATTATTTTATTTATATACGGAACCTACAAAGTTAGTAAAAATACATACTTTTTTGTATACAGTATAAACAATATCAATTAAGCTAATGGAAATTTTAATGAATGCGTTTGAAATTAACTTTAATTCTAAAACCGAAGAACACCAACAGGTTACAAACTGATACTACGTCACTTCGGTTTCGTTCATCACACCGATAATATATGAAAATGAATTTCTTAAATGTTTTTTCAAAGTATAATATTTTTATGAGATTCGGTTTTTTGTTGTGTTTTTTCATTCATGGGTTTGATTTTGGAATTGTTAATTTTAAAAGTATTTTTTTAAATATGTTTGTGAAGGGTGCTGTTTTTATAACAACTGTTGGGTCAGCTTTAGCGTTTGTAACAACATCTTTGCAGTTTTCAGAAGATCTGTCATATTTTTGTAAATTAGGATTTTATTTAGAATATTTCCTCTGCTTTTATCTTATATCAATTAAAAAGCATAAATTTCCTTTAGAGAACTATATTGTCGAAATTTTTAAGATTGATGTGAGATTAAAATCTCTATCAGATATATTTCTGCGCGTCGAAAGTAATTTTATAATGTGTGCACTTCTTGCAAAAATTGTTTTAAATTCTTGCTTTAAATTATATGTTTTAATTGCCAAAATAAAAGTCACAACCTTTGTTAATTATTTGGCACCCATCATTTTAACTATACCACCTTCAGTTATGATTTTCATTTTTTATACTTCGTACATACGGTTGAAATTATTAAGAAAATTTATTTGCGAAAATAATTCTGAAAATATTGTGCTCTGTTACACAATGTATAAGAAAATATTGGATCTCATGAATTCTGCAATTATGGATTATTCGTTATTAGTAAGTATCAAAAATATACTTACTCAGATAACATAAAATTATCAGGTGTTTAGTAAACCTGCCAGTATCCAACCGAGAAAAATATATATTTTATACAATTTAATATTCTCTTAAATATTTTTGCTTGAAATAGATTAAATAGATTAGTATTTTACTAATTAATGTTAAAATTGATCACATTTTTTCATTTCAGTTTGCTGTAAGCACCTTAGCGTTTATTCCAAAGATGATGGTAGTTATTTATATTTGTTACTCATCAAACATTATTCAAGTGGTAAATATTTTTTAAACAATTATTTTTATGAATTTTTTTTCTTACATTTTCTTTAGTTTTATTGAAATTGTTTCTTCAAATTAGATTATACTTACTCTTAGCTTTTGAATACTAAATAAACATCTAATATTTAATATGAATAATAGAAGTAAAATCCTAAAAATTAAACATCATCATCATTTTGTAAGGATAATTTATTGTGAATATCAGCAGTAGTCACAAACAATCCACAATAGACGTTAATCTTTATCCTTATCTTGTTTAGTTATAACCAGCATGGTAAATCAAACCCTTTGAAAAAAGGAAAGTTGGAAATACCAAACATGTAATAATAATCATCATATTGTTTGGTGGTAACTTATTTTGAAAATCATTTCCCCGAGCGCTGTATTTTATTATTTTTTCTTCCAGAGCAATACATACACCATAATCGTGACAATTGTTTTTGGTATTTTAAATATGTTTGGTCCGCCTTATGCAGCTGACTTGTTGGAAGTCGAAGCAAAAAAAAATAAAATATTATTGTTAGAAAAGCTCTGGATAGAAGAAGGTAAATAAAAATATATGATATTTAAAATATTGTTATGGAATGTTTAGTTTATGTCGTTGTTTTTTTTTATGAGATTCAGGAAAAATATGGGTATTAGATATACAATTGTCTGCGTCTGGCTCTAGTTTAGGGACTCTGTGGTCTTTATAAATAAAATTCTGAACTTCAATCTGAACAGACTGTATTCGAAAGCTTTTGATTTTGTATATTACATAGTACTCTATTAAAAACTCTAGAAAAAGTGGCATTAGAGGTAAAGCAAACGAATGGATCAGAAGTTACTTAGAAAATAAATCCCGATGTGTGGAACTAAGCTACCTTAACGGTAAATATAAACAATATTACAGTTAGCATTCAGTTGCCGAGCGGTGTGCACGTCCTTAATGTACCTACTTTATTTTCGTAAAAATTTTTGTATTCTTTTTTAATTTCTCTCGGTGCTGTTTTGAATCGCTGTTTCTATCACGCTCTTTTGTTCGGGAGTTCTTGTCGCCGAAGAATCTCTATGTCGCACCTATCGAAGCTACTTCTACAAGAACCAGAACCAGCTTACCAGAGACCCCCGGAGTGTAGTTCCTTAACTGGACACGGCTTGTGAGGCATTGTACGGCGCTGAGGTGAATTTTAACTTAATTTAAGAAATCTCAAAAAAAGCTTGCCTTTCCTGGGGTTTGAACCAGCGTCGCTTTGATCATACGCTTGAAGAGTGGAAGTCTGGACGGCTGAGCTACAGTGACACGTGACGTCATAACAAAATAGCTGCTTATAAATCGTTTGGAACGCTTTACTTTAGTTAGCAAATATGAAGTGCAATGCATGCAATAATAAAATTGATATGAAAAATTCATATTCACTTAATTATGTAACTTGTGGAAACAGGTATCATAATAAAATAATAAATGCCTAAATATAAATAATGATAAATTTCGTCAACTTAGCGCTGTTTTTCTTGAATCGTGGAAATGCCCTGAATGTACCAATGTTACTGCCAGAAAGCGGTCTAATCAAAATACTTCCGTAAGAAGCAACCTTATGCCCATTGATCAGGAAGATACAGATATATCAAAGGGAAATTTCGAACGGGATGTGTTACCAAAACCTCGCTGTTAGACTTCTAGTTCGCTATCGCTTAAAGAAAACACATGTTGTGTTTCCTTGGAAGAAATACGGGCAGTGCTTATCAAGGAGAATGAAAAACTGCGTAGTGAATTAAAAGCCGATTATATTAAATCAATAAAAATGGAATTAGCACCTATAATTGAAGATGTAGCAGAATTGAAAAACTCATTTAACTTTATAAATAATCAGTTCAAAGAAATGAAGAATCGTTTATCTACATGTGAAGGTGAAATTAAGAAGCTTAAATCATCGTATAAAGAAGTTGCGGAGTTGGGACAATCAATAAAAACAATTAATCGAGATATTAATATTCGTGAGCAGTGGTCAAGGCGTTCTAACATTGAAATCTCTGGATTACCTTGTAGCAAAAATGAAAATTTAATTGAATTACTTGACAAAATCGCTCATCATGCAAAGTGTGATCTGGATATAAGAAATAATATTGACTTCATAACAAGAGTTGCCAACATGAACAGCACATCAAACAACCAAAATCTATTGTAGTCAAATTTACAGCGAGATACAATAAAGATGTCATGTTGACACATCTTCGTAAAATCAACTTAAAAGCATTAGATCTCGGTATAAAGGGTGAGAATAGTGAATCCCGTATTTACTTTAATGACCACTTGACCCCACAAAATAAATTATTATTGCAGGAATGTAAAAAACTTGCGAAAGACAAAAGCTAGAGGTATGTTTGGGTTCAAAACTGTGGAATAATGGTGCGTCGAAATGATAACTCTGAAGTAATTAATATATCCTCATCGGAAGATTTAAAAAAATTAAATATTAGTTACTGCAATATTCGGTTACTCTCTATGTTGTTTGTTTTCTATATTATTTTTTTATTTGAACAATTTAGACTTTTTGTGCAAAAATAAATTACTGTTTTTTTTTTTTTTTATAAGTGACTAAACCCGCGTTTGACCTCAATCTCACCTGATGGTAAGTGACGATGAGGTCGAAGATGAAAGCACACGGGTTTAGGAAGGAACTGGCTCTTTATACAATATTGCCGGAACACATTACCGCCGGAGCGGTAACATTTGGCGGCAGACTTTATATAAAGGGTGGTCGCTAGCCAGGCGGACCCAGAAGGGATCCTACCACCAAGCAAAATCTTTATCTGTATCTTTTATTTCGATTTTATAATATGATCTTGATTCGTCTAGCCTTACTTTTGTTTGGGAACCTTATGATGCTTTATATTAATTTCTTAAAACAAATACTTCATGATTTCTTACTCCTTGATTTATGTTTTAATTGGCAGTTGAACGAATATGTTTTTAATTTATGTGTTAATCTTTTTATTCGAAATTTATGGCTAATACATTAAATATAATATTATCAAAATACTCGCGGGCTCCGGACCAAAACAAATCAATTTTATAAAAACGTTTCAGCTGCGGAGTATGATATTATTGTTTTAACTGAAACTTGGCTTTTAGACGGAATATATATATATTTTTTTTTTCCGCCAAGGAAAGTCGTTTGGCACCCACTAACACCAGCTTTAACCAGTAAAGCTAGCTTTAGCGGGAGGAGGATGAATCCTATTACGGACGAATGGGCATTCTATAAGCTGTTAACCATAAGTGGCTAATGGCAAATAGAATGCCCAGACAGTGTGGAGACTCTCTCAGATAGGCTGAGCATACCCACTAAACATCCCCCTTTTGACTCACCTTGATTAAGGTCCTTAGTCATCGTCGGAACGACAGCCAATTGGAGCGAGAGGCTGCGTAGTGAGCGGCATCCAGACGGCTGCCACCAAAAGGAACTGAAAGTGAGAAAAACAAAGCTAAGATTAGCAGAAATGACAAAGCTGAAACTACGATATTATCTAGAGTGATCAGACTCACTCTGAGATAGGAATGCTGGAAAGAAGGACTACGTTTAGAAACGTTGAGCTTGCTGGAGTTTCCTAATAAGGGGAGCGAACTTGGTTAGGACCGGAAGAGCACCGTTGTAACCCTCTGGGCTGGCGTCGAGAGCGGCGCCGAAAGCCAGGATCTCGTCGATGGGAGCGAGCTGGATCCAGAACGCCATGCGGTCTTGAGAACTATTTGCGTTCTGGCACTGGGAAGCCGATTTGGCAGCCGGTTGCGATTGAGTCGCGTCCCGGCTGCGCTGACCTGAAACGAAAGAGGTGAAGGCCTTGGGGGCCTTTGAACTGACTGGAGGGGCGTCCGAGCTAGGCTGCGGTCGCTCTCTCCAGTTCTCGATGGGCTTCACGGTAGCCCTGGCTGCACGCGGTGCCTTGGAGCAGCCGCGAAAGTTTGCTGTGTGGCCTGACTGGCCGCACAAGACGCAGGACGGAGCGGTGGACGATTCGGGAGTGCGAGAGCACTCCTTAGTCCCATGCGGTTCTAGGCACTTGACACACCTAGGGGAAGCAAAACAGTTTGCCGCCGCATGACCATACAATTGGCAGCGGTTGCACTGACCTGGGAAACCACGTTTGTGTGGAGCTTCGATTTGGATGTTGGAGAGACAACACACGGTGAGCTTGCCTCTGAAAATGGACTGCCCTTGCGGGCTCTTCGCTAGGATTACTAGCGCAAGTGGGAACTGCTTGCCTCGGCGGCTGTGCATTTTGTGCACAGATTCGACGGGGAAGCCTTGAGAAGACAAGTCCTCTTGGATTTGCTCGTTCGAGAGCTCGAACGGCACGTTCCTGAGGACGGCACGAATCTTACGCTCCTCAGGGAGGGCGTAAGTGTGGTACTCGAGCTTCTTGTCAGCAAGAAGGCGAGTGAAATTCCTGAAATCAGAAATTGAGCAGACAACGACCTTAATAGAGTCACCCACATTGGATGCCTTACTATACTGGATCTTCGGGGAGTGCGTTCCGCAGAGAGCTGAGACCTCGGTCCAGCGGCTCTTGTCCCGTAGAAAGACGGGGGGCGGAGACTTGACTTTCGGCGGAGCCGAATCTGATTGCGACGCAGGCTGTGACGCCAGGATCGCTGAAACAAAAGGCGCAGGAGCAGACGCCGGTGCGACATTTTGCGGAGCAGGAACAGCGGCTGGAGCAGCTGAAACGGATAGAGATAAATTCGAAGAAGCATCTTGCTTCTTCTTCTTAGACTTGGACTTTTTGCGAACCTCGGTGAACGGAGCAGGAGATTCTGGAACTAAATGAGCAGAGTCGGAATCACTACCTGGCGGGGTAGTTTTCCGTTTGCATGCGGTGGAATATACCAACATGCGGTCTGAAAAGGGATCGACGAACTCAGTTGGATCTGGAGACGCCGGAGAATCGGTTTGGAACCCCTGTGAAGAGGAGGCAACCTGAGGACGAGCGGACCATTGCTCTTGCAAGGACTCGATTTGAGCAAGAAGGGCAGCCTTCTCGGCTGCATGTTGAGCTTCCAGTGATTGTTTTTCGCTGGACAACTGACTGAAATCAGAAGACAGCTGACTGAAATCTGAAGACGAGGAACGAGCTGATAATTCCTCCTTCAATTTGGCAATTTCCCTTTGGTATTCTTGCGACCATCCCTGAAGGGCTTGTTTGTCGCTCTTGAGATTATGAATACGACTACGATTGATTTCGCATTGATGTTCCATGCACTCAGGGTGTCGAGACATAATGCTGGGCTGAAAGAAAGTCTAACGAAGACAAACTGCGCTGAAAAAGAAAAACGACCTAGTACGGACCTATTGCCGGTGAACGGCGGACGATCAGGCTTAGTTGTCACGGTTACGTATCCACCTGACCAGCGATGCTTCGGCCGGCAGCAGTCGGGTCCGCCCTGAAAAGGGCAGATGAATTAGCCCCGACACCACACAGCCTCCACAAGAGAAAACTTTCCGAAAGAGCTTAACTTGGCACCTGACCCGCACGAGTGCGGGGGAGGGAACAAGGGCAGCGCAATACGAACACTCGGGAGCGGCCGCAGACACGACCGTTCGGGAGCGAACGCAAACGGGAAGTGTGATGTAGACGGAATACTTGATGGTGAGTTACTTAACTGCAATACCGACATATAATGTATATAGACACAATAGAGAGTATGCGGCTCGGGGTGATACCATGCGCGGCGGAGTTTTTATCGTGGTCCGACAACATCTTCTTGTGGAAAACGTTACTAAGTTTGAGTTAACAGGTGCCGCGGCAGAAGTTTTAGCTATTTCCATCGCTAAAACTAGAAGTTGAGAACCAGCTTACTTGAGAGTTTTCGGTGGCTATTTTCCACAATGTAGCTTACATAAACAATGCTTGGAAGAATTATACGAGATAATTGCATTCGAAATAATGAATTTTCCTGATAATGTTTATTTAATAACAGGTGATTTTAATCTAAGCAAAGGAATTTGGGAGTGTAATACTAATAATGAGATTTTTTTGGCGTCCAGTTATACTGACATACTTTTATCTGAATTTTCTTCGTTTTTATCATTTAACAATCTGCAACAATATAATTTTATTAAAAATACCATTGGAAGAATATTAGATTTAATTATATGATACGGCACCCTGAAAATTCTGACATCCACCACCCAGCACTGGGCCAGCTCGGTGGATTATGGCCTAAACCTCCTCGTCACCCAGAGGAGAAACTTCATGCCCTGCAGTGGGCCCATTACACGGAGTTGTGATGATGATGATGAACCTAGCATAGTGACCATAATTTTGACACACGTAACACTGGGCCGATATAGCCGGATACGATGCACTAACTGCACACTGACCACCACAACGCGGACATTGAGAAGCGCGTGAGGCAGGTGGCCCGCCACGCGAGCCATCGCGTCCGCCGCCGCCACCGGCCGTGCGCCTTCGGTCTCCACGCGCCCACTGTGCCAGGCTCCGTTGCAGCCGCGCTACCATCGCCCGCTCTTTGCATCCACAGTGTCAACGCGCGAGGACCTCGACTCCCACAGGACTCCAAAAGGCGACTGCTATCCGTTGACATTTCATCCACTTGACCAGTTTTGATCGCTCTATCCAAGGTCAATTCATCCATTCGAAGTAATCGATCTCGTACGATAGAACTCCTTACTTGGCACAGACAATAGGGTTATAAATTAACTCCTCTTCGAGTGTTTTAAATTCACAAACCTGGCTTAAAAATTTCAATGCGGTGACGTATTGTATAATCGATTCTCATGCCTCTCGTTTTCTAGTAAAAAAATTGTACCGTGCCAAAGTAACATTCGTCTTGACACCGAAGTAATCGTCGAACCACCACTTCCACGCATCGGCCCGGCCGACGGAGCTGCCATCATAACACAATTCAGACGGTGGTCTCGCGTGTTCCATTATTTATATTGTTCATTTACGCAGTAACCACTGCTTTTAATTGTATTTAACACTTGATAACTCTTTTAATTAATTTTCACCGCTGCCACCATGTATGTAAATGAAACACATTCACTGTTTTGACTGTTATTTGGTCTCTGGTGTGTTGTAATGGATCCATGTTTCGTCCACGGTTACAAAACGGCGCAAAAACTTCTTCATATTGCGATTAAACAACGCCAAACCTTACTGTGAATTTGTTAAACGACTGTGTTTTGAACTTCCTTTGTTCACTTAAAACCTTATACATCCACTCGACTGCTTCTCCAACATGAACTTCCTTTGTTCACTTAAAAACACAAAGTCCCACTCGAATCCTCTCCGACATGAACATCCATTGTTCTCCTGAAAACAAACTCCCACACGAATCCTCTCCGACATGAACTCCCTCGTTCACCTGAAAACACAAACTCCTGCTCAAATTCTTCTCCGGCATGAATGTCTCTGAGTTTATTCAAAAACTTAAAAAACTCCTCCTCAACTCTCTGCAACATAAGTTAACTTATCCTTTGATACCCGAAACTCAAAAAACATAAGACCCAATACTCTAATTAAGTATTACCATTCCTATTCAAATTAGTCAACTCAATTAAGATATCATACCACAACTCATTTGAATTCAAAAAACACTTTTCTTAAATTTTCTCGGTACTTGTCACATGTTGACAATTTAATTATTTTATTATAAAATCAAAATTAAACATCCTAAGGACTAAAGCAAAATAACAATAAAACAAAAATATAAAACTGCTTTACGGAATTGTATTATGGTGAAACTTAGTCGACATTGAGCTTGTATTTAGGATACAAAAAAAATGCATACGCGCTTTAGCAAGTGCAGATCATACTGATAGATCAAACTAAATTTTTAAAAGCTTCAAATATCTACCATTGCCTTGCCTGTATATTTACGTGGTATGCTTATATACTATATTTTTATGTATATGTATACTTCGTTTGTATACGATTATATTTTGATATTCATATGTAATATTATTCTATGAATATTAATATTAATGTTTGTTTTTTTTTGTGTACATATTGAAATTGAATTCTTATCGAATTCTCATGCATGGTCTGCTTTAAGGAATTTCTAAAGAAATAAGCTAAATCTTTGTACCTATATTTTTTCTGCTAAAATTAAATATTCATTTCTTTTAAATAGTTTGTGCATAAATTGTGAAATAAATAAATAAATATGCTTGTTTGTTAAAAAGTATCCACATTAATTTGATCCCCAAAAATCAGGATATGATTTCTGGACATAGCAGACACGCAGAAATGCTTGATATTCACACATTTTATGCACATGGGCTATGCGTTCATTAAAAATATATTGTTTGCATGGCGGTTAAAATATTTAATGAAATTCTAATGAATATTATAAACTTACCTATGACCTACTCCTACGCAAACTATATTACAAAGTAACAGATTTTTCAACTGAATTCAAAAAAAGGAGGAGGAAATGTTTGTTACCTCATAACTTTTGACTGGGTCAATTGATTTTGATTATTTCTGTTTCATATGATAGAGGATATTTTTCAGTTGGTCCCATATAAATTGAATTAAAATCGACTTCATGTTTTTTTTTTTAAATATTGTAAGAATAGGACGTTTGTCTTCCATGCCACCTGATGGAAAGTGCGCGAGTAGACTATGGTGGTACACGACAATCTCTGAAAAATCTATTCACTCGACACTTAAAAGTTACAGGACTGTAGTGGTCAGGAAAAACCGTGGAAAAAACAGACGCAGGCCAATTGTTGCACACCTATGAATGAATTTATTTAAACAAGTAGATCGTTTACCTTGACGACTTTATATTTCATCCAAAATTTTGACATGTAGTCGGTTTTTTAATGCTTTGTATTCGATGATCATTTTATGACAAGACCCTAAAGACATTCAAATAAATTAATTTTATCCAAATTATATACTTGTATCTAATTGTAACCTTTTCTTTTTGACATCAGAATTCAGCATTGTGACATTTTAAAATTATATTTATTTCATTATATAAATTTTTGTACAGCTACGCTCGTCAGTAGAATGTTGTAAAACTTTATTTTTAAGGCCTGCAATTCACCAACTTCTTGGCAATCCAAGAAATTTCATTTCATTCAATTTCATTTCATTTCTACAATGATAATAAAAGACATTCCCCTTCTTCTTTATTTTATTATAGATGGTGTTATCGGTAGGCGACCCCTTCCGATAACACCATCTATTCTTGCTCTGTACATCTCTTTCGTACATTCACCTTCACTCATCCTTTTTAAATATTGAAACCTCCGTCACCTACACTTAGCATACCCTTTTCATATATAGTAATTGCTTGTTATAATATTTTCTTCTTTCTTTTAGATCAACTACTTGCAACCGAAATTCAAAACTTCATCAATTATATAGACGGCCGTCCATATGAGGTATACATTTGCAAAGTTATCAAGATCGGAAGTAAATTTACAGTTAATTGTTTTGACATTTGTTGCTCCTACTTTATCTTATTACAGCTATTTAAAGTTTTTAACCTTTAATAATTAGCGTACTTTTGGGAACTATTATTGTTTTGGTAACAGTTGTTGTCAGACTGAGCAGGGTCATGCTGTTTTAAGATTTAGTTCTATTTCCTTGCATAGCGAGTTGTGTTATATGATAGAATCACACTTTAAAAAATGTATTTTCACTGCATCAAAGAATTTCTCTTAATTCTAAAAGTAAAATAAATAAAAATCTTGCAATGTGTCATGTGTTTGCACAAAATTTATTCACTCAATAAATGTATCATTATACTATTATTTTTTGTATGATTTGTGTGATTAATCTGATCCTTAATAAAATCGTTATAATGTAACAGTAAATAATTGATAAGCATGAAGACTTGATACTACGCTACTACGTCAATCGTGAGGACAATCGGGTTCAATTTCCGCACCGAACAAGAAAAATAATGTTCCAGGTCTGAGCGTTTATACAGGATGTCCCACCGACCCTGCATAATACCTTCACAGAGGTGTTCTAGTACCCATAAGGATTACAGAAGAAGTATAGAAAAAAAGGTATTATATAGGTTTGGCGGGACACCCTGTATATGTATTAATATTCAAGATTTCCCCCTAGTTCGCAACATATCTTATAATAAAAGTTATGTTTACTTTGAGGCCATGTATTTGGATTGATTTTCTTTGGATTTTATTGATTATTATTTATTTTATTGATAAAAAACTTTATTATAATAGGCCAAGTATGTTCAAAACATGGCGTTAACTTTGAAAACAAACAATCGGTGCGTAAGAAAATATAATGCTCATGTACTTAGAAGCATTTGTAATTTGTAACGCTTAATAAACGTGACAATGAAGTTCCTCACATATCCAAAATCAAAACAAGTTTTACTTCCTCCTCCTCATAAACAAGAACTTTCTATCGGCTGAAGTTTTTGCGATATGTTGTCAACGTTCGGGCTCGGTCTCAGGGGGGCATATGGTTACAGACGACATAACCCAAACATACACCTCACATTGAAAAAACGCAGAAAAGATTCTTGTTTTGGAGGAGAGGCATTGGAATAAGCAACATCTCTTAGTCTAATAAAAGTTATATAATTGGATATTCACAATTATTCATAAATTAAATTACATGTACTACCTGTAAAAGACAAGCTCTACCTCCCAAGCTAAAAATTTCCATCTTATCACTACATTTCAAATCAGTGAACTTAACTTTTTATTAACCTCACTTTCACAATACAATGGAGTCAATTCATAAATCTATTGATGCTATGCTGGACCTGTTCAAGAATGAAATGTCAGTTTCGCAAGGAGCTGAACAAAAACCCATCACAGCATCCTGCCACAACATCTTCTTCTCTTGCCGAAGATTTTAATAAGTTCCAAGTGTTCATAAATGCAGCCTTAAATAGCCTGCAGAATCCGATACAGTTTTTGGCTGTTGAGCTCGATAAAATGCAGATGCATACACGAAGAAAATTTCTCCTTTTTCATGGTGTACCCGAGCACAAAAATTAAGATTTAGCCTGTGCAGCAACGAAGATCACTAGCGAGCGGATGAAAGTTCCTGAGTTCAGTAAAAGTGAAATAAGCAAGTGCTATCGGTTGGGTAATTCGGTTAAGCCAGGCAAGCCTCGTCCAGTCTTAGTCAAATTTACTGACTTTGCTTGCAAGGACAAGATTTGGAAGTTAAAGACATCTCTCAAAGGATCTGGCGTAACATTGTCAGAGTTCTTGCCCATATTGAGACATGACACATTTGTTGCGGCTCGTCAAAGGTTCGGCGTGAAGCGATGTTGGACTCGTGACGGTTCAATATTCGTACTAGGGGATGATGATGTCTGACAACGGATCATCACCATGGTCGACCTGGATGCAGTTCCAAATTCACTGGAGTCCGATGAAGCTAAGGATGTTAAATTTCCGGAGCAGTCAAAGCAGCCGAAGCCAGCAAGAACCAGGCGCCCAAACCGTAAATGGTCTGTTCCTTTTCCCTCCCTTATGTCCTAATGGAAAGTGCGATATATCACTCTTTATCTCTCATTTTTATAGCTACCTCCGATAAAGCCGATAATTTTCAATTTATTTACTTCGTTGTTTGTCAAATCTAATATCAATCATCCACCACTCAAGCCCGACTACACTGTTGGAAACAAAACATCAAACCAAGGTGACCTTGCTAGTTTACAACGTGTTTTCAACAGTGAAGACGGCTGTTGACAACCAAATTACATGACCTTGGCGGGTTG
This sequence comes from Stenoptilia bipunctidactyla, assembly GCA_944452665.1. Classification (NCBI taxonomy): domain Eukaryota; kingdom Metazoa; phylum Arthropoda; class Insecta; order Lepidoptera; family Pterophoridae; genus Stenoptilia; species Stenoptilia bipunctidactyla. The sequence goes on along the minus strand of OX101742.1, from coordinate 21,739,542 downwards.
GAAACGGCGGTGTTTAGAATCACAGACATACATGTACATAGACAACGCAAGTGCCACGATTTGTATTGGAACCAAGCGTGCCGACTTTTTAAGACCTATTGTGACGTCACAGCTGGTATTTATTACTGGAAAATACAAAAAGATTCAGAGACACCGAAACCGCCTATGAAATCGATTATTAAGAACGATATTGATATTGTGGACTCGATTTTCTAACAGACATACATAAAATACATATTAAATCTAGAGGCGACCAACCTTGACGCTTGGTCGGGGTTCGGACACGCAAAGGATATGCATTTGCGTTATCTATGTAGATGTATGTCTGTTTTTAGGACAGTGTGTACGCTTGTTATTGTATATTTTACTATGTAACTATAACTAGAAATGACTCGAGTTTTGTAGCTTTTTATCCTGCGTTTCAACCTTTCCTTCTTTGTATCCCCAATTGCATACAAAACTGCCATCGCGAAGATGTTGCCAACGCGAGAGATCAGAGCACACTGACAATTAAGGGGCGTGGCCTGGCGTGACCTTGGCTTGTGTTCTTGTTTGTCTTCTTGTTGGAAACCACCGTTTGTAACAGTGTGGATGACTCGAAATTGGTTGACAACAACTTAACCTTCCTTAACCTTGGTTGGAAGCATTGGTTTTCAACGGGTTTTCAACAGTCTGGCGGCCCTATTACTCATACATTTGCGACAGCTGTCAGTCTAGACATTAATTGTTATCAATATACGATGGCAAATTATTGACAATCTTGAAATACCATATGAAAAATATTGTATTTTTTTTTGTTACTGCTGTTTACCCGGAGGCAGAGTTTGTCTTATTATTGGTAATTTATTTATTTATATTTCTAAGTACATATCTTATAAGGTATATAATATAGTATTTAAGTAATTATTTATTCTTATGATATGTATGATAGTGAAAATGACGATGGTTCATCTGGTTATATTTCGGCACCGTCATCTCAGGGTACTGGTAGCTACCTTTGTCTAACTCCTCCCTTAAGAACTGAACTTGACACCCACTTCTCTAATTTTCATAAAAACTTTAATGTTATTCATATCGACGCACAGAGTATTCCGGCCCACTACTCCGATATGCTGGCATCTTTTGAAAGCACTTCCATACATGCTATACTTATTTCCGAAACTTGGTTTAAGCCATGTCTTTCCTCTGCTTCTTATTCGCTGCCAGGTTTTTCTCTCATCCGCAGTGATCGCCCAGAACGTACAGGTGGGGGTGTAGCAATATAACTACGTAGCCATATCCCTTTTAGTGTAGTCAACGCATCAAACACATTACAGACTAGTGCAGCCGATTACCTATTTCTGGAAATTACGTTGTGCCTTACTAAAGTGCTACTGGGAGTTATGTACAGCCCACCAAACGTTAACTACTTCGCGACTCTAGAGCAAATCTTAGACGAATTGGTACCTTCTTATGAACACTCCATTTTGATGGGTGATTTCAACACATGTCTCTTAAAAACTGATTCTCGATCTACGAAGCTCCGCTCCTTAATAAGATCAAAGAATCTCAATATTGTCCCGTCCAACCCCACACATTATTATCCCCACAGTTCATCTTATCTTATTGATAAATTCGTCCCCCTAAAGCCAAAGCCGAGAATACTTCTGCGGCGCAATTTTAATGGCATGGATGTAGAAAAGCTGATTGAAGATGCTACTCATATTGATTGGTCAGCTGCCCTTAATCTGACGTCTGTAGATTGTTAATCCTCAAAAGACACAGTGTATATTAATTGGAAGTAATAAAATGATCCCTCGTGTTGACTGGAACTCACTACCATAAATAATGTTTAACGGTGTCTACATACCTTTTAGCCAGACTGTGAAAAACTTAGGCATAATAATAGATCGCACACTATCCTGGATACCACAGATTACTGAGGTGAGTAGGAAGATCTTTGCCGCGGTGAATTCGCTCAAGCGTTTTCACAATTTCCTCCCTGTTGCCACTAAAATTGCGCTAGCACAATCTCTCCTACTTCCTATTTTCGACTATGCGGATGCTAGCTATCTTGACTTAACTGAAGAACTTCTTAATAAACTTGAGCGGCTCCAAAATCTCTGCATAAGGTTTGTATTTGGATTACGCAAATACGACCACATATCTGAATTCCGAACTAATCTCAAGTGGCTTCCCATTCGACTTCGTCGGAATACTCATATTCTATCTGTAGTCTACCGTATTCTTTATGATAAAGCCATTTCTGTTTACCTGCAAAACCGCTTTAACTATCTATTCAACAACAACGATCGTAACTTGCGCTCTTCCTCAAACCTTCTCTTTGCAACATCATCACATACTTTCACATTCTTAAGTAAATCCTTTTTTGAGCGATCGGTGTCGCTTTGGAATGACTTACCCCTAGAGATCCGCAAAGCTCCCAGTCCTTACACCTTCAAAAGGATGCTTAAACGTTATTACCTCGTGAAACACTGCTCATCGTAACTTATTAATAAGTAGGTGTATGTATTATTAATATGTAAGTCTATATATTATATATATAAATAATATTAATGTATATTTATGAATAATATGTATGATATGTAATTATTTTTATGTAGTCTATTTTATGAAATCTGTATCACCGCCCACCCTTATTTCCTCTATTCATGTCCTGTCCTTACTGGGTTGCCTGGCAGAGATCGCTTTGGGCGATAAGGCCGCCTTCGTACAAATGTTTTAAAATTTATTGTAAAATGTTACTAATGCTGTTGGTGTACAATAAAGAATTATTATTATTATATTCAAGTCTTTTTTTCTCAGCTAACGCTGGTTTTTAGTCCGTAGTTACGGGCACACGCCAAGATTATTATTATTATAATTAAAAGATGTACCAATAAAAAGAGTAGTAGCTATTATTCAGATTCCATAAACCTTCAAATCAAATCATTTATTTAGTTTGCACGAATACTGGTAAAAAGGAGTTGTTGTAAATACTGCCTCCACGGCGTGTACATTATTAGATTATAAATAAAGTCTGGCTAGTGAAAATAGAAAATGAAAAATCTGTCGAATTTAAAATAATCCCATCATGGTCACCCCGACTATCATAGTACTACATGGATTAAACAAACATGATAGTTGATTCATTTTTTTATGGAATTATCATAAAAAATATCAACATTGGTACTGTCCTACTTTTTGATGGGAAGTATATAATTAAAGTGATAGGCAACTAGTAATAATCAGGCTTAAAAATAAAACAATAAAATATTATTATTTTTATTCATTGTAATCAGAATCTGGATCTAGCTATTCTAGGAATGAATCGTCAAAGTCATTGGTATCGGTGTTTCCTACATTGGTTATGAAACTATATTTTATTTTTTATTCATTTTCAAATATGAAAATCCCAAAATCTCAATTACCAAAACCACCAACAACCGTTTGATTGATAGCAGTGACACCAGAATAAGATGCCACATAAAAAGTTTGCAAAAACCCCCATTGTCTACTTTCGATAGCCAGATTTTAATACAGAAGTTACATTACAAATTATATTTCAAATTATTATTATGACATTAGCAAAGACCTTTTACAGTCTAATGTCTTTGGATTTACACATCTTTTTGCATGTGATTGTCATTTAGATATTCGAATGTCAAATAATAGGCTTTATTGCATTAAAAATTCCTTACGCTAATTTTAAATGTGTCGTAATTGTTGATATTTTTCAAAGATATTGGTAACTTAGCATAAATACGTGTAAGTAAGGCATATAAGATATTAAATAAATGATCACAAAGGGAAAAACAAAGTTTGAACTTCAAACTTTGAAGAATCGATTAAATATCTAACCTTAGTTATATTATAGATGTAAATGTTTAGATGGATGTAGGTATGGATGTAAGGATATATGGATGTTTGTTCATCAATCACGGCAGAATGGCTCTATGGATAAGAATGAAATTTGGCATAGTGATAGTGGACGGTCTGGAATAGGACTTGAGTATCTTAGTGGGGTATTCGGAACTTTTCTTCAGCAAGAAGCCTAAGTTTTTAAGTTTTCGATTACTTATGGCTTGTTACAAATATTTACATCCTATGCGCATCCTAGACTTTATTGGTAAGTAGTGAAAGGTCGAAGCTTCAAATTACATGACAAACACTGGCTACCTGGTTCAGCGGACCCGGACAAATTTCAGGTGTTTATTTACATACTGCTAAATGAAAATGATTGATATAATTTAATATCGTTGACAATGTGCACTAAGAATAATAGTTAATGACTAAACTTCTAAAATGTATCAACAGAGCTTCACATTTTATTTTATCAAACTAAGCTATAACAATTTGTACAAATCTGTTCGGTATGTTCAAAACTATGTAGCACATTTTAGGCAAAAAACCTTGGTTTTCCAATCTTTCAGTTACATAGACCAGTTACAACAACCGAAACGTACTTTTCGTCCACTCCTTGGCACCCCGTTGGATCCTGCAGTTGATTTTACTTCTGGTATTATAATTCGGATGCGGGTTTTAATATGCTGTGGAATACAAGGGACGGAAATTCTTGCATGTACATGTGGTGTAATGAAGCCTTCGTTTTGATAAAATTTCTTAGTGTGAGGTCATACGATAACATATTATACATCATACATAAAAAGACTTATGTATTTCTTTTAGTTGTTGAATAAAATACTACAGTAGACCAAGAGACAAAAAAAGCCGGCGTAAAAACACATTTGGCATTCTTTTCCAATTATACGAAATAATAAAAATAAGTACAGTACAAATAATAATAATAATAATAACTTCTAATAATAAAATAAGCCTCTCAAAACAACCACACGTCCTGATTAACCAACTTATCACGAGGGAGGCGGACACACGATTCCGAAATTACTGGCGTGGCTAACGTGGCTCTGGAAACCCAAATGATGATGGACAAACAGAACAAAGATACACGTATAGGGCCGCTATACGGGGGGGAAGAAGTCTGGTGCTGGCACTGGGTGTGGCAGCATGCGATCCGCCAGCGCACAGAGACTGAGGCGACCACCAGCCCAGTGCTCACCACCATCATCTCCTTCAGGGAGCTTGGCACCGGCAGGGGCATCACAGCCCCAACAACCGGTACCCGCCCCTGAAGAACGGTGCATGAGATGGTCTTAAACACAAAACGCCAACCTCATGCGAGCTTATTACGGAGCAAGAGAGACGGAAACGGGTAGGACAGGGTATCGAGCACGCATGTACCGCGCTTTCATGCTACTGGAGCCTGATTTAACCGAGGCCGAACAAAACCTTGCGGATAGAGCTCGGTGGATTATGCATTCTAACATCTTCGCTCCCACTGAGCTCGAAAAACTGAGACGCGAAGCCATCTCTGTGGTGCCATCCCCTACCACTGCAAGTGTCGCCTACTCAGTGCAATAGCCTGCTTAGAGCAGCGTGCAGGAAGTGAGGCCGACCGAAATAACCCGGTGGAAAGGGTTGGCACCACTGAGATGTCTTTCCAGGATTTAGAGCACACGAGAAGGCTATTAGAGGAGGCGATTGAGGAAGTACGTGATACTCCCCTTGAAGGAAGGCCGAAGCTTCCCAGACTACCATGCAGCGCTCGTAATAGGCAAGTCGTTGAGGCCGCTAATCAGATGTTGTCCCAACATTTGGAGAGCAGCTCTGATCTTGTCGAGACGAACTCAATCCTTTTTGGAGCGGCTATGGCGGTATGTCAGTTTACTGGCGCCGTGGCTGCTCCAAGCCCAACTGCTGGACGTGCTAAACGCCTCGGAGTAACGCTGTACCTGTAATGTAGGCTTTTAATGAAAGCACAGTGTTTCGGATGAACTTAATATGTTTTTATTTCTTTAAACGTTACAATGTTTCTTTTTAATATTAATAAGGTCGTGTGTTCGCTACGACGTCCGGATGATCAAGATCGATACACTTAAGTGACATTGACAGTGTTTCACTCATTGACATTTGATGTTGACATTTACATTTGCGTTCTACTACATCTCCCTCTTTTAAAACAAAATTAGTTATATTACATTTTAACAATTTTCTTTTTATTATAACTTGTTCACATACTATTCATAGTTACTTTTACATGTATGCTTTCTTAAACCTAATACTAGTTTTATATTACTAAGGTACAAATGAAATTTTTATAGATTTTATTACAATAGAAGTTATTTTTTTAATAGCTAGGTGTAACCTCGTATCAACCTACACACACAACCGAACCCTAAGAGCAGATATTATTGAGAAGGTCGAATATGGTAAGCAGTTCTGGTATAAACAGCATTGTCATTATTATTCATTACATCATATGATCTGAAACTGTGTTTCTTTTTTATTGTTCCTGATAACCACTTTCTCCCTTCCCCGTCTTTTTTAAACCAAACCATTTCACCTATGCTAAATTCTTTTTTATGTTTGACAGTTCTATTATAATTTATTAAATTTCTAGCTCTACTCTTATTAAGTTCAGGTTTTATATTTGTGTTCAACTTTGGTTTTAAATACTGTGTAGTTACTGGTAACTTAATCTTTAAATTTCTATTCATTAATAACTGAGATGGTGAAAACTCAGTTCCAGATACAGGTGAATTTCTGTAATGTAATAAAGCTATTCTGTAATCTGTTTTTTCTTCTAAACATTTCCTTAAAATCTTTTTACAAATTTGTACTGCACGCTCTGCCATACCGTTCGATTGAGGATATTGTGGACTCGAGAACACAAATTGAAATCCCCATTCCGAAGCAAAATTCCTGCATTCTTTTGAATCAAAAGGAACGTGATCTGATATTATTTTAGATGGCACTCCAAAATGACTAAACACTTCTATAAAACAATTAATAACATTTGAAGCTGATTTACTGGTCATTGGTTTAAGCTCTATCCATTAAGAATAGTAGTCATAAATTACTAAGTAACTTTTATTTCTAAACTCTAAAATGCCAGTTCCTAATTTTGAAAATGGTAAATCTGGTATCTCATGTTGTAGTAAAGGTTCTTTTATGTTATTATTTTGATATGTTTGACAGGTAAAACACCTTTTCACATACTATATGTACATCTATGTTTGGCCAATAATATAAGTTTCTAGCTACCTGTTTCACTTTGCTCATACCTAGATGTCCTTCATGTAGTTTTTTTTAAATATAACAATCTTAATGTTTTGGGTATTATTATTCTATTACTAAGAAAAACTAAATTTTCATCAACTGATAGTTCTGCCTGTAACTTTTGATAACATTTAATATCATCAGGAATATGAGAACTATATTGAATAACTCTTGAAAGTTCTTGATCATTTAAAGTTTCACTAATTAATTCTTGTTTTTGAGTTTTTGTACACTCAAGATATGAACTTTGACCAATACTATGTATGACTTCATACATATATGAGTCGTCAGTCTTCGTATAAGGAAGATAATAACGTGACAAAAGGTCTGCTATAAACATTAGTCTACCCTTTAAATACCTAAATTCTAAGTCATATTTTAGTAACTTTAATTTTAATCTTTGAAGACGTGGAGATGGTATGTCATGTAAACCTCTTTTTAATAATGTTTCTAAGGGCTTGTGATCATTTAGTATTATATATTTCTTACCGTATATATAATAGTGATACTTTTTAGTTGCCCATACTACACTCAACATTTCTTTTTCAATTTGTGAAAAATTTTTCTCAGCTGATGTGAGACTTCTTGAACTAAAACTGACTGGCATATTATTTTGTAACAAACAACATCCTAAACCATCTTTCTATGCATCAAATTGGATTGTAATTGGTAAGTTACTATCAAATTTTTTTAATATTGGTGCTGAAGTTAAAAGTGATTTTATAATTTTAAATGGTTTTTTCATGAAATTCTGTCCAAATCCAAATCCAATCTACATTTTTCTTTAACAGTTCCTGTAATGGTGCTACTGTATTAGCTAAATTAGGTACAAATTTTCTTAAATAATTGACCATGCCTAAAAAAATCTGAAGATCTTTTTTATTACTTGGACTTTTAATACTTAGTAAGGAATTAATCCTATTAGGGTCTATTTGTATGCCCTCTTTGGAAAAAATATGACCAAAGTATTTTACTTCTCTTAATTTATACTGAAATTTGTCCTTATTAAATCTTATGTTGTACATGTCTGCACGCCCAAAAACTTTATTTAAAATTTTGTCATGCTCAGACTCATTCTCTGCACATATTAAAAGATCATAGCAATATACTGTCACACCGGGTATATCTTCAAAAAGCTTTTCACTATATTTTTGAAAGATTTCCGGTGCTACTGAAAGCCCAAATGGCATTCTTAAGAATTTATAACAACCAAATGGTGAATTAAAGGTGCATAAATCACTTGATTTTTCAGTTAATTTAATATTATAAAAACTATCAGACAAATCTAAGACAGAGAATATCTGTTTATTCTTTAAGTTTGACACAATATCATCATATGTGGGGATTAAATGAAGTTCCCTTATACCTTATACCTTATTAAGATCCTTAGGATCCAGACATATCCTTAATGACTTATCTTTCTTTTCTGATTACTTACAAAGTTTTTTGGATGTTCGACCTTTTCAACAATAAACTGTTCTTCTAACTTTTTAAGCTTCTCTGCTAAACTTGCTTTGAGAGCATGAGGGACTCTACGCGAAGGCTTCACTACTGGTATAGCGTTAGGCTGTGTGTGTAGCTCCTAAGGTTCCTCAAACTGACCAACACCCTGAAAAAGTTTTAAATGTGTATTAATAACTTTGCTTTTCTCATCAATTAAGCTTACATTTTTAATACAATTTTTATTACTTTTTTTATTTAAATTTAATATTTTTAGTTTTAACAATGTATTTAACCCCAAAATTGGTTTCACTTTTTCTTTTATTATTGTAAACTCTGTTTTAAAAATCTCATCATTTACAGATATTTTTAGTGTAGTTTTCCCTAAAGGTTTTATGTGAGTTCCCCCGAACACTTCTAATATTACTGTTGTCTCAGCCAGGTGAGGTTTGTCATCATTGACAACTTTTATTAGATCACTTAGCGACAAGACATTTACCTGTGCCCCTGTGTCACATTTAAAAGAAAAAAAATTGTTTTCTTCGCTTATTGTTTCAAGCCACTCATAAGCCCTATTTTTATTAACTATCATTGACACTTTTGCTGGTCATAAGTTGTGCAATTTCGTACTCTTACACCCTACTGCATAATGGTTTCTTTTACTACACAAATTACATATTTTCCCATATGCTGGACAGTTTCTAGGACTATGTTCTGTGTTAAATTTTTTGCACTTGTAACTTTTATTATTTAATTGGCTATTCTTATAAATATTATTATAATTCCTGTTTAACTTATCTGAGACATTCCTGTATCCGTGAGTCGGCTGCCTCTGGTAGTCCTGTCGAGCAGATGACCTCTGTTGTCCTTGTCCAACTGCATCGACCGCTGCCACTGGACTGCTGTGCTGTGTTAGGTGTCGGGAGTGCTCTTGCGCCAGCTCCGAAGCGCGTTCAAAAGTTAAGTCTTTTACTTCCAGTAACTTCTACTGCAAACGCTTGTTCTGGATGCCTAGTATTATTCTGTCTCTGACAATTCTTGACTCGAGATCTCCGTCATTGCAATTTTTAACTAACTGTCTTAGTGCAGTATAATAACTATCGAAACTTTCACCGTTTTCTTGTTGTCGTTTATTAAACAGGAACGTGGTTATTACCTCATTTTATTTAGGTTTGAAGTAGTCGTCGAAAATTTTTAGTATTTCCTCATATTTCACATTTTCTGTACTTTTTAACACGTTGAAATACAGCTCTTGTGCTTTCTGTCCCAAGTTATTTAACAATATAGCAGCTTTTCTGTTTTCCGAGAACCTGTCGAAGCCTGCTGCCTTGATTCAAGCAAATCGTGAACATTTGCTTGAATCTTAACCATTGTGGGTACAGGTCTTCTATTTCGTCCAGCTTGAGCGGCGCCGGAAGTCGGTATTCAATACTCGCCATGTTGTCTTCGTGTGCTTCAAAATTTTCACCCGAAAACTGACAGAGCGCATCGACGAGCTGAAGCAAAAGATCGCTGCATGGGCGAAGCGTATTTGGAGGTACTCCCAAAGGTTTGAGAGATACAACCAAAATCGTCTCTTCTCGAGTGACCAGAGGAAGTTCTATAAATCCCTGGAGAATTCCAAACCCTGCTCGACTGGCCGCATACCGGATAAGGCCGACGTTATTATCTTCTGGCGCGGCCTGTTGGAGCGCCCAGTTGAGCACGGCGAGGGTCCCTGGATTGATAGGGTTGAGGAAGCGTGTGCGGAGGTGATCCCTATGAGTCAAGTTCTCATATCAGAGGAGGACGTAAGTGATGCAATCCGCCTGGACTTTTCCGCCGTACTGGAAAAGTCCGGGCCCTGACGGAGTGCAGAACTATTGGCTCAAGGGATTTTCTCTGTGCCATGCAACTTTAGCCCATCAATTCCAAGAAGCCTTGGACACCGGAGCTCTCCCCAACTTCCTCACTACTAGGGTCACTCATTTAGTTCCTAAGTCCAACGATATCGCGGATCCATCGAAATACCGGCCCATAACGTGTCTATCTTCCACCTACAAGACTTACCTCCGTTCTGAGCACCAAGATTCGCCAGCATTTAGATGCTAATCGCGTTATATCTGATGCTCAGAGCGGATGTAGGGCCGGTAGCCGCGGATCAAAGGAACTCCTTCTCGTGGACGCTGTCGTTGGCAAATTGGTCAAACGCAACCGTCGCAATTTCTCCGCAGCCTAGATTGACTATAAAAAAGCATTTGACTCCGTGCCTCATACATGGCTCTTGAGAGTTCTTGAACTGTACAAAATCGACGGTACAGTTCGAATATTTCTTGAGCGATGTATGAGACAATGGAGTACAATGCCCAGTCTCCAAGGCAGGCGAATGACGGCTGCGGAAGACCGAATCCAGATTAGTAGGGGAATATTCCAGGGTGATTTTCTGAGCCCACTTTGGTTTTGCCTGGCTGTGAATCCTCTTAGCACATTTCTGAAAAATTAAACATACCGGTATCTGGGTATGTCACAAAACATTGGTGTCAAAGAAGCAAGCGTAAAACAGTCTGAACGCGAAGTCTTTTTTGAGCGCCTGACAAAGGTACTAACTAGTTCTTTGTCGGGACTCAACAAAGTCCGAGCGTTTAACGGATGTGTTATGCCCGTTTTTTCGTACACCGTTGGCGTACTCAGATGGACTCAGACCGAATTAGAAGCCCTGGATCGGAAGGTCCACACTACTATGACTCTCCATAGAATGCATTATCCTCGGTCGTCAGTAATGAGGCTGTATGTATATCTCCCGGAAGTGTGGAGGAAGAGGCCTACTTAGCGCCAAAACCTTGCACAATCGGGAGATATATAGCCTCCGAGCCTATTTTATGGCGAAGGCAGACGTGGGTATGCATAGAGAGGTTTAACGTGTGACAAAGTACTCACGCCTCTCAATTTGGGCCTCGAGACATGGCAGACACCGGCGGTACTAAGTATTTCTGATCGTGAGACCGTATGGAAAGAGAAAGAGCTGCACGGAAGGTTTTACAAGTCTCTACACGAGCCACACGTAGACCGCAAAGCCTCCATGCATTGGCTGCGCTTTGGGGACCTCTTTGGGGAAACCGAAGGGTTTGTCTTTGCGATACAGGATCATGTTATCAAGACGAACAACTACCGGAAATACATTATGAGGGACGGCACAGTGGACGTATGTCGGGCGTGCCGCCAACCTGGCGTGTCCCTCAGACATGTAGTTTCGGGTTGTTCGGTTCTTGCTTACACCGAGTATCTGCATAGACACAACCAAGCAGCCAAGGTTCTCCACCAAGAGCTCGCTCTAAAATACGGTCTCATCAGTTAGAAACTGCCTTATTACTAGTACACGCCGGAGCCAGTTCTCGAAAACGGCAGCGCCAAGCACTACTGGGATCGGCCCATTATCACGGACAGGACTATTTTAGCGAATAAAACCGATATCGTGTTAATGGACCGATCGTCATCTAAGGTGTTTTTGGTGGACATAATTATACCACATGACGAGAACCTCATGAAGGCCGAGACCGAAAAGCAACGCAAGTACTTGGACCTTGCACACGAGGTGACTGAAATGTGGGAAGTTATGTCCACCGAAATCATCCCAGTTGTATTATCCGCAAACGGTTTGACCCCAGCCACTTTGCTCAGAAACCTTGAAAGGCTGGGATTCGGTGGCGGTTTGCTTCCAGCACGCATGCAAAAAGCGGTTTTGCTCGAGACTGCCCAAATTGTTCGCCGGTTTCTGTCTCTCTTGCCCTGATCCCCGACTGACTGGTCCGATTGTCGGGTCTTTCCCGCCGAAAGGCGTGCAGCTGTAGGCATACATAATAATAAGAAAATGAAACCATCCCATCCTCATCAACCACCTTACTGTGATTTACTTGGCGTCATTGTTTGACTTATTTAAAATGTATTTAAATACTTACGAAATAAAGCATATTTGATTTTGAGTTTCAGTTGAGTTTGACCATTAAGAAGGCATTGAATTTTGCTGTTATATAATAAAACGCAATTCCCGTTTGCGACCGCTCTTGAGCGGTCGTGTTTTCGGTCGCTCCCGAGCGCTTGTATTGCGCTGCCCTTGTTGCCTCCCCCGCACGAGTGCGGGTGCGGTTCCAAGCCTATCTCTTTCGGAAAGTTTTCTTTCGCGGAGGTGGTGTGATGTCGGGGTCATTCATCTGCCCTTTTCAGGGCGGACCCGACTGCTGCCAGCCAAAGCATCGCTGATCAGGTGGATACGTAACCGTAACAATAAAGCCTGATCTACCGCCGTTCATCGGCAATAGGTCCGTACTAGGTCGCTCTTTCTTACAGCGCAGCTTGTGCAGCCGTCTCGCCGTTCATCGGCACGTAGGTTCATTTTGAATAGGGTCCTGTCCATTCCCGCAACATGTCTCAAAATCGTACTTCACGTACTGATCGTGATTATATTCATGATTTGGAGTATTCCATACGCATTAAGGATCATCTTCATCGTCTCCTTAATAATCAGCTCGAGTCCGTCTTAGTCAACTTAGCCGATCTCAAGTCCTCCTCGTCCAGTAAAAAACAAGAAATGGAAGCTCAACACGCAGTCGAGAAGGACATCCTTCAAGCTCACATCAAATCCTTGCGTGAGCAATTGTCCACTCGTCCTCTTGTCACTCCGGCAGCTTTCCTTTCACAGGGGTTTCAGTCCGATTCTCCGGCATCTCCAGATCCATCTGAGTACGTCGATACCATTTCAGACTCCATGTCGGTAGATTCCTATGCGTGCAAACGCATGACTACTCCTCCAGGTAGTGAGTCCGACTCCATCGTTACAGAATCTCCTGCGCGGTTCACAGAGGTTCGCAAGAAAAGCAAATCGAAAAAGAAGAAGCAAGATGCTTCTTCGATTTTACTTACATCCGTTCCAGCTGCTCCAGCCGCTAAACCTGCTCCGCACAATATTGCACCTGCTTCTGCTGCCACACCTTTGTCCGTTTCAGCGATCTCGGTGTCACAGCCTGCGTCGCAATCAGTCTCGGCCCCGCCGAAACCCAAGTCTCCGCCTCCCGTATTCCTACGGGACAAGAGCCGCTGGACCGATGTCTCAGCTCTCTGGGGAAGTCATTGTCTCAAAATCCAATACAATAAGGCATACAACATGGGTGCTGCCATTAAGGTCGAGGTCCCTTCCATTTCCGATTACAGGAATCTTACTCGGCTTCTTGCTGATGAGAAGCTCGAGTATCACACGCCCTCCCTGAGGAGCGTAAGATTCGTGCTGTCCAAAGGAATGTGCCGTTTAAGTTATCGAACGAGAAAGACTTCAAGAGGACTTCTCGTCTCAAGGTTTCCCCGTCGAATCTGTGTCCAAAATTCACAATCGCCGGGGTAAACAGTTCCCCCTTGCGCTAGTGATTCTTGCAAATAACCCGCAAGGGCTGTCTTTTTTCAGAGGGCACCTTACTGTTTGCGGTCTCTCTAATATTCGAGTCAAGAAACCACACAGACGTGGTTTCCCCGGGCAAAGCCACCGCTGCCTATTGTATGGTCACGCGGCTGCAAACTGTTTTGCTTCTCCTAGGTGCGTCAGGTGCTTAGAGCCACATGGGACTAAGGAGTGCTCTCGCACTCCCGAGTCGTCTACTGCTTATTAACTTGACCATTTCAGAACCTATTATATACTACTCAAAACAATATATAGGCCACCTCGTTTTTTTCACAAAAAAAACGATTTTATGACTTTTTAAACTTACTTTTAAGCTAGTTTTAGTGCCTTTGCATAAAATTGATATATTTATGTATTCCTAACATTATTCTGCAAGTGACTAAACGCTCTGAAATTCATAAACTAGCCACAGACTATTACAGATCTCTTTACTCCATCAAAAACACAGAACAAGAACAGTGCGCAAACATAGCGACTCCAAACTGGGATGAAGAGGTACCACAAATCCTACCAGCAGAAGTGAAAAAAGCGATCAACTCGCAAAAACTAGAGAAAGCGCCCGGACCAGACAATATACCAAACGAACTGATGAGGGGAACAGTAGAAGAACTGAGCCCTATCCTGGCTAAGATATTTAACGACATAATCAAAACAAGTACTATACCAAAACAATGGGGACAATCTCATATCATTCTAATTCACAAAAAGGGACCCATAGATGACATCAGCAACTACAGACCCATTAGTCTTATATCAAATGTGTACAAAGTGTTCGCAAAAATCATTTTAGACAGAATAACAAAAACACTTGATGAAAACCAACCTATTGAGCAAGCGGGCTTCAGAAAGAATTACAGTACAATCGACCACATACACACTATCAAACAATTAATAGAAAAGGTTAACGAGTACCAAAAGCCCCTATACATTGCCTTCATCGATTATTCGAAAGCATTTGATTGCCTCGATCATAAACACATTTGGTCAAGCCTCAAACAACAAGGAGTGGAAGACATCTATATAAACATAATCAAAAATATCTATACCAACAGCAAAAGCATCATAAAGCTAGAAACGAAAGGTGACCCATTCCCCATAAACCGAGGTGTCAGACAGGGAGACCCACTGTCCCCAAAGTTATTTACAGCGGTACTGGAGACTATATTCAGGAAAATTGAGTGGGAGGAATATGGCCTAAACATCAACGGCAATCGCCTAAACCATTTGAGATTTGCTGATGACCTTATATTGCTAGAAGAAGATCCAAATAAATTACAGCTAATGGTTCAAACACTATCCGACAGAAGCAAGGAAGTTGGTCTGGACACAAACGCAAATAAGACCAAAATGATGACAAACTTCAAGGAGGTGGACATATTACTGGATGGCAACAGACTGGAATATGTAAAAGAATATGTCTACCTAGGCCAAATAATCAGCCCCCAAGACTCCATGACCAAGGAAGTAAACAAAAGAATTGCTTACAGCTGGCGAAAATACTGGTCTCTCAAGGAGATAATGAAGAGCAAAGATTTGGGAATACATATAAAAAGAAAAACTTTTAACTGCGTTATACTCCCTTGTATCACTTATGGTTGTGAAACCTGGTCACTCACTGAAAACCACAGAACCAAACTCGCGAGATGTCAACGGGCGATGGAAAGAAGCATGTTGGGAATAAGACTCAAGGACAAAGTAAGAAACTCCAACATAAGAGACCTTACTAAGGTAACAGACATACTCACTCGCATTGATCACCTAAAATGGGGTTGGGCAGGGCACATGCTACGAGACAACAGGAACAAGTGGAGCAAACAAGTCACACTATGGTATCCAAGGGATGGAAGTAGAAAAAAGGGTCTCCCAAAAAGAAGATGGGAAGATGACATCCGTCAGACACTTGGACCATACTGGACAAGAGTGGCCCAAGACAGAGGCCAATGGCGACAGTTGGAGGAGGCCTATGCCAAAAGGCACATCGAAAGGAGGGATATCCTATAAAACTAACATAGATGTAACACAATACTTACTAACAAACTTGTATCTTACTTTTCGAAATAAAAAGGCTTATTATATTATATATTATTATAACATTATTCTGAACAAAGTTTTTTAATCTTTACCCTCAAGTGGAAAGACATAAACAAATCAAGTGAAAATAACCCTAATCACAATTTCTTATTCACTTGTGTTTAGACTATCGTAGTAAGTAGTAAAACAAATCGAGAAACGTTCGTAACGTTTCTCGATTTGTTTTACTACTTTTTTGATTTTTATCATTCGAACTCATTACAATGCCACGTATTCGGCACCATACGAGCATAAAAACAGCTTCTAGAGCATTAGTATTGCTGCAGGAGGGAGGATCTCTACGCCTAGGTGTATCGCGGCGAGCTATCCGAAACGTTTGGGATCGCTACCAGGAGACTGATTAGAATACGCGTTAGAAGACGCGGATCAGGAAGAAACCAGGCCACAACCACCAAAGACGTTCCACCTCGTTTTTTTCACAATAAAACGAGGTGGCCCCTATTTTGTTTTGAAGGTAGTATATATATTTAACCATTTTAAAAACCGAGTAAGTGTATCAACTTACTAAGTTTTTGAAATGGTTTTGCGACTTCAGCATAGGATGTTGTTGCTCTTACTAGGTTTTGAAATGGAACAGCCGAAATGCATACATAACATCACGCCTATTCCCTTTGGGGTAGGCAGTGTATAAGGAACGCCAACTGCTCCGAACTAGACATTCCTCTTTCACTTCCGCCACGTTTATTAACTGTTCCATACATGATGGCCGGTTACGGGTACTTTTAACCAAGCCCTCTTCAAGTATGTCGCCAATTTTTCGGCATACTTGTTCATACATAACAAAAATTTTATATTAAGCAGTTGATACCTAGTAAAGCTTAGCTAAAGATGAATTGGAAATAATGTTGAGGAATATTTTTTTGTCTATAAATTGGCTCATTTGAAACATTAAAAGTAAAATAAAATATACGTATTTTAATTAACGGATCCTGAAACTTGCCTCCGTAAAAATAAACTTAGTTTGTATAACTATAAACAAAAGTAATTACGGTAATGTGAACTTTAATAAATGCAATGGAAATTTACTTTCATCAACTAATACTGTAAAGTCTTCATTGAGGTTTTTTTCGTTGCACTGAGAGCATATAAAAATGAATTTCTCGAATAATTTTTCAAAGTACAATATTTTAATGAAATCTGGTTTTTATATGATTTTTTTCATTCATGGTCTTGATTTTGGAGTAATTAATTTTAAAAGCAAAGTATTGAATATATTTGTTAAAAGTATAGTTTTTTTATTCACTATTGGGACAACTTCTGTGAAGTTAGTAATTGTATTGTGGAATAGTACAGAACATGTACAATTATATTGCAGAATACTTTTTTATATTGAATATTGTCTCTATTTTTACTTGATATCACTTAAAAAGCAAAGTGTTTCCTTTAAGAACTATAATGAAGAAATGTTAAAAATTGATGCTGGTTTAAAATTAACTTCAGATAAAATAATTCTGTACATTGAAAGCGATCCTATGATGTATGCTTTCCTTTCGAAAGTGGTTTTAAATTGTTACGTTTCACTTGTAGCGAATTTTGGACAAGCAAATTATATATATTATACTGATTATCTTCCTTCATTTGCATCAAGCATACCACCTTTAGTTATGGTATTTTTATTTTATACTTCTTACAAACGGTTGAAATTGTTACGAAAATTGATATGCAAAAATAATTCTGATAATATTTTGCTTTGTCATAATATGTATATTAAAATATTTGATCTCATGAATGCTGTAAAAATGAATTATTCGTTGTTAGTAAGTATATTGATTTGAAATGTAACACATTTTATTCGAATTTATTGTATTAATTGATTATCATCTTTCCATATTTTGACTGCATTTTTTTGATTTCAGTTTGCATTGACAAGCATAGCACAAATTCCAAAGATGATGATAATAATTTATGTTGCATCTCCTTCAAAACTTTCCAGTCTGGTAATATTATTATGCTGTTTGAGTTTATTTTTCAGAAATATTTAAAAGATTTCTTAAAAATAGCAAATCTATAGTATGGCTGACCTCAGTAATTTTATTTGAACGGTTTCCAATTTAAATTTTTACCCGAATACGGCGAATCAAAAAGAAGGGTTATGATTTTGACCTGGGTATGGATGTTCATCTGTTCCCTCAGAACTTCTAAACTAGTAATCACAATTGAACGAATGAGATGTCGTTGGAAGCCTCTTCACTGTCCGCTATATAAAATATTAGTATATTATGTGACAAGTGAGCTAAGTTGCTAATTACAGTCGAGGCTTAATAATGAGCCGACACTGTAATTAGCAACACTCACGAGTTACATACGACGTTTTTCAACACACTTGTGAGTAAAAGACAGACATACGTGGTCATAAAATTTATTTGAAGCAGTTGTTGAAGGTACAGTTAACAAACTTATATTCTACATAATTATTTGAAGTGCCAGCTCGTCCTGAGTGTATGTCGGCGACATAGACAAATCACTGGAATGATTTGGTATTAAATAATTAATGCTAGATGTCGACGGTTGTGGTTCAAGGCCAGGACAAAACGTCTTCTGCTTCGGCTCTAAGTTAATACCGCCTGGACGCGCGCGCTCAACGGATCCCCGAGCGCCGCGCCGGTCAGTAGCCCTGACCCATTACACGTACACACGCTGTTGTTGCTTGAAGGCGCTGTGCGGGCTGCCGCTGCTGCACGTGCGCCGCCTGGCCGTCAAATTGACTATAGTGCCCTCTATGGTACTTAAAGTAAAGTACTAAAAAAAAAATGTTTTATACTTTCTTGTCTTTATCAAATGAAAGAACTTTGTGAGCACAGCTCAAATATGTAAAAATGATAACTTGAAAATAATTGAATTAATATTTATAGTAAAAAACTAAAAAAAATCTTGACTGTTACGTGTGGAGTATCAAATAAAAGAATTTCGTTAGCACATTGCAAATATGTAAACACTATAACTCCAAAATAAGTAAAAAAAATAAAGTTAAAAAACTAAAAGGAACAAGAAAATAGTCTCCGCTGAAATATTTATTAACGTCATATTGATAGAGACAAAGGATAGAGATATGTTCAAAGGATAGTCGTGGTCGTATGCCAGCTTTTATAGCCAAACAGATTCATTTTAATAATAAAATAAAAGCAAAGTGGCATACGTTTTAGTTTTAAACTTTATTTTTTTAGTAGAATAATAACAATACATAAATTCATGCCTATGGGGTAGGCAGAACATCAGAGGTTATAAGACAATCTGATGTCGCGCTTGACAATATTGGAGGTATTATAATGATGGTGAGAGACTATTGACGTGAAAGGGGGTCAGCCAATCGCCCACAAAACACCAATAAAACCTCTGTCCCATAACAAAGTTTTACAGTATGACCGGAAAGAGAAGCAGCTGGTACATTTTATATTTTTCTTACGTTCCCAGCCCAGCATGGAAGGTTTGAACTAAATTATTTTAATCATATTTTTTTTTATTTTAGGACAAAGTGAACATATGGAACACCGTCTCTATGGTGGTTTTTGGTCTATTTAATATGTTTTTGCCTTCCTATATTGCTGATTTATTAGAAGTTGAAGCTAAAAAAATGAAAATATTACTGTTAGAAAAGCTCTGGTTAGAAGAAGGTAAGAAAAATATTTGCAGAAGAACAAATGTCGTTTAAAAAATTGTATAGTTAAGAATATTTTAGGTACATTTTTCTTTTTTCTTATTTCAGATACACTACTTGCAATGGAAATTCAAAACTTTATCAACTATATAGACAGCCGTCCATATGAAGTGTGCATCTGCAAGGTTATCAAGATAGGCTGTACATTCACTATGAATTGTTTAGATATTTGTTTTTACTATATTTTGTTACTAAGGCTCTTTAAAATTTTTAACGATTTTTAACACCACAAAATTCATTTTCTTCAAACAAAATAATCAAAATAATTATGAATGTTAATAACTGACATGGTTGTTGTGAGTAGTCGTCGTATAGTATAATTTTTGATGTTGCACTAAATGAATGTTTTTATGATAAATTCATATCTCTATCAAATCTAATAAAATTGATGTGGTTTAACTGATCTGGTTTTATTTCCTAATCATGTAATATTTTTGCGCAGGTAGTTATTTTTCATAATATTATTCAATGTGAAAACATTTAGACTTTTACTATATATGGCACGGTAGCTTTTTAAAATTATTGTGACGTACATATGGGTACTATAACATTATTTCAATTATTATTATGAGCTAAATAATAATAATAAACTCTTTATTCTACGCCAACATGGTTACAGAGGAAAAATTACATTAAATAATGACAATAAAATACATTTATACAAAGGCGACCTTATCGCTCAAGAGCGATTTCTGCCTGGTAACCTAGGAGTTAGAGAAAATTGAGGTGGATGGGTGCACGGCTTGTAAAAAAATAAATAAACTATTATTTATATTAGTACTTAGTTTAAATTAACTTTAGAAACGGGCTATTTACCATGTTTTTCATTTATTTTGAGTTCTCGATATTTCGGCACTGTTACAAGCGCCATGATCACGACGGTACTGAAGATGCGGGTAAGCGTGTTTTTATTCACGGGCAAACAAATCTGTCTACATGCTTTATTTTGCGTTTCGATCTTTGGTTACCACTACTTTTGTCACTGTTTTCACTTAAAGTTAAAACTCGATTTTGTTTTCGACACGCAAAACTCACAGTATCGACTGGTACATTCTTTTTGTATTGAGATGGACTTTTGCAGAGCTGGACCACTGGATTCCATGCAGTAGAAAGATGGAAACCGTCTTCACGGTTGAAATTAGGATATTTACAAGCGACTGTACGTTTAGTTTGGCCGATATATGATAAACCGCAGCTGCAATCCACTTTGTAAACACCAGGATTATCCAAGGGAAAGTTATCTTTAGGTGAACGCAACATTTGACTTACTTTCTTGAAGGGGGTGAAGATAGTGTTGACTGAGAATTCACGTAGTATGTTTGCGACCTTATCTGTCACTCCCTTAATGTAAGGCAATTCCTGGTTAATATCGAAAACTCAAAATAAATGAAAAACATGGTAAATATCCCGTTTCTAAAGTTAATTTAAATGTTAATGACCATGCCAGTTTAAAAACTTATATAGTACTTAGTTTATTTATTTTTTAACGAAACTAACTAAATTTCTGTTATATTACAAATAGGTTATGCGCAAGTAATTGTGTGTTTTTTGGTGATATTTTCTAGCAGATTCGTAAGAAATTATTTTGAACGTCTTGAAAAAGGTAAGTTAGACTTTTTTTATTATAAAGTGAATATTTGTTTGCAGTGGGTCATGGGGTGTTCTCTTCATTGTTCTGCCCGACTATGAAGAAAAGACACTCGGGTAAGCTACCCCGGCCTCCCTAGCTACTGCGTACACTACAAACGTCCCCTCCATGTATGCAGTATCCTAAAAATACCTTTATACTTTCACTCTTTCCTCATCCCCTTCAAAACTGACCTTATCCTTTCCTATCCGACGAAGTAGGAGCAGGTACAATGAGGATGGGAATTAAAAATATTACCCCATAAGGGTACCAGGCCACCTGAAGAATCCCTCCCTGAGGCCACCTCAGGCAGCCCCATCATATCTGGAGGGGGGGTAAAATTCTAGACGTCGACGTGCATTGCCGCACGTCACGTCTTTCCCCCCCAGTCAAAAAGAGGGCATGGGAATGCCTTATTGCGACGATGAATATTTGTAGAGGAATAGACGATAAGATTGACGAAATATGCGACGTGATGAATACCAGGAAAATTGAAGTGCTAGATGTGAGTGAGTCGAAAAAGAAAGGTTGTGGAATCTCCACCCATGGCCGACTCTCTGCTTACTGGACGGGAGTAGAAGAGTTTGAGAGAGGAAGCCAAGGTGTGGGCATTCTTTTGTCAGAAAGAATGAGTGATTGTGTGCAAGGTTATGAGTATGTGAGCCCCAGGCTCCTGTGGCTGAGACTGAAAGTAGGCTTGACCAGGATTTTTATGGAAATTGTGTTAAAGGCGCCTTATATTTGTTATTTCTTATTTTTGTTATACATAAATGATCTACCAGAGATTATGGGAAATCAAAAATGTATAAATTTTGCAGATGATTCAACACTAATAATAAAATCAAATAATAAAGAAAATTTGAAAGCTGAAACCCAAAAAATATTGACACGGGTAGTGACATTTTTAAACAACTTGAATCTTAAAATTAATTTTAATAAAACAAACATAATACAATTCCAAACATATAATTCAAATAATATGAACATTGACATAACTTTTGACGATAACAAGATTAATAACGTAGAAACGGCAATATTTTTAGGTATTCAACTTGACAAATACTTGAATTGGAAAGCGCACATCGAAAGGCTTTGTCACAAGTTAGACCGATTTATTTCTCTAAATCTGAAGAAAATCTGCTCTACTATCGTACCATGGCTACGTAGCCTCCCTCTTGCGCTACGGAATAATCTTGTTGGGCAACTCTGTTGACATAGACTTACTGTCGAATTCATAGAGAATTTGTCCACGTTAAAACAGCGTTACAGAGGGTTTACAAAGCACAACCAAAAAAAGGTGATTCATAGACGATAAATGACATTGTAAACATACTATAACGGCTTTCTAAACATGTCAAATTTACAATCAGGATGAGGCTTCTTTAAGCCCATTTTACCGGCCGAGTCTACCCGAAGGTTAACGAATATTAACGAGTTATTGAAATTGATAATTTGAGTTTCACAGTTTCACTCTTCGTCTTCCTTCCTAGTTCCCTGTGATTATTTTTTTCGTCCGGTCAATTTGTGGTCAGTGATGGATGGAAGTCGTCGTGGCGCCGTGGTTACTGTGTGTATCATACGATATCACAGGTTAAGCAACATTCGGCGCGGTCGGTACTTTGATGGGTGACAGCCGACCATTCATATTACTCACGACGACTTCCGTGCTTCGGAGGGCACGTTAAACAGTCGGTACCGGGTGCTGTATACTTGTATACAGTAGTCGTTAGGGTTTGTCAGAAGCCATCTAGGCGCCCTAAAAAATTCTGGCATCCACCACCCAGCACTGGGCCAGCTTGGTGGATTATGGGCTATACCTTCTATGCACCGAGGGGAGAGACTCATGCCCTGCAGTGGGCTCATTACAAAGAGTTGTGATGATGATGATGATGATGGATGTGATGAACAATTTGATTAACATACAGCTGATAGCTCGTATTGATGCAAATAGAGTGCGACGTAGGAGAAAGGAGTACCGACGAAGAAAAGACCCTTTTACTCTATAAAGATACTGTACGGCGTATTACCGATTTAGTTCGTAATGAAATTACGCGATGTCCAAGAGGGTTTGCAGTATCCCCTGAGCTACAGGTGCTGACAGCGTTGCGGTGCTGGGCAAGAAATGAGGTTAGTACAGGGAGTGTGTTTCCATCTGAGTGCGGTGAGAGGATGTGAAGATGAGTCTGATGTAATTATATTGACCATTTCTGGCTCTTTATTTTCCTTGCCACACAAAAGAAAATCTCACTATAAGGAGATAGGTATTACAAAGAGGATATCTCTTGTGAAGCAAAGCCATGTACACCCTGTACAGAGTTCATATTTTATTGTAATACTTGTACGTATTTCACCCACAATAACAATATTTTATTTCAATAATTTCAGGTTCAGGATGACAGTGGTGAGCTTCATGGCATAAGCCAAGCTACTGTATGCTGCATTTGCGCTAGAGTAGCAAGAGCTCTTGCCCGATTAAGTAAAGAGTTCATTTTCATGCCCAACACTGTGCTGGAGCAAGAACAGGTGATGAGGGAGTTCCGAGCAATCAGGAACTTCCCAAATGTAATCGGGGCAATAGATTGCACACACATCCGCATTAAAAAAACTTGTGGTATTTTTCCAAGAATAGTCGGGAGTCGGGGCACAGAAAATTTAAATAAACGAAGGCACTGAACAAGGCGATAAATCTATAATAATTTGTGACGAAACTGACGAAAACAAAAATAAGTAATGAAATGAAATGTCTGTATCGACCTGTCAAATGCCAATTATAACTGCAAGTAAATGAAATATCCATAGCCCTAGGGCAAAAAAAACACAATTTTATCTCTGGTGCAATGAAATGCGACGTTTCCGCTCATGCGTAATGTAATCCGTATAATAACGGTGTTTTAGTTAAAATAGGATTTTCAGATGTCTATGAATCACCTTCACTTACAACACACTTTAAACCTTAAAGAGTGTTGTAGCTAAAATGCACTTTAAATGCTTTTTAACTATTTTCTATGAATTTGACTGTTAATGTACAAAAAGTACAAAAAAAATGCGTTAGACTATCCGGTGTAGGTCACATCAATAGCTGCAAAACAATATTTAGGAACTTCAGAATTTTACCGTTGCCTTGTCTATATATTTATGAAGTGAGCCTATTTGTAAAAAAACATTTGTAAAAAAATATTTGTTTCCGAAAAATCGTGATATGATTTCTGGTCGCAAGAGACATGCAGAAAAACATATGTCAAAGGTTAACATTATTTCAAAAAAAACATTGTGTGTATGGCAGTTAAATTTTTTAATAAACTACCAGATAAAATAAAGCGTATGCCATTTAATAAATTTAAAAGTACTCTATTTGAATTCTTGCTATGTAAATTTTTTTACTCTAATAATGAATTTTTAAATTATAAATATATTGTGACATAAATAATTATTTTTTCACATTTGACTTTAGTAATTGACTTATGTAATCTTGTATCTCGACATATCTTAAATTAAATATTTGCGCACTGACACTTGTCAGTAGAATATTGTGATACTTCTATGTATACAATAAGACCTCCAATGTACCAATTTTCATGCAAATAAAGATTTTATTATTATTTGGTACGGTGGTTTGGATATTTTGAAAAGGATAAATGAAAGTAGATTTACGAAAGAGGTGTACAGAGCCAGCAATGGATGGTGCTGTCGGAAGTGGCCGCCTTAGGTGAACGTATGCCGATCAAATTGGCAACGTTCTTAAAAAGGGCCTAGTTAAAAGTACCCGTAACGGGCGGTTATGTATGAAAAGATTAATGAACGTGGAGGAAGCTAAAAAGGCGTGTCTGGATCGAAGCAATTGGTATTCCCTTGTCTCTACCTACCCCAAAGGGAGACAGGCGTGAGGTTATGTATGTAATTTTTTGAATTTATTTATAAAGTTTGGAATATAATATACTACAAATTAGTTTGCCAAAAATTATTATTGTTGGATATTTTCAATCCTCAATTAGGTGTACGTATATAGTACAGTTATTTGTTGGTACAGTACAGTTTTTTGTATGGTACAGTACAGTTTTTTGTATGGTACAGTTTTTTAAGTTATTGCTACGATTCTCAAGGAAGATGATCATTTTTACCAGCAGGCATAAGATTTTGAATGTTTACTAGGATTCTTGGGGAGTTTGGGGAGCTTACTAGGATCCCTGCTGTTCCTTTTATATATTAATGACTTACCACTGGTTACAAACTATCAAATGACATTAAATGCAGATGACACATCCGTTATAATTCCTGACAACTCAAACAAAAACTTTAATTACATTATCAATAACACAATTTCTGATATCATCAGTTGGCTCCAGTGTAATAATTTGACAATTAATATAAATAAAACTAAATATATACAATTTTTAAATAGAGGGGCTAAGAAACAAGAACTTGACATAAAATATAATGACGAAACAATAAAAGAAACAGACAGCTGTTCTTTCCTAGGCATTTTGTTTGACCTACACTGTACATGGAACTTGCACGTAGAAAATGTTTGTTCTTAAATAAACAGGTTTGCATACGTACTATGGATATTAAATAAAATAACAAATAAAGAAACGGCCCTTTAAGCGTATCATGGATACGTCGCCTCCATTTTAAGGTATGGTATTCAGCTTTGGGGCCACTCGGTCAAAATAAATAAAGCTTTAATATCTCAAAAGCAATGTGTTCGTGCTATTGCTGATGTTGATTCGTGGACAACATGTAAGTCTTTCTTTAATAGTATGAAACTTCTTACCGCCCCAAGCATGTATATCTACGAAACAGCGTTATTTGTGAACTTGAACTGAACATCCTGAACTTTTTGTAACAAGAAAAGATGTATTGTGTTTTAGCACTAGATTTCCAAACAGACTATGTCTTCCGAATACCAAAACTGAAATGTGTCTTAGAAATAGCCCAATAGTGTGCATTAGAATTTTTAATAAATTACCTGAAGATTTCAAAACGCTGCCACTTAATAAATTTAAATACGTTTTACGAAAATGGCTAATTAATGGATGGCTAAATAATGTAATTAATGAATGTTAATGATTTTTTTAAACTGTAAATTTTACATAGGTAGATAAGAATGTAAATAATTATGTTATGTGTTATGAGTATTATATATTTTTTTATAATAATTTTGTTATACCTAGTAAGTAATAATATATTAATACTTAATACATTGTACATAAATGCATAAGATAAAAATATTGCATGCAGTAAAGTCTGCGCTCATACTATAATGTGCACCATCAAATATTACCATACTTTTCGCAATAAATTGATTTGATTTGATTTGATTTTCTACTTCCACCTGATATAACTAATGACGAATGAAGATTTTGATGAAACAGATATCGTCTTCATAAATAATTTGCTACACGGTTTAATTCAAGCCCCAGCGGAACTTTGGACGAAACAGAAGATCTCAGTTAATCTCAGGATCCGTTGCAAAATTATGCATGGCCAAAAGCGTTGGCTTACAACTGCTTTATTCATCATTATACATGGTAGGAGGATGCACATTCACATACACCTGACAGATATGATGAATTATACTAAATAATTCAATTGCCAAAGAAGTATGGGTCAAATTAGACATCACAAAACTTACACCATTGGAGCAGTATACCTCCCACCTCCAGTCAATAAAAATAATTTGATATCTTTTGTGAACAAAGTAAATAATATCTTTGACAACTCAGATAACGTAATTATGGTGGGTGATTTTAATTTAAGCTTGTCACAAAGCGACGGCTCCCTGAAGGGGTCCGTCGCTTGCAGTTGTAAGAGGGTGCTGAAGAGAAACCAATTGATAAATAACACTTAAAATTTTAATATATAAATAATAACAAAGAAACACTTAAACACTATGAGTGAAGTTTTGTTCTAGGGGTTTGGAGGTAGCGGCCCTCGGCCGCAGTAGCTGTCGTCGGAAACCGCGGCTCACAGCCGCAGTAGTGGCGGAGGCAGCCACTAACAGCCACTAAGATAGCCGCTAAGATAGCAAGGAGGCCGCTCTCAGCGGCAGGGACGACAGCGAGGGCTGCGGCACACGGCCGCAGCTGTGGAGAGCGCCGGGCAGCACAGGGCGCCTCAGATGGAGGCAGGACGTCGCCGGGGAGGGACGGCGGCTTTTTTCTGACCTTCAGCGTTCTCACGCAGATCTCACTTTTTCAGCACCCTAACATGTCCACTCTCAGGATTTTATATGTTTACACACGTCCTTCGAACGTCATTATTTGATTCCTTTCATGACACATAGGCCAGTATTTGAGTAAAAAGTTCCGGGTTCTGATATTATATATTTAAGAAAATTAATAATCTCTATCACAATTTAAAAAGTTATTAGAATAAGCTATAAATTAAAATCAATTCAATTTACATTGTTTTGAAAACCTTTTTTTTTAGAAGTTATCGATTCCTAAACTTATATTATCAGGGTGACATGAATGTAGCTTGACAACTAGCAACACAATACCTCAGACGGAGATATGTTAAATAAACAATCAAACATGAAATATAAAAAAATATATTAAACGAATTAGCTAAAAAGTAAGCAAGTATAACATTATAAGCTGTATAACTTGACCTACTGTAAATTAAGATTCAAATTTGGTTCCCAGGCTCAACGATCCTAGCTTCGCCCAACATTTGATTGACTTTGCATCGCTGAACAACTTACCTAAATCAATTTAATGACGTCGTGACATCTCGTAACAAAATTCTTGATTTGGTGTTTTGTAATTCTTCGTAAGTCAATAAGGCAGTAGACGAACTTATCAAAAGTGAATCCGCCTTTAACTTTCAATTGTTACTAATGTATAAAAAAATGTTCTTAGGACAAATAGTAAAGATTTCAAGTAATTTTTTTATAAGACCGATTATAATTTGATAATAAATGACTTAGATAAAATTAATTGGATTAATAAGCTTGGTATTTATTTATTTCATGGCACAATAACAAACTGTAAACCTTATTACTTAGTTACATCTTAGAAATAGATAACTTATTTTAAGTTTTCAATTCAATAATAATTATGCACAACATTTATATAAAAAGAAAAAAAACTCTGTTAAAAAAATATTATAATTTAAAATAAATTTAAATTTAATACATACAAATACTAAATTTAATATAAACCTAAGTAGTTTTGCAAATTAATTAACTAATGCTTTTATTATTTTCGCTTTAAAGCGTAGCAAAGAATAATTAAACAAATGATATTGTCATTATCAAGGGTGTTGTACAGTCTACACATTCTATGGAGAGGGGCAAAATTCAAATTCAAAAAATTGGTAATTATTTGAATTTGAATTTTGGTACCTGTGAGCATATAAACGCCATGACTGAAGTTTTCTATAACCATCTTCATAGCGTCATAGCTAAAAATATTAAAA
This sequence comes from Stenoptilia bipunctidactyla, assembly GCA_944452665.1. Classification (NCBI taxonomy): domain Eukaryota; kingdom Metazoa; phylum Arthropoda; class Insecta; order Lepidoptera; family Pterophoridae; genus Stenoptilia; species Stenoptilia bipunctidactyla. The sequence goes on along the minus strand of OX101742.1, from coordinate 21,710,766 downwards.
AAACTAGGAAAAATAATGACTAACGATTACTTAGATGATAAAAAGGCATGGGGTTAAGCACAAAAGGATATTTCTAAAAGGTTCTAATTAGTTAATAATTTTGTTTACGGCTTGGCTGTGCAGTATACATATGACATACTGGTGACTGTCCCACTCACTTATTTTCTTGTCAAGACAACTGCAAGAACGTCATGCTTTATCAGGCGGCATGGCTAGTGGTAGCGTCGAGTATCGGGTCACACTGTTCCCTAAAATATGGTTGAGGAGGGTGATGGCTGGTGCTTGCGTTATACTCGTAAATGGGTGCTACTAGCGGTTTCAGGTCGTTTTGCTAATGATACTATGACTATTTTATTCCATTCTTGTTCTAATACTCTGGTCCCAGTTTGTCATGTTCGTATTGTGCATCCATAGCTCATTGCACCTGCTATGTAAGCAAGTTGGTTGTGGCATGACATTGGATCTCACAATTAGCTGTCTTGTGTTTGTTTTTTTTTCATGTCACGGTCAATGTGTACTGTACCTATTAGTATTAATTTGATAATTCTGACTGAAAAAGAGTGCCAAGAGTTTTTTTCCGCCGGCTTTTTTTGTCTCTTGGTCTACTGTAATATCTTATTTAACAACTATGAACAACTAGTTAAAGCCGAAGTATGTGATGACTGACTTCATCAAGTGTTTTGTGAAATTCCTAAGATGAATAAAACTTTTTGAATTTTTTGAATTTCTTGAATTTTAATAAATATCCTTTGTGGTATCCTAAGATATTAATCAAATTACATACATACATACATAACGCCACCGCCTGTATTCCGCCTGTATCCTGTATGGGGTAGGCAGAACACCAGAGGTAATAAAACCATCTGATGTCACTTTTGACAAATTTGGAGGCATTATAATAGTGGAGAGAGCCTAGGGCAGTGTCAGAGGGTCAGCCTATCGCCCACAAAAAAGCCTCCTATACACCTCGGTCCTTTAACTGACTTTTACAGTATGCCCGGGAAGAGAAGCAGCTGGTACATTCTATGTTTTTCTTTCGCTCCCAGTCCAGCATAGAAGCTATTATGAAATTATTACAGGAAAAACGTAAATTACTTGATAAGTATAGGATCCATAAGAACCCTCTCGACGAAATTTCACTGCGTATAACGTTGATAACGTTGGTTAATAACGTTGTGCTACGTTGACAACACGTTCATATAAGGTTTTCATTGAGAATAATGAACAAAATATTTAAAATTACCGAAAATATGTTTGGTCTTTCATTAAAAACAAAAAAGTACTGGACTTCACCATCCCGATAAAATGGTGTACAAGGAACAAATAACTTCAAGCGGACAGGACATCTGTAATTTTTTTGCACAACATTTTTCGAGTGTCTACTCAACTCAGTACACAGTAATTATCATCACGATCCTGAACCTAATACCAATATACCAATAAATAGCTTAACTAACATCCAAATCACAGAGAAAGCCATCTAACAAAGCTCAAACGACTTGACGTTACTAAATGTGCCGGGCCAGATGAGATCCCTCCTTATGTTATTTCGAAATGTGCCAATTCTCTCGCCTTCCCGTTAAGCTTAAATTTCACTTAGTTTTGGTGTTTTCTCTGATATCTGGAAAACAGCAAAGGTTGTTCCAATTCATAAAAAAGGCACAAAGGACAATATCGAAAATTATAGACCTATTTCTATCCTTTCAGTATTTTCAAAGTTATTCCAGGCGTTTATCTGCTCGTATGTACAGTCTGCAACAGAATTATGTATACCACCCAGTCTCCTTCACACATACAATATGCATACGCGTTGTATGTGTGCGGAAGACTGGGTGGTATACATTTTCCTGTTGCAGACTGTACAGGTTCACATGAAACATTTTTTATCTCCTTGTTAGATTACTACTATATAGGCAAATACTTTGATCGATAAAAATGGTTTTATAAATATATTTAAGCATTATGAAATTGAAAAAGCATATTAAGGTTGTTCGTGTACATAATAATTAATTTTATGAAGGTTATAAAAACTGTGACGATTTTTAAATTAAGAATATAGAAATAAGTGTATTAAATTTTTAATACCTATAAGCTAAGTAATCAGAATAATAAGAATCAGGTGTATTGAATCGTGCAGATGTTTTGATTTGTGTCCAGTTCTCTCCAATATGAATAAACAAGTTGAAATAAATCCATATTTGCGTGAAAAATATTGTGTTCCTAAAATATTGACGACCCTTTACAAATTTTTGTTCGTTATTTGTGGAGCAGATTTAGGTTTTGTTCAGAATAAAGATAGAAGATACAATTTTTTAATAAGATTTTATCCCGTCATACAATCAACTCTTATAATAAGTATAGCTGTGTATTTCGCAGGTTTGAATTTTAATCCTTATGCTGTATCAAATGTTAATCGCTGTTTTATTATTTTTAAATACCTAATAGCATGTATGATTGTTTTTCTATTACAAGATAACATGAAGTTTAAAGGTTTTTTAATCGATTTATATAACTTTGATAAAAACATGAAAATTAACACACAGCGTTTTGGGTTGGAATCTAAATTACTGTATTTCCATTATTGTAGTTTTTTGTTTTTTTTACTACATTTTATAAGTGAATTAACATATAAGACTTTTCAAAAGATATATATAGTAATTGTAATCTGTTACCTACCAATGCTAAATTCTATGACTTATTTGATAACTTTTAATTTCATTTTTTTTTCGACGTATACTCGTCTTAACCATGTTTGTTGTAAACTTGAAAGTATGAAGAATGAAGATATGCTGCCTTATATGTTGTCGTACAGATACTTAGCTGTCCTCCTTAAAAATGTCAACGCCATACTGACATCAGTAGTAAGTATTCATTATTTATTTAATTCTATTTATTTAATACGCCTTCAAAATACGGTCATTGAAGTTCAATCGTCAAATATGATGAATACGAAAATGTGAATCAAAGACCAAGATCGTCATAACTTTAAAATGTAAGCACCGGCACTTTAGTAGGTTGAATTTATATTAATGATTAACTTTAGCGCTGGGACAGTTAGGCACAGATTAGAAAGTATAACTCACTCAATTCACTCATATCCATCACTCACTCAATTCACTCATATCTATCACTCACTCAACTCACTCAAATTAAGTTGTTATTGCCAGTTATAAGTGGAGCCACCAAACGTAAAAAGGGTGTTATGGCCAAACTCTTGAAATTGAATAAAATGCTTTGATTGTCAATGCCGTGCAGTTAAGTTCAAACTCGCAAAATAGAAAAACTTCAAGATGGTTTCAGTTGCTTCAATCAAGAGATTTTTTTATTCATATGAAAAAAGTCAAATTGAATGGAATCTACCATCACTTCACAAGGTCGTCCTGTTGAGAAATAGCAGCATGAAACTCAACAGCAATTATGAAAAAAAAAATAGATATTTTAGTTACTTTTTTACAAAACTTTTTATCTACAGTTTTTGTCTGTATGCCGTAATGAAATTTACTATTAAATAGGCGGCTATTTAATACTTATACCACGCATTTAAATTATATAACTTATGTTTATTGAGAACTCAAACTAACAAATATCAAAAATGGTAAACATAGAGAAAGATAAATATACCAAAAGGAATAGGGAGCCTATTCAACGCCTCAACTTATCACCCCAATTGACGCGCCGCCATTTTGCTAAGCGCCCCTGCTGCCATCTGAATGTCGGTCCAATAATTAATACTATAACGTGGCTGGTAGGTATTGTAAATATTTCCAAATATTGTAAACACCACATTATCTCGCCCAGATAAAGCTACATTACTGGGATTCGAACCCGGAACCTCAGCTCAGCTCGCCGCGCATAAATAACCAGAAAACACCACAAGATAACAAGGAGATCACAAAATACTACATCAACATATGCACATGCAAGGAAGAGCAGCCATTTTGTGACTGGCTGGCTGGACGGACCTGTCCAGGGGGAGTTTACTAATTTATTAGCCAATGCTGTCGATGGCAGCCGGAGCCAAAGTGGGACAAATCTATACGTATGAATGAGAAAGCTTTAAAGTACTTTGCTTTGACGTAAGTATATGTATATGTCAATCTTCTCAAAAGTGACAATCAAAGACAAACAAAAAATCATCCATCGCCAACGACTAACTGACGCCATTTGTAAAAACGGTTCATTACGTTAACTGCGTAATTTCAGCAACCCATTTTTAATTTGAAAACCTGTAAAATTTTTGGTTTGAAAATCTGTAAGCTGTGTGTTTTTACGGAAGTGCTAATTGTTCAGTGCGAAATTGACACTTTATATTGTGATAGTGACACTAAATACTTTGTAATTGTTTGTTTGTTTATTTGCGAAATTGACGCTTTTGTGCAGTAGTTTTAAGATAATGGTTGGAAAAGGGACTGTGAAGTGTGCCAAATGTGGTATAAATTCAAAGGATGCCCCAAGCTTAACCTTTCATCGTTTTCCACTTCCATCCAAGCAAGGGCCTTTGAAGTAAGTTTTTTGCTACATTTACGAAATACGAAAATAGAAAGTTTGTTGAGGAGGCTAGCAAAAAGGCTTTTACAAGAAAGTTAAATATACTAAAAAATATCTAAATATTTTGTTTCATTTCATTACTTATACAGTATTTATCCTAGACAGTATTTATCTAACTTTAACAGTAAAGCAATAACAAAGCCGGGTACTGCAGGTGGTCATAAAAGTTGTAAGTATAAACAATAATAATTATACACTAAGTTCCTATCTTAGAGTAATAGACTGCATAGATTACTACTGTGTAAAGTGGATCTATTAATACACTGAAAAGTTGCGGATGGCATTAACTGAAGCGCTAGTGAGCTGTATGGATGCATTTACGAAGTATGAAGTAATCGTTCTTCTCTCGTAAGAGAGTATATTGTTCCATGGACCTGTCGCAAGTCACAACTGTAAGCAGACCTTTTTTTTATTGGTGTATTACAACTATAGACATCTATCGTGGTAAAATGACAACATGTCCGGTCCATTTTGTAGCATGTGATAAAAATTTGCTGTCAAATTGAAGTACTTTAAGAGTGACACCCCCGATGGTAAATATCTCGTTCCTTAAGTAAATTTTAATGTTTAGGTTCTTGTTTACAAACTTAATATTGTTTGAAAACATTTATTATTTTTAAAAGACGCTCCAGAGCTGAGGTAGATTGAACTAACTACCCGTTTTTACAGCACAAAAAATCGTATGGATATCGTCGGAATTTTCTCAAAGGAGAGTAACAGCATGGTGTCATTAACCCTAGAATACTAATATAAATTTACCACAGCTTAATACTAATGATCGCTTGGGAGCGAACTTTATAAATAAACCCATTTTATTATTTAGTTATTTATTATTTTTTACAAAGATTACATTAATTAATAAGGCGAATCTCTACCTTTTCAAAAACTATAATAAAAATTCTTCTTTAAAATCAACATTCTACTTAAATCTTATAGTTAGAAACAGTTATTTTTTATAACATAACAGTCTTTGAAGAGTCTTGTAACAAAAAAAAATCTTCTATATTTTAACTTTTTTGGCGTTATTATTACTATTGAAAATATAAAGTTTTTAAAACTCTAAATCAAACTTATGGCAACATCACAGTTTTGTCTACAAACTAATCTAAGTCAGCCTTTTATTTTTTGTTATCAGCTGATTGTTCTTCTTGTGACACAGTTTCTGGAACAGGTGAATCTGAACAATTAATTGTGGCTTGATGTGGTACTGAAGTGTTTGAAGGTTCAGAGTCATCAACTGTAATATTTTGTAGGTCTTCTTCCAGTCGGAATGGTACGAAAGAAGGATCTGCCGCGCTATCGTCAGACTCATAAGGATCGATTTTCAGATCATCCTCAGTTTCGCTGTCGGAGTTCTCATTTAGTAAAGAATAGGCTAGTTTTCATCGTGGAGATCCATCTAAAACGAAAATAAACATTTGCTAAGTAATAACATAGCTACATGCTAAAAAACCTCAAAACAAAAAAGTAACCAAATATTAAACTTACCGTTAATACTAATGATCGCCTCCCAGGCGATTGAGTGGCTTATATTTTGCAAACGAAGCATCCGCGCTGGGCCTGCGTGCGCTGGCTATTGCAGCGTGGTTTATACCAAATTGGCACAAAAGCACAATATGATTCGTGGTCGCGTTTTTGAAATAACCGGAAAAAACTGACCGAGCGCGGCCTGTCAGGCGATGTTTAGGCGCTTTGCACACGTAGCAACTTAAGTTTACAAAACTGACAACTTAGTTGAGGCAACCATCAACTTTTTTAGAAATTGCCACTTGCCGCAACTAGAGAATCTGCAATTGATGCAACTGGTAACCTTGTTGAAGCAACTATCAATTTTTGTAAATGTTCTAAAGGTTTCCAGTTGCAGCAACCACAAATTGGCCTTTACGGTTGTCGCAATTTTATGTGAACCTGGTTTGTTAGGTGAGTCCACTCAGTATTACGATGGACACCGGAGAGACTCGTTTAAATTATATTACGTCGGCGTCGCCGACACGCTGGCAACTACAACAAATTATTCGCAGCAATCGTCGGTTTTGGATTCATCCCTTCTTGCAAGATAGGACTAGATTTATTAACATAAATGAGCTTCAGAAACATAATGACAACTTTAAACAATATTTTAAAATGTCTGTTTACATATTTAATAAGTTGCTGGAAAGTGATTTAAAACTACAGAATACAGTGATGAGGGAAAGTACTACATTGGTTGAAAAGTTCGCGGCCTGGCCATTAAAAAAAAAACTTTTGTTATTTTTTCTGCCGTCATTTTGAACTGTCATTATTCAATTGTCAGCCCGCGAATTTTCAATTTGATATCTTGTTTAAATAAAATTTTACGAACAATATAAATACGTGTGTAGAACAAATTTTCACTAATGGAGAAATTTGAACAACGTGCTGTGATTAAATATTTGTTTAAAAAAAGATTAACACCAAAGGAGATCCATGATGACATGCAAACAACATTAGGGGAATCTGCCCCGTCTTATACCACTGTGAAAAAATGGGTTGCAGAATTTAAACGTGGACGAGAGAATATCGAAGATGACCCTCGCTCCGGCAGGCCAATGACGTCTACGACCGAAGAAAACATCAATAAAGTGTGTGATCTCATATTGAAAGACCGTAGATTGACTATCAGAGAAATTGCAGACACTATAGGCATCTCATATGAACGAACGCAAAACATCATTGTTCGTGAACTCGGCTTTTCTAAGGTTTCGGCTACGTGGGTCCCCAGATTGCTTTCAGTAGAGCAAAAGCGAATTCGACTCACGATTTCTCGCGACTGTTTGGAGATGTTCGAGGCTGATCCACAAGGTTTTCTTGACAGATTTGTGACAATGGATGAAACCTGGGTTTACCACCCCAGAATCAAAACAACAATCCAAATAATGGAAAAAATCAGGTGAACCAACTCCGAAAAAAGCAAAGGCAATTCTGTCGGCTGGCAAGGTGATGGCATCGGTTTTTTGGGATGCTAAGGGTGTCATTATGGTGGACTACCTTCCCAAAGGCGAAACAATAAACTCTGCGTACTATAGCACCCTTCTGCGCCGTTTACGTGAAGAAATTAAACAGAAACGCCCAGGATTACTGAGAAAGAAAGTGTTGTTTCACCAGGACAACGCCCGAGTCCACACGTCTGTCGAGTCTATGGCTCAAATTCGTGATTGTGGTTTCGAATTGTTGCCACATCCAGCTTATTCTCCTGATTTGGCACCTTCGGACTTTCACCTGTTTCCAAACCTGAAAAAACACATCGGTGGGCAGAAATTTTTAACGAATGAAGAGGTCGAAGCCGCTGTTAACCTGTATTTTGAAGACCTTGAGGAATCTTTTTTTAAAACAGGTATGGAAGCTCTGGAAAGCAGATGGAAGAAGTGAATAGAGCTAAATGGAGATTACGTCGAAAAATAAAAATATTTTTGTATGTGCTTTATTCTGTTTTCTTGACTAGGCCGCGAACCCCATATATACCCCAAAGAACGACTTGCTATTGCTGATTTTAGAAACTTTTGTTAGCTGCGATTGTCAGTTGCAAAAACCAGCAACTTAATCAAAGTTGCTAATTGCGAGTTGCTGCAATCAGAAACTAACTCCTAACTAGAATTGCTGTGTACGCAATTCCATTGGAATAATATATGAACAGGGAGTTGTCAGTTGTCGGTTGTCGCAACAAGGCGCATGAAGTTTATCGTCTGCTAAGCGCCTTAGTATTCTAGGGTTAAACTGTGAAAGTAAATGTAAATAATTACTGGCGCTAATTTTTGCATTTGAACGGTAAATGTTTTAAAAGTAAGTCTATGAATGTGCCCATCTATGAATGTGCGATCCCTATTGGTGCTTTGAGTCTAGGGTCATGCCAAGAAATATTCTTATAAATATTTATTCTATATAATTAGCTTATTCGTGTCCCTTAACAACTTTGTAATTTTTATGTACTGGACGGACATTTGGTTATGACATGAAGGAGGTTATTGAATAAGATGTTCTGTTTGAACAAATTGAATCCTCACCCTTTTACCATCGGACTACTAGACGCAGCCAGAACTTCCACCCGTATGTGATAAATATTCCGAAAAGTCGAACTAAGCGCTTTGACAGTTCTTTTTTGATACGGGTCGCCAAGGCAGGCAGTCAGTTTCCATTCATTCCAAGGACTGCCTGCGTCTATTTTCCCTGACCAGTATCCTAGTACTTTTAAGCGTCAATTGAATAGGTTTCTCGTGAATGGACGTGTACCACCTTAGTTTTCATGATCACTTACCATCAGGTATTAAATAAAACACTTTATAACCGGATTTTTTCTGCAAAGACACCGAAATGTCGAGTTAAAATTTAAAATGTAAATATACGTGATGAATCAGGTTATAAAGTGTTTTATTTAATAGCATGAATCGCAAAAACTTAAGACAATATTAACATCAGGTGTCATGGTAGACAAATGTCCTATCCATATTTTATATCATATTTTATTTTGTAATATCTCTAATGAAAATAAGTAAAAAACATTTTTACTTTATCGAGTATGCTATAAGTCATTTAAAATAAAATAAAATAATTTAAAATACCATAAAAACAGGCCCAAGAACTGAGCCTTGAGGCATGAACATACTAATTGCTGATCCTGATAGTCTCAGTCCATAAATATCAAGTAAAAGCACTATTTTCAATAAAAAAGATTTTATTCCATCAAGTGCGTGATCATTCTAGCATCGTGGTGAAGTTTCACGAGGAGTTTAATACAGTGAACACAGTCAAAAGCCTTGAAGAAATCACACAATACACGATAAGCGTCACGTGTTTAGTAAACTCCACACCGGCATCAGTAGTTGAGCAACCATTATGCCAAAACCACATTGTTTTGAACTTATCCAAATATTACTAAAGTTGTATAAAAATGAGATTTAATTAAATTTTGCTTAGTATAGGTAATATGGAAATGAAAGTTAAGTTACTGGGGTCATACTTCCAGTTGAAAGTACTTTACTTTGTTCCATGAAATCAACAAACACTACATTTTTTATCTTTCTTTGTAATTCTGTTTTGATTTGTTCCTTTAGTTTTAAAATTTCTAAGAAGTTCAATTAATATCTTTTTAATTATCAATTTTCTTAAATACTTTGTTTTGAAAACACTCATTTAATATACAAGTTAATATACCTAACTTGTTATTTAATTTATTTTTACATTGACTATAATTAAGTTCAAAATAATTCAGTATTTTAAAAATTCCACAGTCAACTGAGTAGTTGTAAGTACCAGTAGAACCTTTTAAATCTAATTCAGATATCGATAAAGGTCCACTAAACTATCTAATTCGACTTATGATTTTTGAAGTAGTACCACAAAATTTTTGACCAGAAAATTACTTTAAAATGTCATATTATACAATATGAATAAAATTTTATGTAACAATAGATTTGAAAAAAAAACAAATTGAGTTGAACATAATAAACGCTATGCGGGTAAAAATAGCTATAAGAAAAATAATTGCTATGACCATCGATATTCAATTGTACAAATTATTTTTTTCCGATACCTTCTAGAAATAATATCTAACTAACTGTTGCCCGCGACTTTTCCTGCGTAAATATCGGTGATTGCGATTTGATAAATAATATTACTATGTCCTTTCTTGAACTTTAAGCCTTCTCTAGAGTATATTTAAATAGACAGTCAGAAAGATAACATAGCCGTGCCTTAATACCCAAGTTTTGTGGAAAAAACCTTCAAATCAAATAAATCAATTCCGTAGGTATATGTTTTTTTATATAGTATCTATGGGACGTTTGTCTTCCATGACACATGATAAGTGAACATGAAGACTAAGATGGTACACGTCCATCCACAAGAAACCTATTCCCCGACGATTAACAGTACTAGGACTATACTGGTCAGGGAAAATAGATGCAGGCAGTTCATTCCAAACTTTGGCGACCCGTATCAAAAAGGAACTTTGAAAGCGCTTAGTTCGACTCTTCAGAATATCTACCACATACGGATGGAATTTTCGTCTTCAACTAGTTATATTATCGTAAAAAGGAGAGGGTTCAATTTTTTCAAACAGATTACTCACGCACTCACCAAAATGTATCCTGTAGTACACAGTTAAATGAGCAACCTTACGACAATGCTCTAGGATCTGCATTTTTTTTGGTTGTAAGTCCACGACCCAGCACTGGGCCAGCTTGGCGAATTATGGCCTATACCTCCTCTTCACCCAGGGGAGAGACTCATGCCCTGCAGTGGGCTCATTACAAAGAGTTGTGATGATGATGATGATGAAGTCCAGCGCTTCTAGTTTATATTTGGCTAAACCAACCCAAAGATGACTGCAGTACTCCATGCATGATCGTACTTGAGCTGTGTATAAGTTAAGAAGCTGTGCCTTGTTAAGGACTGAAGTAACGCCGTGCCTTGGAGATAATTCCCATCTTTTTTGAAGCTACTTGAGTCATGGACACAATTTGTAAACCGAAGTTAAAACTAGATGTTACGGTCATGTCTAAAAGCCCTAGACGTTCAGTGATGGGGACAGATACATTTTGCAAAGTGGGTGTTAATGTGAAGGTGCTCTTTTTTTGCGGAGAATAGAATCTTGGACGCGTTGAATTTGATTAAATTCGACTAACCCCAATTGGATACTTTCCGTAAGGTGAAATCAACGCGCTCAATCATTGACTTTCTTAAACTCTGGATTTGGTAGTTATTTTTGTTCTGGAATTATTAGAGCGCAAGGATATAAGCACTGTTGAACCAACTGCTGGACCAGTCAAAAGTCAAAACTACAATCACTTTATTGTGCCAAAACTTAACTTGTAGTCTGACCCCATTACACAAATTTTGGTGTTTGAAGCTTTTTAGTAAAATTATGAAACTCGAGGTATGCATGCTATGAGGTCTTCACATGCCAGATTCCTCCCTCTTCGCGCATCTAGCACGTCAACCCTAGCATACCGATTTCGTTGCGGTGCAATTTTAACAATAATAATTTGGGTTTTATAAAGATTTACCCTGAGGCCGAAAGCCTGTCTCCTTTAAGGTAGGCAGAGTCAAGGGAACACCCATTGCTACTATACAGACATACATCTTTCGCTTGTTCCATGTTCATTAATCTTTTCATAGATGGCCGCCGGTTACGGGTACTTTTCACTAGGCTCTTTAAGGCCAAGTTGATCAGCATACGCTTTACTATGGAGTAATAAATGGAGCTTTACTCAATTCGCATATTTTGCCAAAGTGTTCATTTAAGGTAGCGATAGGTTTTGAAGTGAAACCTGGCTGTAGATATGTAGATTGTCTGCATACAGGTGGTAGGAAGATGTTTAATTAGCAGAAATATAATTTGTGAAGATAGCAAAAAATGAAAAACAAGGTGCCAAAAAAAATTCAAAGGTTAACAAGGTACAAAAGGCGATCTTATCGTTCTAAAGCAATCTAGAGGCTTATTTAGTAGTTCGTATACATCATGAAGTTTATAATAACTGTGAGTGCTTTGAAATTATGTACATACAAACAGTTGATATTCGATTTGAAATATATTCTAAAATTAGAAAATGACAAAGGTACTTTGATGTGTCGATAATAGGAATAAAGGTGAAAGGAAGGTGGTCTAATAAATAAATTCGATATGAATAAACAAGTTGTCACCACCCAGCACTGGGCCAGCTTGGTGGATTACGGCCTAAACCTCCTCATCACCCAGGGGAGAGACTCATACCCTGCAGTGGGCTCATTACAAAGAGTTGTGATGATGATGAAACAAGTTGAAATAAATCCATATTTATGGACAAAGAAATATGTTCCTAAAAGATTAACCACACTTTACAAATATTTGTTTTTTTTATTTGTGGACTAGATTTTTAGCCGTTCTCACTCCGAAAACGGTCAATTTTACAAAAAAAAATGCAAGAGACATTTTTTGTAGAAAATTGTACGATTAATAATTTTTGTAATTACCTTTATTGACCTTTGAGCAAAATATCGCGAGATATTTGCGTACAACTGATTTTCGCGACCTTTTGAACTCTGTACCTTTTTTAGCCGGTAAGTTATCAATGTACTTAGATACTTTTCATTTTCATTATAATGTCCGTAATAAAGGTGTATTCAACATTTCAGCAAACTAGGAATTTTGCCGCAGATTGGAGTTTACAATGCTTACAATGACTGGACTAAAACCCCACTTCTATGTTTACTGTTTCTTTGCTAATGTAATATTTTAATCTTGTTTCAGTACTCCGTGTTGTATTTATTCAATGTCCCGTATATGATGATATTGGCTTACGTTTTGTTTTATATCAAAAAAGATCAGGTAAGTCACTGTCTTCAACACCACTACTAAGACCTATATTGGGCCCGATTCGACATTAAATTCTCTTACTTTAAGTGTTTCTTAATGCCGTGAGAGAAAGCGAAAAAAACAGTTGAATGAGGCAATCACATTTCACGTCTTGAAATTAGACACCAGAGAGACTTAAAAATAAGAAAATGCAATGTCGTCGGCCCACTATTTAATTAATAAATCTGAAGAGTTATTATGAATCCATTTATCTTAATCGTAAAAACCCAACGCGACTGAAGTATTTCAAATAACTTTTTTTATGTTAGATCTTGGTAGGTTCTCGTAGGCATACTTGACGGCCTGTTGTTGTAGCGGTAACAAGTAGGTACCTTCTGTACCAGATGTCATGGGCGGGAGGTATTATTATTATTATTATGTATGCTTACAGCTACACGCCTTTCGGCGGAAAGACCCGACAATTTGACCAGTATTATTATTATTATATGTGTTACGGGACTATGTGAGCAGTTTTTTCCGCTCTTCACACTGCGACCTAGAAGATCTCATCCACAAATTGCCGTAAACTCCAATGGAGTCCAAGAAGTTAAAGATTTTCCTCACGGCGATGCTCCTAATCTCTTTTGGATCCAGTTCATGCTTATTCAGATAAGCGGAGTGCTTGTAAATAACTGCGGGGCAGTGGCACAGTAGGTGTAGACGGGTTTCCTCGGCGCTCACAGAATCTGCAGAGCGCCGCGTCAGTGAGACCCAGGTATATGCTTGTTTAGTGTGCAATGTCCTGTTAGTGATCTAACCACAGCACGTAATTGGGGTTTGTTAAGAGATACTACCGCCTCTGCACTGTGAGCACAGAACTTTATCGACTCGTATTGTTACGAATGTTTGTATAGTATGGAGACGGTTTGTTAGCAATAATTGAAATCTATTGAAATCTATTTACAATAGATTACATAAATGTGGGCCTTGTCAATTTTGAATGTTTGTAAACATGATGTATTCTTAAATAACTGTTAAATAAAAAATTACAATGCTACTAAAAACTAGCAACCGACATCATACTATAGGAACATTCGTTAACATACGATTCGATAAAGTTCTGTGCTCGCACCGCTGTGTAGTATTTGGAGTATCGCTCTAACAGTACTTCTGAATGTTCCATGCCTTGTGAAAGTTCTCATAAGCTTTTGCTTTCTGAGAGACACTGGGTAATTAGTATTAAATGCGTCAGATTCTTTGGGATGCCACAGAATGGTTTGGGACCAAATTGACTACCCAGTGCTCCTGTTCTTGCGAGTTAATCAGTGGCTTCGTTGCCGTCTATTCTGGAATGACCGGAACCCAGTTAAGAAAAACTCTAGTTTTGCTTCCCAGCTTGTTTAGAGTTTCATGGCATTGCTTCACTAGTTTGGAGTCAACCCTTGTGGAGTCGCGTGCTATTACCCAGCTTTGCTGTCAGAGAAGATGTAGATAGTTTATCCTTTGTAGCCTCTGTTTAGGCTGATTTCCGCAGAGGATAGAATAGCAGAGATTTCAGCCTGGAAAATCAAAGGGTATTGACCCTTGTTGAAGCTAGCTCCATACTTGGGTCTCACCCCGTGAATTCTGTAGCCCACTTTGGTGTCCATCTTTGAGCCGTCCGTGTACTATATGTGGCTGTAGTCCTCACAAAGTACACTGCTGTTGCTCTAATCTTCTCTACTTGGGGATTCCACTGGATAGAATTTGGTGAATAACATCTCCGGTAGTGTATTGTCTGGTGGGAGGTATACTCGAAGACATACTTGACCAGTAGTTGTAGCGGTAACAACTATCTTCTGTACCAGATATACTGGGTGGAAATCCCGGTGGGGTGGACATTTATGCGATGAACGCAGATATTTGCCGTCACTTCATGGATATTTGCTATCTAATTAATCTGTTATCTATTATCCATAACACATCTATATGTGTATTTATATATTGAATTCCCCCCTAGTACATGGTATTTTCATATTTTTAAAGCCATGTACTCGAATTTGGTGTAATTGACTGGGGATTTTATTTTCATTTTATTTTAATTATCCATATAATAGTTTAATGTAAAAGTGTTATATTTTTTTTTATCAGTACAGAAAATTTTCAATTTTCTTTTGGTTCTTCATTTATGATCGTATCCGTATTTTACACCCTTGAATATTTTTAAGTAAGCAGGTATAAGTTACAAGTAAGCAGTAAGTACAAATGAGGTTATAAATAACAGCAAACAGGTTAAGGAATAATATCCTAAATATTATTCCTTAACCTGTAAGATCATTCGATGTAACGGCATTCGATATGGCGTACCATCGATGTGACGAATGTCTAACTTTCGATGTCACGTAGGGAACTAAATTTTTCATTGAAATAACGGTATTTTTGTTCTATGATCATGTTAGGTATGTAGTATGTTTCCCACAGATTCAATCCTTAGACAAAGATTTTAATATAACTGGGTCTATATAGGCACTGAAACGAGGAGTTATGTTATATAATCCAGTAAAAAATAAAATAAAAAAGGCTGATAAAAAAAAACATAACACTTTATAATTTGGAATAAGCATTGTTTGATAAATAATACTTTATTTTTTTCAGACTACACGACTATATGGTACAATAGAGTTGGCGCTACTTTCCGTTTTTGAGTTATTCGCTACTTGTTTTGCCGCTGGGATGGTGACTGACAAAGCAGCTCAGATCTCTAAAGTTCTACAACAGAAACGCTTGAAAGAGAAACCTACAGGTATGCTCAACTTTTCCTCATCATCATCATCATCATCTCAGCCCGCGCTAGTCCACTGCTGGACTCTCCCAATTAAGGTAAAATAATTCTAATTGCAATATTTTTATTGTATATCCGTTGTATACACAAGCATTATCTATGATGGTTAATACTAGCTGTAGAGTCAAGATCCATAAAAACAATTACTAAAATAAACAAATTCATGCCTTAAAACATTCTATACCATCACTGAATTTATTCTAAATTAAAAAAAAATACTTAATCAAATTTTTACTAGCAATTTTTTGCAATATTACTAATATTGCCTAAGACATCCTAAAGGAAGTAAGGGAAGTTTACGCCAGTCCTACAAAATGTCCTATAAATGTCCTTTTTCCTAAGAAAATCTAGTCAATCTTTATAAAAGTATTTTTTTTTATTTAAATTATTTATTTATAGACAGTTTATCCAGGATATCATAATAAATGTTAATTTTTACCTTATTTTTTTCAGAAATAACCCGTAAAGAAGATTATGAAGCTTTTATAAAATACATCCAGATACATCCGTTCAAATTTTATCTTTTCGACATTATTCCCCTAGGATGGTCATTGCCTTTGTTAACCCTCAACTTTATTGTAACTTACCTTGTTATTATTCTGCAATTCAACCATTTGGTTTAAATATCACCATGTTTTCATGAAAATGAATCTCATTATACGCGTGTCTTTTTAATAATTAGAAGTTAATAATTGATATTAGAAGTACGACACTAATTGCAACCGACTTTTGGCTTTATATCTCTACTTAAAGTGTATTTCTAATTATTTGAAAATTTACTGATTTAATAATCTGCATAGCCCCTATCTACTGATAGGCTGTGGCTCTGACGAAAGAGGTACGATCTGCAAAAGAGGATGTTAGCTGGGAACGCTCAGCTCAGCTGAGAGTCAGGAAATCTATGGCTGCTAACCTTTGGGTTACCAGTTCTTTAGATATGACTTTTCGTGCGTAATAAAAGTCATCCTCCTCCCAATAGAGCTTACTCTATCGGGTGCCAAATCTTCCATTAACAGAATTAAAATAAAAATAATAATAGATTAAAAGACTCCTTTTGTTTTCAATTTACTGAAATGAAAAAGTTTATTTACCAATCCTTATAACATTAATTTACAATTATAAGTACAGAAAGATTGAATAAAATGGTAAATTGAGAAACAAAAAGAAATTTCTTTTGAAAAGCCGGTTGTTAATTATTATCGCCAAATATTTGCTATAATTTATTTAATATTCACTAAGTTTGCTGTGTTTGAACCAATAAATAATATCACGAAATATTTTTGCTTTTTCTTTTATTTCTTTAATGCTCGTTTTGTAATAAAGAACAACACTTTCTGAATGTTCTGAATAATTCAATGTAAAAAAATTCTCTACCAACCATAACACACTTGCTAATAAGTTATATTATCCTCTATATCATATCAAAGCAAATAATTGCATTTTAATCAAATCAACGACTAAACCTTCGCAGACAGCGTTACCTTAATTTGAAAATAATAATAATGTCTGTCATCAAAACCGCTCAGCTTAAGCTATGGTTTATTTATATTTCATCAAATTTACTTGCTGCGTACGTTTTGAATTATGAGATAGAAAGTGTCTTAGTTTTTCATTGAGAAGTAACTAAAGTGCTATTCAGTTAGTAGTCATTAACCCTACATCAGTTGATATTGTCTTAAGTTTTCACGATTCTAGTTTTCACTTCTTCTTACCGGATTAATCGCGTATAATTTATATTTTACATTTTAACTGTTTTTTATCAATAATATTGATGGATACTGCCCGAATTGTTCGTCGGTTTCTTTCTCGGTTGCCCTGATCCAAGACCGACTGGTCAGACTGTCGGGTCTTTTCCGCCAAAAGGCGTGTAGTTATTAGTATGCAAAATAATAATAATAAAATATTTTAATTAATCAATTTTAAATGTCACTTTCAAAACAATTTAAATTGCAATGTCATGTAAATTTTGAAAAAAAATGATAAATATTAGTGTCAGGTACAAAATTAAAGTACTAAATATATGCAATAAAATAAAATTGAAGATGAATTAATATAATTAAGTACTGTCATTTAGCGCTAGACCAGCAGCACGCTTCATGCAAATCAAGCCAGTGCAAAGATTACTTAGGAGTGTACTACTTGGCACACTTGAAGAGGTTGTTTGTTGTAGCTCTGATAAGAAATCTTGTGGTTTTGAGAAGAACAGTTGTCTATAGTCTGACTTACAGGAATTATAGTGTTAAAATGATTAATCAACGTAGACTCTAGGTTACCGGATGTATCTGTTTCCAGGATGTGAAAAGGTTTCTTACGTGCACTTTTAAAAATAATTTTATAAATACATACATTATAATAACACGTGCAACTGTTATATCATTATCATACATAAATAAATAATCAATTTGAGAATTAACTTTGGGAGAAATCTCTTTTTTTGAATATATTGTAGTTATTTCGACTCATATCATGACAACTCACACAGAGTAGTCCTTTTAGCTTTATCCAAGCGACTGCAAATATAATATAGAGAAAGAGATTATCAAAACATTACAATCCAAATGTGTAATTTTGGCTGTAAGAAGATGTAAACTCATGTGTTCAGAAGGAAAGTAGGCGGACACTAAAATGACATTGACAAAAACATGCACATTAACACACAGCGTTTTGGGTTGGAATCTTAATTATTGTATTTCCATTATTTTACTTCATAATCATCACGACTCTCTGTAAAGAACCCACTGCAGGGATATAAGTCTCTCCCCTGGGTGACGAGGAGGTATAGGGCATAATCCCTATACCTTTGCTGTTGAGTTTCTTGCCACTTCTTCTCAACAGATCGACTTTCCGAAGTGGTGGTAGATTCAGTTCAATTTGTAAATTGTTTGACTTATTTCAAATGTATTTAAATACTTACGAAATAAAGAATATTTGAGTTTGAGTTTGAGTTTGATCCACCAAGCTGGCCCAGTGCTGGATGGTGGATGTCAGAATTTTCAGGGCGCCGAAAATGGCTTCTGACAAACCCTAACGACTACTGTATACAAGTATACAGCACCCGGGACCAACTGCTTAACGTGGCCTCCGAAGCACGGAAGTCGCTGTGAGAAATGAATGTTCGGCGGTCACCCATCCAAGTACCGGCCGCGTTAATTTATAACTCAATTAACTTATAAGAATTTTCAAAAGATATGTGAAGTAATTTCAATCTGGTACCTACCAATACTAAATTCTTCAACTTATATGATATCCATTTATTTAATTTTTATTCGACGTATACTCGTCTTAACCATGCTTGTTGTTAACTTGAAAGTATGGAGAATGAAGATATGCTGCCTTAAATGTTGTCGTACAGATACTTAGCTGTCCTCCTTAAAAATGTCAACGCCATACTGACATCAGTAGTAAGTATTCATTATTTATTTAATTCTATTTATTTGATACGCCTTCAAAATGCAGTCATTGAAGTTCAACCGCAAGCTATGAATAAATACGAAATGTGAATCAACTACCAAGATTGTCATTTTAAAAAGTGCCGGCTTTGAAATGTAAGTGCCGGCACTTTTTGCTAAACGGGTAATGGACTGTTAGTAGGTTGAAGTTATATTAATGATTTACTTCAGCGCTGGGGCAGTTAAGTTCAAACTCGCAAAATATAGGAACTTCAAGCTGCTTTCAGTCGCTTCAATCAAAAAAATTTTATATTCATTTGAAAAAAGTCATCAAATTTACAAATTGAATTGAATCTACACAAGGTCGACCTATTGAGAAGTAGTGGCATGAAACTCAACAGCAATTATGAAAAAAAAAAAATTTAGATATTTTAATTACTTTTTTACACAACTTTTTATCTACAGTTTTTGTCAGTATGCCGCAATGAAATCTACTATTAAATAGGCGGCTATTTAATACTTATACCAAGCATTTAAATTATATAACTTAGATTTTACATAGGTATGTTTAGGTTCTTAAATAAGTTTATTGAGAACTCTCGCTAACGAATAACAAACATTGTAAAGATCCCGTACCTTAAGTAAATTTAAATGTTTAGGTACTTGTCTACAAACTTAATATTTTTTTTTAACATTTATTTGTTTAAAATTATATTTAAAAGACGCTCTAGAACTGAGATATATTGAACTAACTACCCGTTTCTAAAGCACAAAAAATCGAATGGAATTTTCTCAAAGGAGAATAACAGCATGGTGTCATTAAATGTAATTAATTACTGGCGCAAATTTTTTGCATTTGAACGGTAAATGTTTTAAAAGTAAGTCTTTTCCCCATCTATGAATATGCGATCCCTATTGGAGTTTTGAGTCTAGGGTCATGCAAAGAAATATTCTTATAAATATTTAGTCTATATAATTAGCTTATTCGTGTTCTTTAACAACTTTGCAATTTTTATGTGCTAGATGGACATTCGGTTATGAGCATCAAGGAAGTTATTGGATAAAATGTTATGTTTGAACAAATTGAACCCTCACCCTTTTACCATCGGACTACTAGATGCAGAAATAACTTCCATCCATATGTGGTAGATATTCCAAAAATTCGAACTAAGCGCTTTGACAGTTCCTTTTTGATACTGGTCGCCAAGGCTTGAAATGAACTGCCTGCGTCTATTTTCCCTGACCTGTATAGTCCTAGTACTTTTAAGTGTCGAGTGAATAGGTTTCTCGTGGATGGACGTGTACCACCTAGTCTTCATGTCCACTTATCATCAGGTGTCATGGAGGACAAACGTCCCGACCAAATTTTATATTTAAAAAAATTAAGAACTAACTTAAGATATATATTTAGTGGCAATAAATAAAAAAACATTTTTATTTTATCGAGAACGCTATAAGTCATTATATCATTAAAATACGCTTAAAACAGGCCCAAGAACTGAGCCTTGAGGCATGAACATATTAATTGCTGATCCTGATAGTCTCAGTCCATAAATATCAAGTAAAAGCACTATTTCCAATAAAAGTTTCACGAGGAGTTCACTACAGTAACGCAGTCAAAAGTCTTGAACAAATCACACAATACACGAAAAGCGTCACGTGTTTAGTAAACTCCACACCGGCATCAGTAGTTGAGCAACCATATTGCCAAAATCACATTGTTTTGAACTTATCAAAATATTACTAAAGTTGTATAGAAATGAGATTTTCTTAAATTTTCCTAAGTATAGGTAATATGGAAATAAATCTTAAGTTACTGGAGTCATACTTCCAGTTGAAAGTAAGTTACTTTGTTTCATGAAATCAACAGCAATGTCACTACATTTTTTGTCTTACTTTGTTTTCATTTCCTTTGTTTCAAAATCCTGCATCACTAGTGCAAGTACAAGTCGCGGAATTAGCAAAATAACTTTTTATAGTAGTTCTGTCGATATTTTTATCGTTTTATAAAAACTTACTCACTTCAATATTTCCTGTATTTTCCATATATAACTCTAAAACAAGCTCCGTGCTTCTTTGAGCGCTAGATAGAGCTTTGATAATAAGTCCAATAATATACAAAGTACTATTTTTCTTAACAGGTGGTAAACAGCGGGGGCACAGCAATCATCAACTGCACGTGGAGCGGCTGGCCAGCGCCGCGCGTGGAGTGGCTGCACAACGGCGCTCCGGTGGGCACGGGTGCCACGGGGGGGAGGGTGCGGGTGCTGGGAGGGGGGGAGCGGCTCGTCATCAGCGGGGTCAGCAGGCAGGACAAGGGAATCTATCAGTGTATGGCGAGGAATGAGCGGGACTCGGCCCAGGCGACCACGGAATTGAGGTTGGGAGGTTAGTGCATAATATGACTCAGTATTTAAGTTATTTTCGTAATCCTAGCAGTAGGAATATTTTCAAATAGATATTTTCTCTGACTGGTGATAATATCTAGAGTCATATTTATGACTATGACTCTTTGACTATATAAAACATTGCCGAATCAAGACCGCCGGAGAAATGATATTTGGCGACCGACTATTATGAATGAACCTTCCAATATATGGAGGTCCTTTGGATTAGTTGCCGCACGACACGCTACTCCTGTGTCACGAGCTATTACGAGCTAGTAAGCCCTAAGATTATTGACTCATCGTTTTGACGTATTTACACTGACCAAATCATACACGTAAAAGTTTTAAAACTATCATGGTCTTAAACATTTAGTGAAGGGATGTTTAAAAAATAATGGCATTTCAGCTTGGTTGGCACGAGTATGTGTGACTTACTTCGAATTTTAAGCGAATTTTTATCGACGACCACTTTGGCGATGGGGTAAACCTGTTTGCCTCAGACGCTAGTGGTTGCGGGTTCGATTCCCGCACGGAACAAGAAAAAAAAAATGTTCCGTGTCTGGGTGTTTATCTATTTATGTATTTATATTCTAGGTTCCCCCCTAGTTCGCTACATGGTATTCCATAATACAAGCTATGCTTACTTTGGGCCCATGTAGTTGGTGTGATTGTCTGGGGATTTTATTATTTTATTATTTATTTGTTCCTTTAGTTTTAAATTTTCTAAGTTCAATCATACTCTTTTTAATTATCATTTTTCTTAAATACATTTCTGAGTGTTTCTCTCACTCATTTAATATACCTTACTTGCTATTTCATTTATTTTTATTTATTTTATTTTTGACTATAATTAAGTTCAAAATAATTTAGTATTTTAAAAATTCCACAGTCAACTGAGTAGTTCTAAAGTTCAGTAAGACCTTTTAAATCTAATTTAAATAGTGATAAAGGTCCACTAAACTATCCAATTCGACTTATGATTTTTAAAATCAGTACCACAAAATTTTTGATCAGAAAATTACTTTAAAAAGTCATATTATACAATATAAATTGAATTTTATATGAAAATAGATTCAATAAAGCTAATGTAGTTGAACATAATAAACGCTATGCGGGTAAAAATAGCTATAAGAAAAATAATTGCTATGACAATCGATATTCAATTGTACAAATTATTGTTTTCCGATACCTTCTAGAAATATAATCTAACTAGCTGTTGCCCGCAACTTTGCCTGCGTAAATATCGGTAATTGCGATTGGATAAATAACATTACTATGGCCTTTCTTGAAGTTCAAGCCTTCTCTAGAGTATATTTAAATAGACAGTCAGAAAGATAACACAGACGTGCCTTAATACCCAAGTTTTGTGGATAAACCTTCAAGAAATAACGACCTATACAGTCAAACTAAAAATAAAACACCGGAACAGGAATACCTACTACAAAGGGATGCTGATTAATCAAATAAAATCAATTCCGTAGGTATATGTTTTTTTTATATATAATATCGATGGGACGTTTGTCTTCCATGACACCTGATGTTAAGTGAACATGAAGACTAAGGTAGAACACGTCCATCCACGAGAAACCTATTCACTAGACGCTTAAAATACTAAGACTATACTGGTCAGGGAAAATAGATGCAGGCAGTTTATTCCAAACTT
This sequence comes from Stenoptilia bipunctidactyla, assembly GCA_944452665.1. Lineage (NCBI taxonomy): Eukaryota > Metazoa > Arthropoda > Insecta > Lepidoptera > Pterophoridae > Stenoptilia > Stenoptilia bipunctidactyla. Next base: position 21,687,671 of record OX101742.1, on the reverse strand, counting down.
TGGCGATCCGTATCAAAAAGGAAGTTTCAAAGCGCTTAGTTCAACTCTTCGGAATATCTACCACATACGGATGGAAGTTCCGTCTTCAACTAGTTATACCATCGCAAAAAGGAGAGGGTTCAATTTGTTCAAATATTACCAGGCCTGGCTCACTCCGCGCGGTACATCCGTTATTTACCTACAGCGAAGCGCTCCGCCGGCGTATTTCGAATGGGTCGTGTGTCACGCGCGCGCCCGTCGGGACGTTGTAGATACCTACCTACCTAATAGCACTCACAGTAATTCTATGATCGAGGTCGCAAATAGTATTTAAAAATGGACATAAAAAGAAACAAATATTCAATTAGATTTGATTATGTTCAATTTAGCAAACAAAACATAGGTAGTATTACTAATTATTCGTCGTAACTTTTTTTTCATTTTGTACTTTAGGTAAGTTGAAACAATATTTTTTACAAAGGTAGAATAACAGTAATACGTACATCGGTAGATACTTAATTACAAATAAGGAGATTAATTATTCTTCACTAGGCAGCAACCCTAACAGCGTAAGAAAAGATAAGAGGCATGCGATAGAAAGAGACAAAACTTCTAGGTAAATAAATTTACAGGTACGTAATGCTGTGCGAGCTGAATTCCACCGTATCGCGTTGTAGCAAGACTCGAATTTATTTAGATCTTCTTGCGGAGTAATTCTTCTGTACCAACTATTACTTATTCTGTGATATTACTCACGCACTCACCAGAATGCAGCCATGACTCAATAGTACACGGTTAAACGAGCAACCTTACGACGATGCTCTGGGATCTGCAGTTTTTTGGTTGTATTGTAAGGTCGACGTTGTTTATTAGTTTATGGGCTCTTCGGTCAACGGAGTCCAGCGCTTTTAGTTTATATTTGGCTGAACCATCCCAAAGATGACTGCAGTACTCCATGCATGATCGCACTTGAGCTGTGTATAAGTTAAGAAGCTGTGCCTTGTTAAGGGTTAAAGTACCGCCGTGCCTAGGAGATAATTCCCAACTTTTTTGAAGTTACTTGAGTTATGGACACAATATGTTAACCGAAGTTAAAACTGGATGTTACAGTTATACCTAAAAGCCCTAGATGTACGCTGATGGAGACAGATACATTTTGCTAAGTGGGCGTTAAAGTGAAAGTGCACTTTTTTGCGGAGATTAGAATTTTGCACGCGTTGAATTTGACTAAATTCGACTAACCCCAATAGGATACTTTCCGTAACGTCAAATCAACGCATCATTGACTTTCTTAAACTCTGGATTTGGTAGTTATTTTTGTTTTGGAAGTATTAGAACGCTAGGATATAAGCACTGCCAATTGCACTTAACCAATTGCACTTAAACAAGCACTTAACCAATTGCACTTAACCAAAAGCACTTAACCAATTGCTGGACCAGTCAAAAGTCAAAACTACAATCACTTTATTGCGCCAAACTTAACTTGTAGTCTGACCCCGTTACACAAATTTTCGTGGTAGAAGCTTTTGAGTAAAATTATAAAACTCGAGGTATGCATGCAATGAGGTCTTCACAGGCCAGATTCCTCCTTCTTCGCGCATCTAGCACGTCAACCCTAACATACCGATTTCGTTGCGGAGCAATTTTAACAATAATAATTTGGGTTTTATTAGGATTTACACTGAGGCCGAAAGCCTGTCTCCCTTTAAGGTAGGCAGAGACAAGGGAATACCCATTGCTACTATCCAGACATACATCTTTCGCTTGTTCCTCGTTCATTAATCTTTTCATAGATTACCACCGGTTACGGGTACTTTTCACTAGGCTCTTTAAGGCCAATTTGATCAGCATACGCTTTACTCCATAAGCTTTACTCAATTCGCATATTTTGCCAAAGTGTTCATTTATGGTAGCGATAGGTTGTGAAGTGAAACCTGGATGTAGATATGTAGATCGTCTGCATACAGGTGGTAGGAAGATGTTTAATTAGCAGAAATATAATTTGTGAAGAAAGCAAAAAATGAAAAAAAAGGTGCCAAAAAAAATTCAAAGGTTAACAAGGTACAAAAGGCGATCTTATCGTTCTAAAGCAATCTAGAGGCTTATATAGTTGTTCATATACTTCATGAAGTCTATAATAACTGTGAGTGCTTTGAAATTATGTACATACAGATAGTTGATATTCGATTTGAAATATATTCTAAAATTAGAAAATGACAAAGGAACTTAGATGTAAATAAAACTACTTTTTAACCGGATAAATCGCGTATAATTTATATTTTACATTTTAACAAGACGTTTCGGTGTCTTTGCAGACCCCGTGGTCACGAGCGACTGAGGTGTCAGGCATCAGATTGATAGTGGAAACTTAGGTGAAACTTAGATGTGTTGATAATAGGAATAAAGGTGAAAGGAAGGTGGTCCAATAAATAAATTCGATATGAATTAACAAGTTGAAATAAATCCATATTTGTGGACAAAGAAATGTGTTCTTAAAAGATTGACCACAGTTTACAAATATTTGTTTTTTTATTTGTGGACTAGATTTAGATTTTGTTCGACATGAACATAGAACATACAATTTTCTCATAAGTATATATCCTGTATAACATTCTTTCTTTATGATATTCTTTGCATTTGTTGAATAACGTTTGCCTTGGAATCATCACGCGATGAGAAATTTAAATCGTTGTCGCGTTATTTCTAGATATACAGGGTGATTGGTAATTAGACAGGAATCTCATTAGGTGACGTAGGAGAGGTCACTTCTAATCATTTTAGCCCAAATCATGCAATCTCAAAGTGCACAGTTTTTTAAATATTTGGGGTTATTCCTTTTTTTTCTGAAAATCCAGTTTTAGTCCTTCTAACATCGATTATTAAAAAACTAATTGTCTGATTTCAATTTTCTTTTCAGTTTTAGATAGGGGTTTAGTAAGTCCATAATTAAGTTCAACAAAATTGTGTCAGTGTGATTCCAAACATAAGCTACAGGATATTTAATAAAATTAAAATGCAATTTTTTGGAGCAACGTAACACTAGCTTTTTTCCCAAAAAAGGTCTGATGAACTTTACGGATAGCAAAAAATTTGTGTCTTAATGACAGGAGCACTTTGTATGATTCCTTTGAAGGATTAAAAATGTGGGTTTCTGATACTGTTTTTGAATTTTTTTCTCAAACTGTGCGGTTAAATTCCAATTAGTTTACCTCGTTGATTAACCAGAAAGTTGTAGAAGTTTTTACAAAAAATTATACGTAAAATTCAAAACACCTTTTTGGAGAAAAAAGCAATTTTTTTAAATGTTGCTCCAAAAAATTTCATGTTGTAGCTTTTATTGGAAATACACTGAAACAATTTTAATACGGTTTATGGTTGACTTGCTAAGTACCTATCTCAAACTGATAATCAACGAATGCAGAGCATTAACAAAACCGACTGCACGTCAAAACTTTGGCCGACTTATAACGTCATCTACGTAAACATTCTCCGAAATCATACATATTGTTTCAATCATTTGAAATTTTTGATGAAGACTCAACCGATTTCGATAAAATTTATATAGGAACTATGAAGTATCCTCTATCCTCTATCATATAAAGAGGGTAGTCTAAAAGTAACAAACATATTTAGTGTGCTCTCAGTATTTATTTGTTTTAATATATTAATTATATATTAATTGTATGTAATAATTATTATGTCGTTTTTTAATTTGGTGGTGGTGTGGTAAACAATAATATTTTATTTTATATTCTGTCATTGACCATAGCACTTGACATCTGTCACAATTGACATCCATGTTCACGGGGATACCAGTGTTTACAGACCGTTCACTATAAGATGTCCCCTGCCTGCTGATGTTGGCAGCATTGTGGCAGCAGTGTTACCAATAATATGTGTCCATTTTAACCCCGTAATCTAACTTTGTTTATACCTAGCACGAATAAATATATGTTTAATTTTCTGATTTGTAAATAATAAACAACTATAAGACTAGGAAGGTTTTGAATGACGACACAATTTATATTATACGAGGGCGAATCAAAAAATTCTTAGAATGAATACAAAAAAAAAAATTAAAAACAAGAATATTTTTTTTGTCTACGTAATCTCCTTCTTATCTTATACACTTAGAATACCGCATCTCCAACTTTCTTATTCCTTCCGCAAAAAAATCATTTTCTCGACTATAAAAAACTCCTCTGCGGCAGTCATAACCGCGTCATCATCGTCAAATTTAGTTCCACGAATATGCTCCTTTAATTTTGGAAATAAGTGAAAATCACTCGGGGCTAAGTCAGTAGAATATGGTGCGTGATCAAGGACTTCAAAGCCAGCACTGCGGATTGCCGTGAGCGCAACTTCCGAACGATGAGGTGGAGCGTTATCCTGGAGAAACAACACGCCCAATGACAATTTCCCACGACGTTTTTCTTTAATCGCTTCACGTAATTTCGGGATTAAGTTTGCATAATAGGATCCATTTATCGTTTGCCCTTTTGGCAAGTAATCAATATAAAGGATTAATTCACTATCCCAGATAACGAAAACAGCTTGACAAGCAATAGTGTCAACATAACGGCAGGGGACATCTTACGATGAACGGACAATATCTTGTTCATATTATTTTTTTTTTAATTACCGATACCGCTGTAGACTTCATTTTGTCGGTAATTATATTTTCATAGTTTTTTGTTCAGTGTCTATGCTTTAAATTAAGTCCTCCCATCAAAGGCCTCCCATGATCTAATGGCGTTCTGGATCCAACTCACTCGAAATTTTGGGTTTCGGCGCCACTCTTGACGCTAGCCTCGAGGGTTTCAACGGTGCTCTTACGCTCTTAACAGAGTTCACTCCCCTAATAAGGAAACTTCATCAAGCCCGTCGAGTTTCTAAGCCGATGGCATCGACCGGGGTAGCCACTTTTGTGTGGTTTCTCGACGCGAATATTAGAGAGACTGCACACGGTGCCATTCCCATAAAAGATGGAGAGCCTTTTCGGGTTGTTTGCTAGGATCACTAGCGTACGTGAAAACTATTTACCCCGGCATTTTTTGTACAGATTTGACGGGGAAACCTTAAGACGACAAGTTGTCTTAAACTTGCTCGTTCGATTGCTCAAACGGCACATTCCTGACAACAGCACGAATCTTACGCTCCTCAGGGAGGGCGTAATTTATTATTACGTGCTTAGAGTTTTATATTTGACAATGAAGTGTACATTTTTTCACAGACTCACAAATAGTGCATCTTATTTCGATTATATACTATATACAATTTTTTTTTATATTTATACGGCAGACATTTTAAAACTTTGAGTAAAAAATAATCAAGAGACAATATTGAGTTACTAGAAAACATAATATGTAAAGGTGAAAACCACTATAATAAATATAATTGTTATGACAATCGATATTCAATTTTTCAAATGATTTTATTCTAATCCATTCTAATCCATTTTCTAATATTGTATGGTGTCGTATTCAGTTCAGTTTTAGAATCAACAATTTGCACACGAAGAAACAATTTGTACACGAAGAAACTGAAATAAAAAAAACTCATTATGAGTAAGGAAGTTGAAATAAATCCATATTTGCGTGAAAAGTATAGGATATCCAGAAGATTGAAAACCATTCACAAACTTTTGTTCTATATTTGTGGCGTAGATTTAGGTTTTGTTCGTCATAAAGATAGAAGATTTGATTTTTTTCTCAGATTATACCCCGTTATACAATCGATCTGTATCTTTAGTACTGGTATATTTGTCAAACATTTATATTGGCATGAAGACCGTGTATTGGCAAGTGTTAGTCGTATTGCAATTCTAACAAAGTATCTAGCAGCATGTGTAACTATGTTTATTTTACGACATAACATGTCGTTTAAACACTTTTTCACAGAAATAATTAAAATTGACATAAATATGAAAATCAAACTCGAATCGAAAATAATATTTGCTCAAACAGCTTTGTCTGTCTTTGGTTTGCTTAGTTTCGTGGGTGTTTCAATCAACCCAAACAGAACTGTTCCGATCATAAGTGTTATGCCATTTTTTGTCATACCCCTATATAACACTTTAACGCGTATCATATCAGTTATTTTTATTTATTATGCAACATACGTTCGTCTGAATCACCTCTATTGTAAACTTGAAAATCTGGAAAATGAAGACTTGGTGCCTTTCATGCTCTCGTATAGTAATTTAGCTGGCATAATTAAAAAAGTTGACGCCGTATCATCATCGGTAGTGAGTATACAATATTTATAACTTTTCTGAATTCGCACAAAGGGTTATTTTTTATTGAATACAAAAAAAAATGTACTTATTAATCATTTTATACGTAATACTATATAGTTTTTTAATCCTCAGTTACGTCCTCTTAATTTTGCTTTGACATATTCCTCATACCTCTAATGGAAAATATTAATTTTGCTTTCAACATGCACAACTTAGTTGTCATTAATCTTTTTACATATGTGTTATGTTTCCGTGGGGTGAAAAAATATTATACAATATATCTCAATCTAATCATTAAACAAAAGGACAGTTTATTTTCAAACAAAGTGCTTTCGAACAAATTTATTACTAAAGTTCTAGCAGACTGCAGGTCAAAAGTAGTGCGTGCAAATTTTAAAATATTTGAATCATATTGACTTGTATAACATACTCGCACTGTGAGTTTTATTATCCAAGGGTCGGCGAATTAGTGGTAAATCCCCTGGTGGTGGTTGTTACTTAACATAAGGTATCCAATTGGCAACTGCGGTTATAGTAAAATGCTTTGTCTTTACTTAAATATTATCTTTATTCCAATCGCTCTCAGTTTTCATGACAGATTTTTTTATCTGGTTACAGCGTGCAGCCAGGATACATGTAATTTTTCTAAAAGTTACAATTGATTTCTATAGCAAACTACTTTTATTATAAAATGCAGTTTTTTTTCTGCAGCGGTCTATAAAATGTTGCTCACAAAATCTATTACTTACTTAATATGCTTTTTTGCTTTTCTTTTTCAATAATTTTATTTTAAGTTATTATTTAAAAATGTTGACGGATATATTTCTTTATTTCTTTAAGTTTATATAATTTAAAAAAAAATGGAGTTTAAGAACCAAGACCTGAATTATAAAAACACGCGCTAAAAAGTAATTTTGAAACAAGAAAATAGTCTCCGCTGAAATATTTATCTACTATAAGTCCGTTACTTTTTGAATTTCTGACCTCTTTACTGAAAAAGCAACACAACTCCTGACAACAAGCATCTATCAGTTGACTCCTGTCAAAATTTGAACTTTCTGCGTCAGTTAATTTGTGTTTGACACATCCTACCATGGTTTGACAGCTATCTTTATCAGATTACCCAGTAATTTGAGAAAAAAATTGAAAAAAAAGTGAATTTCGTGTGCTTACTTTTTGCGAAAAAAAAAACCATTACCGAGACCAAGGCTAAGCTTGATGAATACTATGAGGACTTTGCACCATCGATTTCAATGGTAAAAAAGTGGTTTACTGAATTTGTGGCCGCACAATCACTGAAGATGCCGAACGTCCTGGAGGAGTTGAGGTCTGAAACCAAAAAAATCGAAAAAAATCATGATATGGTGTTGGCCGACCAAAGATTGAAAGTGCGAGATATTGTGGAAGCCGTAGGGAACTCGCACGGCTTAGTGGTTTCAATTTTGAAGGATCACTTGGGCATGAGAAAGCTTTCCGCAAGATGGGCGCCGCGTTTGCTCACAGTCGACCACAAACGCAATCGTATAACAACTTCACAGGAAGGTTTGGCGTTATCTGATCGCAATATGGAGGAGTTTTTGCGGTGTTTTGTAACCGTGGACGAAACATGGATTCATCACAACACACCAGAGACCAAACAACAGTCAAAACAGTGAGTTTCTAAGGGTGAATCGGCACCAAAGAAGGCCAAGGTGGGTTTGTCAGCCAATAAAGTTATGGCGACTGTTTCATTGGATGCACGCGGGATAATCCACATTGACTACCTTCAAAAGGGAAGAAAAATCAATGGAGAATCATATGCCAACTTATTGGAACGGTTCAATGAATGAAAACCGACTTCATTTGGCTATTAAAAAAGTTCTTTTCCACCAAAACAATGCAAGGGTGCACACATGTAAAGTTGCCATGACAAAAATCTATGAATTGGGCTATCAATTACCCCCTCATCTGCCCTATTCTCCAGATTTGGCTCCGAGCGACTAATTCTTGTTCCCAAACTTGAAGAAATGGCTTGGTGGAAAAAGATTTGACTCCAATGATAAAGTCATCTCGCAAACAAAGGCTTTTTTTGAGGACCTAGACAAATAATATTTTTTGTCTAGGTCCTCAAAAAAAGTTTTTTTTTTTTTTTTTATAAGTGACTAAACCCGCGTTTGACCTCAATCTCACCTGATGGTAAGTGACGATGAGGTCGAAGATGAAAGCACACGGGTTTAGGAAGGAACTGGCTCTCTATACAATATTGCCGGAACACATTACCGCCGGAGCGGTAACATTTGGCGGCAGAGAAAGTTATCAATGTAGATATTTTTCATCTTCATTATAATGCCCGTATTTTAATATTTAACGTAATTTGAAAGGTGTATTCAAATTTCAGCCCACTAGGAATTTTTCCGCAGATTGGAGTTTAAAATGCTTAAAATGACTGGACTCAAACCCCACTTCCATGTAAACATGGAAAACTGTAAACACAGTCAACTGTTTCTTTGCTAATGTAATATTTTAATCTTGTTTCAGTACTCCGTGTTGTATTTATTCAATGTCCCGTACATTATGATAGTGCCTTACGTTTTTTTTTATGTCAAAAAAGATCAGGTAAGTCACTGTCTTCAACACAACTACTTAGACCTATATTGGGCCCGATCCGAAATTGAATTCTCTTATTTTAAGTGTTTTTTTTAATGCCGTGAGAGAAAGCGAAAAAAATAGTTTTGTCACGTTTTACGTCATAAAATTCGACACTGGAGAGACTTAAAAATAAGAAAATACAATTTCGAATACAGCCCACTATTTAATTATTAAAGCTGAAGAGTTTATATGAATCCATTTATCTTAATCGTAAAAGGCCAACACAACTGGAAGATTTCAAATAACTATTTTTATGTAAGATCTTGAGGTAGGTATACTCGTAGGCATACTTGACGGCCTGTTGTAGCGGTAACAACTTCCTTCTGTACTAGATATCCTAGTTGGGAGGTATTATTATTATTATTTGGGTTACGGGACTATGTGAGCAATTTTGTCCGCTCTTCACACTGCGATCTAGAAGATCTATTGTGTGAGACCTCATCTACAAATCACCGTACACTCCAATGGAGTCCAGGAAGTTAAAGATTTTCCTTGCGGCGATGCTCCTAATCTCTTTAAGATCCAGTTCATGTTATCCAGATGAGCGGAGTGCTTGTGCATAACTGCGGGGCAGTGGCACAGTAGGTGTAGAGGGGTTTCCTCAGCGCTCTCATAGTATCCGCAGAGCGCTGTGTCTGACAGACCCAGGTTAGACATATGCTTGTTTAGTTTGCAGTGTCCTGTTAGTGATCTTACCACTGCACGTAATTGGGGTTTGTTAAGAGATACTACCGCCTCATAGGCTTTTGCTTTCTGTGAGGCATTGGGTGGTGAATATTTAACGCGTCAGGTTCTTTGGGATGCCGCAGAATGGTTTCGGACCATGTTGACTACCCAGTGCTTCTGCTCTTGCGAGTTCATCAGTGGCTTCGTTGCCGTCTATTCCGGAATGACCGGAAACCATTTAAAAAAAACTCTATTTTTGCTTCCCAGCCTGTTAAGAGTTTCATGGCATTGCTTCATGACTTGTGGAGTCGAGTGCCATTAGCGCAGCTTTGCTGTCAGAGAAGATGAAGATAGTTTGTCTTTTGTAGCCTCTGTTTAGGCAGATTTCCGTAAAGGATACAATGGCAGAGATTTCAGCCTGAAAAATCGAAGGGTATTGACCCATGTTGAAGCTAGCTCCATTCTTGGGTCTCACCTCGTTTGTAGGTCTCACCTCTTAATTCTGTAGCCCACTTTGGTGTCCATCTTTAAGCCGTCTGTGATATGTGGCTGTAGTCCTCTCAAAGTACCCTGCTGTTGCTCCAATCTTCTCTACTTGGGAATTCCACTTGATAGAATTTGGTGAATAGCATATCCGGCAGTGTGTTGTTTGGTGGGAGATATACTCGTCACATACTTAGCCGTAAAGTCGAGACATACTTTACGGCCGGTAGTTGTAGCGGTAACAACCACGTTCTGTACCAGATATCCTGGGTGGGAGGTATACTTGTAGGCATACTTGACAGCCGGCAGTGGTAGCGGTAACAACTACCTTCTGTACCAGATATCCTGGTTGGGAGGTATACTCGTAGGCATAGTTGACAGCCGGTAAATGTAGCGGTAACAACTACCTTCTGTACCAGATATCCTGGGAGGAAATTCCGGTGGGGTGGACATTTATGCTATGAACACAGATAATTGGCGTCTGTTTATGAATATTTGCTATCTAATTAATCTGTTATCTATTATCCATAACACATCTATACATATATGTAATGTGAATTTATATATTGAATTCCCCACTAGTACATGGTATTTTCAAGATAACACAAGCCTCGCTTACTTTGAAGCCATGAACTCGTAGTTGGTGTAATTGACTGGGGATTTTATTTTTATTTTATTTTAATTATCCATATAATAGTTGAATGTAAAAGTGTTATATTTTTTTTTCAATACAAAAAATTTGCAATTTTCTTTTGGTTTTTAATTTATGATCGTTGAACCTTGAACATGTTTAAGTATGCAGGTACAAGTTACAAGTACAAGTAAGTACAAATGAGGTTATAAATAACAGCAAACAGGTTAAGGAATAATATCCTAAATATTTTTTTCGATGTTGTGACAGTACATTTCGCGACAGTCGTTGTGACATACCGTCAATAAGAAGATCATTCGTTGTAACGGCATTCGATGTAGCGTACCATCGGTGTGACGAATGTCTAACTTTCGATGTCACGTAGGGAACCCAATTTTTTCATTGAAATAACGGTATTGTTTTTCTATGATCATGGGTATGTAGTTTCTCCAGTCAACCCTTAAACAAAGATTTAAAAATAACTGGGTCTATATAGAAACTGAAACGAGGAGTTATGATATAAAATCCAGTAAAAAATAAAATAAAAAAAGGCTGATAAAAAAAACATAACACAATATTATTTGGAATAAGCATTGTTTGATAAATATTTTTTTTTTCAGCATACACGACGATTTGAAATATTACATTTAATGCTACTGTCTGTTTTTGAGTTATTCCCTGCTTGCTTTGCCGCTGGCATGGTGACTGACAAAGCAGCTCAGATCTCTAAAGTTCTACAACAGAAACGGTTGGAAGAGAAACCTACAGGTATGCTCAACTTTTCCTCAATTAAGTTAAAATAATTGTAATTGCAATATTTTTATTGTATATGCGTTGTATGTACAAACATTATCTATGATGGTGAATACTAGCTGTAGAGTCAAGATCCATAAAAACAATTACTAATAGTATATTATGTAACAAGTGAGCGAAGTTGCTAATTACAGTCGAGGCTGTAATTAGCAACGCTCACGAGTTATATACGACGTTTTTCAACACACTTGTGAGTAAAAGACAGACATACGTGGTCATAAAATAACAAACACACTTGATAACAAAGCTGTGAATTGTGATTGAAAAATGGCGCCGAACTTCGCGCATGCGCGTAGGTTTTTTTTTCCGCCAAATGTGTCAATGGCTGTATAGCATATACAGCCTATTTTACATGAAAATATTTAATTTGGAGTGGTAAATCCAAATATTTTAATATTTTGTAACAAATTATTGTAAATTGTGAATAATTTGTTTGATATACAATTTTGTTTAACTAATATAAGGCGTAAACATTTAAAAATGTATATGGATTTGAAGTGGTATAAAACCTCTTTGTTGTTTCTGAAAAAATTTAATGTATAACCCGGATCAATAAAATTTGCTCTGTTTACTCGCATTTAATTTGCACAAAGGTACAATCCAACTTTGTAGGATTCATTATATTATGCACTAGAGTATAATATATTATGCACGCGTGACTTATAGCCCAGTTTATAGTTCTAAATTCAATAGAATTAGGCTCATTTTACGAGCAAGTGTGTTGAAAAATAAAAAAATTAATGCCTTAAAACATTCTATACTATTACTGATTTTATTCTAAATTCAAAAAAATACTAAATCAAATTTTTACTAGCACTTTTTTGCAGTATTACTAATATTGCCTAAGACATCCTAAAGGAAGTAAGGGAAGTTTACGCCAGTCCTACAAAATGTCCTATAAATGTCCTTTTTCCTAAGAAAATCTAATCTATCTTTATAAAAGTATTTTTTTTATTTAAATTATTTATTTATAGATAGTTTATCCAGAGATATCATAATAAAATGTTAATTTTCACCTTATTTTTCAGAAATAACCCGTAAAGAGGACTATGAAGCTTTTATAAAATACATCCAGATACATCCGTTCAAATTTTATCTTTTCGACATTATTCCCCTAGGATGGTCATTGCCTCTGTTAACCATCAACTTTATTGTAACCTACCTTGTTGTTATTCTGCAATTCAACCATTTGGTTTAAATATCACCATGTTTTCATGAAAATGAATCTCATTATACGTATGTCTTTTTAATAATTAGAAGTTAATAATTGATATTAGAAGTACGACAGTAATTGCAACCGACTTTTTGCTTTATATCTCTACTTAAAGTGTATTTTTAATTATTTAATAATCTGTGTAGCCTCTATCTACTGATTAGCTCTTGCTCCGACGACAGAGGTACGATCTGCAAAAGAGGATGTTAACTGGGAATGCTCAGCTCAGCTGAGAGTCAGGAAATCTATGGCCGCTAACCTTTGGGTTACCAGTCCTTTAGATATGACTTTTCGTGCATAATAAAAGTCATCCTCCTCCCAATAGAGCTTACTCTATCGGGTGCCAAATTTTCAATTACCAGAATAAAAAAAATAATAATAATAGATGAAAATGATTCGTTTTGTTTTCAATTTACTGTAATGAAAAAGGTTATTTACCAATCCTTATAACATTAATTTAAAATTATAAGTACAAAAAAATTGAATAAAATGGTAAATTGAGAAACAAAAAGAAATTTCTTTTGAAAAGCCGGTTGTTAATTATTATCGCCAAATATTTGCAAAAATATTCACTAAGTTTTCTGTGTTTGAACCAATAAATAATATCACGAAATATTTTTGCTTTTTCTTTTATTTCTTTAACGCTCGTTTTGTAATAAATAACAAATGTTAACACTTTTGTAGAACATTTAATATAGACGCCTTATCAACAATCAGAAAATGGAAATAATAATACAACAATAATTTATATATTCAAGACGATTTACACAAAATCATCATGAATTATACAAATAAAGCTTCAAAAAACTAGAACAAAAATCTATCCAGTAGTTTGAGATTATAACGTTTTGGCAGGCAAAACTTTTACACTGTTTTCTAGTAGGTATGTTCTGAATAATTCAATGTTCTCTACCAGCCATAACACACTTGCAAATAAGTTATATTATCCTCTAAATCATATCAAAGCAAATAATTGCATTTTAATCACTTACGACTAAACCGTCGCAGACAGCGTAACCTTAATTTGAAAATAATAATGTCTGCCTTTTATCGATCAGACAGTCACAATATCATATTCATTTAAAAGCGATTATCAATACGGTGAATCCATTTTGGAAAATGTGACAACAATAAAGACGATATTCTTTTGTTTCTTCGTTTTAAGATTATAATCATGAAATTATGTTGAACTTTTTGCCACAATTTATCTTACCTACCCTAATCAATGCGAACTTGTGAACTATGATGATCGAAAAAGGAGGGCTTTAATTTCAAGAATAGAAAAAGAAATCATCATATTGCTAATAAGATAAAAAAGCTCATCCATACTCCATTTGGAAAATCAGTTCTTTTCATTCAATTCCAGGACCTCTGGCATAAAAGCCAATGTATGTTAACACTACACGACCCTATCTTCAGGTTGCTTTGTAGAAAATCTACAAATTAAACTGAAACTCTTTTCTGTTATTGCATTCAGAGACAACATTACGAGAAAATGGATCCCAAAATTTGTGACCATTCCTAAAACACAATATACATTAGATTGGTTTGATGGGGCTTTATGTCATACATTTTTCTAATAGGTAATTTAAATATTTTAAACTAGCTGTTGCGCGCGGTTTTACCCGCGCAATTTCGATTCCCGCGGGATTTTCGTGATAAAAAGTAGCCTATACGGATTCGGAAGAATCCCTCTAAGTAATGGTAAAAGAAATATTGATGTCGGTCCAGTAGTTTTTGAAACTATTCAATACAAACATACAAAAATACAAAGGTTTCCTATTTATAATATTAGTATAGATTAAAAAAACAATGCACAAATTAACGATACCCGCTTTTCTATACTATCTAAGCTTTTCTAAGAGTTAAAGATATCATTTTAGCAACGTCAAGAAGACACGCAATAAACATAAACAATTAGAAACGTCTGCAACTTGCAAGTGTTAAAGCGTAGCGTTCGCAAAGCAGCAAGTCCGGAACAGTAAATTTGCTTAGAAAAATAGTAGTACATTTCATTATGAGAGCGGAAAGCCTGTCATTGCAAAGAGTTTCGACAAATGCTTCAAACTCAAATATTCTTTATTTCGTAAGTATTTAATAGTATATTATGTAACAAGTGAGCGAAGTTGCTAATTACAGTCGAGGCTGTGATTTGAGCCCGAGCCGCAGGAGAGGGCTTAATAATGAGCCGAGACTGTAATTAGCAACGCTCACGAGTTATATACGACGTTTTTCAACACACTTGTGAGTAAAAGACAGACATACGTGGTCATAAAATAACAAACACACTTGATAACAAAGCTGTGAATTGTGATTGAAAAATGGCGCCGAACTTCGCGCATGCGCGTAGGTTTTTTTTTCCGCCAAATGTGTCAATGGCTGTATAGCATATACAGCCTATTTTACATGAAAATATTTAATTTGGAGTGGTAAATCCAAATATTTTAATATTTTACAACAAATTATTGTAAATTGTGAATAATTTGTTTGAGATACAATTTTGTTTAACTAATATAAGACGCAAACATTTAAAAATGTATATAGATTTGAAGTGGTATAAAACCTCTTTGTTGTTTCTGAAAAAATTTTATGTATAACCCGGATCAATAAAATATATGCTCTGTTCACTCGCATTTAATTTGCACAAAGGTACAATTCAACTTTGTAGGATTCATTATATTATGCACTAGGGTATAATATATTATGCACGCGTGACTTATAGCCCAGTTTATAGTTCTAAATTCAATAGAATAACGCTCACTTTACGAGCAAGTGTGTTGAAAATACATTTGAAATAAGTCAAACAATTTTCTAATTGAACTGAATCTACCACCAATTCGGAAAGTCGATCTATTGAGAAGAAGTGGCAAGAAACTCAACAGCGATAACAGTCTAAACGAGCCGAGGCGAAGTCGAAGGTAAGGGTTGACAGTTGGAACAAGTTGCAATGACGGTTCCACACGTGTACTGAACCACTATTTTTAATAAAGTTGCGAAAAAATGAAGCAATTTAATAAAATATGAAAAATGGCGCCAGCCGTAAAAGAATATAAACAGAGATTTTTTTGTTTTCTTCGCCCATTCTGGGTAGGCAAAGGTAACTATGCCCATACAAGCAATTCTTCAGTAGATTTTTTGTATGGACATGAAATGAAATTTAACTTTAATTAAAATTTACTGAGATAAAATGAAAGGTAACCTAACCTAACTCATTGAATCAAATCATTAAATCTGATATTGAAAAAAAATTAGTAGGTAGATTCTTTTCAGAAAAATTTGCATGAATCATAAAAAGTACTATGATTTTTTTGGTAAAAATTTCGTGGTTGATTTTTTTCTTTTTATAGATTATTTTGACAGTTGGGAAAGAGAACGCACGAGTGTGTAATAACCTACATCCCGAACACTATACGTCCCTGGAATACGCTACATATTGAGCAACTGTATTAAAAATGCTTTATCGCAGCATAATTTAAATAAATTTCTACTCCTCCTAGTACTTTCCCAGACCTTTCCTTTACTAGTACTTTCAGTAGGCATTCTTCACTGTTGGCCAATATACTGTTGCTCAGTCCACGACCAACTGACCCTAAAAGACAACGGTCAAAAAAAGGATGTTTACTGTCTACCTGAAAACTACAGGATTGATCCCGCATTACAAAAAAAGAACAAAATACGGGTTGCAATGAATAAATTCATGGTTTTTTGAATTTGTTTGGGTGCATTTCGTAAGATTAACTTCCATGCTGGACTGAGAGCCAAAATAAACATAGAATGTGCCAGCTACTTCTCTTCTCAGGTAAACTGTTAAAGTCAGTTAAAGGAAACAGGTTTTATTGGCGATTTTGTGGGCAATAGGCTGACCCTTGTCATTGCAATAGTCTTTCTCCATCATAATAATACCTCCTAAGTACATACATACATACATAACATCACGCCTGTATCCCTTATGGGGTACACAGAACACCAGAGGTTACAACACCATCTGATGTCACGTTTAACAAATTTGGAGGTATGTTAAAGATGGAGAGAGACTACTTTAGTGACCTATCAGCCTATCGCCCACAAAAATGCCTTTAAAACTTCTATCCCTTAACTGACTTTTACAGTATGCCCGGGAAGAGAAGCAGCTGGCACATTCTATGTTTTACTTTCGCTCTCAGTCCAGCATGGTCAATGCTTCCAAAGTCAAACGTGACATCAGAATATAGTATTATAACCTCTGGTGTTCTACATGTCTCATAAAGGATACTTGTTATGTATGTATGCCTGTAAGATATGTATATATTTGCAATAAAGAAATATACAAGTTTGTATATCCGTTGTCTATTGTTGTTGTTTGAGTTTACTTTGGGAAAAAATGGTGAGTATCTTAAACAAACCGTGGTGTTTGCGGTAGCGTGGCTGTTATTTAGGACTTAACATCACGTGATTAGAATGTCACCGAAAAAATAAAAAGAGTCTTATTAGAAATGAGTTACTGTTTAAATTCAACAATGTTTCATGCAACGATCCTAATTGAAGTTTATTTGAGTATGCTACTGAAATTAACACCTTTGTAGTGTTGTGTCTTGCTGCAGATAGAATTGCAACTGTTAGAGAAATGGATATTGTTGCAAGTGACATTGTATTGAAATTATCAAAAGTTTGTTCCTATATAATGTTGCAGTCTTAAGTTTTCACGTTTCATATATCCAATAGTAGATTTATTTAGCCGTATTTTACCCAAAAGGTAGATAGATAGATAAACTCGTTTATTGAGGTACTGCATGCACAGACATTAATAAAGAAAGATATAATTTGAAACAAAACAAAAAAATAATAATAATGTAATATGCATTGCAATCGGCCATAGCTCAGCGTAATTATTTATTTACTCAGAGAGTTAATTGCTGGTTTTCAGCTACTCAAAGTCAAAGTCAAAAGAATATTTATTTCGTAAGTATTTAAATACATTTGAAATAAGTCACAATTTACAAATTGAACTGAATCTACCACCACTTCGGAAAGTCGATCTGTTGAGAAGAAGTGGCAAGAAACTCAACAGCAATCATCTTTTAAAAATACACAATAACAATAACAACAACAACAATTTACAATCTTCTTGCATCCGGATATCTTATAATAAAACTTTATGCTTATCCTTAAATCTATCGAAGGGTTAATCTTAAATATTTTGGAATTTTATTATAAAAGCGTACAAATTGACCCATGAACGAGTTGGTGATCTTCTGGAGTCTACTATTATATTTATACATTAGGCAATCAAGTACTAGACAGAAACGTAGACATAGATATAGAGGTAAAGATAGAAGTAGATAGATGTAGCGATAGAGGTGAGAGATATTACAGATAATGTGGATGGAGATGAGGATAGTCGTGGACAGAGACTGGACACTAACACGGACGTGAACATGGGGGAATGGGATGGAGATGGGGAAGTCAGAGTCAAATTCAAAAAAGTAACATAGTCATAAAGTCTTCAGCAAAACGACCTGGCACCGCGAGCAGCACCCGTTCACGAGTATAACGCAAGCACCAGCCATCACTCTCCTCAACCATATTTTAGGGAGAGGGTGACCCGACACCCGTCGCTACCGCTAGCCATGCCGCCTGAGGGAGCATGACGTTCTTGCTGTTGTATGGATAAGAAGGAGATGGCGTTGGATGAGAAGGAAATGGAGATGGTGTTGGAGATGGAGTTGGAGATTGAGAATATTTGAAAAACAATTTACAACCAAGGACTTTTATCGTCCATATATTCAGAAATTGTATAAAAGCCTTTACTACACAATTTTTGTTTAATAGTTTCTTTAAATTTATCAAGTGGTAAGTCTTGAATATTTGTGGGAGGTACACTGCCTTGAGGAGGTACACACGGCACCTGACCAAATCTTAAAATAGCAAAACTCTTTTAAAGATGTCACATCAACACTAATAACATTTAAAATAAATAGTTTAAATAAAAAAAATACATAATTTTACTTTGCATATAATTTTTTGGTGTCTTTAAAGTCAAGTTTACAGTTATAAATCATCATCTCCGCCTGTTTCTCAATTTACGATCTAAGCGTGTTACTATTATTTAAAAGTTTTGAGGGTTGATCCATTATTTTGGCTCTTTTACACTTAAACATCTCTCTAACAAAAATATGTTTTTTTTAATAAGTGTTAGGATAATCAGATAGGAACCACGAGAACAGATTATCATCATAATTACAACTCCTTGTAATCAGCCCACTGCAGGGCTATGATGAGTCTCACCCTGGATGATAAGGTAGCTTCGGTCGTTAACCACCAATGAGGTGTAGTTAGTTTATGAAAAATAAAGCTGTCGTCACTCAGATGTTAAGCTCTAAAAAGGCTAAGAAATAGAAAATCCCAGACAATCACACTAACAATTGAGGCGTACACATGGCCTCAAAGTAAGCGAAGCTTGTGTTTATAGTGACGACCGGCTGGTATAGTGGTAACATACATTGCCTTCTATGCCAGAGGTCCTGGGTTCGAATCCCGGCGGCGGCGGATATCAGTGTGATGAACACAGATCTTCGCCGTCAAGTCATGGATGTTTATATGTTTATTTTAGTTTATTCTAATAAAAAATATGTATTTATTCAATATGTATGTTTATATGTTTCTTAAGTTTATCAGTTATCTAGTATCCATAGCACAAGTTCTTTAAGAAACTTAATTTGGGCTAGATAATGTGTGAGTGTCAGAAATATTTATTTATTTATTTATGAGATACCATGTAACGAACTAGGAGGGAACCTAGAATATGAAATACATATTATATAGATAAACACCAAGATCACGGAATTTAATCAGTGACGGCCGTGGCTTACCTTCCCTTGGACGACCCAAACGATGGCAGCGAGCTATGTTACTTGCAGAGATGGATCCAAGCTTAAGTTTTGAGGGGAACTGGCCAACGACTGATGAGATTTGATTTTCGGTTTTATCCTCAGGTTGACCATGTAGTAACAAGATTTTGATCCGTGCTTGCATGTCAAGCTCGTCACTTTCTCGAGTTTAAAACTGTATTTGCCTTTGCTGCTGAGTGTAAAAAGAACAAATTCCTTGAAGACTGCAAACTCTTCTGCTAGTGATGGAAGAGTGGCCGCAATGTAGTAATCATTGAGGATTCTTTTGAATTCAGTCATCCGTGTTCCAAAAATGTCTTTTAAATCTATTAATTCCTTTATGAGCACCATTGCCTTTAGGTTATGTGAGATGAAGTGGCACAATGTATAATTTGTAGGATAAACAATGTTAAACCTGGTATGTAGCTGTTTAACAAATCATATGCTAGTGATTAACTGAAAATTAATTGTATAATTTCTTTTATATTAATTTAAATAAAAGAAACTTTACAAAACTTGTGTTGCTTTTTCTGTCTACTCTCAGCTAAATGTTGTGTTTTTCTACAATCTATTATTTAATCATTGCTTATTTTTTTCTTTAGGGTAGAAGATATTTTCAAAAATATGAATTTTTTTCTGACTTTTCTTCTTATTAGAACTTGCAAAACTGCACTAGCAACTCTAATACCCTAAAAATAAAATCACTTTTACAATCACATTAAATTTGTACCTTCTTAAAACTGAAGTCACGCTTCCGAAGTTCAATATTCAGACACTTAAGAAAATAAATTAGCAAACGGGTTCTGCAGCGTTTAAGTGTTATTGCCGACGTTTCGCAGGTGCATAGTATTTGTAGTTCTAATACTGATGTCAATATTTTAATAGATGTCTGTTAAATTAATTTTAGTTTATTGAGAATATATTGGAATAGGTATGTTTTGAGTGTTTGTTAATAGTGTCTCGAATAGAAGCTTTAAGACTGATTTAAAAACGATCGGACGTACTAATTATGTGCACTATTTGTGTGCATGATCACGTTTATTTTGCATCAATGGTCGGGGTCCTTATTACTTTGATATAAAATTTGAGTATAAGTAGGTATCTAATCGTGATCAATTTTCTTTGTTTTCAACCGACTTCCAAAAAAGGAGGATGTTCTCAATTCGTCTGTATGTTTTTTTTGTGTGTCTTTGTTAAACGATATTTCGGACGACTATAAATCGATTTTCTAAATTCTTATTTCATATGATAGATTCACAGTTGGTGCCATATAAATTTCATTGAAATCGGTTGAGTACTTCATTGAGAATTTCATCTTATTTAAACAATATGTATGATTTCGGAGAATTTTTACGTGGATGACATTATAAGTCGGCCAAAGTTTTGACGTGAAGTCGTTTTTTTTTTATGCTCAGCATTTCTTGATTATTATTTTACAGAATTAAACATAAGGAAAGTATTATTAAATGCATTTTATCTTAAAATAAACCCAATAATTAAATACGATTGACAATAAAATCTAAAACATATAGAAAAGGGTTCATTTCATTTGACCAGATCAATATTAATAGCCGTTATAAAAATATGAATAAGGCTTCAATACAAAAGCTTGCCGTCATAAAACCCAAAATTAAATTATATTTAAACAAAATAGGAAATAAAACGGATATGCCTAACTGAGTAGTACACGCCGTTAGCTATAAATTTTCTAAAAATTATATCGAGGGTCATAAAATCTCGAGTTATTTAGTAGCTTCGTTTTGAATAAATATAAATTTTATGAGTTTAGAACAGAAAATTTTATTGACACTTAAGAAATTAAATTTCCTCAAAACAGACCCTTCTTCTTTTTATTAGATATGACCGGTCGTTGTTTTTTGCTGAAATTGATTAAAATTTGTAATCATGGCAGAGTTATTAATGGCCTGCGCTGACGGCGGACTTTTCTCCGCGGCGGAGTAAAAAGTACGCTCCGCGACTAAAAACTTCGCACTTTTACTACGGTACTTTTAATCCCTCAAAAATCCCTCGTCTGCGCAAGCTTTAAAGGTTATCAACACCTTAACATCCTACTTGAAGACTTACATCTCTATGTTCATCAAATAAATTTCCACAGGATTCAAACCCAGCCGCTTTGCCATGGAAGCCCGTTGGTTGTTAAAAATGTGAACACTATTTTTTTTTCTTGAAACGTTCATTCTAAAGCAGAGTTTCTCTGTCCAGTCTCTTAGGCTTTCAAAATACAAGCGCAACATATTATTTATTTTATGAAAAAGGTAAAGCCAAAAATGTTTTTTTGTACATTAGAGATTTTGTGCTTCATTCATTTTACCACCGACCAAAAGCTTGATTTAATAATTTAGATGAGTGTATGGCCACGGAATATTCGTTTAAATTATTTTGTTACTGTAATTTGCACTGTTGGTACCTATGCTGAATGTAGTGTTTAGTTGGTTCATAATGTATATAGGTACAGAAATAGATAATTTAAGTTAAGCTTTGAATGTCTTTTTTTATTTTTATGATGGGAAACACAAGCAAAAAGGTAAAAGGCTCGTTGGTTAACTGAGGCCGCTCGAAACTTATCCCGCGGAATGAATTGACCAAAGGCATATTTTGCATTGGTCAACTCATCCGCCAGTGGTTGCGGGTTCGATCCCCGCACGGAACAAGAAAAAAAAATGTTCCGTGTCTGGATGTTTATCTATTTATGTATTTATATTCTAGGTTCCCCCCTAGTTCGCTATATGGTATCCCATAACACAAGCTATGCTTACTTTGGGGCCATATAGTTGGTGTGATTGTCTGGGGATTTTATTATTTATTTATTTATTATTTATCCCACTGAAACATTTTACGATTTGTATATACGCGAAGAAAACTGTTTAACATTAGGTTTATGAAAGTAACTCAATAAAATAAAATATTGCCAACCTGCCTTATATAAACTTCCATCAGAGTTGATTGATGAAGGATGTCCTTATATCATGGAAGAGGAATATATATTATAATGTTGCGTTGGCTAATTCGTCAAACTTCCCGTTTGCGTTCGCTCCCGAACGGTCGTGTTTGCGGCCGCTCCCGAGTGTTCGTATTGCGCTGCCCTTGTTCCCTCCCCCGCACTCGTGCGGGTCAGGTGCCAAGTTAAGCTCTTTCGGAAAGTTTTCTCTTGTGGAGGCTGTGTGGTGTCGGGGCTAATTCATCTGCCCTTTTCAGGGCGGACCCGACTGCTGCCGGCCGAAGCATCGCTGGTCAGGTGGATACGTAACCGTGACAACTAAGCCTGATCGTCCGCCGTTCACCGGCAATAGGTCCGTACTAGGTCGTTCTCTTTTTCAGCGCAGTTGTGCAGCCGTTCACCGGCACTTAGGATTCGTCTAATTCTTTCTTTCAGCACAGTCCTGTCACTTGTGCTCGATGGATTCTTCCATTGACCCCAAGATTTTGTCCCTGCTCCAAGAGCAGGAAGCCCGTTTTACATATCAACTGAATCAGGTGGATAAAAATCTTAATTCGAATCTTAATTCGATCCTTCTGGCCCTTCAGGCCCTTCAGGCCCACGCCCGCCAAGCTTCAGCTCCGATTCCTCCGAGCTTCCCCACTGACTCTCCAGCGTCGCCAGACCCTTCTGAGCAAGCCGGTAGTATGTTGGTAGACTCCTCCGCATGCAAACGGAAAACTACCCCTCCGGGTAGTGATTCCGACTCCGCTCTCTTAGTTCCAGAATCTCCTGCCCCGTTCACCGAGGTTCGCAAAAAGTCCAAGTCTAAGAAGAAGAAGCAAGATGCTTCTTCGACTTTATCTCCATCCGTTTCAGCTGCTCCAGCCGCTGTTCCTGCTCCGCAAAATGTCGCACCGGCGTCTGCTCCTGCGCCTTTTGTTTCAGCGATCCCGGCGTCCCAGCCTGCGTCGCAATCAGATTCGGCTCCGCCAAAAGTCAAGTCTCCGCCCCCCGTCTTTCTACGGGACAAGAGCCGCTGGACCGAGGTCTCAGCTCTCTGCGGAACGCACTCCCCGAAGATCCAGTATAGTAAGGCATCCAATGTGGGTGACTCTATTAAGGTCGTTGTCTGCTCAATTTCTGATTTCAGGAATTTCACTCGGCTTCTTGCTGACAAGAAGCTCGAGTACCACACTTACGCCCTCCTTGAGGAGCGTAAGATTCGTGCCGTCATCAGGAACGTGCCGTTCGAGCTCTCGAACGAGCAAATCCAAGAGGACTTGTCTTCTCAAGGCTTCCCCGTCGAATCTGTGCACAAAATGCACAGCCGCCGAGGCAAGCAGTTCCCACTTGCGTTAGTAATCCTAGCGAAGAGCCCGCAAGGGCAGTCCATTTTCAGAGGCAAGCTCTCCGTGTGCGGTCTCTCCAACATCCGCGTCGAAGCACCACACAAGCGTGGTTTCCCAGGTCAGTGCCACCGCTGCCAATTGTATGGTCATGCGGCGGCAAACTGTTTTGCTTCCCCTAGGTGCGTCAAGTGCCTAGATCCGCATGGGACTAAGGAGTGCTCTCGCACTCCCGAATCGCCCACCGCTCCGTCCTGCGTCTTGTGCGGCCAGTCAGGCCACACAGCAAACTTTCGCGGCTGCCCCAAGGCACCGCGTGCTGCCAGGGCTACCGTGAAGCCCACCGAGAACTGGAGAGAGCGACCGCAGCCTAGCTCGGACGCTCCTCCAGTCAGTTCAAAGGCCCCCAAAGCCTTTACTTCTATCGTTCCAGGTCAGCGCAGCCGGGTCGCGACTCAATCGCAACCGGCCGCCAAATCGGCTTCCCAGTGCCAGAACGCAAAAGGTTCTCAAGACCGCATGGCGTTCTGGATCCAGCTCGCTCCCATCGACGAGATCCTGGCTTTCGGCGCCGCTCTCGACGCCAGCCCAGAGGGTTTCAACGGTGCTCTTCCGGTCCTAACCAAGTTCGCTCCCCTTATCAGGAAACTGCAGCAAGCTCAACGTTTCTAAACGTAGTCCTTCTTTCCAGCATTCCTATCTCAGAGTGAGTCTGATCACTCTAGATAATCTCTTAGTTTCAGCTTTGTCATTTCTGCTAGTCTTAGCTTCTGAATTTCTCGCTTTCAGTTCCTTTTGGTGGCAGCCGTCCGGATGCCGCTCACTGCGCAGCCTCTCTCTCCAATTGGCTGTCGCTCCGATGAAGACTAATGGCCTCAATCAAGGTGAGTCAGTAAAGGGGGATGTTTAGTGGGTATGCTCGGCTTCACTGAGTGAGTCTCCACACTGTCTGGGCATTCTATTTTCCGTTAGCCACTGGGGTTAACAGCTCATAGAATGCCCATTCGTCCGTAATAGGATTCATCCTCCTCCCGCTAAAGCTTGCTTTACTGGTTAAAGCTTGTTTTAGGGGGTGCCAAAAATTTTCTGTGGCGGAAAAACAAAAAAAAAAAAAAAAGGCTAATTCGTCGAATGAAATTAGCCAAGGTTACGTTGGATAATTCATCAACTGTAATTTGAATCTACTTAATCTTAAGCATTTATGAAGCTTACCTCATTCAACATGAGGTTGAGGTCTGACTTTTGATACGATACAATAAATTAAAGTAAATATTAGTATTCAAAATTCATTGCCTATATATTTCATAGCCCCAACGTACTTTTGCACTTGGATTTAGATAAGAGGATTTGTGGCCATTTTAGTCAACGCTCTAAATTTTGGAAGCGACTGTACAGTTTCACACAGTTGTGTATTAGAGTGAGCAATAAAGACAAAATTAAACCTGGACTGAATAATGAATGAGTGCTGTCTGAAATACATAAAATAATAAATTTGGACTGGCGTTGTAATGAGTTTTAAAACATTACACTCGCTATCTCCTTTCTTCATGCGATGGAGATTTTGTTGAGGTCCCTACTTTTTATTAAATTTAATATTGTATTTTTTCAAATTGTGTGACTGTTGATCTATACTTAATATAATAAATCAAAATAGTCTGTTTCTTTTGGTTAGAAAAAAATAAAGAAAGAAAAAAAAACATTTATTTGACATAGCAGCAAAAAAAACAAATAAAAAAAATCAGAAGAAAATATTAGAATTTTTACCTAACTTTGTTCCTAACTTATTTGGAACCTACATAATGAGATAGACTGCACTTCCACGTTGATATTCCAATGACGTTTGGGCATTGTGTTGACTCTCCCTACCCTGCGATTAGTAGGAACCGATCTTTGAAAGCCGTCTGCTTTTTCTACCGGGAACATGGTTGAAACAAAACCCAGATTTCGAGGACTTCAATCACACAGTCTTTTAACATCTGATTTATCTCTTCGCCGAGTTCTGGTGATGATAACATTTGGGCTCGGTTTTTGTATACCATTCGTAATGGTGGTTTTTCTGTAAAGGGTAGTCGGTAACCCTGTATAATTTTCAAAATATGGACTGGAGGTCTCGTGGATTGCCAAATATGATGGCAATGGCGCAATTGACCGGCTTCGAAAGTCATTGTACAGTCATTGGTGTCGGTTTTCACGGTTGTTTTTTCAGGGCTTTTTGACTTTCATTTTTTGCATTGGAATACGGTCGTCTTCCAGCGATCGACTTGCCTTTTCCAGAAGCGGGGGCTTGCTGGTATTGGTTTGGGTAGTTATACCTTTGAAATGACACCGCAGGGTCGGTTGACGCCTTGGTGCGGGTCGGTTGCCCTCGGCAGGTAGGTATGAAACTTTGTTACCCTCGGCAGGTAAAAATGGTCTACGAAATATCTTAGAGTCACCTCCAAGTTTGACTACAGCATCACTAAATTCTTTCGCTTGAAACAAATTATCACAGCTAGTAGTTGTTTTGCGCAGAATTGCCTTATTATATTTGTCCTTGACGGAAGCCAGGGCATTTCCTCTTCGATACTCAATTATATTCGCTCGTCTTCCACACACCAACTGCGAAATATCTTTGGAAACCGCCATGTTGGGACACGTGTTATAAAACAGCTCATGAATTTTAGTTTTTAGCGAACTCTTTGTTAAGTGAGAGTCAATATCAGCGCTCCAGACCAACAAATCTCTAAGTGCCGACTGCAAAGCTTCCTTTTGTGCTAATAACATATTTGTCAGTGTTCCGAAACTTTGATCAAGTGATCTTGATCGGCAGAATTTAGTTCCTAAGGCTAGAAGCTCACCATTCATCGCCAGATTAATGAATGCGGGCGAAGAGATATATTTTTTCTGAGCATCCATATAACGGACTCTGTGCAATCAAAATGTTGGATTTTTTGTAAGTAACTGAGCTTAGATTCATCAGTACGCTTGACAGTCTCTGAGGTAATTGTTCAATTGTCGCACTCAAAATAGGCCATCATTTTTAATCAGAGATATCGAATCATTATCTCATAAATTATCAAATAGGCCTTCATTACCTGCCGAAAATCTAGGTGTAATATTTCTTGTCAATAGACCAACCACGTCTTCTCTTGTACGGACGCGTTTTGGTGACGGTGGAAAATAACTATCTTTATCATTACCGTCATCATCACTGATACTGTACAGAGGCCTTGGTCGCTTGAAGTTAATTCTTCTTCTCTCTTCACTAGGTCCTGGAAATACATCTTTTGCTTCGTTGGGGTCCATAATTTTCAAGTTTGACTTGAGTTGCACTTAATAGATAATTTCAAAAATTTTGAAATTATTCGAACGACTTCGTCGTTTTTCTGCATCCAAGTAGTCGCAACAAAAGTTAAATCATGCTAGTTTGTCTTACCTACAATTACCAAAATTCTATTACTACTAGCGCTACGTGCTGGGCATTACTGGAATTTTTTGTATTTTTTGTTGCGTTTGAAATCGATATATCTATAGTACCTGGTATCGTACCTATAGTGTAGTATTCAACCAATCAAGTTTTTGCGCTCGTTGCATTTGTTTATTTTGCTGTGTGTTTTTTGTCTCTGAATTCTTTTGTTTGTTGTGTGGCAAAAGCATTCAGTTTGACAAAGACGACCCGTACAAATCTATGGCCTTTAAGTATTTTATCAAACACAAGTACAAAAATGAAAAATGAATTAATAAAAAATAAATAATTGTATCATATGCATACTTTTTTTATTACTCCCAACTCCCATAGCATCATGCTTTGTGCAGTTTATTTCAAATTATTAGTAGTACGCAGTTTAAATTTGAATCGTTGCCTATGTAGTATAATGAATCAAATTATGATTTCACAATAGTAATATCTTGTACTACATATTTCTGAAAATTTGAAAGCGGCGCGGTACGGTCGGGCTGCATTCTAGGGTTGCTTTGGTCAAAAAGGTTCCTTGAGTGGATAGTGTATTGCGCTAAAAATTCAAAAATTCAAAATTCATAAAGTTTTATTCATCTTAGGAATTTCACAAAACACTTGATGAAGTCAGTCATCACATACTTCGGCTTTAACTAGTTGTTGATAGTTGTTAAATAAGATATTACAGTAGACCAAGAGACAAAAAAAGCCGGCGGAAAAAAACTCTTGGCACTCTTTTTCAGTCAGAATTATCAAATTAATACAAATAAGTACAGTACAAATTGACCGTGACATGAAAAAAACAAACACAAGACAGCTAATTGTGAGAGCCAATGTCATGCCACAACCAAATTGCTTACATAGCAGATGCAATGAGCTATGGATGCACAATACGAACATGACATACTGGGACCAGAGTATTTGAACAAGAATGGAATAAAATAGTCATAGTATCATTAGCAAAACGACCTGGCACCGCTAGCAGCACCCGTTCACGAGTTAACGCAAGCACCAGCCATCACCCTCCTCAACCATATTTTAGGGAAGAGGGTGACCCTATCGGGCCCGACGCTACCACTAGCCATGCCGCCTGAGAGAGCATGACGTTCTTGCTGTTGTCTTGACAAGAAAATAAGTGAGTGGGACAGTCACCAGCATGGCATATATATATACCGCACAGCCAAGCCGTAAACAAAATTATTAAGTAATTGGAAACTTTTAGAAATATCCTATTGTGCTTAATCCCATGCCTTTTTATCATCTAAGTAATCTTTAGTTTTATAATAAGCTTTTCGAGATAGAGTGTTTTTAATGATTGATTTAAATTTATTAAATGGCAGGGATTGAATTGACTTCGGAATTCTGTTATATATACGTATTGACATTCCAATAAATGATTTGCTGCTTTTAGCCAGCCTTAATTTAGGAAACGCTAACTTATGGTCGTTCCTAGTTCTTAAAGAGTAATTTGTATCATGATTATCTTTCCTAGTTTTAAATTTATTACTATTCTTATAAATATACATAATGTTTTCATAAATATATTGTGATGCAAGGGTCAAGATACCAATCTCTTTAAACTTTTCTCGAAGAGATTCTCTGTTTCCAAGTTTATACATTCCACGAATAGCCCTTTTCTGCAGTGTAAATATCGTGTCAATATCTGCGGCATTGCCCCAAAGTAGGATGCCATAGGACATAATACTATGAAAATAACTAAAATATACCAGCTTCGCTGTATTAACATCAGTCAATGAGCGAATTTTCTTTACCGCGAACGCTGCAGAACTAAGTCTACTCGCTAGTTGTGAGATATGGGCGCCCCATTGCAATTTAGAATCTAAGGTAATTCCAAGAAAAACAGTGTTATCTACTAGATTCAATCTGTTTCCATTAAGCCGCAGATCAGACTCAACTTGTTTTACATTTGGTGCAGAGAATTTTATACATTTAGTTTTTTTATCATTGAAAGCTAGATTATTTATATTGAACCACTGAACAAAATTTGCGAGAGCATTGTTTTCATCGTCGTAGTTTATTTTCTGTCTTATCATTTTAAAAATTAATGATGTGTCTTCAGCAAACAATACAATCTCGTGATTATTGCCTACCATATAGGGTAGATCATTTATGTAGACTAGAAACAGAAATGGGCCCAGAATTGATCCTTGAGGCACTCCCATTCTCACAACCGACCCAGCCAACCTTTTCCGGTTTACCTCAACCTTCTGAATTCTATCACTTAGATATGAATTCAAAAGTTTGAGTTCAGTGCCTTTGATGCCATAGTGGTGGAGTTTCCTGATGAGAGTGTCATGCTGAACACAGTCAAATGCCTTAGATAGGTCACAAAATACACCTAGGGCATCCTGTGACCTCTCCCAGGCACCAGGAGATTATTTCAAATAGTTCAACACCAGCATCAGTTGTTGAACGGCCCTTTGTGAATCCAAATTGTTATAGGTGAAATGGGCCAAGAGTTGATTAAGAATAATTTTTTCAAAAATTTTACTACAAGTAGGTAGAATTGAAATTGGTCTAAAATTGGTAGGGTCTGTAGTGCTACCCGACTTAAATAAAGGAATAATTTAAGTCGGAATAAAAGGAATAAAGTGCAAAAACCGCGAGACAGTCATCTATACTTTAGTAAATTATATTATATTATATATAATTATATTCATCTATGAGTTAAATTCCAACTGAGAAAATTACCCCAGCTACTCGCTTGAGGTAAACGACAGGTGACGCCTCATACGAAATTCATCCGAACTAAAGTGGACCAATCGCAGGGTAGGGAGAGTCAATACAATGCCCAAAAGTCAAAACGGAAGGGCTGTTTCTCATTATGTAGGTTTCAAATAAGTTACAGGCTACATAATACAAAAAATTAAATCAAATAAAGTTGGTACAAATAATGAAAATTAATACAATAAGAAAATTTACATTTGACAAATAAAAAACAGACACAGTTTAAGATTTACCTATTCGTCGAATGAAATAAGCCAAGGTTGCGTTGAATAATTCCACTACTACATAACTTCACGTCTGTATCCCTTACGGGATAGGCCGAACACCAGAGGTTATAAAACCATCTGTTGTCACGTTAGACAAATTTGGAGGCATTATACTGGTGGAG
Source organism: Stenoptilia bipunctidactyla (assembly GCA_944452665.1). NCBI lineage: Eukaryota > Metazoa > Arthropoda > Insecta > Lepidoptera > Pterophoridae > Stenoptilia > Stenoptilia bipunctidactyla. The sequence continues at coordinate 21,657,295 of OX101742.1, read as the reverse complement.
AGAGGCTATTGCAGCGACAGGGGGGCAACCTATCGCCTATAAAAAACCTCTAATAGAACCTCTGTCCCTAAACTGACTTTTACAGTATGCCCGGGAAGAAAAGCAGCTGGCACATTCTATGTTTTTTCTTCGCTCCATGGACGACATGCTGCTTTACTAACGATATAGAAAGTGACATGCACTGGAACCACTACGGCATGACGGCTTCTAGGAATTTTTATTAAATACTCATTAGAAAATAACGTTTTTGAAACTGTCCCGGAAATCGAACCCTAGATTTTTAATAAAATTATTTCCCATAATAGTTAATTAATAAAATTAGCATTTTTATGACGTTCATGTCACAAAAGGGTGCGAAATTCATTAGTGCAAACTAGAAAAACTGTTATTTAATAAGAAAACGAATCATATGCATAAATTAGCATTTAAATTCATAGATTTTATATACGAATAAAATAAGGGAAAAATGGAAAATCGAAATAAAAATAATTAAAAAAACATTATTAGGAATAATAGGGTTAACGTATCAGTACAGCATCTATAAAAAATAGTGTACCGTTGGTAATACCTAGAACATACAAATAATATGCTATCATGCAGCTTGCAACAAAACCGTATGAAGTCTGTTTTGATATAGAAGGAAATGTAATCATACGATTATGTTCATTACCACTCCTTCTTTATGGTTTAATTTCCTGAAAGCAGGGATTTCATTTGTCATGGTATCATTAGCTTTTCACACTGGCGCTTTTAGAGCGGGAAACAAAAAGTGTTTTGAAATACAAGTTGCAGTTTAAAAACTTTATCATTCAGTTTTGTAGGTTGGTCGATGTCATCAGGAAAAAGTAAGATTTTGGAAACAAAAATTTATTTGAACTTACAACTATGTTAAGTTTTAAATAAATACTATAACGAAACACCTTATATTAATTTATTGAGTGACCAATAAGAGTTATTATTTGTACTGAAAAAACGTATAACCATTACTTTTAATTGTATAAACTAACAGTTCCATAAAATCCTGCAAAACATTATAAATATAATTGTCTCCGTTCGTTATGTAAAACAAAATCTGTTTTTTCTGTTCCTCATATTATTTTATTTAATTACACATTTTAAGTCTTTGTTTTCGTACCTTTTGAAAAACCCAGATTACTGATCACTCCTCTTTGAAATTCATTAACAACTCGTAATTATTTTTCTGAATTTATAAGTGTGAAAGCCCCAAAGACGGTTTAAAAGGTGCATGTGAAAAGCGAATCAAGACATGAATAAGCTTTTTACGTAGACTGACTCCATAAAAGTAATTTAACCACGTCTGTAAATGTGTGAAGTTTTGATTAAATTATAGTTGATGCATGCTGTTTACGACTTAGATAAGGTGTACTTAGAAATCATTTTCATATAGTTAGGATATTTGTATGTAAAATTTATTATCCTGTTGAGGCAGAGTTTCTGCTAGGAATTATAAGATAAAGAGTATAAAATGTGGAGATGAGAGCTTTGAGAAGTCTGTGTGGACTAAAATTTAGTGATAGAGTGCGCAATAGTAATAAGATAGTAATAGAAATAAGAAAGAAATGCGGATTGAAAGACGATGTAGTGACTAAGATTAAAAAGGGTATGCTACGGTGGTTTGGACATTTGGAAAGCATGAGTGAAAGTAGATTTACGAAAGAGGTGTACAGAGCAAGAATGGAAGGTGCTGTCGGAAGGGGCCGTCCTAGGCGAACGTATGCCGATCAAATTGGCGATGTTCTTAAAAAGGGCCTAGTTAAAAGTACCCGTAACCGGCGACCATGTATGAAAAGATTAATGAGCATGGAGGAAGCGAAAGAGGTATGTCTGGATCGAAAAAATTGGTGTTCCCTTGTCTCTGCCTACTCCAAAGGGAGACAGGCGTGATGTTATGTACGTATGTATGTATGAGTATAAAATGCTGCATTTGCTAAACGGAATACTTCAATAAACAATTTTCCATTATTGTTAATTATGTTACTTTACTAACACGACTGACCATCAGGTGTCATGGACGAAAAACGTTCCATCCTCACTTTATAAAAAAAAACATGTTAGTGTCGGAGATGTCTGACTATTGACTAGTTCAAGTAAAAGTCGCATAATTGACAATAGACAACATAAAATTTGTAAATATTCCATTTGTATAAAGTGTGTAGCACAAAAGTTTGTGCTGTGTATTCCTATACTGAAAAGCTAGTTATTAAAATTGCTATAAGCAATATACCTTTTGATACCGGTGTGATTAATGAAAGTGACTTTCACATTTGATCCAGCTTTGGACGTGAACCAAGAAACTCCACCTTTTTCTAGTTTCAGTCAGACGAAAAAGCTAATGTGTTCATTTATTATTTTGCTGACGGCGCCATGCTCGATTAGACTGAAAATCAATATCGGAAAGTGATTATATTAAGTATATTGGCTCTTGATTATAGTAAACAGCAAACGACCACTTTGGCGATGTGGTACACATATCTTCCTCAGACGCCAGTAGTTGCGGGTGCGATTCCCGCACGGAATAAGAAAAAAAAATGCTCCGTGTCTGGGTGTTTATCTATATATATGTATTTATATTCTTGGTTCCCCTCTAGTTCGCTACATGGTATCTCATAACTCAGCTTACTTTGAGGCCATGTAGTTGGTGTAATTGTCTGGGGATTTGATTTAAATTTATTTATTTAAGTTGCTCAGGGAGTAATGGAAAGGACTTTACTCAAAATTTTCCAGAGGGATCGAATCAGAAATGGCGAATCTGAAATTTGCAGGGAAATCAAAGCCAAACTGATTACAAAGTTGAAGTGTCACAGGGCACATAGCTCGCAGAACGGATGCCTCTAAAGGAAGGTTTTGGAGTGGCAAATATGAACTGGGAGACGGAGTGTAGGCAGGCCCTTTGGGGAACCAAAAGTGAGGCCTACGTGCAGCAGTGATCTTCTTTTGGCTGAATGATGATAGCAGTTTCAGAATCTGTAATAATTATGATAGTAGAAAATATCAAACTGCGGGATATTAGGATAAACTATACATAAATTTATAGATTTAATAATAATATTTACAACAAACTTATTCGCGTTACAATAGATATTAGTTTTATTGAGTTATTCCGACGACTTTTCGACCGTGGTAAAATAGCCATGGCTATGAAAAGATCGGAGTATGGGTGAGTAGTTACCGTTGAAAAGGGTGGGAAGCTTTTTCAAACTACCCGCACTTGATCTTATCATCAGTCTTAAAAGTATCTATTGTATCCTTACAGCCTCTACAGGGTCCATTTATAATAGTCAATTATATTTTAATAGCAGATTAAGAAGGATGAGTGGGCACGAAATTCAATTAAAAAATATTTTTTTTTAAATATTTTTCATAAATGAAAATTTCAAAACTCTCTTTATTGAGTAAAATTTAAGTTAAATCTACATTTTATGACTACATACAATTAGATGGAAATGTTGTTATTACTTGCTGTGTAGTCATAAACAATAGATTAAACTTAAATTTTGATAACTACGAAAAATTTTGATATTTCAATTATTGAAAAATAATTGTAAACAATTTTTTTCTTTCGTAATTGAGACCCACTCAATATTCTTAATCTGCTATTAAAATATAATTGACTATTATAGATAAATAATAAATAAATATTTTTGACACTCACACAATATTATCTAGCCCAAATTAAGTTTCTTAAAGAACTTGTGTTATGGATATACTTAAGAAATATATAATTGAGAAATGATAACTGATATACTTAAGAAATATATAAACATACGTATTGAATAAATACATAGTTTTTATTAGAATAAACTTAAATAAACATATAAACATCCATGACTTGAAATATCGACCGCCGCCGGGATTCGAACCCAGGACCTCTAGCATAGAAGGCAATGAATGTTACCGCTACACCAGCCGGTCGTCATAGATGGACCCTATATAAGTAATGACTATTCGTAGACCAGTGTGCACTTCCCGTTTGCGTTCGCTCGCGAACGGTCGTGTCTGCGGCCGCTCCCGAGTGTTCGTATTGCGCTGCCCTTGTTCCCTCCCCCGCACTCGTGCGGGTCAGGTGCCAAGTTAAGCTCTTTCGGAAAGTTTTCTCTTGTGGAGGCTGTGTGGTGTCGGGGCTAATTCATCTGCCCTTTTCAGGGCGGACCCGACCAAGTCTAAGAAGAAGAAGCAAGATGCTTCTTCGACTTTATCTCCATCCGTTTCAGCTGCTCCAGCCGCTGTTCCTGCTCCGCAAAATGTCGCACCGGCGTCTGCTCCTGCGCCTTTTGTTTCAGCGATCCCGGCGTCCCAGCCTGCGTCGCAATCAGATTCGGCTCCGCCAAAAGTCAAGTCTCCGCCCCCCGTCTTTCTACGGGACAAGAGCCGCTGGACCGAGGTCTCAGCTCTCTGCGGAACGCACTCCCCGAAGATCCAGTATAGTAAGGCATCCAATGTGGGTGACTCTATTAAGGTCGTTGTCTGCTCAATTTCTGATTTCAGGAATTTCACTCGGCTTCTTGCTGACAAGAAGCTCGAGTACCACACTTACGCCCTCCCTGAGGAGCGTAAGATTCGTGCCGTCCTCAGGAACGTGCCGTTCGAGCTCTCGAACGAGCAAATCCAAGAGGACTTGTCTTCTCAAGGCTTCCCCGTCGAATCTGTGCACAAAATGCACAGCCGCCGAGGCAAGCAGTTCCCACTTGCGCTAGTAATCCTAGCGAAGAGCCCGCAAGGGCAGTCCATTTTCAGAGGCAAGCCCACCGTGTGCGGTCTCTCCAACATCCGCGTCGAAGTTCCACACAAGCGTGGTTTCCCAGGTCAATGCCACCGCTGCCAACTGTATGGTCATGCGGCGGCAAATTGTTTTGCTTCCCCTAGGTGCGTCAAGTGGGATCCGTCTAGATCCGCATGGGACTAAGGAGTGCTCTCGCACTCCCGAATCGCCCACCGCTCCGTCGTGCGTCTTGTGCGGCCAGTCAGGCCACACAGCAAACTTTCGCGGCTGCCCCAAGGCACCGCGTGCTGCCAGGGCTACCGTGAAGCCCATCGAGAACTGGAGAGAGCGACCGCAGCCTAGCTCGGACGCCCCTCCAGTCAGTTCAAAGGCCCCTAAGGCCTTTACTTCTATCGTTCCAGGTCAGCGCAGCCGGGTCGCGACTCAATCGCAACCGGCTGTCAAATCGGCTTCCCAGTGCCAGAACGCAAATGGTTATCAAGACCGCATGGCGTTCTGGATCCAGCTCGCTCCCATCGACGAGATCCTGGCTTTCGGCGCCGCTCTCGACGCCAGCCCAGAGGGTTTCAACAGTGCTCTTCCGGTCCTAACCAAGTTCGCTCCCCTTATTAGGAAACTCCAGCAAGCTCAACCTTTCTAAACGTAGTCCTTCTTTCCAGCATTCCTATCTCAGAGTGAGTCTGATCACTCTAGATAACATCTTAGTTTCAGCTTTGTCATTTCTGCTAATCTTAGCTTTGTTTTTTCTCACTTTCAGTTCCTTTTGGTGGCAGCCGTCTGGATGCCGCTCACTGCGCAGCCTCTCTCTCCAATTGGCTGTCGCTCCGATAAATGATCAAGAACCTGGATTAAGGTAGGTCGTAAAGGGGGATGTTTAGTGGGTATGCTCGGCTTCACTGAGTGAGTCTCCACACTGTCTGGGCATTCTATTTTCCGTTAGCCACTGGGGTTAACAGCTTATAGAATGCCCATTCGTCCGTAATAGGATTCATCCTCCTCCCGCTAAAGCTTGCTTTACTGGTTAAAGCTTGTTTTAGGGGGTGCCAAAATTTTCTGTGGCGGAAAAAAAAAAAAAAAAAAAAAAAATAGACCAGTGTATCACTTCCCGTTTGCGTTCGCTCCCGAACGGTCGTGTCTGCGGCCGCTCCTGAGTGTTCGTATTGCGCTGCCCTTGTTCCCTCCCCCGCACTCGTGCGGGTCAGGTGCCAAGTTAAGCTCTTTCGGAAAGTTTTTCTCTTGTGGAGGCTGTGTGGTGTCGGGGCTAATTCATCTGCCCTTTTCAGGGCGGACCCGACTGCTGCCGGCCGAAGCATCGCTGGTCAGGTGGATACGTAACCGTGACAACTAAGCCTGATCGTCCGCCGTTCATCGGCAATAGGTCCGTATTAGGTCGTCCTTTCTTACAGCGCAGTTTGTGCAGCCGTCTCGCCGTTCATCGGCACGCATCTTCGTCTTGGTTAGATAGACTTCTCTTTTTCAGCCCAGCACAATGCCTCGTCATACTGAATCCAGCAGCGAAGCCGCTCGTCGTCGTATTCGTGAGCTTCAAGCTGACAAAGAAGCCCTTGAGGCTTAGGTCAATTCCTTGAATGAGGAATTAGCCAATCGTCCTGATAACCTTGCCATTTTCGATCACTTGGCTCAACAGAAATTTCAACACGATGCCGAGAAGGATACTCTTCTGGCTCAAATCTAGTCCTTGCAAGAGCAATTATCCGCTCGTCCCTCGTCCTCAGAATTCAGACAGTTGTCTTCAGATTTCAGACAGATATCCAGCGATAAAAAATCACTGGAAGCTCATTATGCAGCCGAGAAGGTAGCCCTTCTCGCTCAAATCGAGTCCATGCGAAAGCAATTGTCCGCTCGTCCTCAGGTCGCCTCCATTTCACAGGGGTTCCAAACCGATTCTCCGGCGTCTCCAGATCCCTCTGAGTACGTCAATCCTTTTTCAGATTGCATGTCGGTAGATTCCACCGCATGCAAAAGGAAAACTACCCCGCCAGGTAGTGACTCCGACACCGTTCCTATCGTTCCAGAATCTCCTGCTCCGTTCAGCGAGGTTCGCAAAAAGTCCAAGTCAAAGAAGAAGAAGCAAGATGCCTCTTCAGTCTTATTCCCATCCGTTTCAGCTGCTCCAGCCGCTGTTTCTGCTCCGCAAAATGTCGCACCGGCGTCTGCTCCTGCGCCTTTTGTTTCAGCGATCCCGGCGTCACAGCCTGCGTCGCAATCAGATTCGGCTCCGCCGAAAGTCAAGTCTCCGCCCCCCGTCTTTCTACGGGACAAGAGCCGCTGGACCGAGGTCTCAGCTCTCTGCGGTAGACACAATCCCAAGATCCAGTATAGTAAGGCATCCAACGTGGGTGACTCTATTAAGGTCGTTGTCAATTCCATTCCCGATTTCAGGAATCTTACTCGGCTTCTTGCTGATCAAAAGCTCGAGTACCACACTTACACTCTCCCTGAGGAGCGTTAGATTCGTGCCGTCCTCAGGAACGTGCCGTTCGAGCTCTCGAACGAGCAAATCCTAGAGGACTTGTCTTCTCAAGGCTTCCCCGTCGAATCTGTGCACAAAATGCACAGCTGCCGAGGCAAGCAGTTCCCACTAGCGCTAGTAATCCTAGCGAGGAGCCCGCAAGGGCAGTCCATTTTCAGAGGCAAGCTCACCGTGTGCGGTCTCTCCAACATCCGCGTCGAGGTACCACACAAGCGTGGTTTTCCAGGTCAGTGCCACCGCTGCCAATTGTATGGTCATGCGGCGGCAAATTGTCATGCTTCCCCTAGGTGCGTCAAGTGCCTAGAACCGCATGGGACTAAGGAGTGCTCTCGCACTCCCGAATCGCCCACCGCTCCGTCCTGCGTCTTGTGCGGCCAGTCAGGCCACACAGCAAACTTTCGCGGCCGCCCCAAGGCACCGCGTGCTGCCAGGGCTACCGTGAAGCCCATCGAGAACTGGAGAGAGCGACCGCAGCCTAGCTCGGACGCCCCTCCAGTCAGTTCAAAGGCCCCTAAGGCCTTTACTTCTATCGTTCCAGGTCAGCGCAGCCGGGTCGCGACTCAATCGCAACCGGCCGCCAAATCGGCTTCCCAGTGCCAGAATGCAAATGGTTCTCAAGACCGCATGGCGTTCTGGATTCAGCTCGCTCCCATCGACGAGATCCTGGCTTTCGGCGCCGCTCTTGACGCCAGCTCAGAGGGTTTCAACGGTGCTCTTCCGGTCCTAACCAAGTTCGCTCCCCTTATCAGGAAACTCCAGCAAGCTCAACGTTTCTAAACGTAGTCCTTCTTTCCAGCATTCCTATCTCAGAGTGAGTCTGATCACTCTAGGTAATATCTTAGTTTCAGCTTTGTCATTTCTGCTAATCTTAGCTTTGTTTTTCTCACTTTCAGTTCCTTTTGGTGGCAGCCGTCTGGATGCCGCTCACTGCGCAGCCTCTCTCTCCAATTGGCTGTCGCTCCGATAAATGATCAAGAACCTGGATTAAGGTAGGTCGTAAAGGGGGATGTTTAGTGGGTATGCTCGGCTTCACTGAGTGAGTCTCCACACTGTCTGGGCATTCTATTTTCCGTTAGCCACTGGGGTTAACAGCTTATAGAATGCCCATTCGTCCGTAATAGGATTCATCCTCCTCCCGCTAAAGCTTGCTTTACTGGTTAAAGCTTGTTTTAGGGGGTGCCAAAATTTTCTGTGGCGGAAAAACAAAAAAAAAAAAATAGACCAGTGTAAACCCAACCAAAATCTGTTTAGTAGTTTTTCTTGGTAGAATGACTTCTTCAGGGCCCATCTGGCTAGCAACTACTATTTACATAAAATCTACTATTTAGATAATATTTTATGAAGAGCCAGTTCCTCCTTACCCGTTTGCTGTCATCTTCGACCTCATTTTCACTTACCAACTGGTGAGATTGCGGTCAAACGAGGGATCATAAGACGTTGAAAGTAATTGATAACAATTGAATAATGTTCTTTTTTCAAATTCAAGTTCAAATCAATTTATTTGCAAACTATGTTTTATGCCTTCGATAGATTTAAGGATAAGTATAAAGTTTTACTATAAGATATACGGATGCAAGAAAATTGTTAATTGTTATTGTGTATTTTTAAAAGATGATTGCTGTTGAGTTTCTTGCCACTTCTTCTCAACAGATCGACTTTCCGAAGTGGTGGTAGATTTAGTTCAATTTGTAAATTGTGACTAATTTCAAATGTATTTAAATACTTACGAAATAAAGATTCTTTCGACTTTTGACTTTTGACTTTGACTATGATTTAACTTTTTTTTGAGTTTGATAGCCCACTTGCTTTTCGATATAGGAAAAAGAAGAACCAATTAAAATATTTACCGTGTACATTACAAAACAAAGATAGGATAGAAACTAAACATATTTTAGTTTCTATACAAACTAGTGTATCGCAGTTTCCGTACAAAGATCTAGACGGGTATCAAATTGTAACCCTTTTGTTTGCTACACACCTGCATTATACTACTATGGGTGCTTTTTTAAAGTACAACAGACGCAAAAACGATGGATCCGTATTTAAAGGATATTCAATTTTGTGTTCTATGGTTAAGGTCTTAAAAAACATTATTGAAAGTGATTTTTGTCTTTTCAACCTATGTATAATATTTTTTGCGGATCATTTAATAGAGTTACGCAAATTTTAAATGACGATGATGACAGCGTGCAGAGATCTATTTGTTAATACTTTATTGCAAATTCATTCCGTTTTTCATCCGACTTCCAAAGAAGAGGAGGTTCTCAATTTGTTTGTATGTTTTTTTTGTGTCTTTGTTTCACACGATATATCGGACTGAATCGATTTTGAAAAGTTTTGTTTCATGTGATAAGAAATACTTCATAGTTCGTCCCATATAAACTTCTTTGAAATCAGTTGAGTGATTCATGGAAAATTTCAAATTTTTGAAACAATATGTATGATTTCGGAGAATGTTTACGTGGATGACATTTTAAGTCGGCCACAGTTTTGAGGTGAAGTCGGTTTTTTTAATGCTCTGCATTCGTTAATTATGTTTATAAATATTTGAAACAGGATAATAATACATTAAATATCAATGGAATATTTTATGAAGAGCTACGTCCTTCCCCGTATAATGACGATTTCAACCTCATTTTCAGTTACCATCAGGTAAAATTTAGGTAAAACGCGAATTTAGTTACGTTAAAAAAAAAATATCATGCTTTCCCGCAGGAACTTAAATCCAGAACACTTGGCATCGAAGACGACTTTAGTTCATTCGGCATATTTAGAAGAACTATTAAGAATACGTAATGCAAAAAAATGTTTTGTAAAATAAAACCTATTTGATAAATCCGGTTAAAAAGTGTTTTATTTAATAGTATGAATCGCGAAAACTTAAGACAATACTTTTAAAACCTATTATTTTGAGGTAATAAGATAATTAAGACTAAATTCAGATATCTTCTTTCCATGAAATAATTTGGATTGAATATTAAACCTTACTACCTCCGGGAAAAGATTTCTGACTCTATTAGAAATGTGACACGTCACTGAACTCACTAGCATGTAAAATTCATCTGCGACTCAAAAGTACCAATCTGTAAGTCAGATTCTTGCAACGACAGCTCTTTGAGAATTATCTTGAAAGGTTCTGTTGGAGTAACGTACACGGTAACTACACGGATGCCTTGATGAAGTTAGCTTGAAAATATTCGATGTGATTTGATTCAGCAATGTGAGTAGATAGAATTATTAGCTTCAAACCCTCTTATTCATAAGTGAGTTGTTAACGGAAGTTCTTTGTTTGTTTCAGTCATCAGTAAACTGAAAGAGATAAAACGCATTTCAGCAGTTTAGTAGTAATTTTAATTTAAATAAATTTATCTTACGTCAAATACGAATATGAATATTAAGGGGAAATAAAATAGATTTTCATTTTATAACAATAACAAAGTCTCGCAAAACACAAACTATAAGACGTATTATAAAAAAAAAATTACAAGATAGCAACACTGATAAAATGTTAATAGAATTTCGGTTACAAATGGTTTTAAGCGACAAGTTTTTACTATTCAATACAAAAATAATAAAAGTTTTACCTCATAAGCTTCATTCTTATTTTGTGTTGTAACTTTTTTAAAGCAATAATTTAAAATTTCTCAATAATTTACTTTAACATTATTTAATTTAACTAACAGGTGAGTAATATTAAAAGGAGCGCACAACTTAAAACGCGGTGTACGATTTTCCTTGTATATTTAAGTGTGTAGAACTAAAAGGTAAACCTAAAATAATGATTTGTTTTGGAACAATTCTAAGAAAACTGAATCCTTAAATTTAAAACAACGGAGAGGCAAACTTCTTGTTTTATTTTTAAAAGCCGACGCTGTTCAGATCCGTTGCAAAATTAGGGACACGATCGCATTGTTTTTCTTTTTGCTAAAATTTAAACTACTCATTTTCTTATTACTCAGATAATAGAGCTTATAATAGCTTTGGCTCTTTCCTGGTATCTGTAATGTATTCTGGTAATTTTGTTCAATGACAAAGTGAGGTCAAATGCAGGTTTATTTGAAATTTATAAAACCGTATGATATTAAAAAGAAGTCTTCCATGCTGGAGTGGGAGCGAAAGAAAAACGTAGAATTTGCCAGCTGCTTCTTTTCCCGGGCATACTGTAAAAGTCAGTTAAGGGACAGAGGTTTTAAAGGCGTTTTTGTGGGCGATAGGCTGACCCCCTGTCACTACAATAGTCTCTCTCCATCTTTATAATACCTCCAAATTTGTCAAACGTGACATCAGATGGTCTTGTAACCTCTGGTGTTCTGCCTACCCCATAAAGAATACAGGCGTGACGTTATGTATGTATTAAAAAGAAAGTATTTTATCATTTTATTTTATCCCCATTGTGTTACGTCTGCATCAAAATCTGCTTTAAATGTCTTTCAAAAGTAGTCAGATCAAATAGAGGATGTGATGTAGCAGAATTTTACTTGACGATTTTAGTGAATCAAACTTTAGTTACATCAGAAAACTACTAAGCAAAATTTTTAATTTCTCAATCCAACACACCTTGAGATTTCGAGGCCGCAGACCGGAAACGGTAACATTTTTGAACGATGACATAATTGTAAATGCCTTAGAAGTGAAACATATGTGAATACAGGAAGAGTTTCTAATCACTGATCATGTTTATTTAAGCAATAGTCCTATTCTTATACTCCATAATAGGGCTTATTTTACACAAGGAGAGTTGAACGAAAAACAAGAATCTAAAAAAATATCAGAAATTGATAGGATAATAGGAATTACCTAAAATTATGAAATAGCAGGGCCTAAAATCAAACCTTACTATTGCCTGAGATGTGTCAAAGAATAAGATCACAGAACAGCTTCTCATCTTTTTAGAAAAGTCTAGTTAAAAAAACATAACTTTCTGCAGTTCAAACAGATAATTTAAAGAAGAATCTTCACTCCCCATATTAAAAATACTAAAATTTGTATAATGTTTATTTTTAGTTTATTAGATACTGTGCAGGACAGTGACAACAAAACGTAAAAGACAGTTATATAAACTTAAAAACAGTGTATATAGATAGTGTTATAGTGTTTTATAAGACTCTTAAAGAGCTAAGAACGTTTAAAATAGTGTTTCATAGTGTTTTTATAGTGTTTATAGTGAATAAGTGTCCCATACAAGTGTTAGTTTGTAAGAAGTTCATAACAGTTTTTATTAGCTTGAGAAAGTGTTTGCTTAATCGTTTGATTCTTTGTAATTTGATTGGAATTTGATTAATTAATAACCGCTATGATAATGAATTTACGCATAGCTAACAGCTAACAATGAAATGAAACTTACGTGATTATAGCTTAAAATAGCTCGATATGTATTAGGGTTGATTTGGAAATAAAGAAATGGTTTTGAAAGTCTTGTCATTTCCGCACATAGAGAGAGATCTAAATAGATTTCATAAATAGTTTTCCTATTAGAATATAGTAAAGATCTAATAAGAATAATCGAATCTAGTCAGAATCTTATTAGAAAAATCTAGAAAGTTCGAATTAGATTCGAGCGAGACAGACATATGTGTGTCCCGCTCGCACGCTTGCATTACTCTCTCTTGTGCGGTACCCTTGCGCGCCTGCACCAAATCACTTAAGGATGCGCCACACTCCGCTAGCGCCGGATTCGCCGAAAAGATCCCGAAGAGTGAAGATCTCCGGAAGAAAGAAGCCTCCGAAAGAAGCCTCAAGCAACAGTACAGTGAATCTCAAGCCCGAAGACTCATATAGAAGCCTGAAGTCAATATAGAAGACAGAATACAGAAGACTGAAGGCAGAATACAGTAACAGAAGAGCGCGGGAAATAGAGTGTGCTTGTGGCGTATTCGCGAGTGATATAGTGCCGCGCGGCTGGACTTTCACGACCGTGTTAAGTGGTGAATTCGCATTTTCCTTTTGCCCCTCGCATCGATTCCAGCTAATAGAGTGGGTGGATAGCGCATCATTTGACTAATCGTTATCGGATTCATAGACTATACAGTCCACTGGAGCTATCCCCCACATTTTGGTCCTTCGAGAGCCGGATCTTTGAGAGGGCAATTGGGAGACAGCGATGCCTTTTACACGGTCGCAGTCAGGCCGCGGGGAGCGGGCCGCCTCGACAGGGCCCGCTCAAGAACAGTCTCAAGCTCAAGCCGTGAAGAGCAAGAATACGACGTCGCCAACAGAAACCACAGAAACGACGACGCCAACGACGTCGGCTACAGAAACGACGACGCCGACAGAAACCACAGCGACGACGGGTGCCACAGCTACAGAAACCACGAAGACCACCCGTCAAATCGAAGCTACGCAGCCACAGCGAGCTCCACAGAGATCCCAAGTCTCGAAATCGAAGAAATCCTCGAAAATAACGAAGGCGAAGTTGAAGTTATTACGTTTACAAGTCGAACTCGCCGCCGCCGAAGTCGCCGCTCTCGAAGACGACGAAACAGACTTAGAAGAGGAATCTGAAGCACCCTCCATTGAAGACACCACGAAGAGAGTGTCCGTATGGCTGGAAAATAATCCGACAGACTCGCCGCTGGCAATCCAGGGCCAGGGCGAAATTGAAGAGCCTCCACAGCAACCGCAACAGACTGAAGAACCGACGCGTCCTGCGGCGCTCCCGGCACCGGCGAGCTTCATCCCCCCCCCGGATCCAGTACCGGCGGGAGGGGACACAGTCGCCGTGCCGCAACAGAAGATCGACCTCAGCGAGTTGGCCTCAGCCATCGCACTCGCCGCCAGGACGGGTCCGCAGCCGCCGCCGCCTAGACTCCAAGCAGAACTCCCTCCGTACAGCGGGTCATACCAAGAATGGCTCATGTTTAAGGCAGCGTATCAAGAAACAGCGGGATATTACAGCGACATAGAAATTACAGCGCGTCTACGACGAAGCCTGCGTTCAAGAGCTCGGGAGGTCGTCGAAGGGCTTCTCCTCTACAACGCGAAGCCCGAAGAAATCCTGCGAGCCCTCGAGTCACGCTTCGGACGGCCCGACGCTATCGCCCTCGCCGAGTTAGAGCGACTACGGGGACTACAGAAGCCTACGGACGCGCCCAGAGACCTGTGCGTATTCGCGACGCGGGTCTGCAACATCGTGACAACGCTGCGCGCCCTGGGGAAGATTCACTACCTGTACAACCCGGAAGTCACGAAGATCACAACAGAGAAGCTAACGCCGGCTATGCGATATCGCTGGTTTGACTACGCTGCCGAGAACCCTCAAGACGAAGCAGACTTACTAAAGCTTGCTAACTTTTTACAGAGAGAAGCGGATCGCTGCGGCCCTACGCGCAACCGGAGCGCGTCGCGGAAGATCACCTGGCGGCGAACAGGAGATTTGGTCAAGATCAAAACAGAAGAGTCCCGCAGAGAACATGCACAGTCACAGAACCTGGGTGTCCCATATGTGAGAAGAAGGGCCACTACACAAGCAACTGCAAGCGTTTCCTAGAAGCGGACGAAAATAGAAGATGGGACCTTGCGAAGAATAAATCTTTATGTTTCAGATGTCTACGTCATCGGGCGAGGAATCACACGTGCAAGGGGAAGGCCTGCGCTACAGAAGGGTGCACGAGACTGCATCATCCTCTCCTTCACTACAAGAGGCGTGTGATCGTCGAACAGCCCGAAGAAACAGAACAAAGGACAGAGGTCGTCGCATCTACGTGGACGTCAGTGAACACTCAAGCTTATCTCAAGATCGTCCCCATAGAAGTCACGGGCCCGCAAGGCAGCATCAAGACTCACGCGCTACTCGACGACGGCTCGACAGTCACGCTAATAGACGCCGAGTTAGCACAGCGGGTAGGCGCCAAGGGACCCGTGGACCCACTACACATCGAAGCCATCGCCAGCACCGAATTCGAGTCCGAGCAGTCACGCAAAGTCGCCGTTACGCTACAATCCGCGGGAGGGCGCCACAAGATTCAAGCACGAACATTCAATAGTTTGAAGTTATCCGCGCAGCGCGTCACTCGAGAAGATCTCGCCGACTGTGAACATATTAAGGACATAGCCACGTGCCTGCAATATGAAGACGCCGAGCCGAAGTTACTCATCGGACAAGATAACTGGCATCTACTCGTCGCATCTACAATGAGAAAGGGACGGCGCGATCAACCGGTCGCCTCTCTCACTCCATTGGGCTGGGTACTGCACGGGACTCGAACTCGAATCATCGGACAGCGTGTTCACTACGTAAATCACATAGTAGAAGTGGATGCGGCCATGGATGAACAGTTGAAGCAACATTTCGCCATAGAAAGCCTTCTCATCACACCGAGGACACCCAGGAACGACCCAGAACAGCGCGCGCTTGATTTACTGAAAGAAAAAACTACACGTCGCGAAGATGGAAGATACGAAGCCGGGCTGCTGTGGAAGACAGAAAATATAGTAATGCCGAATAATTATGAAAATGCATACAGTCGCCTGCGTAATACAGAGAAGAAAATAGACCGCGACCCCCAACTCAAGATGAAGTATATAGAACAGATGAACGCGCTTATAGATAAGGGGTACGCAGAACGCGCGCCGACAGGAACAACCGAGAATCGAACCTGGTACCTGCCGCACTTCCCGGTCATTAATATATTTAAACCGGGGAAGGTGCGCGTGGTACACGACGCCGCAGCGAAAACTAAGGGCATCTCTCTCAATGATTGCCTTTTTACAGGTCCAGACCTTCTTCAGTCGCTGCCGGGGGTCTTGATGCGCTTCAGACAGCACGCCATCGCCGTCACATCTGACATCGCTGAGATGTTCATGCAGGTGAAAATCAGATCGGAAGACCGCGACGCGCTACGATACCTGTGGCGGGGGGACCGGCGAGATGATCAGCCTCCAGAAGAGTACAGAATGACCTCACTGATCTTCGGCGCGACCTCATCTCCAGCCACGGCGATCTACGTGAAGAACATGAACGCTCAGCGGTATCAAGACACGAACAAACCCGCCGTCGAAGCCATAGTTCGAAACCATTACGTGGACGATTATTTACAGAGCTTCAAGACCGAACAGGAAGCCATAGAAGTCGCTACGGACGTCCGCAACATACACAGAGAAGCCCACTACGAACTGCGACAATGGACGTCGAACTCTAAACGAGTCCTAGAAGCGCTCGGGGACCCTGCGACGTCGAACAAGCCACTAGACTTCAAGGACGGCGGGCAAACAGAACGCGTACTCGGCCTAGTATGGAAGCCGCATCAAGACGACCTAGCTTTCAATCTAGACCTAGCTAGGTTACCTGAAGACATAGTTACGAAAAGAAAACCTACGAAGAGAGAGATGCTGAAAGTCATCATGTCAATGTTCGACCCACTAGGCTTCGCATCGCCAGTAACCGCGCGGGCCAAACAGATATTACAAGAAACGTGGCGCCGAGGCACCAACTGGGATGAAAACATAGATGAAGACCTAGGACAGCAATGGGAAGACTGGCTGGTTCAACTGCGGGCTCTGCGCGGCGTGACAGTGCCGCGGCAGCTCGCAGGCTACAGTGAAGCGGTGAAGAGGGAACTTCACGTCTTCGTCGACGCCAGCGAAGCCGCCTACGCCGCAGTACTCTACTGGAGGAGTACGAGCGCCGGCGGAGAAGTCACTACAGCACTCATAACAGCAAAGGCGCGGGTGGCGCCACTGAAACTCACATCCATCCCACGCCTGGAACTGCAAGCCGCGGTGATGGGGAGCAGGATGGCTGCCGCCGTCATCGAAGAACATGACTTCAAGCCCGACGCGCGAGTATTCTGGACAGACAGCAAGACAGTACTCGCCTGGCTGAAGACAGGCGCCCGCAGCTTCAAGCCCTACGTAGCCCATCGTATCGCCGCCATCGAGGACAACAGCACAGTTAACGAGTGGCGCTGGGTACCAACCAAGCTGAACGTAGCTGACGACGCGACCAGGGACGTGCCGGGGAACTTCAAGGCCTCACATCGATGGTTCCAGGGCCCAGAATTCCTCCGAGAAGACAGTTCGACGTGGCCGACGTGCGACATCCCTACCAAAACAGAAATAGTCACCGGCGAAGAAAAAGTAAACACAGTATATGAAAAGTCGCGCGCCGTACCTACACCGTCCCTAAAGGAAGCCCTTCCCGACCCTAACAGATTTTCAAGATGGGAACGCCTAGTTCGAACCGCCGCAAGAATCCTACAGTTTATCGAACTATGCCGAAGAAAACAGGACAAGGTCAATTACAAACGAACCAAGAAAATAGAAAAGGACCCGACTTGGCGCGTAATTCAAAATAAGAAAACTCCACAGAAGAAAATTACAGTAGAAACAGCCTCTACCGTGAATTACATACAGTTAGAAACAGAAACTCTACGTCGAGCAGAAAAGTTGATAATAATAGCAAGTCAAGAAACAGTCTTCAGTCAAGAAAGAAAAGATATATCGCGAGGCGGCGCGCCGGCTAATAATAGCCGCTTGCGCCCCCTAGCGGTCGAAATATACAACGGCGCCCTAACAATAGCAACCAGAATAAACGCCGCCGAACAGATTTCCGAAAACACGAAGAGGCCAGCTATAATAGACGGGGACTTACACAGTACGCGCCTATACATAGACTACGTGCATAGAAGACTTCATCACGCAGGGGTAGAAACCACCCTTAACGAATGCCGACAGCACTATTGGATCGTACGAGCAAGACCGACAGTGAAAACCGTGTTAAAACAGTGCCTACAGTGTCGAATTCGAAAACAACAGCCGCCAGCGCCACCTACAGGGAATCATCCGTACTCAAGACTGGCCCATCATCAGCGTGCCTTCACCTACACCGGGGTGGACTACTTCGGACCCCTTCAGGTCACCGTGGGAAGAACTTTGCAGAAAAGATACGTAGCTCTATTTACGTGTCTTACCACGCGCGCAGTGCACTTGGAGATGGCAGCTTCGTTAACAACGGACTCGGCGGTGATGGCAGTGCGGCGACTAATAGCACGGCGCGGCTGCCCGGCCGAGATATGGTCGGATAACGGCACCAACCTACAGGGTGCCGCCAAGGAACTCCGACAGAAGATAGATGAAGCCACACAGCACGAAGCCGCGAAGAAGCTCATATCCTGGCGCTTCATCCCCCCATCAGCGCCGTTCATGGGTGGAGCATGGGAGCGCCTCGTCCGCAGCGTGAAAACAGCCCTAGCCGCAGTCCTGCATCAGCGGCACCCTACCGAAGAAGTCCTACAAACCCTGCTGGCGGAGGTCGAATTCACAGTCAACAGTCGACCCCTAACACATGTGTCCGTCAACCATGAGGATGACGAGGCGCTGACTCCGAACCACTTCGTGCTGGGCGGGCCGGCCTTGTACGCGCCGGCCGCGGTCCCGCTTACCGACCGGGACCTGATCGGGCGCAGCAGCTGGCGCGCCTCACAGCAGCTGGCCAACCACTTCTGGGCCAGGTGGCTCCGGGAGTACCTGCCGGACCTCCAAAACCGGCGGGAGCCGCACGGGCGCGGCCCCGCAGTGCAGCCGGGAGACGTCGTCTTGGTAGCCGACGGGAACCTGCCGCGCAATACCTGGTCGCGGGGGCTCGTCGCGGCTACCTACCCAGGCCCTGACGGTGTCACCAGGGCAGTCGACGTCAAAACCAAAGGAGGGATCCTGCGAAGACCGGTGAAGAAACTCGTCGTGCTGATCTCCGGGTCACCAGCCTGCACCGAGGAAGATGCGTCGTCAACGGCGGTGACAACGCACGGCGGGAGTGATGTGCAGGACAGTGACAACAAAACGTAAAAGACAGTTATATAAACTTAAAAACAGTGTATATAGATAGTGTTATAGTGTTTTATAAGACTCTTAAAGAGCTAAGAACGTTTAAAATAGTGTTTCATAGTGTTTTTATAGTGTTTATAGTGAATAAGTGTCCCATACAAGTGTTAGTTTGTAAGAAGTTCATAACAGTTTTTATTAGCTTGAGAAAGTGTTTGCTTAATCGTTTGATTCTTTGTAATTTGATTGGAATTTGATTAATTAATAACCGCTATGATAATGAATTTACGCATAGCTAACAGCTAACAATGAAATGAAACTTACGTGATTATAGCTTAAAATAGCTCGATATGTATTAGGGTTGATTTGGAAATAAAGAAATGGTTTTGAAAGTCTTGTCATTTCCGCACATAGAGAGAGATCTAAATAGATTTCATAAAATATAGTTTTCCTATTAGAATATAGTAAAGATCTAATAAGAATAATCGAATCTAGTCAGAATCTTATTAGAAAAATCTAGAAAGTTCGAATTAGATTCGAGCGAGACAGACATATGTGTGTCCCGCTCGCACGCTTGCATTACTCTCTCTTGTGCGGTACCCTTGCGCGCCTGCACCAAATCACTTAAGGATGCGCCACACTCCGCTAGCGCCGGATCACTTCCCGTTTGCGTTCGCTCCCGAACGGTCGTGTCTGCGGCCGCTCCCGAGTGTTCGTATTGCGCTGCCCTTGTTCCCTCCCCCGCACTCGTGCGGGTCAGGTGCCAAGTTAAGCTCTTTCGGAAAGTTTTCTCTTGTGGAGGCTGTGTGGTGTCGGGGCTAATTCATCTGCCCTTTTCAGGGCGGACCCGACTGCTGCCGGCCGAAGCATCGCTGGTCAGGTGGATACGTAACCGTGACAACTAAGCCTGATCGTCCGCCGTTCACCGGCAATAGGTCCGTACTAGGTCGTTCTCTTTTTCAGCGCAGTTTGTCTCCGATAGACTTTCTTTCAGTCCAGCATTATGCCTCGTCACACTCAGTGTAACGATGATAATTGTGCGAACTCCCGTCGATTGTTGATGGGCTTCGAAGGCCTCAAATCAACTTATCAAAACGGCGCACGCCGTCTCCAGACCGAAATCGAGTCCTTACAGCAGCAGAACGCGTTCTTGCAGCAGCAGTACGAGTCCGTGCAGCAGTCCCTTCAGCAGCAACAAGCCGCTCGTCTCCCTTCCCATTCGTCTAAAATCAGACAATTAGAAGCACAACATGCATCTGAGAAGGATGCCCTTCTCACCCAAATCAATTCCTTGCAGGAGCAATTATCTGCTCGTCCCTCGTCTTCAGAATTCAGTCAGTTGTCTTCAGATTTCAGCCAGATGTCCAGCGATAAACAATCACTGGTAGCCCAATATGCAGCCGAGAAGGAAGCTCTTCTCGCTCAAATCGAGTCCATGCGCAAGCAGGTCGCCTCTCTTTCACAGGGGTTTCAAACCGATTCTCCGGCGTCTCCAGATCCATCCGAGTACGTCGACCCCTTTTCAAACTGCATGTCGGTAGATTCCACCGCATGCAAACGGAAAACTACCCCGCCGGGTAGTGATTCCGACTCCACTCCTTTAGTTCCAGAATCTTCTGCTCCGTTCACAGAGGTTCGCAAAAAGTCCAAGTCTAAGAAAAAGAAGCAAGATGCTTCTTCGACTTTATCTCCATCCGTTTCAGCTGCTCCAGCCGCTGTTCCTGCTCCGCAAAATGTCGCACCGGCGTCTGCTCCTGCGCTTTTTGTTTCAGCGATCCCGGCGTCACAGCCTGCGTCGCAATCAGATTCGGCTCCGCCGAAAGTCAAGTCTCCGCCCCCCGTCTTCCTACGGGACAAGAGCCGCTGGACCGAGGTCTCAGCTCTCTGCGGAACGCACTCCCCGAAGATCCAGTATAGTAAGGCATCCAATGTGGGTGACTCTATTAAGGTCGTTGTCTGCTCAATTTCTGATTTCAGGAATTTCACTCGGCTTCTTGCTGACAAGAAGCTCGAGTACCACACTTACGCCCTCCCTGAGGAGCGTAAGATTCGTGCCGTCCTCAGGAACGTGCCGTTCGAGCTCTCGAACGAGCAAATCCAAGAGGACTTGTCTTCTCAAGGCTTCCCCGTCGAATCTGTGCACAAAATGCACAGCCGCCGAGGCAAGCAGTTCCCACTTGCGCTAGTAATCCTAGCGAAGAGCCCGCAAGGGCAGTCCATTTTCAGAGGCAAGCTCACCGTGTGCGGTCTCTCCAACATCCGAGTCGAAGCTCCTCACAAACGTGGTTTTCCAGGCCAGTGCCACCGCTGCCAATTGTATGGTCATGCGGCGGCAAATTGTCATGCTTCCCCTAGGTGCGTCAAGTGCCTAGAACCGCATGGGACTAAGGAGTGCTCTCGCACGCCCGAATCGCCCACCGCTCCGTCCTGCGTCTTGTGCGGCCAGTCCGGCCACACAGCAAACTTTCGCGGCTGCCCCAAGGCACCGCGTGCTGCCAGGGCTACCGTGAAGCCCATCGAGAACTGGAGAGAGCGACCGCAGCCTAGCTCGGACGCTCCTCCAGTCAGTTCAAAGGCCCCCAAGGCCTTCACCTCTTTCGTTTCAGGTCAGCGCAGCCGGGATGCGACTCAATCGCAACCGGCTGCCAAATCGGCTTCCCAGTGCCAGAACGCAAAAGGTTCTCAAGACCGCATGGCGTTCTGGATCCAGCTCGCTCCCATCGACGAGATCCTGGCTTTCGGCGCCGCTCTCGACGCCAGCCCAGAGGGTTTCAACGGTGCTCTTCCGGTCCTAACCAAGTTCGCTCCCCTTATTAGGAAACTCCAGCAAGCTCAACGTTTCTAAACGTAGTCCTTCTTTCCAGCATTCCTATCTCTGAGTGAGTCTGATCACTCAAGATAATATCTTAGTTTCAGCTTTGCCATTTCTGCTAATCTTAGCTTTGTTTTTCTTACTTTCAGTTCCTTTTGGTGGCAGCCGTCTGGATGCCGCTCACTACGCAGCCTCTCGCTCCAATTGGCTGTCGTTCCGACGATGACTAAGGACCTTAATCAAGGTGAGTCAAAAGGGGGATGTTTAGTGGGTATGCTCAGCCTATCTGAGAG
This sequence comes from Stenoptilia bipunctidactyla, assembly GCA_944452665.1. Lineage (NCBI taxonomy): Eukaryota > Metazoa > Arthropoda > Insecta > Lepidoptera > Pterophoridae > Stenoptilia > Stenoptilia bipunctidactyla. Next base: position 21,635,198 of record OX101742.1, on the reverse strand, counting down.
AGTCTCCACACTGTCTGGGCATTCTATTTGCCATTAGCCACTTATGGTTAACAGCTTATAGAATGCCCATTCGTCCGTAATAGGATTCATCCTCCTCCCGCTAAAGCTAGCTTTACTGGTTAAAGCTAGTTTTAGGGGGTGCCAACAATTTTTCTGTGGCGGAAAAACAAAAAAAAAAAAAAAAAAAAAACTAGCGCCGGATTCGCCGAAAAGATCCCGAAGAGTGAAGATCTCCGGAAGAAAGAAGCCTCCGAAAGAAGCCTCAAGCAACAGTACAGTGAATCTCAAGCCCGAAGACTCATATAGAAGCCTGAAGTCAATATAGAAGACAGAATACAGAAGACTGAAGGCAGAATACAGTAACAGAAGAGCGCGGGAAATAGAGTGTGCTTGTGGCGTATTCGCGAGTGATATAGTGCCGCGCGGCTGGACTTTCACGACCGTGTTAAGTGGTGAATTCGCATTTTCCTTTTGCCCCTCGCATCGATTCCAGCTAATAGAGTGGGTGGATAGCGCATCATTTGACTAATCGTTATCGGATTCATAGACTATACAGTCCACTGGAGCTATCCCCCACAGATACATTTAATTATAGGTAATCACAGAAAAATCATGTTATTTCACAGTGAAATTATTAAAATATGGTATCACCAACAACTTCGACGAAGAAGATTGAACTTGTTTAAAAAAGTACACTTGACAGGTGACTGACAGATAGATGGTCGCCATGTTGTTGATATATGATATTATCATTCGCGTTTCCTCTGTGTTCGTGTATGGGCTCTTTTCGGTTTTCTCTCAAGTTTTTCTTCGTTACGACCCTTGCTATCCACCCGCTATCTATCAGTACCTAACAATATCAGCTTTCCAATACAATCAGTATTCCATTTGCCCAAAAGAATATAGGTAATTAAGTTTTTCATATTATTCACAAAACAAACTGAATCAATCAACATCGATGTCAAAGACAGACAGACAGGTGTTTATTTTAATGACAGTGACGGACTGACGGGAGCCATATTGCTTTATTACCAGATTCACGTATATTTTTAGCAAAATTACATAAAAATTAAAAAAATATAAGCGACGCTACAAATATATAATATCAGAAATAGATATGCATTGTTCCATAGTTGATTTTAAAAATAGTTTCATGTTTATACATTCAATAGTATGAAATGACGATTCTTCTTTGACCATAAATTGCTCAAAAAAGAGTTGACAAAGGGGGAAAAACTGCCAAAACTGTCTACACAATTACACTTGACAGATAATAGAGAAATGTAAATCATTTTGAGATGTTTGGGTAACTTTTCAAATTGACCGTGTAAATATATTCAAACATCTTGATGATTGAATATTGATAGAAAGTATCTACAACTCTTGCGAAATTTCACATAATCAGGTTCCCATAATTTGCATAGTAAACTGATATAGGGGCTTTTTTTTTCAAAAGGATAAACTCTCAGTTTGATTTTTAATAAACTTAAACAAATTAGTATTATCAAAAAACAGAGTAATAAGTAGTATTTCAGTACACAGTATACCTACAGCGTTTGAATGAACTTTATTAACGGGACATTTGACATCTTTTGCATATATTTTAAAAACTTGTGAAGAACTATGAGCCAGAAAGACACTCTACCTACAGTATCGCTTATGTTAAGGTCATCATCTTATCTCTCTAATATATAAAATTCTCGTGTCACAGTTTTCGTTGCCATACTCCTCCGAAACGGCTTGACCGATTTTGATGAAATTTTTTGTGCTTATCCGGTGCTCATAGATATGAGAATCGGCCAACAACTATTTTTTTTTTATTTATATGGCAAAACAACGTTTGCCAGGTCAGCTAGTTTACTATAAGAATTGCTTTGTCTGGGATCTACCGCAACTGTGTGTTTTACTGGTCATATCTGGGTAAGGGTTGGCTATTTTCGCTGAGAGCATTAGGATTTTTTACATAACAGTTGCTGTTTGCTATTGAGTTTCTTGCCACTTCTTCTGAACAGATCGACTTTCCGAAGTGGTGGTAGATTCAGTTCAATTTGTAAATAGTTTTACTGTTTCAAGTGTATTTATATACCTACGAAATAAATAATTTTTTGACTTTGACTCTGACAGTTTTTAACGGCTATAAAAGGCTTTAGCGATTACAAAATGCGGCAACTGTTAACAATTTTACCAAATTGCTTAGTTACATATCTCCAAAGCGAACATGTTAGAAGAACACAAATATAATCTCGAAAGATACAATCTATTTCATTTAGAAGTCACGAAGAAAACTTAAAACAATAAAATTAAGTTTAACACAAAGCCCCGCCTGGATTCCCGTGCAAAGCTCACTGATTGCAATGCACGGAATCCTCAAGTTGCATTTTTGTATAAAAAGCTCATTTCGACCCTGATCAAGTGAGATTGCAGCCGCGATGCCGATTTGCATACATCCCTCGCAGATTTTGCAAATCGTCTTTAATTTAAATAATTTTACCATGACAAATGCACTAACATTACATTACTTGTATTTTTATACGTGAACAAATATCTAATTGACCGTGAGAGTTAAAAATATCAATTTGCGTGCGATTTTCGGTAACAAAGGTGTTGTTTGAGATGGTGGTGGTATGCAAATTGTCTTTTTTTTTGATATTATTGACATATTCAAATTTTAGGATTTAATAAGATGTTTATTATTGAATTTTTAGTCAATTTTCAAGTAACAAGTGTGCGAATGTTGTGTGTTTAGAATTCCCAAGATTGTTGTGAAATATTGTTAGTAAGAGATTGTTGTGTCAATTTACAGATGATAAGTGTATTTGATGGATTGATAGAAGATGTTTATTTAAATAAATGTTTAAAACTTGAATGAATTATTTGATGAATTATGAATAATAAATTGTTGATGAATTATGTTTTAAAATTAAAAACATAGTTTCAGGTGAACTGAATGAATTATTTTGTGAAAATAATAGAGAAACTCAATAAAATGGAATCAAAATTGCAGATTATACAATATATAATGCTGATTTTTTCCCTGAAAATTTCTACAAAAATAATACTATTTTTGACAAAGAAAATAATAGATATTTTCAAACTAATAATAAGGTCTGAGAAACCTAATTAATTCAATCACAAAAAATGCAAAATATAATATTGGGTAAGTTTTTAATTTAATTTATTTGACCTGTTTTTATAATAAAATATACCCGGCACTGGCTGGGTGATAATTAGTTTATTTAATCTGCTTTCATTGACAAGTTTTAATGAAAAAAATCACTAACAGAAAATGCGTCAAAAAGCTTGTGTTACAGAGACCACCCTGTGTTTTTGACACATTTAAAACTGGTTGTTTCGGCACTTTATTACCTGAATTAACCTATACTTCTTTTCGATAACAAAAACCAAATGATTTGCCCTTTCAGCTACATTCAAAAGGCGGGGCATGGTTCTGTCATTTTGACGTATTAATTTAATTAAACTTTTCAGTAGTTTTCAACGGTTTTCAGCGGGTTTTTCACGCGATACAATCGCTGTGGTGGTAATTTCTAAAGCTTCATAGATGTAATTAATCATTGGTAGCCCCGACAGGGTTGAACAAAAGCGCCTGATGCAAGTTACTAGGGTTGGCAATTAGATTCGATTTAGTGAGTTGTAATAAATATCTCTGAAACTGTTTCTTTTTCCAGAAAATCGTATCAGCAGCCTTCTTGGATTTTATCTCGAGTAATAATAAATAAATAACTCCCTAAAGATGTATACCTTTTTTTTATACATCTTTAGGGAATAACTTATATGGGAACAATATTTAAAAAAAAACATTGGTGGATAAATTTAATCAAATAATTAGGGAATATTCAATACTAAAATACAGTAATTATAGAACGTGTTACATAATGAAGAGATAATACTTGGTTGGATTGTATGTTTAATTATGTAGTTTATTAGTACATAAATGTAACTTTGTTATCCTTACGGTTCGGCGGAAAAACAAGTTCAAAGTTTAGATCAAAATATTTAAGTGTCAACCCTAAAAACAGCTGTTGGCTTTTGATGAAATCTATTCGATAACAGATAGCGTTAAAATAAAGTGATGGGTAACTAAGACAGAGATACTACAAAGTTCAGCAATTGCAGGAAAGGTCATAAGGTCACAAGTCTTGTTTTAGCTTATTAGGTTGACTTGGGTTGTCAAAATATTTTGTTTTAAAAAAATAAATAAATTTGTATAAAAGTCTATACCAGCACTGATCATGCAATTTTTTTCCTGTATATTCCACGTATGGTATAGAAGCTAACCCTTAATTTTTATCTCTCCATTTTGCTACAGGTTGTATAAATGTACTTTTGTAAATAAAGGAAATACTTTACTATAATCAGTTCCTTATTAAGTCCGAGTGCTTAATCTTTCACCTTATCATCGCTCACTACAAAAGCTAACCGTATAAAGAGCTTCAAATAAAAAAAAATAACAATACAATCTTTATCTAACTCCTGACAACCCTAAATCGTCGAAATATAATGCAACGACTCCGCCACCTTAGTACAATAGCGTGCATCAGGGTTGGCGCGAATTAATAGTGAAGTAGTAAGCCACGTTTAATGAATATTGCAGCCAAATGCAATGTGACTGATACGTGTACTGTTGTGCTGTTGCTGTTATATTGACTTTCTGTGTACAGGGAGCGCTGGTTGCTGTTGTTGGCATATTGGGGATAGTGTAGGTATGTATTTAATTTTGTCGCTTATGAAAAAAACTGTGTGTAGTTGAATTTCTTAATAATATCATAATAAAATCTATTCTCAACAGATACAATTATTTGCGTGACCAAATAACATGGTTGGTGTTCTTGTTTGGTTGTAACAATGTAAAAATATACCATCGTAAGAGTATACTAGACCCAGCCCAATTCAGATTACGTTAAGTTTCTTTAAGTTTAATCTATCTTCAAAAATCCTTTGATAAGGAATTTTTTGTTTTAACAAAACTGCACTCGCCAGTACTAGCTAAGTCGCCATTGTTTACGCGGCGTTTGTTTGCGTGTCACTGCTAACGACTGTACGAGTAATACCGAAGTCGGCAGAAATATGACACCAGCTTAGGAACCGTTTGATACATTTGCACCAATTTTGTAAGGCATTTGGGAAACAGTTATTTCTGTGTTTACAATTTGAACTTAAAATGTTATTTTAATTGTGTCATGAAGTCAATGTTTTAGAGAACAAAAATTATATTATTCTAACACTTAAAAATCAAATTATATTCGATAATGTTATGAATCGTCATACTGTTTAAAACTTCATTTGAAAATCAAGATTGACATTATAATATTTGATTAAACGACGTTTGATCTAATAAAAAAATTAGAAGTTTTTTTTTGTATTTACTTACGTACTGTCAATATAATATCCAGACCACTAATTTGTAATAATATTTTGAACGCACGAGCGATCCGGAGCCTTAATTCTACAAAATTATTTTGTAAGTATACATGTCAAAGTCATTAACATTTTCTGCAAAAAAAAACAGAAACCTACAGTTGCCATAACTTTGCCTGTCATGGTATCATCACACAATAGACCGAACGTACGAACAGACTTGACAAAAAAAAGATAAATCATTGCCCACCTGCGATTGATTTCAATACAATAAAGTTAATCGATTGGTTTTGCAGACCTTACCGTGAACTTGCTATATCATTTTAAGTTTTATGTTTTAGCTATTTAGATCGATAATTCTTAATTTCCTTTTCATGAAAGGGATGTTACAAACGTGTCAATTAGCATGCAAACTTTAAAAGGGTTGCTCATGTAAATAGCTGCAGTGTATTGGTTTTAAAGTTTTTTTTTTACTTCTTTTTTTAATTTACAATAACGCAGTTCCATATGGGATTGATTTTAAATATACAAATTGGCCTTGGATATGCTTGGCGTAAATAGTGACCCCATTTGGTTGGTATGTCCTTCGTAGCATCTTAGTGGTTTTAGCAAGAGGCCATTTTGTTAAAAGTTTCTCACCAAAATAAAGCTACGGCAAGATTTTTCCCTCAATATTATGAATAATTTTTATGAAAAATATATGTATTACAGATAAATAAACAATTGAATACCTATATAAATATCAGTCTAAAACCTCAGTATTCACTGGATTGATCGTCACATAGTACAAAAATTTGTGTGGTATGTGTATGTATAGCATAAAAAACAAGGAATAATACACTTCAATACACTTTCTCACTTTAGTGTTGTAAGAACATTTGTCCAAAAATAGACGTAAGAAGTTTAATAAATAACAAATAAATCTACGACTTGAAATCAAATATTTTTAATAATGTTTTTAAGTTTTTGCATTTAAAATGCTCAATTCTTCTTAAATAAATGAAAAATGTTGAATTTATTTATTAAACATTTTTATTATTCTCTTTTAATTCTGTAAAGAAATTGGTCTCGGGTGGTCTTAGCTGCAAAGCTATACCATTAGATGGAGCTACGTTAGCAATATATCGTAAAAACAAAAATGTGGTAAATAATTTCGAGGCGTACCGCCAGGCCCCGGTAGCTCAGTGGAAGAGCACTCGTCCGGCAAAGGAGAGGTCCCAGATTCGAGTCCTGGTCGGGTAATTTTTATTTATTACATTTTACATTTATCAAATATTTTTTATACTACGTTCATAAATATTTTGTATTATCCAGGATTCAAACCTGATTAAAGAAAATGACTTATCTCTAAAAAGATATTTGATATTCTGGATGCAATGTTTATTCATAGTTTATCACGTTTAATTTTAAAGACATCAGTAATTAGGTACTTCAAAAGTTTAATTATGGTAATATAATTAATCTGAAATGTGGTGATAAATTACTGAAAGCCTAGATTTATGTAAGCCTGTTCGGGGTCATTAATCATGATTTGCCGATAGTTCGTATTCGGACACACTAATTATGAATTATTATCAACGAAATCATTGCTTGTAGATACTTAGGTAAAGTCACTTTGTACTATATTTTAGGGTTTTGAAAGGGTAATATAGTAATATGAAAAGCTCATCATATTTTTTTGATATTTCCAATCATCATCTATTAATAAAGCCAATTTACGTAGTTTTATTAGGAAAAGTCTAGCGTATGAATTAGTCCATCTATTGGTATATAGGTGGAAAAATTGTATGAACACATATATTTTTTTTTATGAACTTGTGTTATGGATACTAGTTAACTGATATACTTAAGAAATAATATTCAACGACCACTATGGCGTTGGGGTAAACCTATCTGCCTCAGACGCCAGTGGTTGCGGGTTCGATCCCCGCACGGAACCAGAAAAAAAATATGTTCCGTGTCTGGGTGTTTATCTATTTATGTATTTATATTCTAGGTTCCCCCCTAGTTCGCTATATGGAATCCCATAACACAAGCTATGCTTACTTTTGGGCCATGTAGTTGGTGTGATTGTCTGGGGATTTTATTTATTTTTTTATTTATATAAACAAACATATTGAATAAATACATATTTTTTATTAGATAATAAACTTAAATAAAAATATAAACGTCCACGACTTGACGACTAATATCTGTGTTCATCACACAAATATCCGTCGCCGCCGGTATTCGAACCCAGGACCTCTGGCGTAGAAGGCAATGTACGTTACCCCTTACACCAGCCGGTCGTCAAATTTTTTGTATTATTTTATTATCTTTGCCGAATTAATCCTTTTCATTTATTTTTTATTGGTGTATGCATGCATCTATATTCTGTAAAGTAGTTTTTAGAGATAAAGCAAAAGTAGAGGAAGTTTTCATTCAGAGAGTACACCTTATACGTAAATCTTAAGTATTTTATGTTTTTTTTTTTTTTTTAACATTTTATTGTTTGATAGAATAAGAAGCGTTAAAAAACAATGAAACTCCTAATTGAGGTTTATAATTTTTTTTTATTTAAACGAAGGAGTTTATAAATATGCAGCAATTACTCTTTTTAAGACATAACAAATAATTTTGTATATTCTTACAGTTACTCCTATGCTTAGTGTGGTCAAAAATTGCTGAATACTTATTACAGTAGTCATAAAGATATGTCAACATCATCATACAGAAAAATCTGATAACCACTAATCAGTCACTGGTCAACTTTGGTGGCTCTCTGCTCAACAACTCCTCATCATCCAATAGAGAACTCATTAAATAAGATTGATGATGTCCAATTTTCAAATCAACAGTTTTGGTTATGATGATACATCATAGATTTGCTTTTTTTTTAAGAATGCAAATTAGATTTTTTAACTCTCCTGATAAGTAGATGTTCTCAGTAATCTGAACCAACAAAGTTCTTCATTAAGTTTTCATTGTCATTTTTACACATAAAAAACAAATCTTTTTCTCTATTTGATAGAATAGACAAGATAAAAATTAACACTTTTGATTTCTTCTCAAAGGTTTTTTACGCCCTTTTAACGGCACCGTTGTATAGAGCGTCCCTTTAATCTTTTGCCCTATTTATTGCCCATTTCACGCAATAATTAAAAAGCGAGCATTTTTTGAAGACATTGTATTTTATTTGCGTAATAAAAATACAAAATGTCAAAAAATACGACCTAATCTTTAACAACGTTTCGTTTTGAGTAACGGTATTTTAAACGTGACGTTTTAATGATTACCCTATTTAGGCGTTTTAACCGTCATCGAACAATGTATATATGCTTTATTACTATGTGTAAATCAATATTCACATAAATTTATGTTTGGTTCTTTCATGTTTTACGATGAGAATTGCATCTAGAAAATTTCTACACAACCGCCATTTTGAGTTTGTATGATTTCTGGCGGCAAATTAAAGCTTCATGTTGTTAGGTGAGCAAACCTGTAGCCACTTTTTATGTCATGATTTTTCAGCAGCAGAAGGCCTATTTTAAGTACCTACTCTACACAAGCAATTTATCTACCATTTTTTCAAATATTTCTTTCAAAATAATACACTTTAGAACGTCCAGTTAAGGTATGAAATCAAGCACCTTTGTTTGAGTATCTTATTCTTAAAATCCGTTTAAAAGCTGACAAAACACATCAATTAGTTAAAATTTATATAAACGAATATTTTAAAATTAAAATCGTTTATAATTTCTAATTGATACTCAGTCAGGAAATTAGCTGAATCCATCCCATTATCCAAGTCGTCGTGGTGCCGTGGTTACTGTGTATATGATATGATATCCCAGGTTAAGCAACGTTCAGCGGGGTCGGTATTTTGATGGGTGACTGGCGGCCATTCATTTCTCACGGCGACTTCCGTGCTTCGGAGGTCACGTTGAAAAATCGGTCCCAGTTGCTGTATACTTATATACAATAGTATGGTACAGTAGTAAGGGTATATCAAAAGCCATTTCGGCATCCTGAAAATTCGACATCCATCAACCAGCACTGGACCAGTTTTTTGGATTATGGCCTATAACTCCTCGTCATCCAGGGGAGAGACTCATGCCCTGCAGTGCGCTCATTACAAGTAGTTGCCTTGACGATAATCACACCGATTTAGCGAAATAGTTACAAATATCCATAGATGCTCTATAACATTTGCGTTTACCATACTTTTAGGATATTATTATAATGTGTTGTGAAAACTTATGGTAATATATTTTGTAACACTAAAAATCCACTTAACAATAGATCGCTCTTTTAATCAGTTTTTTGATAAAATATTCCTTTGTTTCACACCATAGCAATAACGGTTTTATGGTTACTCAATAATTTCCTAATATATACTAAATGCATACTGAGCACTTGTGATAAGCGAGGCTTCTGTCGCAAGCTTTTGTTTCTAAATAGTTTATTGACATTGCTTCAATGTGATTGCATTTTTTATGATACCAACAATGTGTGGATAGTCATTTGAAAATTTCTGAATAAGAAAGACACGGAACATTATAAATCCATTATAAATTATGAAGTAAAAGTAATATAAAGTCTATCTCTTATATTTTACAATAATAATAATTATAATATGAGCAGCAAGTATGAACTTCAAAAATCAGGTTAGGTACTTATTTATAAATAGAAACTAAACTTAAATAACAGATATATTGAAAATTTAAAATACAAGATTGTGCCAAAATAAAAGCCTAGCTGCTAGCAATTTATTTTACTATTTCATTAATGGCTAATTGCTCAAAACAATGAGTATAGAGCTATGATACATTTTTTATGCAAATTCAATAATTTATGTATTTTTCCTGAAATGACTCCATTACGTTCGTATCTACGGCTTTTAAAGCAACATTATTAAAATTTGATGATTCATAATTGTCAGTTATCCAGTTCCACATAGTATTAACATAATTATCGACCCATTAGTATATGAGTGGTTTAACAATGGTGATAATGTTCAAAAGTGCGGATAAAATTTATGTATACATTGTGTTGTGGTCATTGTCTTGGAACATAATCTAGATTGCACTTTGGACCTGAACAGAAATCATTGTTTTGTTGTTTAGCCGCGAAATGAGGAATCAAGTTTCTATAAAATTTTGTTCTCTCTGAGAACTAAAGAACAGATAATAAAAAAATATAACGGCACTTGATACCATAATTAGACTTTTGAGAATTACTCAAACACAGTTTTTTTGAATCAAAATATAGTTTTGAATACCTGTTTATAGTAATACATCAATAAGAAATAAGTTAGAATGAAATCTTATAGAATCAATGAATATTATAGACGTGAAAGTTTGGAAGGATGTTTCCCTTTAGGGAGAATATGTTTGAAGAATGTTCTTCTGTATCAATGTAGCTAATGCTTGTCAAAACAATAAAGTAAGCAACGTAAATCTATGGCCTATTTTCTATAGGCCATGGACTTCAGGTTGATTACCGTCTTCTTTCTTCTATTTTTAAAATAAGCAGCTGTACATGAGATGCAAAATAATACAGAATACCTAAACAATTCATCATTATTTAGAGAGATTGAGGCCAAACTTGTCATGGGCCAAAGTGATCATGATGCTTGAAACAATACTGAAATATCGATAGAACAAAATAAAAAAATAAAAACATGGAAAATATCCCGTTTCTAAGTTTAATTCAAGGAACATGTATATGTATTCTCAAGAATACCGTATCCTATTAGCAATTCAAAATTTCTCGTATTACGTCATGCATAGATGCATTTTGCAAGGTCAAAGATGTTTTATCATTCTGAAGGCCAAAGTTGTTCCGTGTGACATGAAGGATATGAATAATGCGGGTACATTGTGAAAAATATGCATTTTTATTGCGCTGTAAAATTGATAAGGTTTATGAAACAGGTGAACATTGTTAGCAAAATGTTTGCTTTAGTTATGGACTGATATGCAAAAGACACTTTTGTTTCATAATATTTAGGTAGTTTTGAGTCTAAATCAAAAAACGGTTCTATGAGTGTTACTTATTCAATCTGTTAAATAAAAATTGCATTCTTATACAGTACGGTAAACTTAAAATTCCCCAGTTAGACTACTTAAATTGAATAACACTTACTTAATGATAAAAGTATTCAATACTTTTTTAGACCAGCATAATAAAAGAAATAATAGGTACCTACATTACAATTTCAAATTTGTAAAAAGCAGCTGCTGTAAACTGATCCAAATGTGAATGAAAATTGTTGTCAGGCAACCTAGTAAAGACATAGTAGAGGAAATCAAGAAGGGCGTTGGTACTCAGTTTACTAAATAGAATTCATATATACAATTACATACACATCAATATTAATAATCGCAAGATATACAACAAGAGGGTACATAAGTAAGTTGAGATGACTTTACATATACTCGTCCGTTAAAGGCCGGTGTCCCTCAAGGCTCCGTCCTCGCGCCGTTACTATACTCGGTATATACCAACGACATCCCCAAACCTTCCGAGGGTGTCCAATTAGCCCTATTTGCCGATGACACTGCACTCTATTATCGCATCTAAGGCGCATGGAAGTAAATCCCGACAAAAGTTCGGCGATTTGCTTGACACCTAAAGAGCGACGACGTAATGCCGCGTCCAATCCATGTGTCCGCATGCGTAGAGTCCCTATACCGTGGCAAAAAACGGTCAAATATCGCGTCACTCTCGATAGGACGCTATCGTTCGAATCACATAATATCATCAGGGTAACTGGCCAAATTCTTACTCGGCCGACTCAAAAGCATGATATGTCGCCTCAGCAAAATGTCGCTGCGCAATAAATCTACCCTATGCAAGGTTTGTATCAGACCAGTCATGACATACGCCGGACCCGTATTTGCCCGCGCTAAGCTTTGGTTGATTCACAAACTTCAGGTAGTTCAGAGCAACTAGTTCTACGTTAGGAATGCGGACTTACATAGGGACCTCAAACTCCCTACTATCCAACAATACCTAAAAACTCTGGCCTCATCCCACTTCCAATGTTGTGATAATCATCGTTGTGATAATAATCATGCAACTGTCTCCTACAAACCCAAAACAAAGTCTTTCAAGCGCTCTTTTCGTGGGCCAAAGGACGCTCTTTCTGATCTTCCCAACTAGCTCTCTATATATCTGGATAATCTCCTATCTGCTAGTTCCTAGCGGGTAGAAATGTAGTCGATTCAGTACGAAGTGCTTTCTGAATTTTTCTACGAACAGCTTTTATCACCGACTGGCGGTCGCTCATTTATTCGGTCGATTGTCGGTAGAATGACAAAAGATCATTAAGGGGGAGTCCATTTTTCAACGTACATTTTTGGAGCCCAATACAAAAAACTAAGAATGATATTGTTTTGAATCATCAGTATTTAGGTTTATGGGTCCTTTTTTTATCAAAATAATTTCAACAGTATACACTAGAAAATCTACATTTTAGACATTTAAGAAACTTACGCTCTATTTGTAAGTTTTATATAAAATTCTGCTTCCACATAGCGCTGCTCCGATGATGTGTTCATGCAGCTTCTATCAAAAGCCAGTGCCTTCATTAGCCCGTCTCCTGTCATTTTCGCTCTCATCTTCACTTTCAGGTGAAATTAAGGTCAAACGCAGACTAAGGTAGGTAGCCTCTAGTAAAAAAAAATAATCTAGTTTCATTTTTAGATTTTAAAGCTCCTTACCCATTGAAAGAAGCCACCTTATTTTTAATAATGAACCCGTTTTGTTTGCTACTATAAAATTTACAACTAAAAACTATAGCTAATCGAAAAACCTGTCTGTTTCTAAATATTTATTAAACAAATACTTTCAAATTATGGGTCAAAATGAATTCTATTTCTTTGTCGTGAGATTGTTTGACCATCGGGATGTGACTCATATCTGCGCCGGCACAAGCTTTATAAAGGGTGTTCAAAAATATACTAATATTTTTCATTTAGATTTTTTTCAACTTGTAAAACATCAATAATTATTTTTCATTTTATCAGATAGACAGTGAAAGAGATGGATATTTTTGGGTTCTAATAAATTTTGGGCTGAAAACTAAAAAGTATTCTCCCAGATAGGATAGTCCGTATAATCGCGTCATTTTTAAAGAATCGTACCTTCCGATTTAGGTTTGAAGGAACGCTGTCCTCCCCTAGTCCGATAAAAGCCGGAGTCCCGCAAGGCTCCGTCCTCGCCCCGTTACTATACTCGGTATACACCAACGACATCCCCAAACCACCCAAGGGGGTTCAATTAGCACTTTTTGCCGACGACACTGCACTCTACTGCAGCGGCCGGAAATACTCGTCAATAACAGCTAAGATACAGTCGGCTGTCAATAACCTCAGCGCCTGGTTCTCTAAGTGGCGCATTGAAGTAAATCCCGACAAAAGCTCGGCGATTTGCTTCATACGCAAATGCAAACGCTTAGACGACCACATCCCGTACGTCCGCATGCGTGGAGTCCCTATACCGTGGCAAAACACGGTCAAATATCTCGGTGTCACTCTTGACAAAACGCTCTCTTTCGAACCCCACATCAACAGGGTAACCAAACTAGCCAAATTCTATCTCGGCCGACTCAACAGCATGATAGGTCGCCTAAGTAAAATGTCACTGCGGAACAAATGCACGTTATATAAGGTCTGCATCAGGCCAGTCATGACATACGCTGCGCCCGTATTCGCCCACGCCAAATCTCGGTTAATCGATAAACTCCAAATAATTCAAAACAACTTCTGTCGTAGAGCCACTAACGCGCCGTACTACGTTCGCAACGCGGATTTACTCAGGGATCTCAAACTTCCCACCATCCAACAGACCCTTAAGGCCCTGTCCCTATCTCACCACAAACGCTGCGAAAACCATCCGAACGGGCTGGTGCGAAACACTGTCTCCTACAAACTCAATCCCAAGTCATTTAAGCGCTCTATCCGCAGACCTAAGGATGTTCTTTCTGATCCTCCTAACCAGCTCTCTCGAGACCTGGATAACCTCCTATCTGCCAGCCCCTAGCTGGTTACTGTAGTCGATTCAGCACGAAGTGCTTCCTATATCTACACGCGCAGCCTTTTTCCCAACTGGCTGTCGCTCAGTTCTTCGGTCGATTGTCGGTAGAAAGACAAAAGACCATACAGGGGGAGTTTAGTGAGTAAAAGTCTCACACTGTTGGGTGTCATCTGGCCGGGGTCTAACCCCCCTGGCAAGTGCCCCTTCGTACTTCTGAGTATTCTCCTCCTCTCCTCTTTGAGCACTCGTACGGTCAATAGGCCTACGGGTGTTCTGAGGAGTAGTCTTCTGGGGCTGGAAAAAAAAAAAAAAGTATAAAATATTAACAATCTAACCACCACTATTTATTTAATGTCTTATATACTTTGGATATTTAGCCAATCAATTCTTTTGGCGACTACTTTAGCGATAGGTTAAACCTGTCTGCCTCAGGCGCCAGGAACAAGAAAAAAAAAATGTTCCGTGTGTGGGTGTTTATCTATTTATGTTTTTATATTCTAGGTTCCTCCCTAGTTCGCTACATGTCATCCCATAACACAAACTATGCTTACTTTAGGGGCCATGTAGTTGGTGTGATTGTCAGGGGATTTTATTTATTTTTGAACTATTGTAACGCGCTAATACCAGAAATGTCTAAAACTTTTGAGAGAATCATTCTTGAAGATATATTCGAAAATTTATTGCCTTAACCGGTGTACTGTCTTCTTTGGCTTAGTAACTGATTTAAAAATATATAAAATATGTGAAAGAAATTATTCATGAATCTAACTAGACTAAAACACTAGGCTTCTATTATTTGTGAAACACCCAAGAGCTTTTGATCTCAAAATTCGTGCATGTTTTTTTACAATATGCAGTTTTAATTTAAAAATACTAGATGTACAGAAACCAGCACATCAAGCGTTACAAATCTGTCAAAAAAATTTATTTGAATGTGAACTCTATGCCCTTGACATTAAGTTTAAATTGGTTGGGAAAATTGGACAGGTAATATAACGCTTAAACCGCTGGTTTCTGTACCTATAACACATATTTTTTTATTATTATGTAAAACGTTAACTTGTAAACGTCTATAAAGTTAGCATACTATAGGTATTATTTTTATTCACATTTCAAAATTATCAAAACATAAACTTTCATCAACTAGTCGTGATCACAAAAACTAATCTGAACAAAGTTCACATACACCATTAGACCTTTAAACCGACACATTTCAACCACAACAAAGCTAAATCCAGTGAAATGGTGTAGTTTTGCCTTTACGGTCACTTTTCAAACACAATACACGGCTGGTCCAAAGGTTGACATTCTGAATTGCATGTCTAGACTAAGTGTGACGCCAAAGGTTGTTAGCTCTTTAATGAATATTTTTACTTTATCGGAAAAGCTGTGGGTAGCATTTAGTGTTACATGTAAGATTGTCACATTTCAAATCAAACTTTATTACCAATCACTTTTAGTTTATTTCTATAGTGTATCTAAATTGGATGTGTATTGATTGTGTTTCAAATCTTAGATTTTGGATGAGATCTGATATTGAAATACGCAAAATATCAAAAATGATAAAGATAATAGCTGAAAATCTCAAATAGGTATAGGTCAAGTTTTCTCTTGACTTATTATTAATTATCATCTAAAAAAACTATTTCAATAATAACTAGATAATTATATGTATTTTTACCTAACATTACAAAGGCTCACTGTATTTTATTAATTTATTTATTTTGTATTATTATTATTACTCCTTTTTTTTCCAGTTAACAAGAAATAAAAAGGCCACTTTTACAAAGTCATTAACATCAAATATTTTAATTAAATATTGAAGAGCACGCTGTATATAAATCTGATGCAACAGATAACCTGCGTGTACGCGGCATGAGCGTTAGTTTTTTTACCACCGAAGCGGTACCTTCCCGTACCACCACTGTTCTACTTTTGCAGTGACTCACTCTTGTTTGAGCTAACAAAAATGCGTGGAGTGTGTTACATCTAAAAAAAAATAAAGATCTTTTAAATAAATCGAGGCATAAAGTGTCCCTGATTTTAGGAGATTAAATAATTTAATATGCATATGAAACTTTTAAGCTTTATTAAGATTTTGGGGAACAAAACAGAAGCTCTTTAAATTGATTACTTTTAACGTTAAAAATTCGTTAACGTTAAAGATAAATTCGTTCTGAACTTTCTTTACGTTTTATTTTTCTGATATAAAGAAAAATATGTATTTAATTTATATAACGATATTTTGGACTATCAAAATAATTTCATGGAAAGTTTCATAAAAGTACCAAAATCATTAAAAATTAACACAAGACTAAGAGAAAGTCAACTTTATTTTTTTGAAGAATACGACTCCACATATTTTTTTCTCTTCGCTCTGTTGACCAAACACAGAACGATGTCTTCAAACAACTTTTTTATCTTTTTGACGCCGATAATATCTGACTCCTAAACGATTCAAATTATAATTGGGCTCTATTGAACTTTACTAAAATGCATTTAGTTTATTTGTAAAAAGAATCAAGTGTCGCTTGTCAAAAACTAGAGTTGTGATGAATTCTTTATGAAGGCTTTTGCTTTACTACGAATATGTATATACATACAAACTTCGCTCCTGTCTCCCCTTGGGGTAAGCAGAGACTAGGAAGCGCCAATTGCTACGATCCAGACATACCTTTTTCGCTTCCTTCACGTTCATTAATCTTTTCATACATGATCGTCGGTTACAAGTGCCTTAAACTGGACCCGTTTTGAGTATGTCGCCAATTTGGTCGGCATATGTTTTCCTAGGGCGACCCCTTCTGAGACCACCATCCATTCTTGCTTGCTACGAATATACTTGGGAGGTTTGTCTGGAAGAGATTACCTGTAGATGATAAGGCCGCCTATTGTACACTGTACCTATTATATTTTTAATAAATTTATGTCTATTACGTACTCCATGTGTACAATGAAGAATAAATAAATAAATACTTACTGGTTTTATCAGTAAAACTCAAAAAGAGACCATGTTTGATCTCCCAGTGCATTACAAATGTTTATAAGATTATTCAGATAGAAGCAATTATTTGTTTAGTAGAAGTTCTTATTCTCTTTCTGAAGAAGAACAATCAACTTCATAGCGAGAGCATCTCTTCTAGTTAACGAAGAAAATTATAAATAAATATTTCTGATATTGACACAAGCTAGCCCAAGCTAAGGTTCTTGATGAACTTCTGTTATGGATTCTACATTTGAGTGATAACCTTCAAGCTGATGTAGTGCTGATGTCTGGATTTCAGAATTTTTAAATCACCCAATAACATCAGATTAACCCTATGTAGAACTGCGTAAAAGTATACAGTAAGCATTATGTATTTTTGAGTTTAAAAAAATATTTGACTTTATCATACTACAAGGTAAATTCATCTTACGTTATTTTATTCATCTCATAAATTGCAATGAGTTTCAGTTTCAATTTTAATCTTAAGATTTGTGGCTTATAGTTAAACACAATATATCGACTAGTATACCTACCATGGTTGAAGGGTTTAAGCCAGTTTCAGAGATATGTTTTTTTTTAGAAAATTCAAAGTGTTTTGGGCTCTTTAAAGCATTTTGCATTTTATGGTGTCAGCAGGTTCGCTTTGTAACGTCGATAATATAGTCCTTCGATCACTAACCGTATCTAATGTCCATTGAAATATTCAAAACAGAAGGTTACTTGAAATTCTACCAGAATTTCCGGAAACTACCCAGCCTCACTGCCATTACTGTACAACTCTAAATTTAATCAACAGACAGAAACTTTGCAGGAGTGTAACTGTACTAGAGTTGATTAGTTCTGGTTAGTTTAACCGGTGCAGTTATCGAATTTTGCCTCTATCGGTTAGCGCAATGGAACTGTCTTACAAATGAGATGGCTTTGCAGACCTTATGGGAAGTTTGGATCGAATTTTGCGATAAGGTAGATTGGTAAAGTAGATTTGTATCTCTTTTCTGAATTGACAAATTTTTATTTTATGAATAGTTTTAGTTAAAATAACATATACAAACAAATGAATAATTAAACTGCTCAAACCAACACATTAAGTAGGTGGCCTAAATAAACATTTTAACTAACATTTTATGGATTTAAAAAACCCCTTGTCCGCTTTTCTAGTAAATTAAGCTATCCTAGTTAATCGAGACCCAAGTCAGTTTAAAATATATCGTTTCCAAAATTGGCAGGCAAGGACTCGAACCGAGGACCTATCACGCTGCAGCTAAACACTGAACCTCTGCATCACGAAGACCGTAAAATTTAACCATCTTAATGTCAATATTTTAAGTATCAACTTCCTTTTTAATATAGCTTGTTTTAACAAAAGAAAACTTTTTGCTTTATTCATAGGATGACAATTTGTGTTTTTAGGTAAGCTTTATTGTTGGTCCATTATTTGCGTAACAAAAAAATCATAAAAGTGAAGTACAGAGAGCATATTACAACGTAAAGGCGTTCGAAATAATATGTAAGGAATGACCCTCGTTTAACCAAAAAGGTTTCCTATTGACAAAATTATTAATAAAATATTTGACAAATTACCTTTTCGAAAGCTCATATTAAAACCGTTTAAAACTTTCACGCGTCCCTCATTTAAAATGGTTTCCACTTTTCAAAGAGAAAATTAACATTTGGTTTCAAAATATTTCATAATTACTAATTTGAGCTTTCGTGTGTCGTTTAAAATGTTAATTGAAATTTTGTAGGCACAAATTAAACGGTAACGAAATTCTTGTTAATCAAGTTTTTTTATTGTTGGTGAATAGTGGATCCACTATTCGATCCTAATTTTAAATCCAATGCTTTTTTCATACAAAAAGGATTTATTATTATGAATTTTGGTTGTCATGGCAACTCTTATAATAGAGTCTAAGATAATGGTTTGAGATTCAGTATTTCGTTACGTTTTTCCTTATTTTAAATTATGGTATGTATTCATAATATCAGATTGAAATGCCAGTTTTGAGACTATATCATCCCGAGTCAGTCACAATGAGAGGCCATTCACGTTATTGATTAACCATTTGATTCTCTCTTTAAAGTACTAATAGATTTTCAACTATAAAATAACGTTTACCATTCACTTAAAAAAGTATAAGCAAACATATAATGGACAGTCTATCTGTATGCAGTGTCAAGTTTTGTTTGTTTTAGGGTAAGTCAGTATTTACTCTCAGAGTATTTAAACACATGTTCGAATTTTATTGTCTGACGTTTGACTAATAATAAATCCATACTTATTGTCAAGTTATGGGTGTCTAAATTACTATATTCTATTCCATAACACATCTCTACATGGTTGACAAAATCTTCTAAACCACGAAGCAGATAATAATTAATCTAAGAAATCTAAGGGTAGTTTTTGGGGCTTACTATAGTTTGTTAAACAGCACGATATACAGGGTATTCCTGTTGATTTTAAATTACTTTAGGGTATTAATGGGATCATGTAATCAATAACATGTGAATATTTTTTGGTTTTTATTTATCGTACAAAATAATTCAATTAAAGCAAAACTTCTTATGTAAAACACCTTTATGCGAAGTATGACAACGTGGCATTTTCTATCCCTTTTTTATCGCTATGCACCGGAACAATTCGCATCGCTTGGCGTTGTACATTGTATGCAACGTTCTAGAACGCTTAAAATGTTTTTGTTGTTTATTGTATGGCTTCCGTGACATGCGTCTATTGAATGAATGTTAAAGAAATTTTACAAGGGTGATAATTTATGAACTCTTTATATTAAGATTGATTATTGATTGATAATATCTTTTGAACCACATATTCCGTGGCAAAATGTATTATTTTTTAGTAAAGAAGAAAACCTCAAAGTTAAAGATATCAAAAAAAAAGATCACCTTGTATAAGAGCCAAGGTTTCATGCTTTTTGCCAAAACAGTCGGTGGAAATATCAATTTATAAGGAACCCAACCGCAAAGTCGGCAACAACTTAATGGTAAACTATGCTCGAGCAAAACCTGGTACCACAACCAATTAGACCAATATTTTATCTTTCTTCCTTTCTTCTTTATATGAAACTAGCTGACCCGGCAAACGTTGTTTTGAAACATAAATAAAAAAAAAATAGATGTTGGCCGATTCTCATAGATACCGGATAAGCACAAAAAATTTCATCAAAATCGGTCAAGCCGTTTCGGAGGAGTATGGCAACGTAAACTGTGACACGAAAATTTTATATATTAGATTTATTAATGCCAAATTTCACACTCCTTTATATGTACACCTATGCCTAAAAGTTAGTTAAATCTCGTATTTTTCACGTAAGATATATTACTAAGTAATAGCTAAGTTTTGACCCTAATGTGTCAACTGCTTTTAAAAATAATCCTAAAAGAAATACTTGGTTAAATATGATGTAATGTAAAACCAAAATTTGTTGCAACTAGTTCCAAATTCCTCATCTCATGATTCACACATAGGCAACTCCCGCGCAGTTAGTGTCTTTGTTTGTTTTTGTTTTTATTTCGTCAGCCAGTTAGGTATTCGAAAGTTGAAAAGCTCATGTGTCATAAGGTTGTCCTACCAAATTGGGGAACTGTTGTAAATTGATATGAATATTTATTATTTAGTGGAATTAAGAAATTGGTATGTGGGTGATTAGGGCAGTGTTAAAGTTTCTCATGGAGATGAATAATAATGAAACGAGAGTGAAACTTTGACATTTCTGGAACAGCTTTTAAATTATAATTTAATTTATAGGATTTTCATCATTATGATACTACAAAAATCGACCTTGCTGACAATAACTGTTTTTTAAAAATCCTCCTGGTTAAAATACTGTGTATTCGTTGAATATATTTAAAAATTTCTATTGTATACTTACTACTATTCTATTGTGTATACTATTCTATTGTGTACTTCTTCTATTGTAACACTGGAAACGTGCATAGTTGTGTTTCAGCTATAGCAAAAAAGAGTCAACCAGTGTAATTTCAGGAACAATGGGATCACCCCTGTGTTGGAATCAAAGCTATAGTGGCCATGGGCAGGGCACATAGCTCGCAGAACAGGCCACGTACTAGGAGACGCAGCGTAGGCAGGCCCCCCGAAACCGAACGACGTTGATAACCTTAAGGAAAGCCTGTGTCCAGCAGTGGACGTCTCCTGGCTAAATGATGACGATGATAATGGAATCATCAATCCCGCAATCTAGTTATTGATGTCTATTTACCTCATAGCCACTAATCATCAAGTAGACCTAGTTCTCGTTTTTTTCAGTTTTTAAAATATGAAGAAATAGGATAAATTGAAAAAGAATTATATTGTAACTAGACAGGATAACAAAAAAAAACTTTAGTGGCACCTAAAATAGACTATTCCACGGGTTTCAAAACAAATATATTTAAAAATATAAAGTATATTTCTAAATAGAAAAATTAATATCTGAATGTCAAGATTTATGGAAGTATTTTGTTACAGATTTTTTTTTGCAAAAACTCCTCTATGTAGAATTTCGGGTATTTTTGTTTTAGTCGTTCTAAATCCACTACTTTCTAAACCTTGTTGTGTTCCATTTAATGGGAATAAAATGCCATTAAAATTGCATGAACAAAGGCAATTATTATTGCAACTGAATTTTAAGTTCGATAATGCATAATTGATCACCTTGTTATTATGTCTGTCGGTCACAGATTACAGTTACAATCTGATGTATTCATTATTTGTACTTAGTAATCTTCTAGTGTTCAAAGTTCAACTTAAACTTTGAAAGTAATTAAATCAGTTGTTTTGAAAAAGACACTGTCCTAAAGTTTTCAAAAGACACTAAAAGTTTTAATAATATATTTTTGTGTATTAGATCGCTGCCATTAAATAAGTGCATTCAAGTAATAGCTAGTTATTTAGTAAAGGGTGGATAATTAAAAATTCTCGTTAAAACATGAAATGACCGTACACACTTTTTCGTTCATAACTCAGTTTTGGCAATATGACTGACTTGTGTACTCTCCAAAATATCGTATTCAATTACGGTCTAAACCATTTCAATGGTTAATGGAAAACTTTTACAACTCTACTTTTTATATTTTTGTCACTTTTAGGACAAGTATATAAATAATAGGCCTATAGAACAAATCAGATCAAACACATTTCTTCAGCTACGTTTAATGTTAAAATATATCAATTTCTTTTAACTAAGGGATTTGTTAGTGTGCGAAGAATAAATTGCAAAACCAGCCTCATCACAACTCTGTAATGAGCCCACTGCAGGGCATGAGTCTCTCCCCTGGATGACGAGGAGGTATAGGACAAAATCCACCAAGCTGGCCCAGTGCTGGCCAGCCTATTTAATCAAAAAATGATTCACAAATTAATATTTCAACGCTGTAGTAAAATCACAAAACCTTAACGATTGGTTTGGTGAGTCATCACGAGAATAGCAAGTTTCAATATGTGCAAGCGCCATTTTGTTTTTTGAGTATCGAAAGTTAATTGTATACCATGAAAAAAGGAGGAACACAAAAAAAGAAACGTTTAGAAAAAGCGGTGGTTTAACACGAGTTTCAGCATCTTCAAGCGGTTTTATACACATTACTTTTGTCCCAGTTAAAATATTGATAAAATAAACAACATTTATTTGCAAAAATGTAACTATTCATTGTTCCTGACCTAGAAATAACTCCAAGATAAAATTATAAATAACCATAAATACATTCTTCCTGGGGAAGTTCTATTTCTACTCCCACATAACAAAATACTTATTAAATCGAATTTCACCGCCATTTATTACATAATTATCGAGTTCATTGGTTGTTTCAGTGCATTTTGATAAAGTCATGATAACTATTTCATTACAAACGTCTGTAGTTTTTAAATGACGAATGGTAAAACCTTTGGACAGTTCTACTTCCACTTTAGAGCACTTGAGCGCTTATGCTGTAACATTGCTCGGGTGTTTTGATAGGAGTAATTATATTAAGAAAATGCATTTAAGATACAGTTTGCATTTTTCTACGCTATTAATACCTTAAGTACTAATAAATTAAGCTACCTATGAAACTTGACTAGTATTTAATTTAAAAAAATATTTGCACACTAATAGTACATGGTTTGTACACTTTATATTCCTTGATTTATCCGATTATTATATGGGTAAATGGACTTTTTTGAATTAACATGTATATTAAATGTATTATTATTAGAAGCAAATATGCAAAATTCGAAGACTTGACAGGTTAATATCTGTGTTCAAAACACAAATAATCTCCCCTGCCTGTCTGCACTCGACTCTAAATATTAGACTCGATCTGCTAAATATTAGGTACCTATTTGGTACAATAATAAAAATCTTGATTTTGCATAGAATTACAATCACTCGTCACCGTTGGGAAAGACTCATAGCCCTGCAGTGGGCTCTTCTGATTTGTTTGAAGTAATTGTACATATATTTATCAAGAACGAGCTTTTTCCCGCCTTCGTACGCGCATTAACATAAAAGTCTTAATTTTCCCGACCCCAAGGAAATTTTCGGAATTTCTTCCATAATAAAACCAGATATTGAAGAACCTTTATACCAAGTATCACATCCGTGCACACCAGGAATAATATTTTTTCGTACAAACTAAAACATCATATATTTCCCGTTCCCGTGAGAATTTCAGGAATTCCTTTCATTCTTCTAAAGATTGTATTTTCCAAATTTCAGCTTTCTGCGGCTAGTAGTTTTGGCTGGGCGTTGTCTGTCAGTACAACGGAAGAGTTTTATATATTAAAATTAAACCCTATCTTCTTTTGCCATATAATAAAGTCACCTAACGCGCTACAGAGACCTTAATAGGATACCTATATGTATATTCACAATATTCACAGTCAATATGATGGTTAAGTTTCAAACATTAAACTCACCATACATTTTCTTATTTAAAATTTAGTTTCATTAACTACTGTACCTATGCAGAAATAATTTTAGCCGTATGTTTAATGAATTCAACCTTGCAATAATATCGCGCTACAAAGCTAATACTATTGTTATTTGCGTCATTTTGCATACATTGAACAATTTGCACTGCAAATGAGTAGGTACTGAGTTGAATTAACATTTATTGTGATTTATGAAGTATGTTGTAAGTTGTTGTGGAAACTTCCATTAAAAGCTTACGAGAAAAATAATTGCAGTATAGACCCGTGGTACAGACACACCTGCACTGAGGCAGGTATACCATCTTTACATTTTTTTATAAATGATATCTGTGTATGTCCTGATTTAGTTTACTAAAACTATATCAATTTAGATGTTGATTGTGAAGCTGTTGAAAAATATTTATAATTATGACTATTTAGTTTAATTTTTTTTTTTTAAGTTCCGGAACCGATTCCCTTGCTCTTTACATTTTTTGCACATGAATGCAGTATATAGTTTTAGTAAAATCGACGACATGGTTCCTAAGAATCTGATCTTTAAAGACGATCGACCACCGTAAAACTAAGTTAGTTTTAATTAAGCTCGCATAGTTAAGCTTGTTTTTCATACATGTCTATTTCACGCAAATGTATGAAAAAGTGGCTCAATTATGCGAACTAGGCTAAGCTAACTTAGTTTAGTAGGCGGTGGACGATCGGCTTGAGTCTCATAATTTCCCAATTTAATTGATATACTACTAATTGACAACACTATTTTAAAATTTTTAAACCAAGTGAAAATTTTAAGATCTTAGAAAAGCCCTAATTAAAACGAAATCTCAAACACAAAGACTTGACATTTACAGAGAATAAAAAGCCCTTGACCGTATTTATCTCAATGTTTTACGTTAATAATACTTTGATCAAACGTAAACTCTCGTTTGTTTATAAAAAAGTAGGCCACGTAAGTGGTTCTCATTAATGCAGTCATTAGCTTATAAAATATATTTAGTAGTGCAATTATTATCCTTAAACTGCTTTCATTTTACATGACATGCTCTGTTAATTTAGCACGAAGATTTTTTAAATAAAGTGGTATATGAAGAATATCTATCTAATTTGATTATTTCAAATGCCACAATTTTTGTGGCATTGCTGCTTTATGATATTGCTTGTGACATAAATATCTGAATAATTGCACTTAGTATATTCTAAAATAAAACAAAGACAAGAATTCAGAGCATAGTTTATGATTTTGAGACTTGAACAATTCATTGGAAACATAGCAAGACGCTTATATAAGTGTGTGAGTACTTATTTAGACTTTTGTATCACTCAATAATAGTCAATAGGACAAGGTTTCTTGCACGGTTTATAAGATCCTTCATTACAAAGATAATTACGAATTTTTTTAGCTAAAGGACAATCTAATCTACCGCAGGGACCATGTACATCTCTTTTATTCACAAATTGACCATGCATATATTTCCCTTTAATGGTTTCTCCCGGGATAAATTGGTGCTGACTGCCTCTATATTCCATTCTTTTAAGACAATTCGTACCGCCGCAAGGTCCTTTAGGAAAGCCCATAGCAAGAATAGCAAGTTCGCTTCTGGTGTATGGTGCTTTATATTCTTCGTACATAACTGTTTCGTCAAGTACTAATTTAGGTTCCCTTGTTATATCTGGTGCGCCAAAGAAGTATGCTACTGGTGGAACTGCTTCTATTAATGTACCATCCCAGTGTCGAACTACTTCTAGATCTTTGAGCTTATTTTCATCGTTCAAATATTTTCGACCTGGGATCCTTTCCATTTCCGGAAGGGAAACAAAACAACTTACAAGTCTATTGCCTAAGCACGATAGTCTGATATAGATTTCTATCTCACCGGAAGATTTTAAATCTTCTTCGCACTGTAGAGGTTTTGTCATCACAACAGTATTTGTCACTAGTTCTGGTTTTTTAGTGTCTCTGAACTCAGCTTGATCATAGTTGACAGGATTTAGTTCAGCAGCTTTTTTAATACATTCAAAGAAAGATTCGTGCCAATCAATGACGCAAAAACCAACACAGTTCATTTCTTGATCTCTATTCCAGGCTGTTATATACATAGGTGTCTTAGCTAGTGTTTCTTCTAATTTAGATGGCCTTGAAATAAAAATAACGGCATTGCCAACACCAAAAAAGGGTGGTTGAGGTAGTGGTTCTGAAGGTAAAACAATTTTTCTAGGTTGTACTTTGCCTTTTCCCTTTTTACCCTTTTTAGGCTTAGCTTTCTTTCCTTTTTTACCTTTTTTTGCTTCTGGTTCAGGGGGTGGTGGTGGAATAAAATTATCATGCGCAACATAGAAATCAAATACTGGTTTGCAATTCATTTGCATACTGCATGTTTGCATAAATTTGATTTCTTCTTCAGACGGTAAAGCTGGTTCTTTTCCTTTTTTTCCTTTTTTCCCTTTCTTAGCCGGTTTATCTTTTTTGCCTTTTTTGCCTTTCTTCTGATTTGCTTCTAGTTCTGCTAACTTTTCCGCTAACTTTCTTCTTTCTTCTTCTTCTTGTGCAATTTCATATTCATCTTTGACATATGGTTCGAGTTTGATGATGATTCTCTTAACGAAAACTTCAATCATGAAAATTTGCTCCATTTTATCTGCCGATATACAAATTTCAAGAAATTATTACTTTACAATCATAGCAATTTATGGGTAGCTCTCATATGAAAGTGATATTTTATATTTTATTTTATATTGATCATTTACATTAAGTAAGAGAAGATATTTGTATCGATTTTATAAAAACGATCTAAATAATAAGAATGTGGTAATTTTTAGTTTTGTTTCTGAAATGAATAAACTTTTAGCTACAATGTGGAAGACAATAATGCAACTGATGTATCGAGGTATGATACTCACTTTATCTTTCAATGTTCGTCGCCGGTATTAGTAGGAATATCCAAACTATTTTTTTATAGGAAAACATAATTTTATTGATTTTTGGATGTGTTCATTATTTGGCTTTTTGCTGTGATAAATATATATTAATTATTTTCCGATTTCTTTGCCATCCTGATATTACATGTTTGTTTTGATTATGACATATTGAATAAATCTTTTTGACATGAGTTTTTTTTTATATTTCATGAAAAATGTCCCTGACCATAAATAAAAGTTCTTGAGCTCGAAGCAATATTTACTTTCCCGTGTACTAGATATAAAATCGATTAGAAAATAACACAATTATTTTATTTCCTTACAAAACTTTATTTTATCTGAGTTTTGATTAAGAACAGTATGTCCTTTACGTTTGACTTGATTGATTCGCGACCCGGTAGTATTTATTACCTGTGTAGAAATTATAGAAATATGATAATTTTGTCCTACATTTTAACGTAAGTAACTTATATGCAAATAGCTCAACCTGATAATTTCTGATGGCGTGTACTAAATTAAAATATATATCTATTGTATAAATACCTATTTATCTTGACTACCGGTTCAAAAACTCTTCTCGTTTGCGTCCGCTCCCGAGCCGTCGTGTTTTCGGTCGCTCCCGATCGCTCGTATTGCGCTGCCCTTCTTGCCTCCACCGCACTCGTGCGGGTTAGGTTCTAAGCCAAGCTCTTTTCGGAAAGTTTTGTCTTGCAGACAAGAAGCTCGAGTATCACACTTACGACCACCCTGAAGAGCGTAAGATTCAAGCTGTCCTAAGGAACGTGCCGTTTGAGTTATCAAACGAGCAAGTTCAAGAGGACCTCTCGTCTCAAGGTTTTCCCATCGCATCTGTGCATAAAATGCACAGCCGCCGGGGCAAGCAGTTCCCACTTACACTAGTCATCCTAGCAAACAACTCGCAAGGGCGGTCCATCTTCAGAGGCCATCGCACTGTGTGCGGTCTCTCTAAAATTCGCGTCGAGTTTTTCCCGGTCAGTGCATCTGCTGCTAATTTTATGGTCATGCAGCGGCAAACTGTTTTGCTTCCCCTATGCCTAGAGCCGCATGGGACTAAGGAATGCTTTCGCACTCCTAAATCACCCCCTGCTCCGTCCTGCGTCTTGTGCGGCCAGTTAGGCCACACGGAAAACTTTCGCGGTTGCCCCAAGGTACCGCGTGCTGCCAGGGCTACCGCAAAGCCCATCGAAAACTGGAGAGAGCGATCTCAGCCTAGCTCAAACACTCTTCTAGCTCAAAACATCTAATCTGACTGCCTCTATGATGCATTCGTTCGTAGTGTTTGACTGCGGCGTGAAAAGTCGTGG
This sequence comes from Stenoptilia bipunctidactyla, assembly GCA_944452665.1. Taxonomy (NCBI): domain Eukaryota; kingdom Metazoa; phylum Arthropoda; class Insecta; order Lepidoptera; family Pterophoridae; genus Stenoptilia; species Stenoptilia bipunctidactyla. The sequence goes on along the minus strand of OX101742.1, from coordinate 21,606,661 downwards.
CTTTGAGTCCCAGCCTGTTTAGGAAACTTTTCTGGTCTGTCACAGGTCTGAGTGTTTGCTGCTAGCTGCGAGGAAAAAACAAGATGGACGAACTTCGAGGTTAGAACGACTCTCGTACGCAGTATAAAAACTTCAAATTCTCATCAATCTAAGAATAAATCTGTTAATTAAACAATTTCGGTGTCATCAAGTGATCTTACAATACTGTGCTAGTGCGTATTTAAAGTATTAATAGAAAAATCGTGGATCTTCGCGTGGCAGTATAAGCTACTAGCAGCAGCGCATCCCACCACCATATCCAAGTAAGTCACTCCTTTCTTTATTCTCATACAGCAAGCAAACTTTGTCTCTTTGTCATTTATTGTTTATCAAATCCGTATTGCCGATCAAGGCATTGTAGGTTGTCTAGGATTTAACATCAAACCATCTCATTTTTTAATACAGTCCACTAAAAAACCAATAAGCGCAACCATATTTGAATTGAACCAACTGAATTATGACCCACAACAAGCACATTTTGGCAAATCGTCAAAATGCTAGTAGGTCGAAGTTTGCTTGAAGGTAGGTTTCCTTGACGACGAACTTGTTATCATTTCATTCGAAACTGACATAAAATGAGTACAGTACCTAAAAAATCATAAGTGCATTATACGCGATATACATTACAAGCTTGACATTTTCAAATGAATTTTCAGCAAAATTAGTCATGATTCAGTTGTTTCTATGGTACAACATAGGATTTTCCCTAGTTTTGCAGAGTACTTTCCATAACACATGCTTATTTGAAAGCTTAGTTTTGGGCTACATAGGTATGTCAGTATGGATTATTGAATATATATCTGTAGCCTAATATTTTTAGTTTGCCCGTTCACATTTCGTACTGGATGTGGGTTCATACTGGTAATAAATTTAACCGTATGTTTTCCTAGTTCAAATAGCGATGGTACCGCCTCCCTGTATAGTCTTGCATATATTTCTTAGAGCTAAGTAGTTTTTCTAGTAGTCTCATTACTATTTCTTTTTTATTTTTATCCTTAATATTAAGCCCATCTCAAAATATCTTCTCTCCATACATATAAAAGAGCAAAGCTGTGGGTACTTATCAAGTCAAACACAGTTCATTCGGCAGGGTCACGTTTACGCACGCGGGGCTAGCGTAGAGACGCGCGCGGGGGGGCAGGCGTTCGCGCAGCAAGACAAGTCTGTAACATGGATAAAAAAAATGGAGGTGGCAACTGAATGTAAACAAACTTATTTTTGATACAATCAGATATTTCTTTTTGAAAAATAGCCAAAGAAGAGTTATTTTAATTAAGCTATAGTTTATATATTCTTTGAAATAATGGCCATGAAATATATAGGGTGTTTGGTACACAGTTGGCCAAATTAAAATGAGGGGTAGAGGGACCTATTCTGAACATACTTGCCTTGAGTACTACTAGCCTATTTCTTATTACTAGGAGAAACAAACACCAATGGAGTGGGTTTTATCTCGACGATGCATTATTAAGAATACGGAGTTAATACACTTTCAAAAAAAGTCGTCATTTTTGAAGATTGGTAAGTTATTGGTATGTGTAGTATAACATTAAAAAGGGGATAAACCAAAGAAGTTTTTAAAAATATTTCAAAATTCTTAACGCTTTTTTTATTTTTTTTATTGCTATGTAAAGAAAATATCTGATTTATTTTTGCCCCGCCCTCGAGTTTTTGTTGCCTCATTAATTTTTTTTTCACGAATCTTTGCATCAAATACCCATTTTATTATAATAAGGCTAAAACGACAACACGAATAAAATTTATTTGGAGAAATTACACAGAAAAAAAAGTTATTTACACTAGAAGGTGAAAATTTGGCTAATTTCAATTTGGCCTACTGTGTACCAAACACCTTGTATAATGATATCGCAAGAGGTTCTTTTACATAATATAATCGCTTGCTTCCATGCTAGTAAACTTAAACTCCAACAACTGTGAGTTACTTCCAAAGGCAAAAGTAAAAACCAGCAGTACATTATAAATCTACGTCAATGTAAGATATTTGTTTAATTTTTTAAACTAAAAAGCGTATTAGATACTTGTCATATCCACATATTTTCGTAATCAACAAACAATTGTCCATCTCGCTCACACGTAAGTATTTAAATTTAGAATTACATTGCGTTACACAATTTACACTACAGTCCAAAGTAGTTGCATGTGCATAGGCATTATTATAGTAGGTACAAAAATCTTATACATTTTAATAAGATACATACTACTGCATTATTCAAATACTTGTCAATCTAGGTTTTATACCTGTTTATTCATTTAAGTTGTATGTACTGTGTGCTTTTATGTTGGTAGGCACAGAAACTCGCTGAGAATATAGAAAAAATACAATATTAAAGAAGACTTGAACTAGATTTTAAGCCTGCAAGTGTTATTTTAAAGGTAAATTGAACTTTACACGATAGTTTCCCAATGAATGATGCATTTTGTTAGGTTTTAGGTAAGAATAAAGTATTAAAGAAGTAAAATAATTCGAAAAAAAATTCTTTCCTAGTTTTTCAAAGCATTTAGAAAATATACACTTCGTAAAGTAACATCTAAGTCTTCAGTAGCTATTTCAATTAGTGCAGGACAAATATTTTTTACTTTCCACGAATTATTAAATTATCTGCAACATTGTGTGATTGCGCTTAATATTTCAGTGTTCAACACCATAAATGAATGTTTCGAAATATTACAACATCTTTTTGAGTCGAGGAATTACTTTTATATCCACACTTACCCATTAGATGTTATCGACAGAAATATCTAAAGTTTGTATAGCAAATCTTTATAAAGTAATTTTGTTGCATCATTGAACATTGTTCTAAAGTACAGGACTACATCTTCATCAAAACTTCCTCAAAAAATAACTAAGAAAATTAATTAACAAACAAAAGGTCCTGTAATATCTTACATTGAATCAAAAACACTAAAGTAGCAAGCGAACGTAAAAGGTAGCAGTCATAAAAAATCACTCCTATCAAAGCCTGCTCTGTAAAAAAAAACTAATTTTCCGTTTTACCAGGCGTCGCCCGACGATCGATACGTCTGTAGTAGTGGGGGGGAGTCGTTAGCCACAAAACCGGTAGCGAGTGCGCATCGCGCAGCTGCGTCGGCGCAGGTTTAGGACTCGTTCACATGGATATCTAAATTACTATGGTGTTTTTTGGTGCATATATAGTGTTTTAGGCCTTGCTTATAAGTATTTAAGTTATGTTAAAAAGCAACTCCAAAATGATGATTTCAAATAGAATGAAAATAGAGTTGAAGTATGAAATCGACTAGATACTACACAAAATAATTAATTAAAAGAGGCCTGAAAGTAGGATTACAACAATCTTAAGAAGGATATGTTGGAATCCCTAGGGTAAGAGTAGATACCTACTGACCTTCTCCAAAGCTTCTCCTTCGCTAAGCTGATCAACGATAGGTACATAGCCTATTGTCATTTCACTTTATAGTGTTTCCCTTAGTTTGTTTGATCAAAATAAGAATTTTGTTCAATATTGTATTTTATTGGCTCACTAAATGGGACCCAATTCAATATCGCATTTCCCAATTTAGTTTCCTCTGACGTTACTTAGAGACTTCAAATTTAGTATTAATGAGCAAACGTTGAAAATTCAATTCCAAAATTTGATATATTATTAGTTTTTTCAAATTTAAGAGTAATATGAAGCTGGAAAGGTAATTTAATGATTGTTGCTCTAAAAGTAGGACGTAGAGCTAAGTATGCTTTGTATTAATACCACATGAGTATATTTTTAGCTGATTCCCACGGAATAGTTTAATACTTTGAAAAAAAAACACGGGCTTTTTCTTAATAATGTATATTTGGAACATGGCCAAAACTTATATTTTCAGAAGAAAATCAGTCATTAGAGAATCAATGACGTGATAAATTTGCTATTCATCATAGAACACTTTGTCAAAAACCTTGTTCACATTATACTAGAAGCTCATTATGATTTTCCATATAAAATATAGAAGTAAATCAAGTTGTTAAGCCTCTTAAAGCACAGAATAGTAAATTGCACTATTGTATTTTCTACAAAATATGATTCAGCGTAAATTTCCATATTACTGCTAGACCAAATGTGTCATAGTTTGCACTTAATATGAATAATTTAGGAGCGCGACCGTCTTACAAATGGACTTGCTTGTAAGCTATATCGATCGTATTTCTTAGAAAACTATTTTTCAAACTAGTGACAAATTGGACAACAAGCTCTTGTATGTAATTTCAAAATAATTACGATGGAAAACTTTCAAATTTGAAATTAGAAAATAAATTCGGAAGTGTTATAAAATAGGTGTGAACTGATTAAACTGCTTCAATTTTAAAGTATTTGGAAGTAGGAAACTTCTTGATAGCTGGCTTCAATACTTTATTATTTTTGTTTAAATTGTTTATCAGATAATTGGATCGCTTTTAGGTCAGGTAGTTAATTTTATAAAAAAAAAAGTTTATGAGGATCATGGTTTGTCATTGTACACTTTCAAGGTCAAGTAGAATTGTTTATTAAGTAAACATTGAAATATTAAGATGTCACATTAGAGGTAATATTGTTTAATATCATGTAAACGCACCTTTACCAATCATCTCACTCATATATATTTAGTATAGTACGCTAGGCGTACGTGCAAGTTACGCTTAGTATATCTATCTACCAACGCATTTCTATAGTTAACTATAATATTAAATCCATGTCAACAAGTACAGTTTGCAACGCTCGACGTATTATAAAGGACACACAGTTTTTTCATTACCATGAAATGAAACTTGATGAGTATTGCGGTTGCAAACTTGTGTTGGCTATCTTTTCTGCGTATCATTATTATATTACTGATGCACGGGACGACTGGTCTTTTAGAATATAATTTTGTATTTATGTCTGTATTATTATTACAGGATTAGTGAGCAATTTGAAAAGTGTACTACGTTTTAATTTGATCGTTTGTTGTAAATGTAGTAAATGCAAATAATCTTGAGCTTGTAAAATAGGCATTAATATTGTTGTCAAGCTTTTGATTCAGATTACAAGCTTGGTAATTGAAAAGCATGCTTTCGTACTATCTTATAATATTTACATACATACATAACTTCACGCCTGTGTCCCTTATGGGGTAGACAGAGCACTAGAGGTCATCAAACCATCTGATGTCACGTTTGACAAATTTTGAGGTATTATAATGATGGGGAGAGACTATTGCAGTGACAAGGAGTCAGCCTATCGCCCGCAAAAACTCATATAAAACCTTTGTCCCTTAATTGACTTTTACAGTATGCCCGGGAAGAGAAGTAGCTGGCACATTCTATGTATTTCTTTCGCTCTCAGTCCAGCATGGAAGCACTTATAATATTTGTAAAATTAATATAAGATATAATAGGCTTTAGAGATAGATTTTATCTTTTCATCCACTTAGCCATACATTTGGACAATTTGAGGTTTGTACAAAAGGCTGCAAGCGTTACAAGGACAAAAGCCGTTAGCGTTACAATCCTATCAAATTTCCCCTATTTCGAATGCATAGATTTCAGATGCAATAACAATTTTTCGACAGGTTTGAAACTCTTCATCTGCTGCCTTCTGTATATACTCGATCTATTTTTCCCTAAATAATCATAACATAAAAGTCCAGTAATCCAATTCACATTTCAGTTTCCCTCGATAAGCGGCCCTCATATCTTATCATCATATCATTTTACGAATTTAATACGCTATCTAAATGAGGATATAATGAAATTAATAACGTATTTTTTTTAAATTTATACAATTTAATAATACATTTCAAATATATAAAATCAATAATCTTTAAACATAACTTTAGGAATTTGTTTTATTTATTGAATAATTTATTTGATAATTTAACAACACGATTTAACTGACACGGTTGAAATAATTATAGCTAGACTATCTGGCAACGATAACAAACTTCAAAGGTTTAATTGTTAAAGCTTATTGAGACATGCACTTTACTTTGGTATTCGATTTTTCGAGATTTTTGGATGGAGAATTGACAGCGTATGTGTACTTGAGAGGCACGATCAGCCAACATGTTTAGTGGTTATGCTCAATTTAGTTGAGAGAGAATGGCTGTCATAAAACACAGTCTCCACATTTCAGGGAATACATCTATGGCCACTAATCTTCTAGCTAACAGTCCTTTAGATGCCTTTATATATAGCTTATTAGAGCTAAGTAATTAACAGAGAATCAACAGAGTATGTATTCTTGAGTCACACTCAAGTTGGTTCATCTGTTTTTGAGGTACGGTGCTACAGATACAAAGATTCAAACTTCAAACTTAGAACTCTTCCCTTTTGTTTCAGAAGCTAAAAATATCAAAACAGAAGAAAGCCTTAAAGAAACAACAACAAGCACACTTTGTTTTAAAACGTAATAAAATAAAAAAGTACCTAAGCTAGACTTGAATATTTTATGCATTCAAAAAGTATACTTTATGCTAAGACATAAAAAAATGTGCTTAACACCGAGATTTACACGGCTGATAAGTTTAAAGTTACCATCTACTTATTTGCATATAATTTTGTACAATAATTTTCATTCCTTTTTGAAATAACAAAGTTAAAATTTCTGATGGAATTCTGATTGTGAAAATTTAATATTTTGGTCTATATTCTTGGTTATATTTTTTGTGTTATCGAAGAAAAACGTTTGAGTTGTTGTTTATCTTTATGATTTTACATCCCTAATAGATGGAGGAAATCAGCATTTACGGATAGATACTTAAACCTAATTAGTGATTACGTTTTTAAGCTTTTAGTATCAGCCAGAAAAGGAAAATAAAATTCAATAATTTGGATATTTTGAACACGAGAATTTAGATTTTTTTCCGAATAGTTAGCTGAATGATGAATGACTAGTCAGATTTGTGGGTCCTTTCCGCCTCAAATGTTTTGTTGATTTTAGGACTTAGGTGACATTAAAAACTCTTTCACGGATGAAGGTTAGTATTTTTTTTTTAATTTCTGGTGAATTGGTTCTTATATGAATAATTTAGTAGCCTTTTAATATTTTAACATAGTTTTAATTTTGATTCATTATATTAAAATTAAAGAGTTTAATAAGAAAAACGGATATGTCATCTAAACTACAATGTATATATAGACTTGTTCCTTTACTAATCATATAAGAAAACTATTTAATTATGTTTCACGGCTTAATTCTTTGCGATTTAAAGTTAACATGTTGTAGTAGTACTTCCAAGCATCAGCCTTGCACGGTTTTCAGAGACACGTTTTTTTTTTTTTTTTTTATTTGGCAACCCTGATCCCCGCTCTTGAACTCCTCTCCACTTACTTCCTCTCATCATCCCTCCTCAATAATCATTCTGTATTTCCGTGCTCAAGCCTTCGCACGTGCGTCTATAATTTATTACTTAAATTAAACGTTAAATAGTTTTTGTTATAGTTTAAAAATTTAAATCTCAACTTATTATTTGTCGTTCGTAAAAATGGTGAAAAGGAAATATGAAGACATCGAGACCATACGCAAGAAGATCAGAAAACTGGAAAAAAAGCTTCAAAAGAAGCAAATGCCAAGTGAAATTTGTACCTTATCACTATCCATGGCTCTTTACATCGCATAATTGCGTTACGAATCCTTATTCGAAAACAAAGTTCAATGATCTTTATCACTGAATTTGAATGAGCCGAGTTTAAAACTCACAAATTTACCTAGTAAGAATCTTTATTCGAGACGATGGTAAATGTCATTGTTTAGTGATCATTATCGCTAAAATGACTTTTCGAATCCTTATTCGAAAACAAAGTTCAATGATCTTTATCACTGAATTTGAATGAGCCGAGTTTAAAACTCACAAATTTACCTAGTAAGAATCTTTATTCGAGACGATGGTAAATGTCATTGTTTAGTGATCATTATCGCTAAAATGACTTTTCGAATCCTTATTCGAAAACAAAGTTCAATGATCTTTATCACTGAATTTCAATGAGCCGAGTTTAAAACTCAAAAAGAAGAATGGCAAGGTCCCATACATTGTAAGTACCGCTTTTATTTCATATAGCATTCACGTACTTCAAACTTAATATGTGCGTTTTATTGCTTAGATAACGAGTAATCAGAATATAATTATTAGATTTATACAGAAGTTGGGAATAAAAAGTCAAAACAATAATCTAACCTAAAAATTACAGGAATTTATAGTCCGTCTTTTCTAACATGGCGTCGTATTTTGAAACCATTACATTACATAAGCAGGTATTAACCAATCCAGAGGTTTGAAACGGGGTGGCGGCGCGGGCGGCTTAATTCAAGTTTGACAGTAGGACTTTACAACTATTATTTTTTATTGCCGGGAAATTAAAAAATGTGCTTTCGGCAAGTTTAATTTGATTTTATTGTATTTCTAAATATTCCCAACAACTATCACAACAATAGATGTTGGAAAAAACGTGTCTCATATTGACCTATTAACTACATATAGCCCGGTTTTGATACGCTTGAAAACTCTAAAATTAAGTGATACCGTGGCCGCCAATCCTCTTTACCTAATTCGAATCTTTATTCGAGACTATGGAAAATTTCTTTGTTTAGTGATCATTATCGCTAAAATGACTACCCTACTTTTTGCATTTTATGCTCGTAGGTGCTAAAAACACTTCTTTCGAATTATTATTCGAGACGCTGACTACTTTCGTCTTTTCAGTGCCATCTACCTCAAAACATCCACCAGTAGATGGATGTTGAGGATATAGAATTGGATAGCGATATCTTAGAGATGTTGGGAGATGCTCCTAAGATTAATAATAAATAATAATAAAATTTCTTTATTCATGCCACAAATCTTGAATGTTTTTTACAGAGTAATCTTACAGTCTAAGTACAAAATAATTACTATTTACTATTTAAACATCATACAATAAGGCTAATATAATTGCTGAAGAACTAGGAAAACCTTTACATAAGGAAATTTCAACCCGGTGCGGTGGTCTGAAATCCTTTTAAAGGGACTACCCAAAGAGACAAGAGATAAAATCCTAGAGGATTATCTTATTCCTAGTAATTGTCAACTACTCCTTGCCCCTGCTCTGAATCCGGAAAAAAAAGTGGCAGTTATCGAAGCGGTCTCTAAACGGAATTCCTCCCTCATGTTTAGGCAAAGACAAACTGGTGTGGCTATAGCAGCTCTGGGAAGAGCTACCGAAACACTCGTAGGATCATCTTCATTAATACCACAGAAGCAACAAATAAGCAATGGTGCCATCTAGAAATGTACTTATATTGAAGGACAATTTTTATCCAGTATATTTCTTGTACCTAAGCTTAATGGTGATAAAAGGTTTATATTGAATTAAAAAAGTTAAATAAATTTGTACTTGCTAGTCATTTTAAAATGGAAGATTACAGAACAGCGTCAAAATTATTGACTGAAAACTGCTGTAGACAATAGACTTAAAACATGCATACTTCTTTGTTGCGACAAATGAAGCTCACAAAAAATATCTTCGATTCAAATACAACAATATATTATATGAATTCAATTGTTTACCGTTCGGCCTTTGTACCGCACCTCTCGTGTTTACTAAATTAATGAAACCAGTTATAGAATACCTGCGTAGTCGGGGTATGATTTCAGTTATTTATTTAGATAACATTTTTTTATCGGAAAGACTTACTCGGAGTGTGTCACTAATTTATCTACAACTATAGATCTATTACAGAGCTTGGGTTTTTTGATTAACTTTTCAAAAAGTTGTTTAATACCTAAACGTGAATGTAAGTTCTTGGGCTTCACTTTCGACTCAAAGCAGATGATTTGAAAACTACCCGAGGAAAAGAAAATGAAATTGAAAGATTTTATAAATAGATTTCTTTGTATAAAACGATGCAAGTTACGCGAATTCGCTAAACTCATTAGGTATTTAATTTCCGCATGTCCAACAATAACTTATTCGTGGTTATATACAAAAAGCTTGAACAATATAAATATAATTGTTTATTAAAAAAAAAAAAAAAACCAAACTACGATCAGACAATTGATATCTTAATTACCCTACATGAAGAATTATATTGGTGGTTAGGAAACATAGATATAGGCCATTCATCACTCAAACCGAACAACTTTGTTTTAGAATTTTTTTTCTGATGCCTCCTCTACGGGATGGGGAGCGTATTGTGATACAGTTAGATGTTGTGGATATAGGAAAGACAACGAAACTTCTTGTCATATAAACGAGTTGGAACTAAAAGCAGCCTTTCTAGCTCTGAAACGTTTCACCAAAGAATTATCTAATTGTGACATCTTATTAACAGAATGGGCAGTATTCAATATGATCACCTAGATTATATATCTAGAAGTATGTGGAAATGGTTCGAAGAACGTAGAATAATCTTATTCACTTCTTACATCAATACCAAAGATAATTGTGAGGCAGATTCATTATCTCGAAAACAGTTCGAGGATACAGAGTGGGAATTAAATCAAATTGCATTTAATGAAATAGTTCGCAACTTTGGTATGCCAGTATTGATTTGTTTGCAAACAGATCCAATACTAAGTGTAAACAATATGTTTCGTGGAGAAATGATCCCGAAGCATGTGCTGTTGATGCCTTTACACTGCCATGGACCAATATGTTATTTTGCGCCTTTCCACCATTCTCGCTTATAGTAAAATTAATGCAGAAAATCATTTGTCATAAGGCAGAGGGTATTGTTGTGGTGCCATATTGGCCAAGTCAAACTTGGTTTCCTATGTTTAAAAAGTTGTCTGTTTCAATTTTTTTGTATTTTGGACCAGATATTGACCTTCTAACATCTCCTTTCAGTAGATTGTAGATTGTGTACACAAGAATCTACGCCTTGTTGCCGCGAAATTATCAGGCAAGCATTACTAAGGAAATATTTATCGAATAGGTCAGTAGATATTATGCTAGCTTCGCTTGCAAATAATACTTACAAACAGTACGATGTTTGCATAAAATCTTGGATAATTTACTGTAGATTACATAATAATGATTATTTTAATGCTTCTATTCCAATTGTAATACATTTTTTAACCGATATTTTTGATAAAGGCGCTAAATACGGGACCATCAATTCTTACCGCTCTGCCTTATCTCTTTTGTTAGGTAATAGCTTAAATGATGATCAAGTCAAACGTTTCATGAAGGGTGTTTACAAGTTGAGGCCCACCAATCCAAAATATAATACTTCTTGGGACCCAAACATAGTGTTAAATTATTTGGCCACTCAATGGCCAAATGAAAGCCTTAGTTTAGAAGATTTCTCTAAGAAACGCTGGTGTGCTAGGTTTGGTGACAGCGCAAAGAGTACAAACATTTTCTCTCATTAAAATAAATAATATAACTCAAAACAGAACAGAAATCTTCGTTAAAATACCTGACACTTTATTTATTAGCCACAAAAGACCTCACTTAAAAGTTTGTCTCAAACTTTGAGTCACTGTATCAAATATACTTTACAACGCAGTGGCGTGGACACATCAGTGTTTAGCGCGCACAGCACGCGCCATGCGGCCACTTCCACTGCTAGCAGAGTCGGTGTCAATATTGATGTCATACGGAAAACCGCAGGATGGAGTAATACATCCTCAGTATTTGCCAAATTCTACAACAAAGAAATTGTATCGGATGCCAATCAATTTGCAACTAGTATTTTATGTAACTCCTTAGAATAAATAGATGTATATTTGTGATTTATTACTGTTGGTTATACTCTAACAATTTTACTTATACCTATACTGCAAAAATAATTCACATTAAAATACTCTGAACATCCTACAACATGTTAACTTTAAATCGCAAAGAATTAAGCCGTGAAACATAATTAAGGATCAAACGAACTTACCAAGTGAAGTTCGATCACAATTATGTGAACGGCTTAATTCGAAGCGATTGATATAAACCCGCCTAAACAGTATTCCTTTAAAGTAATATCACCCACCCATAATTAATGTGAATTATTTTTATGGGTACTACCTAGGAACTTTAGCTCTAAACAAAATGATTATTGAGGAGGGATGATGAGAGGAAGTAAGTGGAGAGGAGTTCAAGAGCGGGGATCAGGGTTGCCAAATAAAAAAAAAAAAAAAAAAAAAAACGTGTCTCTGAAAACCGTGCAAGGCTGATGCTTGGAAGTACTACTACAACATGTTAACTTTAAATCGCTTCGAATTAAGCCGTTCACATAATTGTGATCGAACTTCACTTGGTAAGTTCGTTTGATCCTTAAATTTACAAGGCTATATAAACTCTAATGAAGGTAGTTGATTTTAGCTACTATAATTTTGTTCATATTAATTTTAAATTACTGATAGTCAGTATTTCTAAACTTGCACTAAAAGCTTAATATTGTTATAGCTATCGTAAATGGTCATAGGGAGAGTCAAGCATTGGGCTTTGGACTTCCTTATTTGATGTAATTGGATTATGGCTAATTTAGAACTTACTGTAGTATGAACGATGGTACAGTCAGTATGATAGTTTCCATGCTTACCAGTTTTAACACTTAAACAATAAAGACGTACTAGTAAAAATAGCTTTCTAATGTAAAATCTCATCTACATACATACATAAATAACTTCACGACTGTATCCCTTATGGGGTAGTTATAAATCTCATGTAACGTTTGACAAATTCGGAGGTATTATAATGATGGAGAGTGACTATTGCAGGAACAGGGGGTCAGCCTAACGCCCTCAAAAACGCCAATAAAACCTCTGTCCCTTAACTGATTTTTACAGTATGCCCAGGAAGAGAAGCACCTGGCACATTCTATGTTTTTCTTTCGCTCCCAGTCCAGCATGGAAGAAAATCTCATCTAATTTAAATAAATTCAGAATGGGTAATCTTTTAAAAGGTTCTTTTTTTTCTATTGCAATGTCGAAAGTGAAAATGATTTGTTCTGACTTACGTTTTATTATTTCTCAATGGATGCGGAAGCAATTATAAGTTACCTTTTATATGCATTTCGATTACCAAAAAAAATATTACGAAAACTTTAGCGGTCAAAGTAAGAAATATTCTTATTTATAATTAAAATAATCTTTTAAACCAACTACGTTTTCTAACTTTTATCTCCTTGTAAATCTAAAAGCTTCCTGCATTGCATCGTTTTCTTGTTTCGGTCTTTCTTATTTGTAATAATACTTTGTATAAATTATACACATTATATGTTCAAAACAAGGCAGTAAGTACATTTCGCACGCTTAATAATAAAGAGAAATAACTCAAAAATGACGAATATTGGGAAAACGCGTTTAAAGTTTTTGGAAAATTTAACCCGGTTTTTAAAATGGCGCAGATAACAGAAGTATAGTATTTCCTGAAATATTATTACTGAATATTGAAGAAGAGACTCGAGGCTTTAATTTGGTGTATAAATATATTTTTTAGGATAATGGAAACTATGCTAAAACTTAAAGGGATTAAAAAACCCCCGACTTATTACGGTTTATCAAAAAACAAAAGATGTCAAATACACATTTGTTGCGGCGCAAAACAAAATAGATCTGTTTCGTGTAAACTATTTAGAAATTAAAACGGTATAAATAGTACTTATTTCTTTTTAGTTTTGATAATTTAAAGATTTTTGAAATCTACACTCATATTATAAAGAGGAAACCTTTGTATTTTTGTATGTTTGTATTGAATAGGCTCAAAAACTACTGGACCGATTTCAAAATTTCTTTTACCATTACTTAGAGGGATTCTTCCGAATCCGTATAGGCTACTTTTTATCCCGAAAATCCCGCGGGAATCGAAATATCGAAATATCTAAAGGTTACAGATTTTATTGCTCCTACTTTTAAAATAAGTTTTAAAGGATGATAATGAAAAACTTTTTAAGTAATACAAAGAAGAAAAAAAACATTGTTTATTTTTATCTAGAATAACAATAAACGCTTTGCAATAATGAACTCTTTGCAATAATGAATAGCACATAAAAATATAAAAATTGGAATCTTTTCAGGCATAAAATCAAACAGATTCGTTTACTTAATACTCATTAAGTAACATAGAGATCAGCATTTTAATCTTAGCTACTAACTAGATTTAATTATCAAGCAATAAAGGTCTCCAAAAAATCTGTAAATTAATAACTCATATTCTTTTCTATGACTATATTCAGCCTTCATTTTGTAAAACTTAGAGAATAATGATAAAAACCAACTTCGAAAAATAAAATAAAAAACGATTAAACTTAAGTATCATCAGCAGTAAGAATTGTGATAGGTTCGGTTATCCTGTCCTAAGCACTTTATGTAGAAAAATAGACATCCTTATAAAAAGGTGGACCCAGACATTTACTTTTATTTTTATAAAGGATGGATGGGACATTTGTCTTCCATGACACCTGAGGTTAAATGAACATGAAGACTAAGGTGGTACACCTCCATCCACGAGAAACCTATTCAGTCGACGCTTAAAAGTACTAGGACTGTACAGCTCAGGGAAAATGAACACAGGCAGTTCATTGCAAACCTTGGCGACCCGTATCAAAAAGGAACTGTCAAAGCGCTTAGTTCTATTTTTCGGAATATCAACCACATACTGATGGCAGTTCTGTCTGCGTCTAGTAGTCCGATGGTAAAAAAGTGAGGGTTCAGTTTGTTTAAACAGAGCATTCGCGCACTCACCAAAACGGTTAAACATCAACCTTACGACTAGGGTCTGCAGTTTTTTTGCCAAGGTCGACGTTGTTTATTAGTTTACGGGCTCTTCGGTCAACGGAGTCCAGCGCTTTGAGTTGATATTTGGCTAAACCATCCCAATGATGACTGCAGTACTCTATGCATGATCGCACTTGAACTGTGTATAAGTTAAGAAGCTGTGCAGGGCCGAAATAAGTCTCTAGTCTGTAAGTCTATTTTCATAAATCTCTTTTATATCTTTTCTTTTATCACCATCTAATCATTGAGTTACTATGTGAAATAATAACTCAATGCATCTAAGTTAGAAAAAGAAGTACATAGATCACACTCATCTTTGCGTGGCTGAAAATAGCTTATATTATATTGTGTACTAAATATTTTGTAAAAAGCCATTTTCTCTATTGTTTTTTTTTCAGTTTCTCTATTGTTTTTTATTTATTGTTTTGATTCGTAAAATCGCCGTACAAATCCTAATTGTTTTATTACCATGCTTGGAAATTGTTGCCCTGACTTAATGAGATTCAAGCTTATATGCTTGTGGTTCCCATGCTTTCCCGACGATCTTTTTCTACCATTCCAGTACTATTTATTTTGTGCTGATAGTATCAATCACATCGAGACTGACTAGTCTGATAGAGTCTGCTAGAAAAATGTCTAGCAGACTCTTATTGCATAAATTGATAATTGCTTACTTAAATCAGCTAATTCCCACCGGAAAATAATGAATCGATCCTCAGTGTTTATTTTTTGTGAACATTGAAGTGACACTTGTCTCCACATGGTAACTTTAGATGACGACTCGGCGACTTTATTTCTTATGTCTTTGTAAGAGTTACGTACTCAAATGTGAGATGTGAGAGGTTTTAAAGGAGTTTTTGTGGGAGATAGGCTGACCCTCTGTCACTACAATAGTCTCTCTCCATCTTTATAATAATTATAATTTATAATACCTCCAAATTTGTCAAACGTGACATCAGATGGTCTTGTAACCTCTGGTATTCTGCCTACCCCATAAGGGATACAGGCGTGATGTATGTATTTATGGTGTTGGTGTAAAAGGTTTTTGAAAAATTTAATTCGATACAATCTAACTTATGGAATACTCTCTATTTTAAATTATGCCTTTAATAAAGCTTAAATACCTTAACATTACTTACATCAATGTAAGTTATTAAATCAAAAGTAGGGGAGTTAACATCTTCTACATTAATGATAAAGGCGTATTTTTGATCTTGTGAATCCTATAACAAAAGTGATTAATTAGTATTTACGCATAACTTTGTTTGATAAAATATAAAGGTATCAATTAGGTATAAGATAATTTATCTAAATGAGTAAATTACCAATAACCCCGGATCGATATCAAACACGGATTCTGCACTTTCAGATTCATTTTGAAGCGCTGGTGTGTTAGGTAGGCGTAACATCTTTCGTTCTCTTGAAAACATTTTCGTGCCTTTGCAGTGCTTAAATAATCAAAAATAGCAATAAGTCTCAAAAAATCAACTCAATATTCTTGGCTATTAATAATAAACTGAAATAAATACTAAAGATTTTTCGATCGGTTGTCACTTTTTGATACTAAAAAGTAGTAATATTGAATGTTTAAAAAATATCGATAGCTTCTTAATCATAAACCGCAATAACTCGAGATATTGCATTCAACAAATATAAGATTTAAGAAATAAACCGAAATAATTTCAAATGTTCCCAATACATTGATACATTTTGAATATTAAAGAGACCGAAAACAAAACATTTCACTTTATTAATAAATTAAATGGCATAAAAATACTTAAGTTTTTATGATAAAAAGCAATATTTCACTTTAAGCGGAAAAATCGAACGTGTTTTCAACACAAAGGTTGAAACATTACTGAATGCTTTACTTTTTGACAGACAACACGGATGACCTGTTTGGAAAGAAAGAGGCGACCGACCTTCTGTCTTGCTCAAAATCCTCTAAATCGAGCGGCTGTCGAATTCTACCTATTCTTCTTGAGTTGTTAATGCGTTTTATTAGAAAATCTGGATTTACCTAATTTTTGACTTATTTCTCTTTATTATTAAGCGTGCGATTTCTAGTATCAATAGAATTTACTAGGAGAATTAACTTGGTGAATAAAATGCACCACATTGCAACCCTGAGTAACACCACATTGTAAATAACAAGTTATGTTAGTTGATACGACTTATCAAATGATTGTAAAATTGCTACCTTACTTAGGTATTTTGAACTGAATACAAGCAGTAAAGAATTTAAATATATTGTTTGGTCTAAATTTACCATGAAGGTATATTATCAATTTATACTAAAGTAAAGCAGTTCACGTAATATGTTTATTTATATACACTGAAAATAGGTGAAAACCAGTAAGATAATTGCAATCGATAATTTAGAGCCTAACTAATTACGGGCGCAAACCTCTTCTGAAATCTAATGTAATGAGGATTTTTCTGACAGCTCATAAAACATAGTTCAAAAAACCTCTATACATGGCACTTTTAAAAAGCCTAAGGCGTTAAATCTGTATAATATAATGTAGGTAAGTGGTATCTACCATCTATGGTTATTTATACAGACCGTTCACTATAAGATGTCCCCTGCCTGCTGATGTTGGCAGCATTGTGGCAGCAGTGTTACCAATAATATGTGTCCATTTTAACCCCGTAATCTAACTTTGTTTATACCTACCACGAATAAATATATGTTTAATTTTCTGATTTGTAAATAATAAACAACTATAAGACTAGGAAGGTTTTGAATGACGACACAATTTATATTATACGAGGGCGAATCAAAAAATTCTTAGAATTAACACAAAAAAAAAAAATTAAACAAGAATATTTTATTTTTCTACGTAATCTCCTTCTAATCTTATACACTTAGAATACCGCATCTCCAACTTTCTTATTCCTTCCGCAAAAAAATCATTTTCTCGACTATTAAAAAACTCCTCTGCGGCAGTCATAACCGCGTCATCATCGTCAAATTTAGTTTGACGAATATGCTCCTTTAATTTTGGAAATAAGTGAAAATCACTCGGGGCTAAGTCAGGAGAATATGGTGCGTGATCAAGGACTTCGAAGCCAGCACTGCGGATTGCGGTGAGCGCAACTTCTGAACGATGAGGTGGAGCGTTATCCTGGAGAAACAACTATAATCGCTTCACGTAATTTCGGGATTAAGTTTGCAATTTAATAGGATCCAGTTATCGTTTGCTCTTTTGGCAAGTAATCAATAAAAAAGATTAATTCACTATCCCAGATAACGCAAACAGCTTGACAAGCAATAGTGCCAACATAACGGCAGGGGACATCTTACGATGAACGGACAATAAGTGCAATTTCTGATACAGACGTCAATTAATTTATTTTTCTTTTAAAAACGCAGTGTGGAATAAATGTCAATATTACAGACAAGACTTCCCCTTTTGTAAAGCGCCATCTATCGAAGCCTTTGGTACCATTTTTGTACCGTTTTGTTTTTTTAATGAGCTGTCAGAAAACCTCTGATTATGATACTTAAACTGATTTCATAAGTGATATTGGTTTTTAAGGACGACTAAAACTCATATGCATGTAAAGCGCTTATATGAGTCAATAAAATATCCAATACACACTAACTATGTATTTTAGTTTACAGCCAGACACGAGTAAGTTCAGAAAAGTTCGTTTTTCAAACTGATTGAACTGGAATTCAAACCGAAGACACTTGCCATTGAACTCTTACCATTGTTAATCTAAAAAAATAAAAATGAAACCAGAACGTCAATTAGTATAAAATATTCTATATCATTAAATATGTGAATTTTAATACGTTTCACCTCAACTTCCCCTAGTTTTAAAGTTATGGAAGAAGTTTTAAACTTTGTTATAACATTACACTTATTAAGCTAAAAGAGACGTTTAAATTGATATTGATTAACACCCTTGATATATCCTTAGGGTATTAAAAAGAACTTAATATATTTTTGAAGTGTAATTATAAATCGATCATTTTAAAAGTTTTTTTCTAATAAAAAGTTGACGGGAAGAAATTTTAAATTGAGCAGACGAAGTTTTCGAAGTTTGTTGAAAACAATGTTTTAAAGTTTATTTGTTTTGTTTTTAGTTACCTAGGGTAAGCCGCTTCATATATGAAATCTTCCTCAATCGTATTTAAGTTACTAAGTCTATCATACATGAACATCACTTCCCCATCACTTCCCGTTCGCTCCCGAACGGTCGTGTTTGCGGCCGCTCCCGAGTGTTCGTATTGCGCTGCCCTTGTTCCCTCCCCCGCACTCGTGCGGGTCAGGTGCCAAGTTAAGCTCTTTCGGAAAGTTTTCTCTTGTGGAGGCTGTGTGGTGTCGGGGCTAATTCATCTGCCCTTTTCAGGGCAGACCCGACTGCTGCCGGCCGAAGCATCGCTGGTCAGGTGGATACGTAACCGTGACAACTAAGCCTGATCGTCCGCCGTTCATCGGTAATAGGTCCGTGTTAGGTTGATCTTTCTTTCAGCGCAGTTTGTGCAGCCAATTCGCCGTTCACCGGCAAGTAGGTTCCTTGTTAGGAATAGGCTTCCTTTCAGAACAGTTCAGGTTCCCAGGGTTCGATGGAGGCCCCCATCGAATCCAGGGCTAGGCCCGTTGAGCTCCAAGAGCCCCGGGAGCTGGTAAGTTTCGCTCATTTCTATCACTTCCAAACCGAAATGCAGAATAAGATGCAACAAATGTTCGATCTTTTCAATCAGACATTCGACTCATTCGCATTCGCATCAGCCCGTCAGGTCCAATCTGCGATCCTCCCGGCTACTCAGGCCTCCACTGCGTCTCTTGGCCACTCCGCCTTCGCTCAATTTCCCAACAGATTCTCCGGCGTCTCCAGATCCCTCTGAGTATGCCGTTCCTATTTCAGATTGTATGTCGGTAGACTCCACCGCATGCAAACGGAAAACTACCCCGCCGGGTAGTGATTCCGACTCCGCTCTTTTAATTCCAGAATCTCCTGCTCCGTTCACCGAGGTTCGGAAAAAATCAAAATCAAAGAAGATGAAGAAAGATGCTTCTTCGACTTTACCCGTTTCAGCTGCTCCAGCCGCTGTTCCTGCTCTGCAAAATGTCGCAACGGCGTCTGCTCCTGCGCCTTTTGTTCCAGCGATCCCGGCGTCACAGCCTGCGTCGCAATCAGATTCGGCTCCGCCGAAAGTCAAGTCTCCGCCCCCCGTCTTCCTACGGGACAAGAGCCACTGGACCGAGGTCTCAGCTCTCTGCGGAACGCACTCCCCGAAGATCCAGTATAGTAAGGCATTCAATGTGGGTGACTCTATTAAGGTCGTTGTCTGCTCAATTTCCGATTTCAGGAATTTCACTCGGCTTCTTGCTGACAAGAAGCTCGAGTACCACACCTACGCCCTCCCTGAGGAGCGTAAGATTCGTGCCGTCCTCAGGAAAGTGCCGTTCGAGCTCTCGAACGAGCAAATCCAAGAGGACTTGTCTTCTCAAGGCTTCCCCGTCGAATCTGTGCACAAAATGCACAGCCGCCGAGGCAAGCAGTTCCCACTTGCGCTAGTAATCCTAGCGAAGAGCCCGCAAGGGCAATCCATTTTCAGAGGCAAGCTCACCGTGTGCGGTCTCTCCAACATCCGAGTCGAAGCTCCACACAAACGTGGTTTCCCAGGTCAGTGCCACCGCTGCCAATTGTATGGTCATGCGGCGGCAAACTGTTTTGCTTCCCCTAGGTGCGTCAAGTTCCTAGAACCGCATGGGCAAGTTCCTAGAACCGACTCAATCGCAACCGGCCGCCAAATCGGCTTCCCAGTGCCAGAACGCAAAAGGTTCTCAAGACCGCATGGCGTTCTGGATCCAGCTCGCTCCCATCGACGAGATCCTGGCTTTCGGCGCCGCTCTCGACGCCAGCCCAGAGGGTTTCAACGGTGCTCTTCCAGTCCTAACCAAGTTCGCTCCCCTTATCGGGAAACTCCAGCAAGCTCAACGTTTCTAAACGTAGTCCTTCTTTCCAGCATTCCTATCTCAGAGTGAGTCTGATCACTCTAGATAATCTCTTAGTTTCAGCTTAGTCACTTCTGCTAGTCTTAGCTTTGTTTTTCTCGCTTTCAGTTCCTTTTGGTGGCAGCCGTCTGGATGCCGTTCACTACGCAGCCTCTCGCTCCAATTGGCTGTCGTTCCGACGATGACTAAGGACCTTAATAAAGGTGAGTCAAAAGGGGGATGTTTAGTGGGTATGCTCAGCCTATCTTAGAGAGTCTCCACACTGTCTGGGCATTCTATTTGCCATTAGCCACTTGGGCTAACAGCTTATAGAATGCCCATTCGTCCGTGATAGGATTCATCCTCCTCCCGCTAAAGCTAGCTTTACTGGTTTTAGTGGGTGCCAAACGACTTTCCTTGGCGGAAAAACAAAAAAAAAAACATACATGAAAAATCGACTACCTAATGAAAACAATATACCTACTTATAATAGTAATTAATCAGGATCCATTCTATAATATTCGACAATATCATATTTAATTCGTGTCACGTACGGAATTACGGATTAAAGACGTCAAAACATTTTTTTTTTTAAATCTGTTTCAATTTAATGATTACAAAAGGAACAAAACTTAAAATCCATCACTTTATTACACAGGGTGTTCCTGTTTTCACAGCTCGAACATCAAACCTTATGTTTACATTTCAATTAAAACTAAGAACAATAAATAGGAGCAGCTCATTTACAGGGCTTTACTGAGTCGCGTTTGTGAACTAAATGATTTTGATGTGATGTAGGGGACGAGTTGTTACAAAGCTGTTGTATTGATATACTATAAGCTATATTGTGTTTCAATTAATATATAGAAATGAAAGTAGGTATGACATTTTTATTTCAATTTTTGATAGATATACGAACTTAGCGCCATAGAATATCGACATTAAACTAATCTATTCTTGGCACATTCTATGTATAGAATGATTCAGCTATTTGTACGCTTAAATTTGCATGTTATTTGCGTGCTATTAATGACTAAACTTTTTTATGATAAAATTAAGGTAAGACAATAACATTTTAAATAGATGGTTTATTATATTAATTCAATATTAATTCAATATTTACGGCTCCTAGTTTTAACTTTTTATTTAAATGAAAAACAAATAATTGAATACAATACAATTAGTAAGTAACATTAAAGTGCATTACGCGGCTGAGTTCATCGAGCTACGATTTTTGATAAATAAAAAATTATACAATAATTAATGGTCTTGAAATAACGAGTAACACTGAAAACTAAACTAAATTCCAAGATAGCAGAAACTCAATTCCACATAGATATCATCCAATTGTATCCAATAATAACTAAGTTCACCCTCCATTCTCCATGTTTAGTATCAAAACACTGGAACAGTCTTTAGCAAGCAAACTGACCTAATATGCATAACCCTTAAGCACAAAGACAGTTAATTGACAACCCAAGGATGTTATTGTCCACAGTTAGGGACATTCGCATAAACATTTGCTAAAGCTAAACTAAATATTGTCAAATATTCAGACTTGGTCTCAGTACAGATGAAGCCACAAATGTTTTGCCTGGTCGCGATAATTTGAGTTTGGGAAATGTTGGCAATTGTGAGTATATTTCAATTGTATTACGCTTAGACGTTCAGAATACATTAAATTTTATTTCTTTTTTTTTCTTGATTAGCAAAACAAATTTAGAGCGTTATATTTCATTTAATCAATTTTGCGTTAGCTTAGTTCCATACTTTTAGATTTTTTTATAATAATAGAAAAAACGTTTCCATATTTTGTAATAAATCTGTGTTTTTGCTGAATTAATTAAGAATCCAAAATCGATATCGTTTTGAATAAGGCTGTCTTCCAACATGATGTCTGTAAACCTTAAAAGTACCTGTTGGGTTTAGTTTCAAATTACCGCTCATTCATTTTTAATTTAGTAAAATGTTTGCTTGTATGAGGGTAGTTCCTTCCCTCCCTACTTCCTATTGCGCTGTCAAGCTGAGAGAAAACCAAGATGGACGAACTTCGAGGTTAACGCGTCTCTCGTGTGCAGTGTACCTAAAACTTATAATCCTGCTAAATCTAAGAATAAATCTGTTAATTTAACAATTTGGTGTCATCAAGTGATATTACGACGTTGTGCTAGTGCGCGTCAAAAAGTATTTACGGAAAATCGTGGTTCCTCACGTGGCAGCATAAGCTATAAGCAGCAGCGCATCCCACCACCCACCATATCCAAGTAAGTTATACCTTTCTTTATCCTCATACAACAAGCAAACTTACATTTATTGTTAAAAATCAAATCCGTATTGCCGATCAAGCATTGTAGGTTGGCTAGGGTTTAGCACCGAACCATCTCTCTTTTCATTATACAGTCCACTACAATAAAAAACCCATAAGCGCAACCAATATTTGTGGTCCTTCGAGCCGGATTTATTTAATTTGATCAGTATCGTTTGGGTTTGATAATTAGTTTTTGTATCTACTTAAATTTAATAACCTAAATTGTTTGTGCTGGCTTGATTGTGGTGGTTATGGTTGTTGTGCTGTTATAGGATTCGTACCTATATATAGTCATAAACTTACATATTTAACTGAATTGGGTTATGACACCGTATTCCATCTTTCTAGTAGTTGAAGTTGCGCACGAGAGTACTTAGCATTCTCTTTTAGTTGTTATAGATTGTCTTGTTTCGTATTGATTTACATAGAAATACATCTACATCGTTTAGGTATAGATACATAAAGCTATACTCGTACATATACCAAATAAATAGTTTATAATTTTAATACTTTGCCCCTAACAAGCTTACTGTAGCTTTAGGTTAGGAGACCTAATTAACTTACTTAACTACATATAAGTTAATAAGGTATTTGTTGTTGTTTGTAGTTTACTTATCTTATAGTGAATAGGTACGCAGTTACCAATTAAAGCCTACTTGGCATTATTAGTATCAAATAAATACATATAAAACAAGACACCCACTTTGTTTCAAATCGCAAGTTCTACACCTTTTATATACCTAATATATTTAGCTGTTTAACATATCTTTCTAGTACTACTTTGTTAGAGTTTATTGTGTGAAAATATAAATCGAGATGACGGAGAATGATGATAAATCGCAATTGTTGTTATTGGAGTCTAAGCGGAACGCGTACTTTTCCCGTATGCAAACTATTTATGATTTAAGTAATAATAGCTTACAAGATGAAAATAATAGAAATAGTTTTTTAGATAGTATAATTACATTGGAGCAGTTGCGTAATGACTATCAAAAGGTACTAGACGCCTTTAATATTTTAAACTTAAAACTGCATCCTAAGTCTTCTGTTAATTACCAAGCTTGGATAACATTTGAAGATCTTTACTGTCATGTCAAACGTGTTATAAAAGACAAGCAATTGGAGGAACCGTGTAAAATGGATTCTTCTGTTCCAAGGTTTAGGCATAGCTTACCTTCGTTGCCGCCGATTGAACTAAGATCGTTTAACGGTGACGTACGTAATTGGTCGACCTTTTATCATCAGTTTAAACACGTAGTGCATGATAATCCGCAGCTATCAGATTCGGAGCGTATATTTTATTTGGTAGGTAAACTTACTGATAAGGCCGCGACGGTGTGTGCCGGCTTGCCGCCTACGGGTGAAAACTATAACATCATATGGGAGGCTCTGGTGCAGAAATATGATGACCCTAGGTCACTTGCGGCTTCTTATCTAAACCAATTACTAGAATTTAAATCCTTTCCTTGTAACTCGGTTGCTGGCTTAGATAGTTTCGTAAACAACTTTGATCCTTCAGTCAGAGCGCTGAAGCAACTTAACTTAGATAATTTATTAGACTTTATATTTCTTCATTTAGGTTTACAGAAACTAGATTCAGAAACTATTAAATTATTTGAAATGACCTACCGCAAGGAAATTAACCCTTCTTACGAGAATCTTATTGAGTTTGTAACAGGGACCGGAAAACCCCTTTATTTGATTAAGCCTATTGATAGGGTAACCTTATCAAAATCTTACCATATGGAAGTGTAACCCTATTGATATGGTAAGCCTATCGACGTGGTAACACTTTGAATAAAGTTAACTACTTTCGTATGCGCTTAACCTGTGATAGGGTTAGCCTATTTCCATCTCTTTCCGCGCATGCTGTTGAATTCGGAAGTATAATTCGAAGTGCGAGATTGAATAGATGGTGATATTTTTGATAATTTGATATTCTTAGAGATTAAATTTGCCTGCAGGTTTTAAAACCCTATTGAATCGGTAACCTTCAATAGGGTTTTCGATAGGCTTACTGCTTAGATGAAGGTAACTCTATTGATATGGTAACCCTTAAATTAGGGTAAGTCTTCGATACGGTTACCAAATTGATAGGGTTTTTTAAAACAATTCTATGAAAAACCCAATCAAAAACCTCTTTTAGGGTAAGCGGTTCCGGTCCCTGGTTTGTAAAGGAACAAAGTAAGGTTTTATCGCGATCAACCAATAATAGTAAAATTATCGTTCAAAAAACATCTCAACATAAAAATATACCTACTCCGAAGTCGGGGCTTACTAAGTCATTTGTTAATACAGAGTCACAAAATAATAATCACTGTGTTCTGTGTAAATCGAATAGTCATACAAACCAACTTTATTTTTGCCCACGTTTCATAGAAAAGACTCCAGCTGAACGCTTCAATATAGTTAAAAATAACTCGCTTTGTAATAATTGTTTAAGCTTTAAACATAAGGTGGCTTCATGTACATCTAAGGGCACTTGCCGTTTTTGTTTTTCTAAATATCATCATTCCATGTTACATTTCACAAAATCGCATTCGAAACCTAATACTGGTATGCAGCGTGAACATAGCTCTTCGCAGCTAACTTCGGCCAGCCAACAGCCGACTGAACATCGTAACAACTTCACTCCGTCTCATTGTCTCACGGGCGACAATGAACGCTTATCGAATAGTAATAAGATTGAAATCAGTAATCAATCTGGTAGTAGTCTTAACCAATCAAATGCATCGGTTTGCAATATGTCTCGTGATAAGGGTGATACTCGCTCGTCAACTACATTGTTAGGAACCGCAAAAATTAAAATTATAGATAGTGATAAGCGCGTTCATTTTGTTAGGTGTTTGATTGACCCGGGTTCGCAAAGTGATTACATAACTTCTTCTTGTTGTAAACGTCTTGCGATTCCAGTTTCTACGCAAAGTAGGTTTAGTAAAGTGCAAGGAATAGGTGGTACTTCTCAACGTATACTAGGTGTAACTGAGATTAATTTCACATCGCGTTTTGATAATGGCGGGATTTATACATCTCGGCCGCTGGTTGTTAACTCGATTACGTCACAGTTGCCCGACTCGTGCGTCGACACGTCTGCGCTTACTTATCTACGAAACCTACCTATTGCGGATGATAGTTTCAACGTTCCTGGACCAATAGAAATTTTATTAGGTGTTAATATATATTGTAAAATTTTATTGTTTAATAAAATAACACCAGAAGATAATTTACCTACTGCCTTAGAAACTAGTTTAGGATATATTCTTTTGGGTGACGTACCTACTTATACCCATACACCTACACATTCATTTTGCGCCTTTTCTCGTGAACCCGTGGATCGTACATTAGAAAGATTTTGGCAATTGGAGGAGGTACCAACAAAAACTTTTTTATCACCCGATGAACAGGCTTGTGAGGATATTTACAAGGCTACTACTATTCGCAATAATGATGGTAGCTACATGGTTAGTTTGCCTTTTAAGGATAATGTACGTGAGCTGGGTAATTCGTTTCTTACTGCAAAGAGGCGATATTTGTCATTAGAAAATAAGTTTTTAAAATCTCCTTCTCTTCGTGAAAAATATAACGAAGTCGTTACCGATTATTTACAAAAAAATATGGTTTCATTAGTGTCGCCGGACGATACTTCGTCAAAAGGGTTTTACCTTCCACATCATCCTGTCATACGTAATGACAAGGATACTACTAAACTTCGTATAGTTCTGGACGCCAGTGCTAAGACCGACTCCGGACTTTCGCTTAATGACGTTTTGCACACCGGGTGCAATTTACAAAACGACATTTTTCACATTCTTTTGAATGTTCGTTTATTTGAAATAGCTTTTTTTGCCGACGTTAGACAGATGTTTCTATGTATAGAAATGAATCCCGAACACCGTAAATATCAGCGATTTCTATATCGCTTTTCGGTTGACTCTCCTATCGAAACTTATCAGTTTAATAGAGTTACCTTCGGTCTTCGCTCTTCACCATTTCTTGACATACGCACTGTAAGGCAGCTTGCCAATGATGAGCGAGCTAAATTCCCGCTGGCCGCTGAAGTGTTAGAAAGGGACGTATTCACGGATGATCTAGCTTCCTCTGCTCCTACTATAGATGGAGCAGTAGATACAGCACAACAGTTGATACAGCTGTTTAGATCTGGTGGGTTTGAGCTGGTTAAATGGACCAGTAACTCTCCAGAGCTGCTGTGTGCCATTCCCACGTCTCATCGCCAACAAGAATCGGTCTCTTTCGATGACAACACTACTTTAAAAATTCTTGGTTTGCAGTGGCTACCAGCTTCAGATTGTTTTAAATTCACAGTATTGCCGCCGAGCACCGAAGGTACGAAACGTGCCATCTTGTCGGCCACCGCTCGTTTATATGACGTGCTGGGACTGGTGGGGCCGGTCATACTTTATTCTAAATTATTGATTAAAGAGCTTTGGCTCCTTAAACTAGACTGGGATGACCAGCCACCGCAACAAATTTTAACCTTTTGGCATCAATTCATAAAGGAACTTCCTTTAATTTCCAACATTTCTTTCCCACGCCACCTAGGTGTTAGTAATAGTTCAACACTTTATTTAGTTGCTTTCTCCGACGCATCCGAAAAGGCGTACGGTTGCGTTATATACGCGTATGTAGTCAATGATGATCAACATACTGTTCGTTTGTTGTGTTCGAAATCAAAGGTCGCGCCCATCAAAACTGTAACTCTTGCTCGTCTAGAGCTTTGCGCGATACTCTTGATGTCGAAACTTTTACGTGTTGTATATGACACTCTCTCTGTTCGTTTTAGTATAGCTGATGTATATGCATTCTCTGACTCGGAAGTAGCTCTATGTTGGGTTCACTCGTCCCCACATAGATTTAATACATTTGTAGCAAATCGCATTGCACAAATACAAAATAACTTTTCTCAAAACCATTTTTATTTCGTTTCGGGTATTGAAAATCCCGCGGACTGTGTGTCACGAGGACTTTTGCCTGCTCAACTTCTCGAGCATAAGCTGTGGTTTACAGGGCCGCCATGGTTGTCCTCACCTGCGAGTGAATGGCCGGTCACTAATTTTGTAGCCTCTCCGTCGCAGCTG
Source organism: Stenoptilia bipunctidactyla (assembly GCA_944452665.1). NCBI lineage: Eukaryota > Metazoa > Arthropoda > Insecta > Lepidoptera > Pterophoridae > Stenoptilia > Stenoptilia bipunctidactyla. Next base: position 21,578,588 of record OX101742.1, on the reverse strand, counting down.
CATGAAGAGAAAACGGTATCGCACGTCGCTACTGGCGACCTCGAACCGACACAGCCCGACCTCCTTAGATTAAGTTTGAAATTTTCCAATTGGGAAAAATACCTTCGTAGTGTCGTATATTTTTTAAGATTTATAGGTAAATTACCGCGTAATACTTTAGTTAGCGCGTCTGACATGAACATAGCTGAGTTGGCAGTCATACGGGCTGTCCAACGTGTATCCTTTCGTGAGGATTTGTATAATATTGAACATAATAAGCTTTGTTCATCAGCTTTACGCAAGCTTTCACCATTTTTTTGCGACGGCGTTTTAAGAGTAGGAGGTCGTCTCTCCAACTCATCGTTAGAGTTTTCACATAAGCACCCTGCTTTATTACCAAGGAGTGGGCATATTATAGAATTAATTATAGATAGTTATCACATTCGTAATTGTCACGTGGGTCCTCAGCTCCTACTGTCAATTTTGCGCCAGAAATATTGGATTTTATCGGCTCGTCGAATTATTCGTATGCGTGTTCATCGTTGTAACGTTTGCTTTAGGCTTAATCCAAAACCTACATTTCCTAATATGGCGGACTTGCCTGAGTGTCGTGTGGAGAAAAGTAAGGCTTTCACACATACAGGCGTAGACTACGCGGGTCCTTTTTATATTACCTTGCAACGTAAACGCGGAGTTAAGAGCCAAAAGGCGTACTTGTGCCTATTTGTTTGCTTAATTACTAAAGCCGTTCATCTTGAACTCGCGTCCGATCTAAGTTCCGCTTCCTTTTTAGATGCGTTTAAACGATTTATATCACGTCGTGGTACGTGCAAATTCCTATACAGTGATAACGGCACTAATTTTATAGCTTCAAAATCATATCTTAGCGAACTTTATACATTTTTAAAATCGGACGATTATTTTAAATCTTTTCATTTAGAACTTAGTAAGCTCCGTATTCAGTGGAAGCTGAACCCGCCTAGTGCACCTCATTTTGGGGGCATATGGGAAGCCAATATTAAATGTGTTAAAACACATTTAGCAAGAGTCATAGGTACCCAGTTGCTTACTTATGAAGAATTCATTACATTATTGGCTCAAATAGAAGCAATATTAAATAGTCGCCCTTTATATTTGCTTAGCAGTGATCCTTCCGATCCTAGTGTGCTAACTCCATCGCACTTTCTTTGTCTAGAACCGCTGCAATTTATTCCCGCAGCTAATCTTACTAATGAAAGGACAGATTTGCTGTCCCGTTTTTCGTTGTTGGACTCAATGGTCCAGTCATTTTGGTCCCGTTTTAAGTCGGAGTATCTCCACAACCTTCAGTTGCGGGAAAAATGGAATACGCCAACAAACCCTGTAGTATTAGGATCAGTTGTGGTTATAATCACTGAGAACGCGCCACCGTTGCAATGGCCGCTCGGCATTGTAACGAGGCTGATGCCCGGTAGAGACGGCGTTGTACGTGTTGCCGAGGTTAAAACTAAAAGCGGCGTCTTTAAACGCCCCATAGTTAAATTATGCCCATTGCCAACACAATAACAATCATAGCCAGCATAGTTAAGTTAGTCGCGAATTAGTATCTAAGTAGTATAGTTAGTTATTGAAATATAGAGTCTGTTGACGTTTAGTTTGACTTGTTTAGTATAGTTTTTGTATTTTTTTTTCTTTTCGAAGGAGATCCTTCAAGGCGGGGGGGATGTTGGGTTTAGTTTCAAATTACCGCTCATTCATTTTTAATTTAGTAAAATGTTTGCTTGTATGAGGGTAGTTCCTTCCCTCCCTACTTCCTATTGCGCTGTCAAGCTGAGAGAAAACCAAGATGGACGAACTTCGAGGTTAACGCGTCTCTCGTGTGCAGTGTACCTAAAACTTATAATCCTGCTAAATCTAAGAATAAATCTGTTAATTTAACAATTTGGTGTCATCAAGTGATATTACGACGTTGTGCTAGTGCGCGTCAAAAAGTATTTACGGAAAATCGTGGTTCCTCACGTGGCAGCATAAGCTATAAGCAGCAGCGCATCCCACCACCCACCATATCCAAGTAAGTTATACCTTTCTTTATCCTCATACAACAAGCAAACTTACATTTATTGTTAAAAATCAAATCCGTATTGCCGATCAAGCATTGTAGGTTGGCTAGGGTTTAGCACCGAACCATCTCTCTTTTCATTATACAGTCCACTACAATAAAAAACCCATAAGCGCAACCAATAGTACCAACAAACAAAATTAAGTTGAAGAATTCAAACAAAATATTACATTTCTCTCAAGAAAAGTGGATAAAACAAATTTCCTGCACGACTACCTTGTCACTCGGCTACTTAATTAATAGGAAAAACACTCGATGCGACCTCTTGCATATGCAAACTTTGTTTTCCAAGCTTGTCGCCAAACAAAACAAATACCAAGCAAAAACGAACGTTACAGTTAATAGTAATAAGGTTCAACTTCAAAGTTATCATAACATTGATATACTTAAAGAAGACACTGAGACGGTAAATGTCCACATTGTCTTAGAAGTCATGCATAATTGTACAAATCCTCTCGAGTGTTTGCAGTGTGAGATAAATATTAAAACAAAATTTAATTTGTAGACGACTTTAATAAGTTCGCGTAAAGTGACACTTTCTTAGATGTTGCAAGTATTGCTATGCAAAACTCATATATGACATGTTTTGTTAGTTTATTTTGTGAGAGTTTAACGAATTAATAGAAATTAAAAAAAAGTTTAATTTATAGTTTTTATACCCGTTTTCTCGGCAAAGTTTTATTTATTGTTATAAGAAGACTTATAAGACTTATAGCCAATGAAATTACAGTGTTTGTGGGCAAATTGTACGTAGAGTCTGGCTAACGAAATTAGACACTGGGGGTTTTTGCAAACTTTTTATATGGCAGTACAAGCATGAATGTCAAACGTTTTTTTGGTGTCACTGTTGTCAATTGAACGTTTATTGGTTTTGGTAATTGAGATTTTGGAATTTTCATATTAATTGCAAATGAATAAAAAAATGAAAATTCAGATAGTTTCATAATCAATGTAGAATACATCGATACTAGTGACTCTGACGATTCATTCCATACAGAATTGCTGGATTCATATTTTGTTTGCAGTGAATAAAAAGAATTATTGTATTTTGTTATATTATTTTTAAAACTGATTAATACTAGTTGATAATTCTCATCAAAAAGTAGGACAGTGCCAATTTTGTTATTTTTTACGATACTTTGACAAAAAAAAAACGGATATCAAGTTCGTTTAATCCATGTATTTTGTACTCTTGTCGGAGTTACCATGTTGCTATTTTTTTAAATTCGCCATGTTTTTGCAAACTCTACTTTCATTAACGCAGACTAAATTTACAAATGTACAACGAAGTAAACAATAGTGCGTCTATATGAAATTATTTTTACCATCACCAAAGCATCAAAATAATGGCGATTCTTGCTTGGTGGTAGGATCCCTTCTGGGTCCGCCTGGCTAGCGACCACCCTTTATATAAAGTCTGCCGCCAAATGTTACCGCTCCGGCGGTAATGTGTTCCGGCAATATTGTATAAAGAGCCAGTTCCTTCCTAAACCCGAGTGCTTTCATCTTCGACCTCATCGTCACTTACCATCAGGTGAGATTGAGGTCAAACGCGGGTTTAGTCACTTATAAAAAAAAAAAAAAAAAGATTCATTCAACAATTATTTTAATGCAATAGACAAATCCTATTAATATATTTCATGATGTCCTTTATTCAATCATTTTATTCGCTTAAAATACCTAGTTACAGAATTAAATTAAATTAAATTTAAGCGTAATTTTAAAACCATGTCTGTTTTAGTTTGAACAAACCTAATTGGTTATGCAAAATTTGAGTGGCCATTGAAGTCTACAGCAGAAGGATCAAGATGAGAGCAAACATTTTGGAACTACATAAATAATTGGAGTAGTTCCTCCTCTCTATTAACTTGAGAGCCCTTTGTCTTTTTCAAACTTGCCTAGGACATGCTTGGAAAATAAGTAATGGTCAGTGGTGTTTTAAGTTTTCTTTTAAGTATACTCGAACCATAATTTAATAGATGTAACAATGTTTTTAGCAAGGTTAACATTATGAACTATAAAGAGAGTCCATAGTAATCTATTTAAAAATGAATTAGAAAAATATTTAAAACAAAGTAACGTTAATTAATTTATTTTACTTTTAAAAACGCAGTATATGTCATATACTGCATCATATAAATGGTTATATGAAAGACAAGACTTCGCCTTTTGTAAAGCGCCATCTATCGAAGCCTTTTTTACCATTTTTGTACCGTTTTATTTTTTTAATGAGCTGTCAAAAATCTCTCATTCGACGGCAATGAGTACATATTACATATATTTTAAATAAACGATATCCTAGGGCACGATAGTTATGATTTATCACAAGGTGGCTCCTAAGCTTGGTTGCTGATTTAAGGTGTATAAATAAAGATAAATAAACATTATTTTATAAATAGAGTTATCTTCCCTTTATAAAAAAGTGAATATCTGACGACAAAGTAAAAAGTCAGCAATCCTCCATAAAAAATCAAATCCGTCATTCCTTATAGGCATCATATTTGAACACAATAAAAAAATGACCGAGACAATTTAAAGTTCGAATCTCATCACGAAACATCTATTTCGGTCATCAAAATGTCCGCTTATTTTTTTACATTTTTGTTAAAAAGCCCATGTAGTTATAAAAATAAATGAGGCTTCGCAAACATTGGGGCGAGAACAATAGTCGAATCATTATATTCGGTCATTTTGACGAGCTATGGTTTCGATTTAGGGAGACAGGGTGGTGGATGAAATAAATAACCTGTACTGGGTATGATATTAAGGGTGAACGTCTAGTTTATACGTATGATTATATTTTTTGTTGTATCTGATGAATTTTGATCATTTATTGGTTATTAGAATAACAATTACACTCTTTTCAGGTGTTTAGAAGAAGCGTATAAACTTGCTCTATTCTTCTAACTATAGCACTTAATTTTAAAGGTTTGAATTGGGAATCTTGCTTAATATTTTAAATTATATTAGAACGTTACCTGATATATTTATTTACTTGAATGGACTTTTCTGAATGCCTTATATGAAATCTGATTGCATCACCTCGAACGACAAACTTTCAAATAAAATTACTGCCAATGGTTTACTGAAGCAAATAAATAAATTTTTAATCCGCGGTTCCGCCAAGTCGTCATTATATATCAGCTAGATTATGTGTATAATATAGAATTTAAATACGGCTATAGTTACCAATATAGAAATTAAACTATTAAACTGGAAAATAGTGAAATGTATGCCATGTGCAGGTAAAACCACGTGAAATTACTACCTCACTGACAACAAAATTAGTTGTCTCCAGTTTCAACCAAACAATTTAAAAAAAGCACCACTTCCATACATTCGGTAACCATTTCAGCCTGCAATTTTTATTTTTAAATATTGCCACATTAATTTTAATGAGATAACCACAATTCCTCTTTGCCACTTGCAAAAGGGGGATATGAAAAAGCCTATTCTAATTCCGTAGCTATAAAAAATACGAAAAACTTCCCTTTCGAGCTATAAAGGATGTCGCACAATTGTAATTCTTTCACTCGAATTGTAATTTTGCTTGTACAATTTGACGTTTAGATGGCATTTTTAGAAATTATGTAAAGCAATATGCTGTGGTGTATCAGATCTGGATGGTGGACAGTTTTTAATAGCATTGTTGTAAGAAGCGAATTTCGTAGGGGTGTCAATAGAGTTTTGTTAGTGTTTTTTTTAAATAGGTTTTAAAATTTGAATCACATTAATAATATTAATAATAAAGTTTTTGCATTTAAAATGCTTAATTACTAAAATGCCTCAAAATTACCAAACAAATTTTTGTTTTTACGTTATATTGCTAATGTGGCTCCATCTAATGGTATAACTTTGCAGCTAAGACCACCTGAGGGGGATCGCCAGGCCCCGGTAGTTCAGTGGAAGAGCACTCGTCCGGCAAATGAGAGGTCCCAGGTTCGAGTCCTGGTCGGGTGATTTTAATTTAACACATTTTTACATTTATTGAAACACATTGTTTCATATCTCTCTCGAATCACATCTATAAAGATTTAATAATATGAAATGTAGATGCAATCAGATTCCGAAAAGACATACCATTGATTGTGGGATATTTGTTTTTGTCATAATATTGTTTGATATTTTGTAGCAGCATAAGTGAAGTTACTTGTATACAGTATTCGTTTAAAATATATTTTATTACTTATTTCTGGTAAAAGAAAAAGTACTTTAAGTTTCAACACCGCATCATAATTTAAAGTACTTTTAATAGGATCAAAAATCATACTAGAAAAAACCCGTACAATTACCTTTTAATAGAACGAAAGATTCAGCGCGTGTCAAATAAAAGAAATTGCAAAAATCCTCAAATCAATTGTAAAATCGGGAACCGTTAACTAACCCTTATGTCTGATAGTAATAAAGCTGAAAATGAAGTATGCCAAAAGAAGATACAGGGTGCGGTGAACAGTAACATTCAAGTACAGTTTTTGCTATGTATTGTGATATTAACCGTGGGAAAATATTTATGTTAACTGTAACAAGAAAGCACGAAATTACCGATTGTATGTTTATTAGGAACACATGATTCATGAATTCAAGAAAATAGACTCATTAATATGTATTAGGCATTAATCTTGAATACCTACCATATTATAGTAAATTAGTAAGTAAGTTATTAAACTAATTATGTTTCAACTCAGCCTTTGGTTGTGGACTATGAATAACATCACCTCATACATAATAAATAAAAAATAAAGAACAACATACAAAAAGGATCAGACCTTTGCTATCAAGCATTGGTGAAAAGTGAATATGAAAACTGAAATCTTACACTTTCTTCAATGACGAACCCATTTACTTGACTTTTGATGCTTAAAAACATCAGTACTGCTGTAGTAGTCAGAAGCAGACAGTACTTCTATCCCTTTATAGTGGATTTACCAAGAAGTCCAACAAAACGCTTCGATAGTTCCTTTTTGGTACGGATTGCCAAGGTGTGGAACAATCTGCCTGCGTCTGATTTTCCTGACCAATACAGTCCTGTAACTTTTAAGTGTCGAGTGAATAGGTTTCTCGTGGATGGACGTGTAACACCATAGTCTTCATGCGCAATATCCATCAGGTGGCGTGGAAGACAAACGTCCTATCCTTATAATATAAAAAAAGAGAAACATACCCAGGCAGTTCATTCCACTTCTCAGAAACCCATATCAAAATGTAACCGCTTTGTTAGCTTTTTGGTATATCTACAGGCATAATAAAAACTTCGTTTCGTTGTGTTCATCATAGTTACAGTAGCTCCTGTGAAAACTATTAGATTATTTACGCAACGTCCTGCCCAGTCTGTACAAGAATGACCACTACCGTGATTCAAATGTACATGGAGCAATCGGTCCATGTCTTGAAAGACATTTTGATGCCTTGAACAGTCAGTCATGAACCAGCATGGTACGGCCTAAACCTCTTCGCCACCTAGGGTCAAAGACTTATGTACCTGAATTGAGTTCATTAAAAAGCACTGTAGCAAAATCCAACCATCATCTACGTTCAAACATTTTTTATGTACTAATTAATTTTATTTTACGTTAGAAAATTTCTGAAAATCGCGTGTACCTAGTCATAACAGCACAATACTTCCTAGATTAGTGGTACTCAATATTAAACCTTATGTCTTGCCGATACATCAGCGTACTAATTGTTCTCGTTGGTGTTGTGCATGACTGATTACAATAGGTGTTGTTTTGCATTGCACTCGTTAGTTTTTTAAACCTTACTGTTCTTAGGTCAAGTTCAGACTTGCAACATGCAGCTTACTCGTGTGTAAAGATAGAGGTCACTAGTTGTAGAAAACTATTAATAAATGTACCGTATTGTCTGCAGACAATTATTAAGTGAATTTTATTAAATTCAGTTCCTATTTTTTCAGGTTTGATTTTCAAATATTAAATCTGTTTGAAAAAAAAACGTAAAAAGCATGATTTTTAATAATTTTATTCGTTTCGCTTCGGTCAAGGGACCTAAATTGAGATACTATTGGCCCATTGTCATCATTGTTTTGTATTTTTGTTATATTGAATGTTTGGCTGGCTGGCTTCAGCTCAAAATAAATAAATCTCTACCATAAGTATTGTTTTCTATAAGTGCAACAATTGATGTGAAATAATTAAAATAAGCTTTGAATAATAATGGATAGATTACTAGGTCTCTTCCTTCACCACGATCATACAACAATGTTAGAACCATTAATAGGCAAACGGTCACGGACAATAATAAAGGATGAATAGGCCGTAACAAAACGTATAAAACTAAGTTTAAAACCTTAAAGCAATGTTCTGAAATCTTATTTTTTTTTATATTTGACCAGTTCATACGCAAAAAGTTTCTCACCAACAAGGTATTTCTATTTCTAAACATCACGTAAGCGTTCCTCAAACGTCGTACTACTTAATTTATACCATCGATAATTTTGACAAGACGACTGAAATAAAATTTGATTTCCTCGTAAACTTCAGAAACTTTTGGAGAATCTCTTTGTCTTTCAACCTCTAGGGACAATAGTTAAACAGGACTCCCATATTGTAAATTTAAATGAAATTTAAGTTAATAGCTTTTAGTACGTACTAAGCATTTGACTAAATACGGATTAAGGAATGTGATATTTGAGTGTTAGAATTTAAAGAGAGTGTAATTGAATAATCCTCCACGATCGATCGCCCCTCGGCAGGGAAAGGGCAATGCGATGATAGTAATGGGTTAGATTTAGAATAGCTCCCACCATCACCACTTCAACTAATTCCCTGTGTTGAAACGGACTCCCCTTATACCATGTAGCGAACTAGGGGGGAACCTAGAATATAAATACATAAATAGATAAACACCCAGACACGGAACATTTTTTTTTTCTTGTTCCGTGCGGGAATCGAACCCGCAACCACTGGCGTCTGAGGCAGATAGGTTTACCCCAACGCCAAAGTGGTCGTCAAAATACTTTGATATTTAATAAATATTCAACGTACTACTGTTTTTTTTTTGAATTACAAAATGTATGACAAATTTTATGCTGTCAGGCTAGTAACGATATAATTTAAAATAGTGATTCAGTATAGGTTATTTAAAATGGTTAAAAAGCTATGCCCTGATAAGTAAATATCGCAAAGGCTGACTTCATAATATTAGATGGATTGCGTGGAGCATTAAAGAAATAAATAAATATTTCTGACACTTACATTATCTAGCCCAAATTAAGTTTCTTTAAGAACTTGTGTTATGGTTACTAGATAACTGATATACTTAAGAAATATATAAACATACATATTGAATAAATAAATATTTTTATTATTGACTGAGTATCTTTCGTTGATCCTGGAGTCAGGTCTCAGCTGGACTTACTTTGGCGCTACAAAGCTGGTGTGTATAAAATACATAAAAAAAAAACATTGTTCAACGTTTGATTGCGATGGAGGTTTTCAGCTTTAAAATGTAAAGTTCCATGAAAATCCCGCATTCATATTTGCCCCCATAATGTCTATTAATCATCAGGTGAGAGAGAGGTCAAAGAAATTATGTCATCGATAAAAAAGCCCAGTTTCAAACAATGTCATTGATCCGTGTCACCCTAATGAATATACCTATTAAACTAATCTTAGAGTTGCATAATAAAGCGACTTTAAGTACTAATAAAATATTTAAAGACTGTAAAATTCCTGCAGAAGCCAAGATCGATGCTTTTCTGTTTTTTGGTACCGCCCTAACCATTTTAACTTGATACACGAAAGCCCTTACTAATTGTCACCTACTTTGAATTTTTCTGTTGACAAAAGTGAGGGATAGCTCAGAGATTTTGGCCAAATATTAGAGGATGTTTTTATGTTTCTACTTTAAATATGGGCTCGTTTTAGACGGCTTTACAATTTATGGTGAACGTAATTTCTGTTGGCTTAAGACAATGGTTTTAATTATGTCGGGTGATAACTGCCTTAGGACTTTTAGTATTTAACTTTGAAGGGTCTTCAGGTATAATTTGGTTTTTTATGGGATTGTAAAAAGCGTGAATTTATTTCGATATTCAAATTGCATTTTTTATGTATTGTTTGTCAGCTTTACTAGGCTTTGTTTTACTTGGATTTAATTGTCACTGCTGTCTATCTATGAGTGTTATATATTTGACAAAGATGTGACAAAACATGGTGAATAGCGTACTTATTTTGTTAAGCATATTGTCCCGTCTAAAGACTTCCTACTACAAAATCGGGGCAACTCAGAGTAATCGCATTTTAATATACGAGTATGCTGATCAAGTACAGATATTCTTAGCTATCCGAATGCTCAAATTAAAATAATATGTTCCATAGTAAATAAAAGAAGCACCTCTTAAAATATCTGTTACAAAGATAAAAAGCTTTACCATCGTTTAATCCAAAGTTATTCGGCCATAAACCACCATATCTTCATTCGTCAAGAACAAAGACTTAAGAAACTAACAAAAAAAACATTGTTTTAAATAACCAACACTCGTTATTGTCGGATTTAAACCTCGGTTAAGTGATTAACTTGAATTATAACTGTTCTTTATTATTACTGGCAAGTCATGACGTATTTAAACGCGTTTGTTTTTTATTAGTTAGCAGGAGTTTTAGTAGGATAACAAATTAATGAGTAGTTTTAATTATTTTAGATAGTCAGTTGATGTATTACTTGTATGCTAGTACTTTTATTTTCTCTGTTTTCTAGTTTTTTTTGACGATCCGGTAAATTAGCGTTCGATTCACATGCTAGCACAATTTATCGAGCCTCAGGACATAATGAAATATATATGAAGAATCAATAATAATGCTTCAAACTTATTAACTTACCGTTAATAAGACTGACAATGTGTAAATCTACACGAAGACTTAATCGAGTCCATTGCATGTAGAAAAAAAATCAGATCTGGTTTTAGCACCTTGAGTGATAAAAATTAAACAGCACCCAGACCATGAAATTGGACCACTATAAGCAGATAAAACTCACTGCCGTTTATAGTGAGTATTCTTAAAAGTTGAACGAAACCTTTTATTTGTCTTCTTCTGACACATTGTTTTTCTTTCCTCTGGAGAGATCGAATTCGCTACCTTACGAATTACGTACAGCATCTTCCCCAACTGCCTCACGCAGAAGATTGTCAACACATAACGCAAACAGAAAAACTTGCTTATGTTTTAATGTTAATTTATTGCAGAGCTTTGTCTTAGAAGTAATTTGGCTAAATATTAATTATTGTATTATTTCTGTTAACCAAAAAACTCACTGTTAGGTCTAATTTTCATACATTCGAAAGGTAAAATATTTAAAAACTATCAGACAGCCTCCGTGGCGCAAAAGGTAAGTAGGTAAGTGTTGGGCTGCGGCGTGAGAAGTCTTGGGTACAAGTCCCAGCCTAGTCAGGTTAGGAAACGACTACTTATTCTAAACAGCGGTGTGAGCAAACAACTTTGTCCACTCGTATGTTTGCGAATGTTCGTATAGTATGGATTTGGTTGCAATTTTTTAGTAACATTGTAATTTTTTGTTTTACAGTTATTTAAGAGTACAACATGTTTAAAAACATGCAAAATTATCAAGGCCTACATTTATTTAAGCTAGCCGGCTATGGATAGATTTCAATTATTACTTACAAAAGGTCTCCATACTATCCGAACATTCGTTTCGAACATTCGTTAACATACGTTACAAGCAGATGTCCAACCTGGGTCTCACTGACACGGCGCTCTGCAGATACTGCAAAAGCGCAGAGGAAACCCCTCTACACCTACTGTGCTGCTGCCCCGCAGTTATGCACAAGCGCTCCGCTCACCTGGATAAGCACGAGCTAGATCCAAAAGAGATTAGGTGCATCGCCGTAAGGAAAATCCTAAATTTCCTGGACTCCATTGGAGTGTGCGGCGAGTTATAAATTGGGACTCACACAATAGATCTTTTAGGTCGCAGTGTGACGAGCGGACAAGACTGCTCACATAGTCCCTAAACCCCCCAATAATAATAATAATAACATACGAGTCGATAAAGTACTGTGCTCGCACTGCTGATTCGAGTATTGTATACCCCTAGTTCTCCTGTTGTTAACACAAGCTTATATAAAAAAGCTCACTTTGGCCCACATGCTTGGTGAGTTAGTTTGGTTAATTTATTAACTATTATTTATTAAAGTTTCAAGGGTAAACATTATTTAAATTAACTCTCTACGAATCTAATATTGATGTGATTATTTAACCTACATGGGAAAAACCACGGTGTCACCATAACACACCACGGATCATTAGATTAACGATGTCCCATAATTGCACGTCTCATGCGATTGAACTGTTAAATCTATGGGGTGGTAGATGCCCCTTGAAAAAACCAGCGAAGACAAGTGTGTTCGTGGTTCCGTAGAATAAAAATATTTGTATTGATTTTAAACAAAGGTAGTGTATATTGTCTCATATCATGCGGAGTGTCTTAGTAATCATTTTCAATCATGTTGTAGCTACAGTATAAACATACATTCCTTCTGATCGCTCAAATGGTGTTTCTCTTCCAACTAAAACCTTCCCTAAAGTGGTGACCCCGACGTGATATGAAGCGAAACAACAAGTTTTTCGATATACAACTGCCAGGAAGAATAACTACAGTATCAAGCGACAGATTAAAGCCGGCGTACGTCATAAACACTGCACCCCAAGACAGCGCAGCCGCCCCGGTTTCACTCGCGCCCACCTCACCGAGTACACCAGCTGAGAAACTCAACACAGAACGAAGAACTCGATTAGGAAGAAGAGTGAATCTACCTATACGCTTCACTTGAGGGGGAGCCCTGTAGCTGCAGTACAAACATACATTCCTTCTGAGCACTCAAATGGTGTTTCTCTTCCAACTAAAACCTTCCCTAAAATGTATAAGAGTGTGATATTTGGTACAATAAAGAAAAAATGCAGAAGATAAAGTTGCCGCCCAAATGTTGGATACTGGGTGACTACTAGATTATTAAAAGATATCCTAGTATCATAAAAAGCAAATCTGTGAGTACGGACGTATGGTAATGTACGTGTAAGTGAAGGATCAAAAATAATTGAACAATATTTTCTTATAACAATATTTCGTTTCCAAAATTGGCCCAGATAAGACTTGAACACTAGCCCTCTCACACCTCGAAGCAGTCAAATTCGAAAAGGAACAAAAGTCGAAAAGGAATTGTCATTACACTACATACCACTTAACAAAAATGTTTTGGGGTCATTTGAAACACAGTTTAAGTTACTTTTTAAATAAAAGCCTTATAAATCTTTCGGGATCCCTAAAACTTATTTATGCATCATTGTGCCAGACCGTTAAGTGTTCCCAAATTATAAACCTGCTCTAACAGAAGTTTAGTGTACAATTGTCCAATTTATTAATTAGAAAAGGACGCTTTTTATTTTGTAAATTAAACCTCATTAAGCAAACGATTTAGGAAATGGCTGTCATTAGAAAATCGTTTTAGTGTTGCCGAACAAACAGGTACTTATCAAGTTCTTTATGGTAGTAACATTATCAGTAAGCTTGAGTATTGTAATACGATTGGCCCAAAGTTATGATATTTTATTTCACCTTGGACAATAGTAAAAAAAAAAACCGGACAATCACACCAACTACTTGGCCCTTGTAGAGCTCCATAGAGCTTGTGATATGGGATACTATGTAGCGAACTCGGGGGGAATCTAGAATATAAATACACATATAGATAAACGCCCAGACCCGGAATATTTTATTTTCTTGTTCCGTGCGGGTATTGAACCCGCGACCACTGGCGTCTGAGGCAGACAGTGTTACCCCATCGCCAAAGTGGTCCTCAATTGTATAGAACCTATATAGAACCTGAGATCACTAGTATTGATAATAATTAGCGTAGCTTAATTGCATATGTACGATTATATGAATATACAGAAGGCTGCAAATCAAGCGGTCCAAATATGCCAAAATATTGTAATTGAATGTGAACTCTATGCTATGGAAATGAAGTTAAAAATTGGTTGTCAACTTTGACAGGTTTGTAACGATTGATCTGCTTCTGTACAAACAAGAAAATTTATTGTCTGAAGTATACACGATTTATAATCATTAATAAAACACTTTTAAAACGATTTATCATATTTTAACTCGACGTTTCGAGTTGATGAGCGACTCAATGGCAAAAAAATGTTAAATACCTATAATCATACGCGGTAATTTCGATTCACATTTTTTTTCAAATGTTCACGGGTCAGAAGCCGCCCAAGTGAAATTGCACTAAATCTCTAATAGAGTAATAAAATTGGTAAACCACAAAGAATCAAGAGCGATCAGCATTATAGGAAGCTATAAATAAGTTTGAGTGAGTTTTAATCTTCATATTCCTTCTGCCACGAATTTCTGACAATTAGGATTCTCACGCGATATTACCATTAGAAGCTATCACAATTTGTCAGTGGTACATGGCGGTAGGTAACAGTGTTTTTGTTTTGATTGTCTAATTTAACATCGTTAACTATAACATATTGATTTTCTTGCAGTGTTTTTTGAGATATAAACATACCAGAATGTTAATAGAGTAACACAATCATTTTCAAATCGTTGATATGATGCACAATTGTACTTTCCGATGAATTCTGTTTACTTTAAAAAAAAAAACTTATATTTATTGTTTGTGAATTAATGCTTTATTAAGCGTTCTCTTCGTGTACTGCTGCGTCCGCGCCATCGTGCCAATCTCTGCTGCTGCCACCGCTTTGCTGCACCTGTACCGTGCATCCACACCGCAGTTACTTTTGGATGATCAACATTTCCTAGAGTGACTAAGCAACATTTGACAGTAAAAAGTTATTTATTGTTAATAAATGTTGCCGTTGATCAACATATTTGTCCTTAACCGTCGACATTCTCTAACAATGTTTTAAAGCGAATCTACAAAAAGTTACTGTGGTATGATTACTCGATTTGTTATATTTTGTTAATTTATATTGGCGGTATGGAAGTTATAAGCAACATTCAACAAACAGTAACAAGCAGTCTCAAAAGTTGAAGAATGTTGCCTAATGTTATCGTGTTCCATTCTTTTGCTCCACAAAAAGTAACTGCGGTGGGTATGCACGGGTAGCATGTTTATAAACTTTTAACTCAAAAATAAGTATACATACCTACAGTTAACTGTGTCTAACTGTGACGACACTTCCCGTTTGCGTTCGCTCCCGAACGGTCGTGTCTGCGGCCGCTCCCGAGTGTTCGTATTGCGCTGCCCTTGTTCCCTCCCCCGCACTCGTGCGGGTCAGGTGCCAAGTTAAGCTCTTTCGGAAAGTTTTCTCTTGTGGAGGCTGTGTGGTGTCGGGGCTAATTCATCTGCCCTTTTCAGGGCGGACCCGACTGCTGCCGGCCGAAGCATCGCTGGTCAGGTGGATACGTAACCGTGACAACTAAGCCTGATCGTCCGCCGTTCACCGGCAATAGGTCCGTACTAGGTCGTTTTTCTTACAGCACAGTTTGCAGCCATTTCGCCGTTCACCGGCACGTAGGTTCGTTCAAGATAGGGATTTTCAGGTAGTACGATGGATGCTGAAAATCAAATCGCCCAGCTCAAGGCCGAAATCGCCGAGATCAAGGCCGTGTTCGAGGAGGAAAAAAAAATGACCGTCCGTCATTTTAGGTCTCGTATCAAGTCTCTTGAGCAAAAATTGGTTGATAAAGATCAAACAATTGCTGCTAAAGAAAAGGAATTAGTTGAGTTAGACCAGGAAAATGATGTCCAACATCAAAAACTGGAAGCTAAACGTCAGGATATTTCCGCTAAACGTCAGGTTATAGCGGAACAGGCTCAGAAATTAGATGCTAGTCTTAAAGAACTAGAGGAATTACGCACTCGTCTTTCTCAAGCTCCAGCCGTTCCGGCTGTCTTGAATTTTCAGGTACCTCCAGCAACCGCTCCGATCCCGATCGCTCGGCCGCCGCAAGGGCCGCCCAAGCCCTCTTGTCATTTCCTTTTCTTCCAGCTTCTCAGCCCGCTGCTTCTAGCAGCGCCTCTCCGTTGCTAGTCCCCCCGGGGTTCTTGTCCATGTCCCCAGCGTCTCCAGTTCCCGAACCTATGTCGGTATGCGAGCCAGTCAGCCAGTCCTCTGCGTCTAAGCGGAAAACAACACCGCCTGATAGTGGGTCTGATTCTAACGTGAAAGATTCGGTAGATTCGGAGTTCACTCTCGTCGAGAAAAAATCCAAGTCTAAGTCGAAAAAGAAGAAGCACTCAGCAACTTCTACTTCGCTTCCTTCCCTTCCAGATAGCCAGGCCTCGAGTGATGTAGCAACGCCGTTGTCCCCAGCGATACCGGCCTCTGTGCCTACACTCGCGCCCTTATCCGTTTCAGCGATCCCAGCAACACAGCCTGCGTCGCAATCACAATCAGATTCGGCTCCGCCGAAAGTCAAGTCTCCGCCCCCCGTTTTTCTACGGGACAAGAGCCGCTGGACCGAGGTCTCAGCACTCTGCGGTAGGCACAATCCCAAGATCCAGTATAGTAAGGCATCCAACGTGGGTGACTCTATTAAGGTCGTTGTCAGTTCCATTTCCGATTTCAGGAATCTTACTCGGCTTCTTGCTGATCAAAAGCTCGAGTACCACACTTACGCTCTCCCTGAGGAGCGTAAGATTCGTGCCGTCCTCAGGAACGTGCCGTTCGAGCTCTCGAACGAGCAAATCCAAGAGGACTTGTCTTCTCAAGGCTTCCCCGTCGAATCTGTGCACAAAATGCACAGCCGCCGAGGCAAGCAGTTCCCACTAGCGCTAGTGATCCTAGCGAAGAACCCGCAAGGGCAGTCCATTTTCAGAGGCGTGTGCGGTCTGTCCAACATCCGCGTCGAGGTTCCACACAAGCGTGGTTTCCCAGGCCAGTGCCACCGCTGCCAACTGTATGGTCATGCGGCGGCAAATTGTTTTGCTTCCCCTAGGTGCGTCAAGTGCCTAGATCCGCATGGGACTAAGGAGTGCTCTCGCACTCCCGAATTGCCCACCGCTCCGTCCTGCGTCTTGTGCGGTCAGTCAGGCCACACAGCAAACTTTCGCGGCTGCCCCAAGGCACCGCGTGCTGCCAGGGCTACCGTGAAGCCCACCGAGAACTGGAGAGAGCGACCGCAGCCTAGCTCGGACGCTCCTCCAGTCAGTTCAAAGGCCCCCAAAGCCTTTACTTCTATCGTTCCAGGTCAGCGCAGCCGGGTCGCGACTCAATCGCAACCGGCCGCCAAATCGGCTTCCCAGTGCCAGAATGCAAATGGTTCTCAAGACCGCATGGCGTTCTGGATCCAGCTCGCTCCCATCGACGAGATCCTGGCTTTCGGCGCCGCTCTCGACGCCAGCCCAGAGGGTTTCAACGGTGCTCTTCCGGTCTTAACCAAGTTCGCTCCCCTTATCAGGAAACTCCAGCAAGCTCAACGTTTCTAAACGTAGTCCTTCTTTCCAGCATTCCTATCTCAGAGTGAGTCTGATCACTCTAGATAATATCTTAGTTTCAGCTTTGTCATTTCTGCAAATCTTAGCTTTATTTTTCTCACTTTCAGTTCCTTTTGGTGGCAGCCGTCTGGATGCCGCTCACTGCGCAGCCTCTCTCTCCAATTGGCTGTCGCTCCGATGAAGACTAATGGCCTCAATCAAGGTGAGTCAGTAAAGGGGGATGTTTAGTGGGTATGCTCGGCTTCACTGAGTGAGTCTCCACACTGTCTGGGCATTCTATTTTCCGTTAGCCACTGGGGTTAACAGCTTATAGAATGCCCATTCGTCCGTAATAGGATTCATCCTCCTCCCGCTAAAGCTTGCTTTACTGGTTAAAGCTTGTTTTAGGGGGTGCCAAAATTTTCTGTGGCGGAAAAACAAAAAAAAAAAAAAAAGTGTCTAACTGTGCATCCACACCGCTGTTACTTTTTTGGAGTAACAGTCTGTAACACGGCAACATTAGGTAACATTCTTCAACTCTTGACTTCTTTTTGTTGAATGCTGCTCGTCGAATCCATACCCCCACTAACACAAATTAACAAAATATATCAAACCGAGCAATCATATAGCAGTAACTTTTTGTAGGTCAACTTTGTAATAACATTGTAAGAGAATGTTGGCTGTTAAGGGCGTTTAGGCCAAAATTGATCAACATATACAAACACGGCAACATTTATTAACAATCAATAACTTTTTGCTGTCGAATATTGCTAAGTTACACTAAACTTGGAAATGGCGGTGTGGATGCACGGTCAAGTTTTAACGATTCAGAACGTTTCATGAAGATTCATCATGCTCTCCAGTGACCATATCCTTGACGCTTTGGAATATCCAGAAGGAGTCGTAAAAGGATAAGGGATTAACCTGTCAAAACATACGCTGACTTGTTAAACTGTATTCTGTTAAGCTATAACTGTTAGTCTATGTTCGAGATATATTTTAAATGAATTCCAAGAAAATGACTGCACCCTGTGGTACTACTTTCACAACCAAACACCGCTACAACTTAAATTTTCGATTCGAATTCTTTAGTACAAGCGTTATTCATTAAACATAAGATCATCATATAAGTTTACCAATAAGCTATAATAGCACTATATAAATAATATTCCTTAAATACTTCCGAAATCAACATTTCACGAATACACGCGCACTAGGTTAAAGGGGCAAAAAATATACAAAAGTCTACTTAAATCCATGCTTTTGTGCCCTTTATGTAACAAAAACACCCTTTTACGTAACAGGTAGATTTATCACTTAAAATAACACCCTGTAACTTAAAAAGCCACTGCAAATGCAACCTTACGTATATGAATATAGGATTTATATTTATATGATGGGTATTATTGTAACTATTTGCCACACTTTTTGACCTATTGACAAGTTTGTGCAGTTTGTTAGAAAAAAAGTTTTTGTTATCGTTGCACGTGTTCAAAGTTTTAGAGCCACTCAGTGGGTAATAATAGCGAGATTGTTTCTTAACTGTAAGTAATCTCTGTACGTTTGTTTACTTCGTTTAGATGTTTTGTCTCTTTGGTATATTGGTATAAGTACTTAGTTACTTATGCTGCCACCGCCGCCGTGCCAAAGGTACTTTACAGAAGTAGGTTTTCCTAGATTTTTGAATATCTACTATTGGTATCCAAAGTGGATACTTGTATTAGGGGATGTATTAGTGGATGTAACCGGAAGATTTTTTTATAATAAATTCTATTGGAAAGTAGTAATTGAAGTAATTAGGATTGTACCATTTTTTTTAAGAAAGAACCAGCCAAGAGGTTCCAAAAGAGATATCAGGAAAAACGCTTTTTAAGAATGCCTTCTTAATGCGAATTAAGTGATACGTGTATTAATGAAAGATATAAAAAATTATATACCTATTTTAAATTAGCTGAATATTTATTAATAAAATCCGAGCCCCTCGAAAATATATATTTTGAAACTGGCTCTCTTGAAAATTGAATTTTGGACCTCTAGCGTCGGAGCCAATAACGGAAGTCATCACTTATACAGACCGCCTAAGACATCGATATAATACAAGGATATATACAAACATTCACACCTATTAAAGAATGAAACTCGATTCCACCGATTTCCTTCTGAGCCTAGATTAACAAAACTCGGCTCTGGCTGCAGACAAATTGGCGGAACTCGTTTAACGCGTAAGACGAGTTCAACTCGGATTGATCGCGTTTTATTACACGGTGAATTGGGGCTTAGTGTTTCTTATTGAAACCGCATTATCCACCTGACTAAGAAAACCTTCACATAAATCCAAAAAATTCAAATCCTTTATCTAATAATAATCTTTATAACCAAAAGAATATTGTCCTATAAACCAGGCACGATATTCGCCCACATACTCCCACACTGCCGGTTTAGAAAAGGCCGATTCACAAAAACTGCTAATCCAATAACAATACGGCTCAGCTGTGTAAACAACCACAGGCCGGAGCGTTATGGTAATATTTCCTGAGACTTTATGCTATTTTGCATAGGCTTGTCTAATGAAAGCTCTCGTTGAGACGGGTTTCGATAATAATTATCGTGTGAATTTATTGTAGACGTTTTCATTTTAAGTTGGATTAATTTTTTTCTTCAAATCCCAGTTTGTAATCTTTGAAAACACCGATGTGAATCACAGTGATTTAGAGATTATTGGCTGATTGGTTGATCTCAATTTCTCCTAGTTATAGGTATTGAAGATGCAGCACATGGATTTTGGAAGGACTAGAAGTTTCTCAAAAAAATTGGCGAAACTATGTTGTGCATCGCTACATTCACTATATTTTGCGGTAGAATTGAAAGTATCTTCCACTGTCACTAATGGATCTTAGACAATAAAATAAATAATACTAAATAAATAAAATCCCCAGACAATCACATGGCCCCAAAGTAAGCATAGCTACATTGTAAACATACATTGTTATGGGATACCATGTAGCGAACTAGGGGGGAACCTATAATATAAATACATAAATAGATAAACACCCAGACACGGAACATTGTTTTTTCTTGTTCCGTGCAGGAATTGAAATCGCAACCACTGGTGTGAGGATATAATTAATACACGTAAGAAAATAAAGTGAGAAACATCCTTGACATGACAGCTAACATCTGTGTTCATCACACAAATATCCAATATAACCATCATCCAAAACTAGGACCTCTCATTCCTATTTTATTAAAAAAATCAGGGTCAGTTGCCTTATTGACATGCTTATTCAAAGAAAAGCCTAAACTTTTTCAATCCAATGCGATCACTGTTAGTTTTTATTTTAGATGATAATGGTATGTATTGAGAATCCAGCTAAAAACGAAGCGACAGTAGAGTCCTATTTGGCATATTATGATGTTGAACATTTTCAATGTGATTGCAACAGCCACTGCAAAACATGAAAGTAAAACATTCGATATTAACAAATTAGAAAAATCCCCTATCGTTGTTAAAAGTAAAAGTGAACAACGTAAAAAAATCAAATTAACTCCGTCTCGAAATAATAACAGCAAAAGTTTTATCTGTGAGCTAATGAGATAGTCTTATCGGCTAATGGTATTTTTTACAACATGACATTAGTTTTTTTTTAAATAAATATGGGTATCTACAACTTAGCATGGTTTGTTTCGTATTGCGCAGCAAGATTGAAGATCAGGGTAAATCGTCTAAAGCGTGGACTCTTCTTATTTAAAAACGATATTTTAAAAAATAAAAAATCCTTTCGAGTAAGTCTTTTATTTGTTTCGAGTGTACTTCAATGCTTTTTGATGAAGTGCGCTAATATTCAACTCAAAATACTTGTTTTTTGTTTAACAGCTTACAGAAAACAATGTTATTAATCTCCCCGATGCTAGCGAATTGTAAAAAAACAACAACAAAGACAGTCCACGCCAACCAAACCTGACCGTCCACCTCACTACAGTTATCGCTCGCCCACAACATGTTCGAACGTGCACAAAAAGATTTGTTTACATTTTTTTGAGGGTACTCCAGCATGGATAGTATTTTTTTTCCCCAAAAGTAGGTAGAAGGACTGGTAATATTATATGGTAGGCCCTTTGAAAACAGTCATCAACTTCTTTTTATGGGATTTTTTCTACACGTTGGGTCAAGTTTGGTTGTGTGTTTGAAATAAAGTTAATCAATTTTTTAACCGTAAGAAGTTGGTCTAATATATTTGAATTTGTTTAATTTTATGATTTTTGTAAAGAGTCGTAGTGAGGAAAGAAACTGAACTTGTTAATTGAAAACTGTTAATTATCAAAAATATTAATAATCTATGGACAAAATTTCCCCCGCCCCCTCCTCAAAAGTAGTGAGGAGGACTTTTAATTAGTTATTTTTTCCAAATTTAAAGCCTTTTTTTTTATGTTTTTGGTCATTATTTCTACCAGTGCGTTTTCTAATACTTACTGGATTTTGTCAACGAAAAAATTATCAACTTATTTTTATGAGTCTGCAAAGAATAAGTGCAAAATATTTAAAATTATTCATCTCATATTCATCTCTTATTTGTCTCATCAAATAAAGATACATTTTTTTACATTTGATATTATAAAACAATGACAAACCTATCTTCCACATTGACAAATTATATCATCTTTTGTTGTTATTTATAAAGGTCTGTATTATAGATATTTGCACGTTTACAAAAATTCTTTCTAGATTTTGTATAAATCTTAAATTTATTTAGTCTTTTTGAATTTCGATGACCCTACCAAATTGGTTAATTTTTAAGGAATTTCTTTCAAAAGTAGTTCACGTTCCAACTTTTACATTTCTTAGTAATGCATAATTCTTCTTCCTTAAGAGATTTCACTTATTTTTCCCACAGGTTTTACTCTCAAAATTAGTCTAATGTAACTAAACAGCCTTAATGAAAGCCTGCTTGTATAAAAGTGTAGTTAATAATATGGATTTGTAAAATAACAGGTGTTGTACAAACGATGCAATCTAGTGTCATAACTCTGAAACGTACTGGATTAAAGGGATCGTAAATGTTGAGAGTTGCTACAACTTGATAAATATTTAACGGTTATCCGTTATGAAAGAATAAGCTCATGTTATTGAAAGAACAATTAAGGATTTTATGGTTCCTGTAGTTTATTGGTAACTTTCAAAATAGTGTCCATCTACATGATGGTTTATTCCTGTCGCTGCATAGATTTGCAGTGTTTCTTATAATATTTCAGGGACAGCAATGTACCCGTATCTTTGACCGGACAGACATAGATTAGGTCTTTTTGTTACGGTGTCTAAAATCTCAATTTGTACTCATATAAGTAAAGAGGATATTGAAGATCGGATTAGGACCTAGATGATCGTTTTTCTTCTAATATAATATACTATGACAAACCACCTTTGCATTTAAATCTTGTCATTTATTATTGTATTCGTTTCACTCTATAACGATATTATGACATGTCATGAATCTAAAAGATATAAATGCGTTTTCAATAAATTTAAATGAATAATCATTGTTTACCTAATGAGATTTTAGTTATATTTTCGTGAAGTAAAAATTGAATTTAAAAACAAATACTTCATCTGAAAAAGCTGTTGCCTCTACTCCTATCTTCTCCCTTAACATTCGTGCATTGAACTCTTCACGGGCTGTGGCTGCACTAATCTCTGCTCAGTCATTTTGCAATTTATTAACTCCGACCAACATGTGACGTACACGCGACAATGTGGATCCTTGTCCGGTTTTTTCCGGTTTTTATTTAAACTCAGAAAGAGAACTAAATTAATTTGAAAGAGATAGAGCACTAGATTTCTTGTGCAGGTGTACATTAATTGGGGGTATTTACCCTGACTAGATTAAAATTTCATTGGTTTTTGCTTAATTCCCTTTTACATTAGATGTTTTATTTTTGAATGTTGTGGTGGAGTAATATTTCAAACTGGTTTTCATTATTTAATGTTTTTGCGCATTAAAAAAAATAAAAATTTATCTTGAATGTGACCTAGATATATCTAGTACATTATTAAAAACAAAGTCTTTTAAAAGACAAGCAAACTAAAAAAACTTCATTCAAAAAAGAAAGCATTTTATTTGGTCCTTATTGCGAAACTTTATGCGATTATGCTGGATGGAGCATTCATCATGAAACTATCACTAGATAAGATAGGTAGCAATATAGGATAACAGCGCAGCGTAGATTGTATTTGGCGATAAACTTTATCCAAAACCTGCTCATTATCCAGCTGGATTGGAAAGAGCCTGCCACCAAGAATGGATCAATCCGACTGGTCGCTTCTTATCGCTACAAGGACGGTATGAGAACTAGAACTTTACAACTAGGTGTTCGTGTTAAATAAAACACTTTCGCTTCAGTCGCTCGTAACCACAGGGTCTGCAAAGAAACCGAAACGTCGAGTCAAAATTTAAAATGTAAATATACGCGATAAATCCGGTTAAACAGTGTTTTGTTTAATAGTATGAATCGCGAAAACTTAAGACAATATTAGGTGTTCGTGCCCGATCCCCAGAACAAGGAGGCCGCGACCCATGTCTCAATTGTTTTTATCGGAAAACTAAAATATCCTAGCCGCTGTATAAATTGTGGCGCGATCTAGGGTTAAACATCGCGTCTTCATGGTTGTGATTTGCCATTTCCATCGATAGATGTCACTAAAACTGTAACTATGTGTTGAATATAAAGTTGTGTTACGTTCCTGATCCAATTGTCACTATAACAAATCGTATCAACTTCAGCTTTACTAACTATAGGTTGCCTGGAAGAGATCGCTCATGAGTGATAAGGCCACCTAAACTGTCTTGAATCCAGTTTTCCTTCTATGTACAATATCTTAATATGTTTGTATCCTTTTGATTCTGGTAATAATGTGTATTTGTATTTAGTATATTTCGTTATTTTCCTTAGGAGATGTAAAAGTACGACGCAACAAAGGAAACTAAAGCATTTGTATTGGTGACTAACCAACCACCCAATGAAACTTAAACTTGAAGGAAACAGAAAATTACACATAAAACGCAACGAACTAGCTCTCCATAAAACAAATTGACGACACTTTTTAATTTTACTGATTTTCAACTCTAACATAATCTGTAGGTGGTTTAATAAGCAGTAAAAATAAATACACGGATTCAGAATGAAACTGGCTATATGTAATAATAAATAAATAAATTAATACATAAATTCCCAGACAATCACAACTACATGGCCCCAAAGTAAGCAAAGTAAGCTTGTGTTATGGGATACCATATAGCTAACTAGGGATAGCGAAGGGTAGCGAACCTAAAATATAAATACATATATAGATAAACGCCAAGACCCGGATCATTTTTTTTCTTGTTCCGTGCGGGAATCGAACCCAATATAAATAGGTTTACCTCATCGCTAAAGTGGTTGTCATAGGTTATTAAAAAATACTGACAAACAATGTAATGGTTTGTGACAGAAGATATCATACTACTAGGTCTTCGTGATTATCACAACCTCTTTTTAATTTTTAGGCTGCAAATCAACAAGATGGCACTATTTAATGGTCAAGAATTGTCAGAGAGCCGAATATGGCACCCGGTACGGCTGCTTAGCGGCCGTATAAAGCACGGAAGTTATCGGAAGAAAACAAAAGAGTACCTTCCAAAAAACTGAGGTTACTTAACTAAGTTGCCACCCATTTCATGTAACTATATTACTGTATGTTTTAAAATTTCTCCATTCTATGCGAATAGCAATAAAAGTGTTTGAATTGAATTGAATTGCCAATTACGACACGTTAAAACGCAACGAATCTTAGATGATTCTACATGAGCTACAGATACCAATTTCCGTGAAAATTTTCTTAATAAAGATATTCTACTTCATTAAAACGAGGCATAAAGCTTTTAAAACAATAGGTTGTCGATATTACGTAGTTCACAATATTTTCATCAGTTATTAATATTTATAGAAATATCCATTGAACGCTACTACAGGCATTTTTCAATAAATCCACCCCTAGTTTACCCCTCACTATTAATCCTTGTATAATTTCTGCAACAGTTCGATATGAAAAAAGTTTTATATTTTTTTCATATTACGCTTCCGGTAAGATATCTTTAGTTACTCGTATTATTAAAAATGAATGTGTAAAAAAAGGAAAGCGAAACATATTTATTTAAATACACATTCGTGTCAACTTATGTTTTAATTATTCCTAGATAAATAAATAGAATCTAAGTGTCTGTAACTCGTAAACGCCTTGTCACAATAAAAACTCATGAACGTTGGGATAAGATATAGAATACAAAGTCTTTCTATAAAATACTGTTTAAAACTTCATTAATTCAATTAAATGAATGCTGAAATTTAAAGACGATACTAACTTAAGATTCAGTTCATATGAAGCTGCGCTAACGCAAAGTAAACATAACATTTTTATTGCTAGCTAATCCCTTGTTTCATATCAATCTCAGTTATGGATAATTTAAGATTATCCCAAAGATATATCCCTCAGGTTAAGTTAGAACATGGCTCTATCTTATTCAATAGAGTATACAAAAACATCAACACAAACAAAAGCTGAAGGTTTAAATTTACTTTAGAAACGAGATATTCACCACGTTTATTATTTATTTTGAGTTCTTGATAATTTGGCACTTTTGCAAGTGCCATGATCACGACGGCTGAAATATCGAAAACTCAAAATAAATAATAAACATGGTACCTAAATATTATTTTTCAAAAATGTTAATGAAAATGAGCAGCAAGACCCTGAATACTAAGACGTAGATAATTTTAAAGTTATACCTTTAACGATCTATACCTTTAATTATTATAAATTACTAACCACCGGGCGCGGTTTTACCCGCGTAACTTTTGATCCCGTGGGAATTGCGGGATAAAACAAAGCCTATAACCTTCCTCAAGACTTGGGCTATCAAATGCAAAAAGAATTTTTCAAATCCCAAAAAAACAAACTCTTCAGTTTTATATATTTTATTAGTATAGATTACAAGAATGCCTGATCTTTTCTATATGTTTAAAATATAAAAAATCGTTCTTTAAGTCAAATGCGGATATTAAAACTATATCCAAAAGTTATTTCCACAATGAAGAATCCAGAAAGATATGAAGAAAAAATTGCCGTGGGTTGGCAAAAAGGAACTATCAAATGGTTTTGTTCTACGTTTTGGAGGAAGACTTGATTGTATTTTGAAGCCTTTTACATTTGCATTGTAAAACAACAGAAATATCTCTGTTGAAAGCATCCAAAATAAACCTTCAAAAATATTTATTTTCAATATTATCTCTCAATTCCGTAATAGTTTCAGCTCGTATTTTAATCTGACTAATTAAAATCCAATAAATCAATATATAAACATGGCTTTTCAGTGCTACATTTGCATGAGGACACCATTAATTTTAATGGAAATATATACTTGACTGGGTTGTAATTCACTCAAGTGTCACTAGGTGGCGGTTCAGTGGTCAGCACTGGAGCCAGCGGTGTACTGTTAGTAAACATGCTGATTTGTTAAACGTATAATGGTAATAGAAATGTACATATATAATGTACATAATGTACGTATAGGGTAGGTAGAACACCAGAGGTAATAAAACCATCTGATGTCACGTTTGACAAATTTAGAGGCATTACAATAGTGGAGATAGACTATTGCAGTGACAGGGGGTCAGCCTATCGCCCACAAAAAAGCCTCCCATAACACCTCTGTCCCTTCACTGACTTTTACAGTTTGCCCGGGAAGAGAAGCAGCTGGCACATTCTATGTTTTTCTTTCCCTCCCAGTCCAGCATAGAAGCAAAATTTAAATGTAGGTTATGTATAGAAATGTGTTTAACGCTAATATTAAAAATATTCCGAATGGTGCAGAAGGCCTATGGATAATTTATGCTAAGGGGCCCAGACCGTTCGCGGATATGGGAAAATTTTCTTAACAAAATAGAAACAACTAAAATGCAATTAAGTAAATTATCCAAACAACGATATTTTTACAGAACGATGTTTATTTATAAAATCAATTTATATGTCAAATAATTAAAATAGAAACTCTGGAAATATTATATAAAATCACCACTAACGATCAATTTTATAATTACCTCTGCAGTTTTATCAAAATATTTGGTGATACAAAAGTTTACGTTTGAGGATATTAACCAATGTCTCTTGTATATTTTAGTCATCAAGAAAAAACAAAACTGTTTACTTAAATAAACATTTTTGCACAAAAACCTGATAAGTTTAACTTATAATTCATTCAGTAGTTATTACGTGCGAAAGTCACAAAAGTTATCTATTATAAAAGTAGATATTAAGGTATCACCAGGATTTTTTTTACAAATATCAAAGCATAAAGATACGTATACAATATGCAATTTTTCCACTAAAACTACTATCAACAGATTAACTATTCATCCACAAAGTTCACCCTTAAATCAAACATGCAAACTATTTCACGCCAATATGCACTCACCCTTATAGAATAAAACATCAATTTATATGAAATTCCATACAAAATACAACCTTATGCATTTGATACAAGACTCATAAGCTTAAAGTTAGCAATATCGAACTGATTGTATGCACTCAATCTATTAATCCAGCCATATAACCAGTGAAGTAGGTAGTGAAAATAAAGTAATTTATGACTTTAAAAGCTTTTACATCGGAATAATTATTTCGCAATAAAATTGCTAATAAGTGGCTTCAATACTAACACACTAAATAGTTGATAGTCCAATTGAGATAATCAACGAAAGCAAAGCATTAAAAAACCCGACTTCACGTCAAAATTTAGGCTGAGTTATAATGTCATCCACGTAAACATTCTCCGAAATCATACATATTTGTTTTTAATTTTGAAATTTTCAATGAAGTACTCAATCGATTTTGATGAAATTTATATGGAATCAACTATGAAGTATCTTCTATCATACGAAACTTTTCAAAATCTATTCATAATTGTCCGAAATATCGTGTAACAAAGACGCAAAAGAAAACATACAGACGAATTCAGAATCTGCTCCTTTTTTTTGGAAGTCGATGATAAAAGAATAAATAAATAATAATAAAATCCCCAGACAATCACACCAACTACATGGCCCCAAAGTAAGCATAGCTTGTGTTATGGGATACCATATAGCGAACTAGGGGGGAACCTAGAACATAAATACATAAATAGATAAACACCCAGACACGGAAATTTTTTTTTTTTTGTCTGGTTCCGTGCGGGGATCGAACCCGCAACCACTGGCGTCTGAGGCAGACAGGTTTACCCCAACGCCATAGTGGTCGTCAAAAGAGAAACCTACTTGATGATTTGTTTTCGGAACTTTAAACCACCCTTTATGTAAGTTCTGAAATTCTGTGTTCAGTAATAGTTTGACAATGAGCCAGTTGCTTCGCATTTCAATATGTGTCCTTAATAATTTCAACATCTCATGACATGGTATAATTTTCACTTTATAGATTTTAACTTCAAAAAAATCACTGGTCACACGCGGGCATAGACGTAAACAAAAAAATGGATAACTAACTAAATGTTAACTAAATTAAATCAACAAGTTTATTTGCTTTTGTGCTTTTGAATTTATCAATTATTTTAATACAAGTAACAGCCCAAAAAAATGCTGATTTTTCAAAGGTATATTTCTGAATAAAATTCTCTGCAAATATAAAAAAAAACACGTTTATTCGTGTTGTAAAAGGCAAACAGCTGTGGGCGTTGATGATGATTCATCACCATCTCACTTGGACATTATGCGTTGCCACCCTAGGACATAAGATATTAAGTCCTAGTGCCAGTAATTGCACTTACTAGCCTGTCTTTTCTATACGGAACCAATTGAAGCTGTTTTGCTGTAAAAATAGACAGCTTTGAGGATAGATTTAGGTTCAAATACTGAGTGAGTTTAAGAAATATTAGAACCTTAATAATAATAAAATAATTACAGACAATCACACCAACTACATGGCCATGGTCAAAGTAAAGATGCCAAGTAGCGAACTAGGGGGGAACCTAGAATATAAAGTACACATGTAGATAAACGCCTAGACCCGGAACATTTTTTTTAATTGAACCCTCAACCACTAGCGCCTGAGGCAGATAGGTTTGTCCCATCGCCAAAGACCTTGAATAAATTATTTTGATATAATTTCCAAAGCGTATTCAAATACTTTGCAATGCAATTTACATCAGATTACATCATTAAAAAAAATATATTTTGTCTTTAAATATTAATATTATTGTATCTTTGCAATAGGCGCAAAATGGACCTTACACCTCCGATTACTCATTAGGTTAATATGTCACTGTTTCGTCCTTATTAAGCTTAGTGCCTTGAAAGCAAAGACTTTTGTCTAATAAGTGAAAAGACTATCGTTTTTTTTTTTTTTGGAAAATTCGTCTCTGTTACAACAATCATTCTGTTTAGTCGCACCTGGATGAAAACTACCATCCTACCTACTTCAATCAACATAATATTAACCAAGGGCCATTGCAATCAGGATAGAAGAAACCGACCACCGTCACCAAATATTCAACAATCATCACATTCATATTTAGCAACCAGTTTTCGATCAGTTTAATTTTAAAAACAAAATAAAATACAAACATGGTAAAATAAATAAAAACAAAGACAAATTAAAGAGATCCGTCAAAACTCACATCAAACGATAACCCCGTATTAAAATGAAAGTACAGGACAATTTATAAATAAGTTTTACAATAAAAGCAATTTGACAATCGCCCGGTAGCCGTCTCGGTGTATTACGCTTACGATTTCTTACGGTTTCTTAATTTATCTTTTTTCTCTTTTTATTGACCTTTGTCTGACTTCAGTGTCGGCCTCGTTTTAGGATCTTAATTTGGGTTTCTTAGGACACGGGTAGTGAGGCGTGCAATTAAAAAAACAACTTTCTTTCCATTTTAAACAAATTTTATGGCTAAATTTATTTCTATATTAAAAGTAATATTTAAATCTAGTAAGTAAAATAACGGAGTTTACAAATAAAAGCATAGGTCAATTTAGAACCGGAATGTTACAAAAAGTACTGGTAGCGCCATCTATTGGTTGTCAGTGTACTAAAGTAGTAGAGTTTAAAATTATATTAAAAATAGTGTTTATTAAAAAAAAATCTCGTCAATTAATGTATTATTAATAAGGTATTATTTTATGTTATTTTAAAAAATAAACTTAAATTACCTATGATTACAATGGTGAGTGGCAATGTGACCGAACGTAACCTACGTTTTATAACGTAAAACTTCCGATATAGTGAATCGCCGAATAAATTCAATACATTTGCTATCTTATAAAACTAACAGGTTTACAAGTTATTATCAGAAACTATTTACTGAACATTTAAAAATCTCGACTTGCAATAAATTTTATATCGCAAGTAAACAAAAAAATAGGTTTCTTTTGAAAGAAAGGATAATTATAACATTTAAATGGTGTTTAGTGATTGTTCTTGTTATTTGTATGTTATTGTATCACTGTTTGTTTTCCAAATAAAATAAAATAAAATAATGTTGTGAGGATGGATAAAATCACCTCACATATAGTATAGTCAGCTTAGTGTAGCTTTAATGTCTGAATAGTCCTACTTCGCTGAACTAGACCACCAGAACAACGGATATCTTTATTACTAAATCTGCATTTTGCTTAAATTTTGTTGTTGTTTTTTGTGTGGAAGCACGAAAAACTCTCTTTCTCAACAACTGAATTCTAAAATATAAGAAGAATCAGTTATTCTGTATATGGTTTTATTAAATTTTGTTTTTTAATTTATGTTCAGAGTCTTGAGCATTCATATTCACATCTACCCGTACAAAGATTTTGATTAAAAGATGATGGCTGATAAGTTTCATGCCTGAAATTTCTATATTTTTATTTGTATTATTTACATTTACCTATGAAATAAGATTATTTTGCCCTCATAGCCAATGTCTACTTAGCTTGGTACTGTGTACATTGTTATGCTTGTTCTTCTATGTGGTGCAAAATGCTAACCAAAAGAAAATATACTGATTATTATTAGTTAATTTCAGATCACAGACACCAACTACTATATCATCCATTAATAACTACTTTGTTGTACTGTATACTTTTTATGGGAAGCATTAGTCACCACTATTGACCTACTTTCCTTTCTGCTAAATCATCGAACCAGTTTTTTTAAATTTATATTGCATTGTTTGTACACACATTTTGTCGGTAAACAAAATTGGTTATGTTGAGAATTTTAAATTTTGATGAGCCAATAATTTAAAATTAATATTGAAGCTTTTTAAATTTTTTGTAAATAACTTGAAGTGTTTGAAATATTTGTAAATTTAATTTAAATTTATTTACATATACAAGGTTAAAAAAAATTAGGTTATGTTGTTCGGTATTTGTAATACTCTATACTTGATCTGATATAAGATTCATGTCTTATATTTGATAGAAGCAATAAAAGTATGACACAGTTATAAGAAGTTGCTGGAGCAAGGAAAAATTGTATTTGCTTATTGCTGATATTTAAGTATAAAAAAAACTTTTATTTCAATAAGTTGAGAAAAAATAAAAAGGCTGTTGAGATACACAATCTGTTTTTGGCCTGCTAATCAATGAAAGAGGTTAGAAATATTGTGTTACTTTCACCTTATGGTATAAAGTAGGATTTATCTTTTGATTTTCTGTGAAATACTTACTTTCTCACTGGCATACATTTACATCTGAAAATCATAAAAATTTGCAAGCTGGAGATCTATCTTTTATAAATACTTAACCTTTGAGCCACGTCCGTATGTATAGTTTAAACTATTGAAAGGAATAATTTTTAGGCGTACCCGTAAAATTGGGCTATGCATTAGTTTTGGGCATTGATATAGTTTTTAAATTCAGAAATGTCTTTACAGCAAAAAATAAATGTATATTTTTACTATCATCGCCTTTAACAACACTGAAGGTAATATACAACATTTACACTTTAAATCTAAAAAAGTTACCTTATGGTTATGCCTGCACATTTCAAAATTCACCGATAAAAGTATATATTACATATGACACACTGAAGTTGTACTAAACTTAAAAAAACGACTCTACTGCCGACTACTAAAACAACTCTACATTTTATAGGCCCATATAGATTCTGAGTTTATTATTTTAGCTCAGCTTAATCGCTCATAAACCCAAAAACACCTTAGTTTGCACAAAACGAATGTTCATGGCAAAACCGCAAACATAAACCGAATTTATACATTAACAGACGTAACATTACCAAATTACTGTTACAGAAACACACGCGAGCTAATTCATGGCTTGCTATACTACTAGTATAACCCAAACGTTATTTTCGCATAAAATCTACTTTAACGAACGCCTGGCTGAACAAAGAGTTGTTAAGCGAACGATCAAAACGCGAAAGTTATTTTGGTAGACTCGAGCTTGCAAGCTCAACTTCAAGTGAACGCTCCGCGTTTAACAACCCCACGGGCCCAGGGTACGTCACCTCACCCCATATTTTACGACCAATAGGCAACTGATATTCATTTTGGCGCGCTTTTCTCACTCATAAAGCTGAACCCTTCGCATCTATTCTCCCTTTTTACGTCCCATTGAAATGCAAACGCTAAAATGAGACAGCAACACACTATCAACCTCTGCGCTAACATGATGTAACCAACTTGAAATGAAAAGGGAAGATACAGGAAACAGTGAGTAGGAAGAGATAAGGAATATCGGTGTCGAGGTTATTGTAGTGGCCAAGTGCGAAGGGAACGTGCTACCGTGCGTTTTACTATTTATAATCGAATAGGTGCGCTTGTGTGCGCGTGTGCGGACATTATGCACCGCGCTCACACATGCAGAGCGCTCGAAGCGAAGCAGTGATGAACACGAGGTATTATCCCTTATTACACGATTCGCTTCCGCGCCGGCCGCACGTACAATAGTTGTTAGGTGACCTCTTTTGTCGTGACGAGTGCCAAGTGACTGATTGTTTACATCGGCTAGCTACGATGCATAGTGCGTTACCTTACTCAGCGCGATTGTGTCATCGACCGACCGCGAGCCCTGGTTATCGCTAATTTACGAGTGAATTACGGACAATGCTCATCTCGAAGTTTTTGCGTCGAAACTTTTTTGTGAACTTTTGAACTTTTTGTGTACGAACTGAACTTGTGATCTCGTTTGCGCCAAAATGAACTGTGAATTGTAAAGTTGCTGAAAACTGTATTGTGCCATTTCGAAGTTTCCGTGAATAGTTGAGAAGACTTGTAATTTTTTTGAAGAAGATTTATGGAAAGATTTTGAAGCTGAGATATTTTTAGCGAGTTCGAGAAAAAATCTAAAGCTGAAAATAATCAACGAAAATTTTAAGAATAGACACTAAGAAAAAAAACACATTGAAAAAGGGATTAAAAAAGCGGAAGACGAAGCCAGGTAGAGTCAGCATTTATGCATACAAAAACCTCGGCAATTTGTCCAAGATTTTTCCGTAGAAAAAAGTTTTGCTGTAGACAAAGATGGCTATAGCGTTTAACCTGCCGAGTGAGAGAGAGGCAACGGAGGAGAACTTCTCGAGACTGAACCGGCTGTTGACAGAGTTGTACGAGGTGCTGTGCCACATCTTGGTGGCGAGGCAGCCGGGGCCGGAGACTGCCGAGCCCTCGCGAGGTGAGTGTCCCCGAGAGCCTAACGCACCACCTTACCACTTAAGATGCAATTCGACCTACATCGTCAACTTAGTCATGGTTGTGGCCATCATTAAAGTCTCCCTCGCGTCATCGATGTTCAATACCATCAGATAAAATGAAGATTCTTCTAGCAATTTAAGCATTGTTATCGGTGATACTGCAAAGCAGCTCTGGACGTTGTTACGTATTTTTAAGTCCATCCGCCTTTTGTAAATTATTCTGCTTGAGATGTTGTGTCAAACTGCACTTGAATTGTAAATGGTGGTTTCACCCGAAATGAAATAACAGATTCTGTTGTTTCTATTTGGATAAGCATTCTAACATCTCACACTGCTTTTTTTACCAAAGTTGCGAAAACTTAAAAAAATTGAGTGAAGTTCGACAAAACGCCTTGCCATCTTTATTTTAGTTCAAAGAAATTTAATATTTTTGTATGCTGTGCATTTACCAAAAGTGAGTTTCGATCAATTAAATATTATTCATATTTTTTCATGTTTATATTAGTATTGAACTTGCTACCATGAAATCACCTAAGACGCGCAATTTACCAGTACTTAAAACTGATACTATTGCTGTAGTGACAATTTTAATATACATAATATTATATCACAATTTATTACTTTTGTTAAGTTTTTGACAATTAGTTACATTTCCATTTGATCTCTTATTTTGTTTATTTTAAGTTGTATCAGTTTACGTGTAGTTTAATTTATAACAATACTATTCCTTTTAATTTACTTGTAAATAAGCATTTAATATGATATCATTTAATTAAAATCAAATATAAGGATCTCAAATTTTAATTTAGTTCCAAATAGTAGGGATAGTCATTAAATTACTTTATTTAAATTTCATTCGATTCGTTTAGACGCCAAATATTAGTGAAATATTTTACTGAAAATGAAATTAAAATACGAAACTAGGCACAAAAAGTGACAATTGTATTTTATAATGTTTTTTTTTATGTGTAATTTTATATGAAGCTTGTAAATATTTTAGTAATTTTAGATTACATACGGTAAGATATTATCCAACCAGTATATATAATTATGTTACATCGATTTGTTTTAAAAAAAGTTCTGTTTAAAAAAAAACTTGTGAAAAAAATTAAAATAATGTTTTTAAATTTTTGTTACTCTCCTTGATTTATTAAAAAAAATAATTAAAGTAAAATCATGTTGTCTTTGTAATATAACATTTCAAATAAGCATGGATAAATAAAATTAAGGAGATTAACAAAATTACTTTAAAGTTGTATTGTATGATAATACTACTACTGGTTAAACGAAATAATAATTCAACGATTTGTAAATATTGCATTTAAATGTTCGTGGTATCGAAATAAGAATTTTCGATTTGATGATTTGATATATTTTTATAATTTACATATTCCTTATAAATAAGTGCATCTTGTAATCAAACATTATACATTTTCTGGATTGTGTTACTATTATGTTCCCGAAATATTGTGGTGGGAGACGATGTGAAATAAACATTATTTTGTAAAAACTTAATGAAGTTTTTGAATTCTAAATCCACCTTTTTAGTTTAAATACCAAAATTATTTAACTGTAGTGCAAAACAAATCTATTTTCCATTTAAACTTTATATAAAACTGAAGTTAAAGTAAAAAAAAATCGTATCAAATGCGATAGGTAGATTTCAATTCATAACATTACTGAAATCGTTATTTTACTAAAAACTATCATTGCTAAGGATAAATTGAATATTACTAATGATAGATATAGAAATTTTTCATGAACCGAGTCACGTTTGAAACTATTATGAAAAGATTAAAAATATGACGACCGGCTGGTGTAGGGGTAACGTACATTGCCTTATATGCCAGAGGTCCTGGGTTCGAATCCCGGCGGCGGCGGATATTTGTGTGATGAACACAGATATTAGTCGTCAAGTCATGGATGTTTATATGTTTATTAGTTTATTCTAATAAAAATATGTATTTATTAAATATGTATGTTTATATATTTCTTAAGTACATCAGTTATCTAGTATCCATAACACAAGTTCTTTAAGAAACTTAATTTGGGCTAGATAATGTTGTTTGAGTGTCAGAAATATTTATTATTTATTTATATCTATCCTTCATAATGTTTTTGTGAAATATCATAAATTGCAAGTACCTACATTGATTGTAAGTGACGTTAATATCCCGGACAGTATGAATAAACTACTACCGTAGATTTGTTAGCGAAACAATAAACTATTATCTCAAATTATTGGTACCTAAGAACCAAAACATAAACAATGATCGATTATTAGGTCCCACCTAATATTAATCTTAAAACTGGATCAAAGTGGAAACTAGAACTTAAACTTGGCATGCTTTGAGTCGTGGTTCAAGTCACGAAGCGTTGTGACTTAAGTTACAAGCGGAGCAAACTTACAATTTGTTTTTAAGATCAGAAAAAAATAAGGAGTCACAAATTTATTTTGAATGTTGTCAGTTTTCTTCTTTGTGATGTTTCACATATTGTAAATAAATAATAATTTCGATTTTCAGAAACAAGATTTTTAGATAGGGAGAGATAGATATAAGACAGAAGCCTTATAAAAATACAGGGTATTAAATTGCGTAAAACCTTATATTATTTTATTGTTATGAATAGTTAAACTACCAATTAATTCAAACAAAAAAATAGTTTTATCATCAGTTATCAGATACTTTGCAGGTAATATTTACAAAATTTGAATAAAACGTTTTTTTTATTCAAACCGTACGTAATACGGTAAATTTTCCGTAGTCATATACGATATAATTTCAACGAAATTTAAAGTTAATATAGATAATTTGAAAACTAAAACCATAAACTAAACCATATAACTTGTAAGTGTTACGTTTTGATGATTAAGGATTATTAATACTGAGAAATAATCTAGAACATTCTAGTTAAACCGCTTTATCTTCTAAAATGAACCGTCTTGTTATTATTGGCATTGGTTGAGTGAGACAGCGAAAAGCGAAAATCTATCGAGGATCGGAAGAAATCGAAAACGACAGTGCTTCAATCGTATTCAGTTCTCTGCAATACGGCTCAATCAAAATCAGCTCAGTTTTACATTTAAGAGAATTAGTGTTAGCAAAACTAATATCGACTTGGGTCTAATGTATCTTATTTTAATTTAATGAAAACAGTTAATAAATTATACATAAGCTTTTAACGGATATTACTTAATTAGTATTAAAAACAAAAAAAAAAACATTTCTAACAGCTTCGAAAAGTAACTGTGAAATCTCCACAAAATTGGCAATTATAAATGGCTAAACTTTGTCAAACTTCACTCAACCTATCATTATATTAACCTTATTCTAATTAGAAAGCGGAAATGGAGAACCAGAAAAGGAAAAAGGTAAGTTTGCTATGAAGTAAGTATCTAGCACTCCTGGATAATCGTTTCATAAAAGGCATATAATCTTCGAGACCTCAGCTGAGTGATATAAGTAGTAGTAGGTAGTTTAAGTAGTTTTTTATTTCACATACATACATAACTTCACGCCTGCATCCCTTACGGGGTAGGCAGAACACCAGAGGTTATAAAACCATCTGATTTCACGTTTGACAAAATTGGAGGCATTATAATGATGGAGAGAGACGATTGCAGTGACAGGGGGTCAGCCTATCGTCCACAAAAAAAACCTCCCACAAAACTTCTATCCCTTAACTGACTTTTACAGTATGTCCGGAAAGAGAAGCAGCTCGTACATTCAATGTTTTTCTTTTGCTCCTAGCCTAGTATGGAAGTTTTTTCACAATGATTTGAATATCGAGTGTCACTTCAGTTTCGCCTGGTTAGCCAACACCTGTAATATAAAATTTGCCGTCAAATTTAATTGCTCTTAAAGTATTGTATATGAAAAATTATAGTTCTGAAAACAATTATAATTGAGCATTATTAAATGCAAGAAATTATAAATTTGGTTAATGTTGTAAGAAGAGTCAATTCCCTTCCAAACCCTGCTATCGATTCTGTCATTTTCAATATTATTCTCACATATTTAAATACTTAACAGATTTTTTTTAACAAATACGTCTGTTTATAGAAGTAAGCTTTTACATGTATAAGATTTGTAGCTTAGATATAGATAATGTTAAGTTATGTAACATCTAAGTGTAACCTAGACATGTAATTGTCTAGCAAACAACTTAGACCTCAGGGCATGAAAGTAACAACGAAATCGCTTGTAATAGGTATATTAAGCACGTAATGAAAATGAGGTTTACCTTTAGTCAGGTAAATTAGAGTTAAAGACTGTATGGCTGAAATGCTGCATCATTAAATGATGAGGTAAATTGAAACAATGTTAGAATGTTTGTTACAATGTTATATTGTTTAATATATTGCTGTAACAATATTTAAAGAAACGGAAGTATTTTGATTAGGTATTAAAATATGGATTTGATGGTAAGTGACTATAACAAACACATGTGGCTTATCATCAAATATTATAAATGAAATTGGATAATATTTCCCGCCAGAAATTATATATAGAGTAGTTGCAAGTCAGGTGGAAAATGTGAAACTAGAAAGAGCAACTTTATAACCTTAAAGTAGGACTTTTGGTGTTTTAAACTAGACGCTATTCTTTTCCGCCACATAGATCAACAAAAAATATTTATATTTTTAGTAAAACCCTCCAAAAATTACTTCTCTAATAGTTAGCGTTTTCTTATAAGAAACAAACTTTGTGCGTATGTTTCTAGTTTTTACGTATTTGTCTGACTCTTCATTTAGAACATTTACGTGATATCTACTCTTACTAAATAAAATCGAATAACATGACTGATATTTAGCTGCACTGTTTATAAAGCAGGGTTGATTTAAGCTACCTGGATCTTAAAAAGGTCCTGTTGCCAAGTAAGTATACTTGTACGGCACGCTTAAACATAACATTTTTGTATCCGTGCATACCCAAAGTGCCTGTTTCAACCGTTAACCAGATTAAGTAAAACTTCTTTAACTTAAACAATATAGGGTCTGTCTATAATATTTAATTATATTTTAAAAGCAGATTAAGAATGATAAGTAGGTTTAAATTACGAAAGATTTTTTATTTTATTTTCATTAATTAAAATTTCAAAATACTTCTAAGTACTTACACAGCGTTTCGACTATAAAACGTTTTCATCTAATTGTATGTAGACATAACATTATTTTTTATCAAAAAAACAAAAATTTTGAAATTTCAATTTATGAAAAATTATTAAGAAAATATATTTGTTCGAGATTTAGGTCCACTCATCATTCTAGATCTGCTATTAAAATATAATCGACTATTATAGACGGAGCCTGTATAGTGGACATTACTTTTCACAGAGCCATGTAGCCCTTAATTAAGGACAGCTTCTTAAACGGGAACCACATAGTGGATAGAACACTAAAATACTATACGTGCACGAAATGAATAGATTTGAAATATTCTTTAGTCAGACAATTCGAATTTAAAAAGAAATCTGACTTTTGAAATAAGAAACATTTCTTAAACAGAAGTTACTCCCCGGGCTTGAGTAATTAAAAGAGTACCTACGAATAATTTGACAAGTTGCAATTAAAACGCGCGAAATTAAAATCGGAAATCGAGGTAAGGATCCCGTAATTTCATTCAATTATAGTGAAAATAACCGCGAAAGTTTAAAACAATTTACTAACCTAGTACTGCTGCAAAAAATACAATCCTCTCGCAATCATTATATTATAATACCTCATTAGTCAAACGTGACATCAGT
This sequence comes from Stenoptilia bipunctidactyla, assembly GCA_944452665.1. NCBI lineage: Eukaryota > Metazoa > Arthropoda > Insecta > Lepidoptera > Pterophoridae > Stenoptilia > Stenoptilia bipunctidactyla. The sequence continues at coordinate 21,538,625 of OX101742.1, read as the reverse complement.
TGGTATTATAACCTCTGATGTTCTGCCTACCCCATAAGGGATACAGGCGTGAAGTTATGTACGTATGTATGTATTTACTGCTCCAAAAAATACAATAATTTTAACATGTACAAGGCTCCATTTAAAGATCACTTTCTTGTAAAAATATATTCCTTAAAGCTTAATAAGAATGAAATTGTGGCCACTGTAAGTCACGCTTTCCACAAAAGATGACCTTTAAATTTGTTAAAATAAATCAACTGGAAATACACGCTCGATCGGCTTGGTGGTGTGTTTTTATTTTTTGTCACAAATATATTGATTGTCTGGATCATTGTTGGGCATTGATTAAGATTTTTTGCTGTCAATAGGTGAATGAACTCTGGGTTATATTTTTTATAGCGTTTGGCTTTGCTAAAGGCTTTTGTAAGTTTGGGACTAAATGGCTTTTTGTTGCTGTTTTGGTGTTTCGATGATGTTATGAAACTTAGGGTACAAAGGACATGACCAAAAGCAGTCTCAAAATGTTGCACGTATGAAAACTAAATAATTATAGAAATTATTGGTTTATTTTTTACAAGCTTTTCAAGTCAGGAATTTGGTATTCGCATCCGGAATTATGATTTTGAGATAAACAGTAAATTAACGATTGCTATATATACATTCCCGTATAATAAAGTCATGATTGACGTTTCGTTCTTTTCATTGTTTTTATTTGAACGAGTTACGTAAGTATGAGCTTGATGAACCTTTACACAAAAACAAGACAAAAATGATATTAGACTCATAAATAGCTAAATAATTAGTAATATCATAACGTAGGTGCTGTATATGTATTTATTTTATAGTACCGTTGTGAAATTATTTATTTTTGTGTTTCGTTTCACGCAGGTGCAACTGTCAAGATAGATGTCATCTTCCACTGTCATCAACCATAAGCCGGCGCCTGCGGTAGCCGCCATTACTGTTTATTTGTCGATTGAGAATAGTCACCACGATTAATCTCTCCACTTAAATAGTAATATTCCTTACGGAAATTCGTTAGTGTGTTTGTTTTAAAAAACTAAGCGTGTTTCATGTAACTTACGACAGAACGTTTTCAATTTAATTGTTTTATTACGCCAGTACGTTTGGTGTTGTGTTTCTGAACTCTTGAGTCTACTGTACCGAATAAATCATGTCGATGCTTGATTCTGATCAACCAATGCCGGTGATAATGAGAAGCCGATGTGTCAATTGTTCACCCAGAAATCACCCGGTATTCTTGTTCTAGTATTAAATACACCTAATGACCACCTACAAGAAAAGTCTGTTCATAGTTATGTGTTTTATACCTTTGTATGCATTAGGTAGGTAACTTATTTATTTGTCCTATAGATCTGGGACAAATCGAAGTAAATAAAATATTATCTCTATCTGCCTGAAGTTGTTTTATTTCCATGTTGTCACATCAATTCTGTAAGGCCATAAAAATACGATAATTATGTTTTATTTTTCAATAAGAAACTGTTCAATTAGAAACTCTTGTTTTGTTTTTACCTAACTCTGTTTTTTTGTAACTACATGAGTGATTAATTGTCATTTTATAAGTTGCGAGTAGTTACGACATAATTTCTAGGGTATCACAGAATTGGTTGGATTACTTCAAATCTCGGGTACTTGTGTGAAAATTAACACTTTTATTTAATAGTTTATAAAACGTAGTCTATAATAAATAAAGATTTATTGTCATTCAACTTGAGACGGATTTCCATACATCGTTGGTCATGATTCTTTGATGTCACTTAATACATTATTACATCAAATAAGGGGAGTTTTATAATAATTTATAGATAACGGCCTCTTTAGTCTAGAGGTAAGTAACTGCTTTATATACTAGAGGATCAGGGTAAGTATATTGACTAGAATGTATATTTTTTTAGATATTGTTTTATTTCATTCACATCTCGCACTTTTTAATTTGGGATTATTTATATAAAATTTGCAGTATCATTAGTTTTTAATTAAAATTTATTTGGAATAGACTTTTTTTTAAAGCACGATCATATTGCTTTAAGCGTAAATTGAAATTAAAACTAAGACAGAAATCTCAAAATGTAAACGAAAAGTATGAAGTTAGTAGTCATTACATTTGAAAAATGAATCTTATTGGAACTTCGTGAAAACTTAGAAAGTACTTGTTGCGTTATTTTTGTCCTACTAGCGACATCTATCAAAATAATTCGCAACTTTTTCATTGCAATATTACTATACTGATAGTAAATTTTCTGAATGTTTATTTGTTTAATAACTATGAATGTGCTATATTACCTAGTGGCTGTGCCAGTTTCTATATAATGTCCCATCGGAATATGAGGATTAAAAATATGTTTAAATGTTTTACGCAGGTTTACGTAAACATTTATAAATCTACAAAAAAAATTGTTAAATACATCCAGCATCCATCCATCTTCATGAAAGAGAAGAAGATATCTATATACTATCACACTTGTGTCAATTTTTACTTTTATCCGACAAAATTACAATTTCGTAGTTAGTTTGGCGACAGTAGCGACATCTATTACAAAAATATGGAACTTCATTCGTTCATTACTTCTTCATCGGAGAAAACTTTAAATTTTCAATAAGTTACATTCTTAGCCTAATAAGTATGTCCGTATTGGTAAAATTTTCTAAGAGCCAAAATTTGCAGGTCTATAATGTAATATAAGGGATGTTTTTCTATAATTTATTTGTTCCTAAGCAGCAGTATTCGTTACTTTTTGATCTTGTCATTTTTGATACGGTAGAAAATCCTTGATATCGCTTTTCTCTAGAGCTGGGCTTTCAAATAGTGTATAGTTTTTCCATCTGTCAACCGCCGAGATCTACGTGTTTAGTCAGACAAATGAGCAAACCAAAAGTGCTACAAAATTATCTGATCCGGTGGGGAAAATTGTAACTTAGATTTATCCTTACAAGTTGTGAACTCAATCATAAAGAAGCCAGCGCCGCAGTTTCTGGGTTATATAATTTTGTTATATATCTGTTTTATTTTATCAAGTAAAGATTCCCTCTAGTTCCGATGTATTATCTCCACATCAGGAGCCTATGAAAACTTACTCTACGGCTACATGGTTGTGTCAGTTCGGCATAATTTATTTATTTCATTTCCTTGCAAAAAAACACATTAGATTTGTTTGTGCCGGTGAAGATGACTAGCGCCATCTATTGATGTGGAATGGAACTTCTAACTTGAAATATTCACCCTCCTTGTTAATATTTTTTTTTGAAATAGTGATAGAGATTTATAGCATAGTGTGGCAATACTAGATTTTACAAGTAAAATAAAGTGACAAACTTAAAAAGTGAAAACGTAAAAAACGAATATTGGTTTAATTGCTGAATTTATTCATTATTATATCAACAACAAAATTATATAACAATGATTTTATTTTATTTTTATTAAAAAAAAACTAATCTTACTCGAATAAATGAAAAAATGTGATAAATAAAAATTACCCGACCAGGATTCGAACCTGGGACCTCTCGTTTGCCGGACGAGTGCTCTTATATTAAATCTTTCATTTATTTAAGAATAATTGAGCATTTTAAATGCAAAAAACTTAAAAACATTATTAATCTTACTCGACTTTTCACTACCTACATGATTTATAATTGAGTAATCTCAGACAATACTAGCGGCATTAAATTAACTTTTACCGAATATAAGATTCGGAATATTAAGAACACATAAGTAGTTCATTTAATTCAGTATTATTTAAGTGAGAAAATCCACGTGTAGGACACCTAGACTCTGTCCCATTGGGACATCTAAAATTAGGACGCCTGGAAACATTGACGCCTACATAGCACGTGAATTTTTTTTTTCTAGGCTTAAAATTTGTAATCTCAAGAATATGATTAAGTAATAACTGTAATTCATATTAAGCCCATTTAATTTCCGAGACACAAAGTATCTATATCTAATTTATACATTGCTTATTATACACACATTACTGAACATATTCAGAAAAGCAATTACAAACTTCATTATCATTAACTATAAAATATTATTAAATATTTAAGTTACATCTTTGTCATAAGATCAAAATAACATATTGTTAAAGAAATAAAATCTAAATTCAAAAGTTCAAGAAACCTTAAGAAACCATTTTAAAAGACACCCCAATGAATTCGTTCTTTTTTTGAAATAAAATCAACTTTTAATATTAATAGTGCAGCGGAGCTATTCCACAGGTGTTGGTGCTTGAAACAGGTGGGCATAGTTTTTTTTTCTGAACAGGTCGGCACAGGAACGGTTATTGTTCGGACTTGCTTCTTGTTCTGATTCAAGTTGCCTTTTTTTTACACCGGAACAAAGAGTGCCAGTAATTTATAATTTATGACAAAAAAAATTCAAACTTAAATTAGGAACAAGTGCATGACTGTGCTTGAATTTTAGAAATGGATATCTGGGTTTAGATTTGCAGGTACTTTTTTTGTTGAAGGGTTTTTATAGCATTTAGACATTTAAGACTCCAAGGTTGCCTGGAGTAGATTCTCGTCTTTTGATGATAAGGCCGCGTATTTTGCTCTGTATCTATAAATTATAATAAAAATATTTTGTATCCATGTGTACAAATGAAGAATTAATAAATTTTATAAAAGTGGCGCTTGCTTTAATAGTCTCTCTTCACTATTATATTGCCTCTTAATTTGTCAAACGTGACATCAGATGGTTTTATTACCTCTGGTGTTCTGCCTACCCCATACGGGATACAGGCGTGAAGTTATGTATGTATGTATGTATGGCGCTTGCTTTGTTTTCATTCTTTATGTTTACATTTTTTCGAAATAAACTAGCAAATTTCGCCTACATACTTTAAAAATAAATGGTATTTTTCAAATAATATAAATATTAAGCATATTATAGTAGCTATAATATGCTTAATATTTATATATAAAATTTCGTGGACAAATTATGTTCCTTATTTCACCTTTGAAAGAAAGAAAAACAGCATGTTTTGTAAAGAGTTTACGGTCAAGTAATTTTATTGTCCATGGTACTCTGATATTTAATTATGCACCCTTTATAGGTAAATATTCGTTGACAGAATCTTTAAACTTACCTTAGTATAATAGTTATGAAAAGATTATCATGAAAAAAAAAGGTATATTTTATTATAAAGGTATATTATATTTTACGAATTCACCTGTGCGTTAAACTGTGGTTAATTGAAATCGAATAAATATTCTAAATGTTTACATTGTTATATGACTATGATTACATGTAATGCTAATAATATGCATTTATAATAAACATAACATGGTCATATTTATTTATATCTTTTATAATAATAAAACAATCTTTTGACGCAAAATAAATGAAATGAATTGCTATTTTAGGCCCCCTTTTTTTTTTTTTAATAAAATCCCCAGACAATCACACCAACTACATGGCCCCAAAGTAAGCATAGCTTGTGTTATGGGATACCATGTAGCGAACTAGGGGGGAACCTAGAATATAAATACATAAATAGATAAACACCTAGACACGGAACATTTTTTTTTCTTGTTCCGTGCGGGAATTGAACCCGCAACCACTGGCATCTGAGGCAGACAGGTTTACCCCATCGCCAAAGTGGTCGACAAATCCCTTTATTTATTTATTTATAACTGAGACTTCTTATTAGACTTAATAAAAAGTAATGGTTGATTGCAAAACAATGTTACAGTCCTACTCAAAACGCTAACTAGAATCAGCTAAACTAAAGGCTTAATGTCAGCGAGCTAAGAGCCTAAATGCGAGATTGCCAAGATAGGGCTAAAATTTCTTCTACTTTCATACTGGACATCAGATCAGGCATCTACTTCATTTACAAAAAAATCGTAATCCTAAAAACTTAAATCAATATTTTATTTTTTTCTTTTGTCTGTCAGCTCTTTATTATTAACTAGCCACCACGCGCGGTTTTACCCGCGTAACTTTTGATCCTGTGGGAATTTCAGGATAAAATATAGCCTATAACCTTTCTCAAGAGTTAGGCTATCAAACGCAAAAAGAATTTTTCAAATCCCACTTGTAGTTTCTGAGATTATCGCGTTCAAACAAATAAACAAACTCTTCAGCTTTATGTATTAGTATAGATTTCACAGTTATTCTTAAAATGGTTTGTCTTTGCTTCAACAACTTAGCTCTCCGTGGTTCATTGGTTGGGAGTTCGCCATTGATATGGGAGGTTATGGGTTTGAGTCTCATTCAGCTTTATTCGAAAATTAAATTAAACCCGTAAGATGGCAAAGACACTGAAACGTCGAGTTAAAATGTAAAATATTAATTATGCGCGATAAAACTGGTTAAAAACTGTTTTGTTTAAGGTAAAGAAGCTTATTTCTGATTCTGGTCAAATTTTATAAGGTCGCGACGCACATACAAGACACTTTTTACTTAGAAAATCTAGTTAGTAATATGAAAAATTACTCTTCTATATCAAAAGTCAATCTTACTAGATTTCCCACAATAATGGTCCAATTATGCCACTCCTTTACATATGGTTAGAACATGGTCTTTTAATATTTTTAAAACTGTGTTGCCATAACTTAATCTGTCATTGTTTTTTTTAAATAATAGCTATCAAGTATAATAGCTTCATATTACAGCGTGAGAAAGTAGATGTTACAGCTCATTGCTTGTTAAAATGTCTTATGTCTTAGATATGATACACACAATTATTTTATTATGGCCTAGTAAAAGATTCTGTGTGACAATTAAATGGTACTTTGTTTAAAAGTTACTAAATTATTGACGTTTAATTGTTATAATTTTCGTTTTTTCGTGGAAAACTTAAATGCTTTTGAGGTTGTTGTAAGTTAGTTATATGAAGCTACTTGATGGCGAAATATATAAAGTTTTCTAAGAAATCCTTGTATTCCTCGGTTTAATAACTACGCAGTAATAACACAGTGTTAATGACAATGGTAAAATATGTTTGTCTTAAAGAATGACTTTAGGTGAGTTAAGTTATTACAAATAATGCGTTGGAAAATATAAGTAATAATAAAGCATTACTGTTAAAGTTTTTTTCGTGTTTACCACAGTTTAACCTCATTATCACGAAGTCTTGTTTGACGATGAGGTTAAAAAGAGTTCTGACTATTATGATAAATGACAAGACAGAATTATTTACATAAGCCCGCTGATATGTAGCTTCAGATTTTAGCATGAAGTAAAAGTCATAAAGGATTGTCGCCTTTCAAGACATGTTTATCCAAATGCATCAAATCTATAAAATTCATCTTTTTTGTTTCAGGTAAGTTTCATTTTCAATATGATGAAGTACTCGTAAGTTAGTGGTTCAAAATGCTTCCAGGTAAGTACTGATTTTATTTTTCTATAGATAATTGATAATGATAAAAAAAAGAATCTGCATAAATAACAGCCAACCATAATATAAGAGTGTCCATTTTTTATTAAAAAAGAACTACGATTTCTTTTTGAAATAAGCTTTTTAAAAATAGAACAAAACCGGAACGACAATATTTATCATCAAGAGCGCATCTAAATGGCAATAATCTTGAAACAAATTTATACAGACAATAAAATATCGCATCTCTTAAGTGTATAGCGTTAGAGTATAAATTACCTTTAAAATAACACTCAGACGACAATACAAAAAGAATTGAAGTTGGATACTAAGAAAGTAAAGCTACAGAATATAGTGGTTCCGCTTCATTTAGCAAAAGTATGTCGAATTCACTATATAGAAGTTCTTAGGACTTTAGCAAAAACGCACGTCATAATGGATTGTCCTGATGATAGTAGTCCTGAAGATAAAGTGCTTTGTTGTTTCAAATCTAATGGTTTCTAGTGTCATAGAAACACAAGACATCAAGATGTTTTATTACATTATAAAACCTTAGTTTGAGACAAAGATTGCTATAGCTTGAAGTCGGTACAAATGTTAGAAAGATACTTTTCTTTACATTGGACTTGCTTCAACGCGTCCACTATCAATTTAATTTCGTGGATGGAGTATGTTAATACATGACCTTTAAAAAATTGGGCAGGGTAAATTTGAATGAAGGCACAATAGACTGATTGAAACAACGTAAAGTCTAGTAGAAATTTTATATTTCTCTGTTTAAATATTAGCCTTGATTTCTAATATCGAAAAAAAACATACATCCTACATACATACCTTCACGCCTGTATCCCTTATGGGGTAGGCAGAACAGCAAAGGCTGTATAACCATCTGATGTCACATTTGACAAATTTGGAGGTATTATAATGATGGTGAGAGACTATTGCACTGACAAGGAGTCAGCTTATCGCCCGCAAAAACGCCAATAAAACCTCTGTCCCTTAACTGACTTTTACAGTATGTCAGGGAAGAGAAGAAGCTGGCACATTCTATGATTTTCTTTTGCTCCCAGTCCAGTATGGAATCAATATATCGATATATCGAAAAAAGTGTTCTTAGAAACTATTAGCTGCTTCCGAATCTTTATCAATGGAAAAAATATATTTTACATACAACGTCATCCTTAAAATCGCAATCCTTTTTAATTAGTCAACTGCACTGCAAATCACTTGGGTAAGAAGTAAATGTCCCAAATAATTTGGCCTAATTTGGTTCTTTCTTGGCAGATATCAGAATTTATTTTTGATATTTCCTAACTCCACTGTTTACTATACTTTGATTTTCACAGCATTAATGTCGTCGAAGTAAATTTAGGTTCTCTAAAACCCATGCTGTCAAGGAAACTTTACATTTTCATATCAATAGGATTCACGAATACACTATACCTACAGTATGGTATTACAAAACGCAACTAAGATAAATTTTACTCTATTTTACTCTACGTTTTTGAACAACCTCAACCTAAAACTTCAAAGTATTTGCAGTAAAAATGACCTTGAGGGTTGACCAAAAAATTGCGCTTCTCTTATCGTTTTGATTTATGTAATTTTCAGCGTATAAAAATGTTGCATAGGGCAACATTACACAAGCAAAACCAATTTAACTGCATTTTAATATCATCATCGCAACTGTAATTAGTCCACTGGAGGGCTACGAGTTAATTATCTGGATGGCAAGGAGACATGTCTATACAAGATGACTGGTGATAAATTTTAACTACTGAAGGAGAGATCTCTGAACTCGATTCTGATCATAATTATGTAATAAAAGTTGGTATTTAATTTTTCAACAGAAATCCCTATGAATAAGTAAAGAGACCTTACTATACTTTTCCCGTCGCGCTGCCTATTCCCGAGTATTCCCGCCACACGCACACCGCCACCCGCTAAGTATCTATTGCATTATGCTTATGTAACCATGCGCTGAGTAATGAATTCTTTGTTTTTTGGTAATTTTATTTAGTAAATAATTAATATTTATTTTTTAATTAATTTTTCTCTTCATGTATGATCTCAAACTACACGTCCTGGAATTTCGAAAATAACACACAATAGAGGGTGACTCTATATTAGGTTACAAATATCATAGCTGTGTGATTCTTCTCATTTAATTCATGGAGGGCCAGTGAGCTATACCTATGACGTAACTTGATTGTCATTAACATTTGGTGACATTAAGACGAAACGTGGGCAAAAACAAACATTAATTCACGTTTTTAAGTAGAAATACTCTTAGTTGCATTTTTAAAGTTACTATTACAATTTTTTTTTTTATCGAGTCACGAATATTATTTTTCTTTGACATTTCAAGAAGATGGGTACTTTGCAGCCATTAAACCATTCGATGTTGTACACGAAGATAAACTAAATGGATATGTTTTATAATTGCGGTGAACTTTTTAATGTGAAACCATTATGTGTCAAAATCAATAACATAAAGATTATTTAGTACAACAAATATGGGCTGGTTCGTATCATTAAAGAATGTGGAATGAAATACCTGCGCCTTATTTCTGGCATTTTTAAATGTCGAATGAATAGATATCTCGATGATGGACGAGTAACAGTCTCGTTTTCATTGTCACTTTTCTTCAGGTAATATGATATTTCAACGTTTCGTCTTTTCATTTATAAAAAAACATCCAAGAAGTTCAAAGTAACTATCGGAGATTTGCAGGCAGGGTACAAAATACAAAAAAATACAAAATACAAATACAAAATTCCTTTATTGCAATAAGTATGGTAAAGTAGGTACAAAGTTCTTATAATAAATGCAGTTCTACATACTTAGCTGTTTTACAGCATGCAACGTCTTAAAAGAGATCTAGTTAAAGTATAATTAGTAAAATATTATTTTTTCAAATATTAAATAGTAATGAATTAGATTGGGCACAATTATAATGTAAACTAAAATAAATTGAAATTACAGGATTACATTTATGTCAATAACAATACAAATTTGTGCTATCACATGTCCCATTTTTTATTAAAATATTAATTGATATCATAAAAACATTCATTCGAAAACCAATTAATTAATTTACTTTTAAAAATCCGAAGTGGTAAATCTTTAACTTGGGTCGGTAAATGATTATACATAGCCAGATAGATTGTAGAGTTAAAGTGACAATGATAATGGTAACCTATAATGGGCATGGTCTAGGGCTCACCAAATGAGTGGCTGTTGAGGCAAAAGGGTTCATCTCGAGAAGCGAGTAGTAGACGAAGCGCAGCCAAGTCCTCGTAAGTCTGAGCAAAATCAACGGTACACATTGGACGTGGGCAACACCAAACGAAGTGACTTTAACATCCATAGACGTTACATAGACGACCATTTGACGACCGGCTGGTGTAGCGATAACATACATTGCCTTCTATGCCAGAGGTCCTGGGTTCGAATCCCGGCGGCGGCGGATATTTGTGTGATGAACACAGATATTAGTCGTCAAGTCATGGATGTTTATATGTTTATTTAAATTTATTTTAATAAAAAATATGTATTTATTCAATATGTATGTTTATATATTTCTTAAGTATATCAGTTATCTAGTATCCATAATACAAGTTCTTTAAGAAACTTAATTCGGGCTAGATAATGTTGTGTGAGTGTCAGAAATATTTATTTATTTATTTATAGACCCTGTCCAGTAGTGACCATCTGTCAGTTGATGATGATGATATAGTTAACTATAATTCAAAAAGTTACTAATTTCTAAGCAAATCAGATCAATGCAATACTTTTTTTTGTATTTTTTTGTAAATATATGGAACAAAGCATTGGTTAAATTTTTCAGAAATGTAATGGGTTGAACACCTGTATACCCAGAGCACGATAGAAACTTTGAAAATCTCAATTTGGAGTCAAGGTTTAGCAAGGCCCATGCCTTATAAGTTTTAGGAAAATACCTCAAAGTTCTCTCATAGGAATGAGCTGAAGGATTGCAATTAATATCACTAATATTTCAAAGAGTTCAATTCTTGTTTTGCATAGTTGTTTCTTTACAATTTACACAATGAAAACAGCAAACAAAGATACGGCAGTTACTAAATCTAATTTTAATCAACGTACATAAGATTTAAAAGATAGAGCCCATAAGCAAGAACATTATAACTATAAAAGTGACTAACAAGTCTGGTAAATCACTCGTGTGGTCGTTAAAAAGCAGCCATTACACATTACGGCAATAAAAAAACATTAGAAAATATAGCACGTGGCGTTTTCTGTTAAGATATGAAATATGTCTTTAGGGTACTTGTGTTGATGTTATTATCTTTAGGACTGTTAGCATTATGAAAAACTTAAATGTACAAATAATATTGATTTATAATGATTTTACGAAAATTAAACCTGTGATAAATAAGAGTTGGTTGAACATTTTCTCTGCTATAGGATCTGGACAGCTTTTATTTAACTCAAAAGCATGGTCAAAAACTAATCTTGAATTAAACAATATTTGTCGACAATCAATTTGTCAACAAAAAAGAAACAAAGTCAATGAGCTTTTCGTATAACATGCAATATGACGAAAACAAAAATCTTAAGCCACTTTAGAACACATCATTCAGCATAATTATTACCTTATCGCGACTCGACCAATCATTTTGTCACTTGAAAACAGCGTTCCAAATTCAAACGCACGTCAGTGGCGTCTGCGCAGTGTCATCATGACGGAGAACTATGATGGCGACGAACTTGATTGTAAAATAAGAAATATTTTTTATATTGAGTTAATGGATCATCCGTGTGTTATACGGTTCTGGAGAATTGCCAATAAAGATCTTAATTTTAGTATATATGTTGTATGAAATAGTCTTACACCAAGTTTTTGATAAGTATATATCATTCGTAAGATACACTTAATTCAATATAGTATCCCGTGTTAATTTACTTTTCTTTCGAAAATAATAATCTTATTACAATATTTTATGATATTATGAAGCACAGATTTTAACAGATACGACGTAAATCAATGAAAGTCGAGTTGGGCATAGTTAATTAATAAATACGTGAAAAATTGGGTCAAAGATTTTTTTTATTGAATAGGATTAATAACAAAAACATAATTATTTAGAAGCAGCCTGAAGAAAATAAGATTGTTTAAATTTTTGCGTTTAAGCAAAAATATTATTGTTTATCTGTTATGTCAAAGAAGTTTACTTGTGCATTCTTACGTTTTTTTTCAATATTAAGATTGGTATTAAATACCTTTCAGGACCAAGCTGGCCTATCCTTAAGTCTATCTGTTTAGTAGAAACACAAAAATTTAATGCAATCAAATATTATTACTTCAGCGATGTAGTTTTACCGAAGTGTTCAATTTCAATCTCGAACTTGGACATAAATTTGTCGATTTTCTAGGGTTGTGTAAACGCTTTAAAAGACAGTAATGATTATTTAAAATTAGACTTTCTCGTATAAAAAATAATACAGACACAAAATAATCAAAACAAACAAAGCTATCTATTTTCTTACTAGCCAAACTCTCCAACAGTATGTCACTCAGGCGCATTAAGAACTGATCCAATGTAGACGGATAATAGCCCTTTCTGAAGGCCAGTATAGTTGACTTTAATGATTTGTAATAATCGCTGGTTGTTGGCCTAATCACGTTTTTGTGAAACTCTTGTTGGCTGCAATGATTTACTGCGTTGCACGTCGCGTGGTTGTAGTTGTTATTAATAAATAGTGGTGTTTTTATGTAGCTTCTTACGTTTTACAAGATTATTGCTTGTTGTGAAGCTTTTTGGATTTGAGCTTATGAATAAGGAAATACATTTGGTAATTGAAGAAAATTACATCCAGCATGAAGTTCAAAATGAGCAATATATTTTTGTATTATTCATTTATTTAAAATGATCTTTTACACAATCTTCATGATTTAAGAATTAGGTACAGAAGGCAGCAGATTAAGCGTTACGAAAAAAAAAAAAATTACCTGTCAAATTTCCCCAATCAATTTAAACTTCATGTCGAAGGCATAGAGTTCAGATTCAAGTAAATATTTGTGCCAGATTATAACGCTTGATGTGCTGCCTTACGTACTAGGTTCCTAATTCGCGCTGACTTTAAAAGAACGCGTTGTCAAAGGTGTTTTTTTTGTGAAGTTTTTATTTTGTTGCATTCATTTTTGGCGGTTACTTGGATATCTATCAATAAGTTGTAGTCGTTCTTTTGAGTACCTATCGGTCTAACAGTTTGTTTTGGAAACGATTTATGAAAAAGTTAAATCCTTAAAAAAATATTTCTTATAGTTAATAATCTTATAATAATAATAATTACAAGATGTAAGTTTAGCAGTGTCAAGATCTTAAACCTGCTGTACCTTGACTTGCGGTTATTTGTGGCCACAGGTTTAATTTTAATAATTATTTTTAGGGTAAAAATTTAAAAGTTATATTTAAAAACCTTTTTATAACAATAAGACCGTAAAAAATTGGCCAAATAAGCACTTCTGTTACTAGCTTGTCAACAAGAACAACTTATCCCAGTGAAGTCAAAAAATATTTATAGCCTCTCAAAGTCAAAGTCAAAAAATAAGTCAAACTATTTACAAATTGAATTGAATCTACAAACACTTCGGAAAATCAGTCTTTTTAAAAGAAATGGCAAGAAATTCAACAGCAATCCTCTTTTAAAATACACAATAACGGTTTACAGCCAGAGAATCCCATCTTCTTGCTTCCGGATATCTTAAATATCCTTTTTACACTAAACTAGTTTTACCGTATCCTTAAATTTTAAATATTTTGAAATTTTATTATAAAAGCGTACACATTGACCTATGAACAAAATTAGTTAGAGTCTACTTTTATACCCAGCTAGATTATACATTAGGTAAAGAGGAACTAGACAGAATTGGAGACATAGATATAGAGGTAAAGATAGAAGTAGAAATAGACGTAGCGATAGAGGTGAGAGAGAATAGAAAGAATGGAGATGGAGATAGACATGAACACGGATAAGACACGGACATGGACATGGACACGGACAGTCGAAGCTGGCGTTACTTTATTTACACTGATTCCACGCACCTTGCGTCACGCCACGTGCAGTTTGCTTGTTTTTCTTTTTTGTGTTATTAATCAAGATTTGTAAAAAAGTTTACTTGTTCCACTGTGTGGTTTCCGAAACACAAGCCTACATAAAGAGCTTACTTTGGAGACACATAGTTGGGGTAATCTTTTTAAATCCAAACATTTTTACGAAGAGCCAGTTTTCTGTTGTAATCCTAAACCTACATCATCAAATTCATCGTCCTCTGCTGCCAGTACCATTAGCTAACATTTAGGACCTAGGTACAGTCACCAATAAAATTCTAAACTCTCAAATAGATATTCAAAACCACATCAAAGTCTCCGTAGTTTGAAACGACCAAACGCAAAAACAAAAATAGCCACTTTGTTTTATACCATTATAGCCACATAAAGTTTACACTCTGTGTTTCAAAGGCAGAATAGTCGCATATGCAGTTTAACCCGGTAAACATAAGGATAAGCATAGAGTGCAGCAAAACTAAATCGCTAGGTATAACCTGACACAAAGTAAGTAGTGCTTAGCTGAATATACTGGGGTCGTAAACCGGTAGCCGACGGACACAAAGAATTGTGGACCTCGTTTACACTGTTCCGTAACGTAAAACGAACATAGCGTTCATAATAATCTTTTGATATGAGAAAATGAAGCTTCTAATATTTTTTTTAAGGAAAAGAAATAATTTTTTTCTTGAAAGCTGAGTGTTTAATTTACTCTCATGAGGAGGTTAGATGATAACTCTGCCAATGTATCGTTTTTTTCGGGTTTTACGCTAGTAATTGATTGTTTTCAAAATAGTTCAAACATAATTATATTTAGTAGCTAGACTTTATTATGTTTTAATTTTAACTAAAAACAAGTAACAATTTTTTCCAAAAAATAAGAGCTCATCATAAAATGAACCTTACAAACGGATACATAATTTAAATCCGAAATAGAAATTTAAAAATATTTTCCGATAACTGTACATCACTAATTACCATTTTCCATTTAATTTTAGAACACATCTTTACTGTTGGCTCTTAAAACATTGATTTTCAACGCTATCCCAGCAACCATAAATATCTCATACGTCAGAAGTAATTTCCCGCTGTTCGGTGTGAGCGTCAGCGAGATAAGTGCCCACATAACCACATTAAGTACTTCATCTTATAACAACGAATAAACGAGCGTTAAAGTTTTGATTTATTAAGTCTTGCTTAACTTGAACTTGCAACGGTAAATCTACCACTTTGGCTTAGTAAGCATAATGAGTGAAATGCATTAGGAATGAGCAAAGGCTATTTAAAATTAAAATTACTTATTTTTGTATCGGTGACAAACCTACGTCTGACCTCAATCTCCTGGTAAGTGAGAATGAGGTCGAAAATTAAAGTAATTCGGTCTTAGATAGGAGTTCGCTATTCATAAAATATTGCAGGAACGCATTGACATTTGGCGACGGATTTTGCACGAAAAGTAATCGCCAGACGCATGAGCAGTCTTAGAATAAATAAATGAATAACAATTTTCATTTTCATTTAAAATCCCTAGACAATCACACCAACTACATGGCCTCAAAGTAAGCAACGCTTGCAATATGAGATACCATGTAGCGAACTAGGAGGGAACCTAGAATATAAAATGCATATTAAGCAAACGCCCAGACCCGGAACATATTTTTTCAAGTTTCAAGCGGGAATCGAACCCGCAACCACTGGTGTCTGAGGCAGATAGATTTACTCCATCGCCAGAATGGCCTGAATCAAGCAGGTCCGATGCCTCTAGAATCATTTTGTCGAACTATTATTGAAATGAAGAAGAGTACATAGTTTTAAATTAAACAAAGTACAATTAGTCATGCTAATTCCTCCTCTCTCCCAAAATTGCAGCGCCTAACTAGGCCCTTAATTGTCATCTTATGGTTAATTATTGTTACCATGTATAAAAATGTTTTAAGGCAGCAATAAAGAATTGAGTTTTGAGTAACTCAATGTTCAGTAGACATATTATTCTTAATATTTCCAATATTCCTAGATTCAGCCAGAACTTAAAAGCCAGTTGCAAAATAAGATAACCTTTTTTTGTTTCTTTACGTGCCAACTTACTAAGTTGACAACAATATTAATAAATTAATATAAATTATTTCCATTCCTAATTCATTTAAGATAACCCAGCTTAGGAAAACAGTAGGAAAATATCTAGTGGCCCATATAGAGCTTACTCCTTCCACAACTCCTGTGCTGTCATCTTCGAGCTCATCCTCTCTAACCATCAGGTGAGATAAAGATCAAAAGCGGGCTTAGTCAAAGATAATAAAAGAAACACTAAAAAACAAAACAATAACATTGTACTGTTAATAAAACACAGCTTAATAAGTGCTTTTTTATAGGACACTCAGTCCAACTTGACCTCAATTAGTAGGTCTTTAGTGATGTTTAACTACATCTACAGTATAATACTTCGAGGCAGAACTGATATTTCATAAAGTCATGTCGAAATTATTTGATACAAGATACACACAAAATAACCAAATTAGAGGATTATCTTAACTTACACCCACATCAAAGTCAGTTTACGAAAGTTATTTTCCCGAAGCTGCTAGCTAACTGAATCAAACAATCCAACAATTAACCAAAGAAACCATTTGCTTGAATAACAAATCCAAATAACAGTATCTTAAGTTTTCACGGTATTTTATAAAAGTTCATTTCAAGACAAAGTTCTAATATACAATACATTTTAACTCTGTGTTTTGATGTCTTTAGAGACGTGATTATGGATCACTCATTCACTCAGTTACAGGTTGATATTTCAATTGAAAAAGAAATCTACAACCATCGTCTGAGTTTTAGTGTAATTAAACGCAATAGAATCCAGTTAAAAACCTAGTTTATATGACTTAACTAAAAAATATAGCCAGACTCTAATAAATCGATGTATAAATGTATTTCCAGTTGACTGTACTATACCTTTGTAAGTTTGAAACAGGGCATCGAATACAACAATATTACATTACAACTGGTATTACTCCGCCGACGGCGCGTGCGCTGATCAAATCTCGCTCGAATTGTGTTGTTCTTTAACTTATTTGAGATGTCGATAGTTTCCATAATATTGTCTTAAGCGATTCTCAGTTTTACTTGTGAGTCGCTTGTGACCACGAAGTCTAAGAAAAACGTAGAGTTAAAATGTACAATGTAATTATACGCGATAAATCCAGTAAAAAAAAATTCTAATTTAATATCAATCATTTGACTTAGGTTTTTAAACTTTTTAGATTCGACAACGCATTAAAACTTAAATTTATAGATCATGTTAGTTTCAATATAAATGTTATAAATATTTATATTTCATTCGAAAGTATCCGTAGTATCTAATTATTTGTTAAATATTTAACTTTTACTGTAAATATTGAATTTTTTATGTTTATACAATCAGTAGCATAAATAAAAAAATCATTTTTACAAAAAAAAAATACAACAACAAAAAAAAATTAATAGACATATTCTTTAAAAAAATTCAATAATCAAAAAACA
Source organism: Stenoptilia bipunctidactyla (assembly GCA_944452665.1). NCBI lineage: Eukaryota > Metazoa > Arthropoda > Insecta > Lepidoptera > Pterophoridae > Stenoptilia > Stenoptilia bipunctidactyla. The sequence continues at coordinate 21,520,692 of OX101742.1, read as the reverse complement.
TTGGAGGAAAAGAAATAGTATCAGAAAAGTAATATTCCTATTATCGATAGTTTGTTTCAAAATTAGCTTCACTATTTCATTTCTTGTTTGTCGTACAGAGCAAACGGTTTTGCGGTGAAAAGAAAATATTAAGTGGTTAATATAGCATTGCCTTAGAATAGAGATGAGCTCCGTACTATTAAGTGATTATAACAATTTTAGATAGTACTCTAAACAGACTCTTATAAAAATGTCTCTTAAATGTGAAAATTCAACTCAAATCGTAAAGCCAACATAATCTTTAGAAACTCTCATGTTAAGATACTTAAGAAGAAAACTTTAGAAAAAAAACAAGAAAGAGATATATTTCTATCTGTTACGCGAACAATTTTAATGAAATTATTTACAAACTTAATCTAAAGCTTGAAAAAGAAGGGCCCAAAAGGGTCTGTGATGTGAATCAATTTTCAACTGACTTCGAAAAAAGGAGGAGGTTCTCAATTCGTCTGTATGTTTTTTTTGTCTGTATGAATTGATTTTAAAAATTGTTGTTTCATAATATGATAGAGGATACCTCATAATTAGTCCCAGTTAAATTTCATCGAAATCGGCTGAGTACTTCATTGAAAATTTCAAACTTTGAAAAAATCTGTATGATTTCGGAGAATGTTTACGTTGATGACATTCTCAACTCAACCAAAGTTTTGACGTGAAGTCGGTTTTTTTAATGCTCTGCATTCGTTGATTATTTTATGTTGCTATCTTCTAATGAAGGTTTAGCAAATATGCAAATAAAGAAAATGAATATGAAAGAAGGCGTTGAAATACTCTATGAAAGTTCGTCTTTCTTTTGTATATGGTATACACAAAATACAGTTTTTTGAGAAAAAATGATGTTGAAAAAAGAATCAGAACAGGAGGTTTTTGAAATTTTGTCCACATAGAGACGCGGGGAACAACTAGTTAAATAGTTTAAACGTAGATTAAGGTCAAAACATTGTTTTAATGACAACTAATAAACCCAAGCCAGGCAGCACGTTTAACATCTGTTCCGTTCTAACATACAATTATAATCAAACATTACTCATGAAAACAAATCGTGGTCATACTAATAATATCAAATTAACGACGCAATTAGCGCGAAAATAATCGATTGTTAATTATTAACAATATATAAACAATTCACCAATTAATTCTTAATTAACTTTGATTTCAGTAAATTAATTAAACATGTCTTTCATATAATAATATTTTATTATTGGATATTCTAGTTTAATAATTAAACATAACACTGAGGTTGATAATATTTAATAAAATGAACAAACTATTTGAAGAAACAGATTAAAATTTATTACATCCACTTGAAAACTGCAATGTTTACTATTCACTTGAAAAGGGCTTTATGAAAATTTTAAGTTATCTAGTGCAGTTATATCACTGTAAGTTGTAAACTTATAGATAGTAGTATTATTGATAGTGATAGGGCGTCTAATTTTTTTAAACATTTAATTTTAATTTAATTTAATTTTTGTATTTTCTTTTTATTTTTATTATTTGTGTCTTTGCTGCTTTGTTAAATAAATGTTTTTTCTTTTCTTTTCTTTTCTAATTCTTTTTGATCTTCAAATGGTTTTACAAACCTAAATAAGTCTATTTGATATTGCCACTGCAACTGTTTTTTGTCTAATACTTTGTGTTTCGGGTATATTTTTTGGCCATTTGAAATATTTTGTCCAAAAGTTAGACCAAATTTTTCTATCAACATGTCCATAGAAATGGCGGTTCTAAATAATCATTTTATTTTAATGCTCATTTTAAATGTTATATTGAATATATTTTCCCGGCAAAAGAAGATTTTTGGGAAAGGAAACTCTTGGGGCGTTGTGATTGGGCGTGTATTATGCAAGACAGATCTGAGTTAAGGGTTCGATTATGATCCTGAAGTTACCCTGACATAGTGAGACTCTTTTCGAATGAGCAGACCGATTGAACAACAAATTTGCTGACCTTTATCTTTGTAAGGATAGTTTTTGAGTAATCTACCATTTTTATACTTGATAAAAACTAGAAAAAAATATACTTTTCAAATGTATTTTTCAAGTATAATTACATTTCAAATTTTAGCTCGAAGTTTCGGTGAATTCGCAGGCTCCGGTTAAAAAGTGTCATATTTAATAGTACGAATCGCAAAAACTTAAAACAATATTACAAATACAGAAGTCTAGAATTAAATTAGGTCTTGAAATTATGATGAAGAAAGAAAGCATATAAACTTTGCATGCTAACGAGATGCTTCTAAAGGGTTTGATCCTAACACCAATCATAGGTTACTAGAATAAGTTGTCCCTTACAACTCACTAATTTAAAAGCGATAAAACTATTCGTCGCCATCCCTATACGAGCAATAAACTTCAGAGCTTCTTTACCTTCGATAAAAGTTTACTCAACCTAAAATGGAATTAGTTGTGGAGTATGAAGATATCAAATTTATTTACAAAAGCCTACCGTATCAATCTAGGTACCGAACAAGTGTGTATTTGTCAAGGAACCTAAGGCTTATAAATGTATATTAACATTTTTCTTAACGTGTAGAGGTTAAATCTAGATTCTACGAATATCAGGATCTTAAGAATACAAATTTATCCGAAAATCGTTAAGCTAAATATTGCATAAAACATCCATCGGCTTTACTGGGTATATTTTGATTCTAAGCTGCTATTGGGATAAAAACTACCTATTCTAAGAGTTATTTCAGGTTGCATTTTTACGATATTCAATCAAATATATAAAGTTTTCTTTCCAAAATAAAAAGTACCTCATGTCTTTTAGTAAGTTTAATACCTGCATCAAATTTTATTTAAATGAACTCAGTAGCATGGAAATTCGAATCGATTTCTATCTCTTTATTTTTGTGATAAACTGTCAAGTTCACAGGTGCCAAGGCAATCGCGTCCTTAAGCTGTTTTTTACTTCCGGATACAAAGAAGGAACAGCCGGTTAAACTGGAAACATTGCAATTGAAGCTCATTGAAGCTCAGTGGCTCAGAAGCCAGTCACATCATTTTGTATTTCCACGCATGTTAAACTTGACTTTTAAAAGCATTATTAACCGCTAAGCTCTGTCACGATTATGCTTAGCAATACTTGCAATACTTGCTAAAATAATCCCTAAAAATTAAGAAAATAAATGAACACCGCCATGTTGAAAAAAAATTCAAATTCAAATAATGCCCCGTCCTGCCCAATATTTTGCTAAGCAAAGCCAAAGTAAGTTTCTAGTTTACTATGTAGCATAAGACGAGTATGCTATTAATTCATTACCTAAAAGTCACAGATTCGGTATTTCAAAAAGTTTAAAAATATCGATACAAAACCACTTCGTTCAAGATAAAATTAAACCTTTTTGAAAACAGGCTTTTGTACAATTCCAACGCCTAATTATCATAATTTATCCTAGAATTCAAAACATCTTATAATAACACAAATAAATATGAATACACATTGTACAACTTAGTAATAATGGTTTAATTAAGATTTCCTTATGTTCTGCAAATTACAGTTGTGCTAACCAACATTTAAATACCTTAGGTGTAACCTAAAAACCTATCTCAAAGGAGGTACCTAAGTCGTAGGGAAATAAACGTTATTTTATGTTGTCAAGAAACTTAAGAAATTACTGCCTTGGGGGTAACTGCTACCGTTCATCTTTTGAGAGACAAGTTTGCAGAGATTAGCGTCGTATTTCTTATTTACGTTTTACTTTCATTTACGTAAATGTTTTTTTTTTTAATTAATGGTTGTGCTTATACGACGACCATTTTAAGTTTTTTTTAATTGTTTTTTAATTTTAATAGTTTTTGACGACCATTTTGGCGATGGGGTAAACCTGTCTACCTCAGACGCCAGTGGTTGCGGGTACGATTCCCGCACGGAACAAGAAAAAGAAAATTTTCCATGTCTGGGTGTTTATTTATTTATTTATGTATTTGTATTCTAGGTTCCCCCCTAGTTCGCTATATGGTATCCCATGCTACCTTACTATGCTATGCTTACTTTGGGGCCATGTAGTTGGTGTGATTGTTTGGGGATTCTTTTTTTTATTTTTATTTATTTATAGTCCTCAACATTTTTTGGTTGGTCTATTTCATCAATTATTTATATCGTAACTTGACGATTTTAATATGTATGGATGTTAGTTATCAACTAATAAAATATCCTTAGAAAGGATTTAGATGATATTTCATACATTTATACGATGGATTGGAACCACGGTATCACAGTCGTTAGTATAGATTTTTAATCTCCTACTCGTATATGGTCTCGTGGGGTGGCATCAAGCTCTTTCGAAGGCTGAAGACAAATAAGATGGTGCTAGATAGGATTTTTGTTATTTATCCATCCTTGCAAACATGAACGTGTATAGAATTTTCAAAAGATAACAAAATGTAGGTCAATGTTTTGATTCATCTGTATTCGACTGTAGAACGCTTTATGTATAACCGTGATCATTATCAAGAGTTTTTTTTTCTGGGGATAACCGAAAGAGATTCTGCGCCAGCCTATTCTTCTTCTACCATAACCGAGTATTTATTGTTTACCTACACAGCTTGCATTCGAATTGTAAGCGTGGTTGTGTTTTAAACGTTAGGATCTGCTACTATACAATAGTATTTACTAATTTAAACCTGTCGAAAACATATTATAATTCTACCATTATTAAATATGTCCATGGTTCAAAGTCTGCTCAAATAAGGGGATCCAGTGCTCACGAAAAAATTAACTTAAGACAAAAATATGTTCGTATCAAAAATCTTCACCAAATACCTAAAGTTTCAGTAAAATACCCGTTATTTACATTGTCATTACATTTATTATTGCATAACATTTCATCAGTTTCTAATTTACACCATGCCAGAATATAGTATACTACGTAGTACACTATAGTTAAGGCTATACACACATGAACTTTAGCAAGCTAGCTGCAGAAGCGGTTCCGAAACCGGTTCTTAGAATACTGCACGTTGACTCCAAGAACAAAGTTATAGAGACTTCAATAGTTGAATTGTTTACTTGAAGTATTTCGTTTTCGTTTTGTTTATTTGTAATTAATATAAGTTTTTTAAAATAGTAAAGGAATTTAACTAGATTTGAGTGAAGGTTTTTCCTGATAGGTTTTATTATCGCAATAATAATTATTGAATATTATTAATAGTAATTAAACTTTATAAACATGGATGAACATATTTTGTTTCCATATTTGTTATATCTTATTTTTTATTGATTATAATTCAGATGACTTCATTTCTAGAACAATACCGACGGCGCAAACTATAATAAAGATTTCAAACGTTTCTTTGATGGATTGAATCAAAATATGAATCTTTGGCTTGAATAAATGTATCTAAACATTCACTAATTAAGTTGCATTTGAATATCATTGAATTTAAACAGTTTTATTTGAATATTCAACATAAATTATTAGTAAATAAATAAGTGTTTATCACTTTTAATTAAGCTATAAATTACAATTGGACATTTCGGTGACTTTTCAAACACCGTAATCTTTAATTTAACTTAATAAACCATTAACTACACAATAGGAAATTTAATTACATTCAACTTTTTTTCTAAATGACCTACTCCATAGATGTTATATTCGAGTAGCAAGATTTCGCTATGAGGCGTCTTTATTACTCCTTGTCCATAGATACTATCGTGGACTCACGCCAGTACCAACAATCATTTACTATAACTATATTGCATGTATTCCCTTTCCTGGTTCTAATAAAACCTGGTTCTTTACTTCGCTGAACTTGTCCCTGTGCAAGTTTAAGCTTAGAATTTTACTTTACAATTTGTCGAAATTCTATTTAAGTTTTATTCTAAAGGAGTTAAGCTTATAGATAGCTTTGTGTAGGGGAATCTTACGTTAAGTGAAACAGCAACTATGTAACTGAAGTAATAAATTGAAATTAATAATATTCTATTAATAGTTTGGAGGATAAAAATATATGATACCGTCTCTTAAAGAGGTTGTTCTAATAAGTAAGTATTTTTATATTTTAAAGAACCAAGTTGATTAGCACTAGGGCCACTCGTGACAAACAGGGCCAAGTTCATTGTTATTTTATTTTTACTATCGTATTTGATTGAAACGCGGGAGGGGCAGGCTCGATTTCCACTGTATTACAAAATGTTTGTATGATTTGAAGATATTTGACATGGAACTGGATATTTTTCTGATATTAACACAATATGGTGTTTAAATATTAAATCCATTGTCTGGGTCCTGCAACACAAGATAAACTAAGTTTAGGGCTGTTGTGTTCGAAAATAATGTCGAACAACATTTATTTATTGCCTCACAAGATCAGGCTTTAAGATGTTAAATAGCATGTTTTCGTTAAGTAGGTTTGGCTGTATACTTGGATACAAAAGTATCACAACGCTCACTATGGTGGTTGTAAGTTAGGATAGTAGGTTTACCTAAGCCTCAAATGGGTTCCTTGGGCAGTGGAATCGGCAGTTTCTACCGCTCGCACTCAAGAAAGTTCATTGCTATTTGGAGGAACAACTTTAGCGTATTTGCAAACGAATGCGACAGCGTTCCCGTGTTTCCGCCATATTATGGTGCATGGAGAGACACCTGGGTGTTTTCGGCGAGACTCTAATATAACTTGGCTCCTCTACGAGCGATCGGGTATCCACTAAGATTTCCCTGGTTTAAAATGGTATCATGTTGGTATTAGTATTGACCATTAAAATGTTATGATTTTTCCAACATATTCAATAATTAAATAATGATGAAAGTTAGGTTTTTTTAATTTGATTAATGATAACATACCATGGTCCATCGCTTGTCTGTAATTCCACTAAACTGTCGACTTCAAATTCAGTCAAATCGTATTACAGTACAATAAAGTAGATAGTGTATTTTTACTAAAAGGTTCAGTAGCTTTAAATAAAGCACCTTATACTTGATAAACATAAAATTCTTATCTCTAACCACCACAAGCTTTCGACACAATTCACAAACATTATAATTTTAATCTCCTATACATAAATTATGGCAGTCGTTAAATATCAACTCTGCAATGACATAAAGCGGCTTTGCATCGACAATATTAGTCTAAGCTTCATTAACTTCTTTATTACTATCACTATAAAGACTATTTTCTTCTTTCGTGTTAGTATTGAGAGCATTGTGGTGTATTTCTTTGGTTTCGTAATAGGCACGTGCCGTGATGTACTATTTTGTATAATGCGTTCGGAGTGTTGGCGTTATTGAAACTGCCTTATTTGTTTTGTTTAGTTTTGATATTATTGAGATTTTGTTTTGATTTTATGATCGAGCTTTGAGGTGTGGTCTTAAGAAAATTAACTCGCAAAGTCTAGCTTGTGTTTTTGACTTACTTCTTTAGAAGAAAAGTTTACTATGTACCCGTGGAAGCTTTACTGTCATTCCTTTATTTAAGCTCGATTGTGTTAAAATTCCGCTCAAGACCAGTGTTAGTAGTTTCACATTTTAACAGAGTTAAAATGAAAAATATAATTATTTGCAGTAAGTTTGGTTTAAAAAAGTCTTAAATTATCGTGGAAATTAAAGAGTATATATTTTTTTAAATGCTCATTGGGAGATATATGCACGCAACATATTTGAATGGTCAAGAGACTGGCTCATTAGAATTTAATTTCCAAATACAATAACCAAATAAGGCAGCAGAATTTCTAAGGAAGAATATCACATAATAGAAGCAGAAGATGGCACAACCAGTTACCAAAATATACAAGCTATCAATCAAATGTAAACAAAAAATATTACTACTATTATTACCAAAATGAAAATTACCAAAACATTGACCAACAAATTGATTCTAGAACATCTATAATAATTAACACCAGGTTTAAAGCTTGCTAAAGCTCCAGCCTTAAAATTATAAGCAATACATTAAGCTAAACTAAGTGGTTCCGCAACTACTTATTAAACATAGCCAGGCAGGTCATCAATCAAACCTGACCTAGTTGGTATAGTCAAGTGAATATCTTGACATCTGCTCCTCAATTCTGCTCTTTTTGAATATGATTTTAGAGCTGTCTTGAAGTTTGAAGGGTTTAGCTTAATCTGCTATCGGCTGTACCGGCTCTGTGTTTTGATTTTAGTTACTTGATTGGTTTTGATAAAATTAAGGAAATCTTTGGTTTTCTGAGTTTGAACTATTCAAAGAGCTGTTGGTTCGGTAGCAAAACATTGAATTGGAAGTGGTATTCTACGAGATTAAATCCTCCTTTTATTTAAAAAAAGAAAGCTTTGAGGATAACCGCTTTTGATTTTTGACCTTTAGTTGCCTTTTCACACGAAAGTGGCTGGTTTTGTGGATTTTCTGCTTTTCAGGAGGGGCTTTGTCCGTCACTGAACTATGTGTAGCGGATGACTGTAGATGAGATTGCGAATAAAATAAAATCAATTTATTATTAATCTTATCCTAATGTTAAAACATCCTTTAGTTAAATTGTCCATTGCCAATTAACTTGTGCAGAACATTTCGCTTAATTTAAATCAATTTTCAGACACAAAGATTGCTACAATATAGAATCTCTTCTTCTTTCTTAAAATCTTAGCAATTATTTTTGATTTGACAAAAAACAATACATCTCAAGCAACGACTTGGGTTCGAATCCTCTTGAACGAGATATTTTGAGTTCAGAGAGCTATAAGTTCATAGAGGTTTATATGATATTATTTATTTCAAAGAAAAAATATAACAGTACCTGTAAGTGAGTTTTACAAAAGTTAATATTATACAACAAATTTGGACTAGACCTTGTTAATCACGAATGTTGATTAAATTTCAAAGGTATTCTTTTTTCTCTACCAAACCCTAAAACCTGGAACATATAATATTTTTAATTTGACTGTAAATACAACTTATTTATTTATTTATTTAAATAACACCTGTTTCTTTCTACTAGATCCTGAAAACTTGTACCACAGATCAGGGTAAAGCAACCTGTGCTTGCCTGTCAACCCACACAATGTAGGCGTTTGTAGCACAACATGTAGCATAAATAATGTACTTACCTGCAAATATTGTACGCTAAATTGTCAAGGATATAAAGACGCAAAATTCAACGCCACACTTATAAAATTGCTTTATTGGCCCTGTTTTGTTTTCATCGTCTTCACAATGAGCGACGAAAGGATTTAGGCAACCATAAAGCTGGCCTAGATCATTTAAATGGTGGTTAGAGTTAATTTTTTTAGTTAGTATGAATTATGGACCTTGCAAACTTAAGATAAACTTAAGTATATTCTTATTCTTCATGTATTTACCATAAAATTACTTAATTTTTAACAAATAAAACATGCAAATTATCCTACCATAACTCAACATCAGTGAACAAACGTAATGAAAACTCAAATTAAATATCATAACGACATAGAGGCTATTTTCAAAAAGCACTTAGATCAATTTACCAGATAACGAGACTGAATAAACGATTGTGCAAATCTAATACGAAGGATGTTTAAAAATGATTCATAGTTTGCATGTTCTTGACCCAGATAGACGCGTGCGCAAGGAAACCTAAACGCTGACTTGGTGTAAAGATTTTTATCTATATTGTGTTTCCGTGTTGTAATTTGTAGGGAGAATTTGATAAATATCTTTATTATTATTCTGGTAAAGACAAGAATAAGCCCGTTTTTATACGCTTATTATAACATATTTCAAATACATTATATGTTTTTTTTTTAATTTTTAAGGACTGATCTTTACCTAACTTAACAAGTTTGTGAACTGCTTCAAGCACTATATTGACAATATAACTTCGAATTAAAAATCGGAAACCTAGTAAGAAGTCTGTCACTTTGTTAGTGGTATTTTATCTGACAATATACTTTTACCATCCGTTCATGGGAATTCAAAATATTTTGTTCTTTATAAGGGTTCTAGTTTTTTTAATTCAATATGGGAACAGGGTCAATTTCAAGAGAAAATATGCATAATCGCAACTTACGTCCTATGATTGTAATAGGAAGTATACAGGGTGAATGGTGACAAATTTAAGATACTGAAGGAGAGCACTCTGAACTAGATTCTGATCATAATTATGTAATATAATTAGTGATTTAATTTTTCACCAGAAATCCCTATCAATAAATAAAAAGACCTTACTATACTTTTCCCGACGCGCTGCCTCAGTCAACACGCACACAGCAGTGTTACCGCCACACGCACACTACAACCCACTAAGTATCTATGCATTACGCCTATGTAACCAATGCGTTGCGTAATGAATTCTTTAACTTTCGGTTAAGTTTACTCAGTAAATAAATAATATTTGTTTTCAATAATTTTCTCTTCATGTATGAACTCAAACTATCACGTTCTGGAATTTCGAAAATGACCCACCAGTCACCCTGTAGAAGCTGAAAATAGGCACATGCCACCGACAGCTAGAAAAATATTTTTTTAAATGTATGAACTAATGATAGATGTAGATACATAAATATCGGTATTAGGTTTAGGCCACTGCTAGTAGGTCGCATGCACTTGCACTGGCTCTTCTATGTTGATACAACCGTCCTACTTATTTCCAACGCTAAACAGCTATACTGTATTCCAGATAAAAGGGAAGGATAGGCAGTATAATTACTGACATTGAGACTTAACTTCTTTTGCCTCAGGGTCGGCTACGCATAGTAAAGGTGGTGATTACTTCGCATTAAGTAAACGACTTGCTCATTTGCTGTTTGTATCATTTGAAAAATCTGAATTACAATTTGGATCTTAGACTATACTAAACTGCGTGTTGTCTTTGAAATAGTCCTACCGCCTAAAAGTGACCCCCTCTTAGTTTTTTTTTGTTTTTCCGCCAAGTAAAGTCTTTGGCACCCACTAAAGCAAGCTCTAGCGGGAGGAAGATGAATCCTGTTACGGACGAATGGACATTCTATATGCTGTTAACCCCAGTGGCTAACTGAGTATAGAGTGCCCAGACAGTGGTGGGACCGAAAGTTCGGCCACGAGACTCACTCAGATCCGGCTGAGTATACCCACTAAACATCCCCCTTTACTGACCCGCCTTGATAAAGGCCCCTGGTCATCGTCGGAGCGACAGCCAATTGGTGAAAGAGGCTGCGCAGTGAGCGGCATCCTGACGGGTGCCACCAAAAGGAACTGAAAGCGACCCCTCTTAGTGTAGGGGTCGCTTTCAGTTCCTTCCCTTCCCTTTTCGTTCCTTTCATTCCTTCCCTTCATAATCATATTAATGTGTGTCACCAAATATAACTGTTTGGCAGTGATATGTTTCAGCAATGTCTTATGAAAGGTCATTGTACTATCATCTTCAATCAGTTTATGCGAATAACTTTACCATTGCGTTAATCGAGCCATAATTGCGAAGTCGTCGTGGCGCCGTGGTTACTGTGTGTATCATACGATATCACAGATTAAGCAACGTTTGGTGCGGTCGGTGCTTGGATGGGTGACCGCTGACCATTTGTTTCTCACGGCGACTTCCGTGCTTCGGAGGGCACGTTAAGCAGTCGGTCCCGGGTGCTGTATACTTGTATTCAGTAGTCGTTAGGGTTTGTCAGAAGCCACTTTGGCGCCTTGAAAATTCTGACATCCACCATCCAGCACTGGGCCAGCTTGGTGGATTATGGCCTATACCTCCTCGTCACCCAGGGGAGTCACTCATGCCCTGCAGTGGGCTCATTACAAAGAGTTGTGATGATGATGATGATGAATCGAGCCAACCACTTGCAACAACCAATCACGTTCTTACAAATTCGGTTTTCCAATTTAGTCACTAGTTGGCGCTGCTTCGATCCATAACAAAACGAAGTTAACGTTAGTTAACTCGATGGTAAAGTTGAAAAACTCGCACTAGGCACTCTGATATTCACCATCAGAAAGTATGGGTTCGAACGCGTATCGGGCAGTTTTAAAAAGCAAAATTACGACATATTAATACCTAGGTGATAGTGTTATTAAGCACTATCAATACGTCTACCCACAGCTAACCACTAATTGCTATACTACTCAATTGACTATTGCGTTAAGTATGTCAAAGTTTTGCATGCAATATGCATCAAGACAACCAATGCATCGAAAAGTCTATAAGTACACAGGAAAATTTAAATATCTAGATCCCTTACAAGTAACCTATGTCACGAAAGTAACTGTTTATATTGTACTTTACTGAATCTAGTTAAAGGTCTTTAGTTAAGTCATGTCTTTAGTGTCTACGTGCCTTGGTTAACCTATTCCAGTCTATGATTAGACATTACATACTAGCTGTTTTACGGTTTTTCTAGCTCTTGATCACGTTCGTTTATCAATCAATATACGATATAAAACTGTTTCGTTACTGATTGTGGTACTGAGTGACTGAGTGATTGAGTGACTGACAGACAACGTACAGCCATATTTACTGAGCGTAGAGCTGTTTGGAACAAATATTTTTAGGGGGTGTAGGAGTGCACTATTTAAGGGTCCATAAAAAGAGTATTTAATAAAAAACAAAGTTAAACTAAAGTTCAAAACAAATTCGAATGTTCTAACTATAAGTCATTCTGAATTTCACTCAGATTCACTTTCAGTCAGGAATAAGAAACAGCTTATTTATACGGTAATAAAGTGAATCAAGTTAAATTAAAAAATCGAGATGACTTCAACACGAGTCAAGCAATTATTTTCACGTTTCCTGATGCCTTAAGTTGTATTAGTTGATAATCAATCGTATAAAAATATATAACAGTCCGTCAACAAAATCCCGTTAATAATCTTACACTAAAATTGCTATAGGTAAAACATGCTTACATTATAAGAACAATAATTCTTGAAAAATTACTATTGCCTTAAACAAATTCAAATATTGAAAGATTATAGATTGTTTCAAATAATTATCAACTCTATCATTACAAGGGGAGCAATAACATTGTTTTATATTGCTTACAAAATAAGTTACTCAAATTGCTCCTATATCGAAAATCAAGTTCCAAAAGACTATAGTGGCAGCAAAAAACATATGATGATTTTAGAAAAACTCACATTGAAATGTTTGACCTGAATCTCACCTGCAGGGCTATTTTCTTGAACAGCGTCGAGTACATCTATGCATCAGCGACGAGTGACATAATGGAGAAGAAAACGTAAAGCTCTAAATAGATGTCGCTTCATACGCTTGACCCATTACAAACCGTCAAATGAACAAGTTGTTATAGAAATTGCTTGTTCACTGTTCTTTTTTTGCAGTAAATCTATAAGATAATTTCTTTTTTCTGTATGGAAATGTGGAAAATATGGATCGTAATATGTGCATTTCCATAAAAGTTCGTATCAAGTACATCCACAACTTCCACATGTGTATATCCTCAAAAAAACTGTGGTATCCATCTAATATATAAAATTCTCGTGTCACAGTTTTCGTTGCCATACTCCTCCGAAACGGCTTGACCGATTCTGATAAAAAAATTTGTGCTTATCCGGTATCTATGAGAATCGGCCAACATCTATTTCTTTTTTTTTATATTGCAAAACAACGTTTGCCGGGTAAGCTAGTTTTCTATAAAACTTGAGACTACGAAATGATGCATTTCTATTTTTTGATAAAAAACAGTATAAAATTAACTTTTACTATGGTATTTGACAGTTGTTATGAGTCAAGCGTAATTAGCGCCTCTAGTGGAAAAAGTAGGCAGTTTTCTACCCCATTGGTATTCACATAACACATAGCTCAACCCCAGCGCTCGCCGCTGATGATGGCGTGAGTAAGAACTGACATTCGTCAAAGTGTTTAACCTTTCGTCGACGAGCTCGTCGTCGAGCACAGCGCTGTTGTTTTGGTTACGCGAATAGCCCTGCTCATGGTAAGTGAATATGAGATCGAAAGTCCCATGACACGGGTTTAGGAAGGATTTTTCCTAAAAACTTACAGTGTTATACACTATTATTATTTTTCTCATTTTACTCATTAGTAATAAAATTATATAAAATAAATGTTATGGCAACAGATCTGTTTTCAACCGAGTTCCAAAGAAGTAGGTTCTCAATTCGTCTGTATGTTTATGTTTTTTTTTGTGTCTTTGTTACACGATATTTCGGACAATTATGAATTGATTTTTAAAATTGTTTTTTCATATGATAAGGGATACCTCATAGTTGGTTCCATTTAAATTGCATCGAAATCGGTTAAGTACTTTATTGAATATTTCAAACATTCGAAAAAATATGTATGATTTCGGAGAATGTTTACGTTGATGACATTCTTAACTCAGCCAAAGCTTTGACGCGAAGTCGGTTTTTTTATTACTCTGCATTCGTTGATTATTTATATTTAATAAATACTTAAAACTTTATTTTTGTACGACACAACTAATTTTCTTCGAGACTTCATCAGTTTATTATTAAAACATAATATACCATGTTGTTTTTTGCTAACGGTACAACAATAGTGTACACACGATCACTGTAGGCGATTGTATGACGGTCGTCGTGACTAGCTTTTGTACGCGGCTGCAGCTCCTGTGCTACGGACAGGGTTGCCCCTTACTATAATTAAATAATTCAAACTTATTAGCTTATGTATGACCCTTCTTTGTTAAATTGAAATTTGAAAATCATCCCGCAGAAGGCCCGCAGTATTTTACAGCCGAAAAATTGTTTTATAGACTGATCTAGGATACGTTTAAAACTTGTTAAAACTTGCGTCTGATTTTGTATACATAACTTCACGCCTGTATCCCATATGGGGTAGGCAGAACACCAGAGGTAATAAAACCATCAGCTGATGTCACGTATGACAAATTTGGAGGCATTATAATAGTGGAGAGAGACTATTGCAGTGACAGGGGGTCAGCTTATCACCCACAAAAAAGCCTCCCATAACCCTTAACTGACTTTTACAGTATGCTCGGGAAGAGAAGCAGCTGGCACATTCTATGTTTTTCTTTCGCCCCCAGTCCAGCATAAAAGCTTGTTAATAAATGTTTAATGTGTAAAATACAACTTTTTTTCCGTGTAGGCTGCCGCCCCCGGATGAGCATTTCTTAAAAAGCGACTAAACCGAGTGAACCCCAGTTGGTGGTAGGATCTCGTCTCGGTCCAACAGAGTAGCGATAAATCTGCTGTAAAATATCACCGCTCCGGTGGTAATGTGTTCCAGCAATATTTTATAAAAAGCCTGGGGCCTTACTCCCGACGCGATCGAGAATCAAATCAACTCGATCTCAAGGATTTTCGCACTCCCGAAACCGATACTAGCGCCGAATCGAGCGGTGGCTCAAATTGTACCATAGATTTGGTCATTTGTCATTTTTTTTTTTTTTTTTTTTTTCCGCCACAGAAAAATTGTTGGCACCCCCTAAAACTAGCTTTAACCAGTAAAGCTAGCTTTAGCGGGAGGAGGATGAATCCTATTACGGACGAATGGGCATTCTATAAGCTGTTAACCATAAGTGGCTAATGGCAAATAGAATGCCCAGACAGTGTGGAGACTCTCTCAGATAGGCTGAGCATACCCACTAAACATCCCCCTTTTGACTCACCTTGATTAAGGTCCTTAGTCATCGTCGGAACGACAGCCAATTGGAGCGAGAGGCTGCGTAGTGAGCGGCATCCAGACGGCTGCCACCAAAAGGAACTGAAAGTAAGAAAAACAAAGCTAAGATTAGCAGAAATGGCAAAGCTGAACTAAGATATTATCTTGAGTGATCAGACTCACTCAGAGATAGGAATGCTGGAAAGAAGGACTACGTTTAGAAACGTTGAGCTTGCTGGAGTTTCCTAATAAGGGGAGCGAACTTGGTTAGGACCGGAAGAGCACCGTTGAAACCCTCTGGGCTGGCGTCGAGAGCGGCGCCGAAAGCCAGGATCTCGTCGATGGGAGCGAGCTGGATCCAGAACGCCATGCGGTCTTGAGACCCTTTTGCGTTCTGGCACTGGGAAGCCGATTTGGCGGCCGGTTGCGATTGAGTCGCAACCCGGCTGCGCTGACCTGAAACGATAGGAGTAAAGGCCTTGGGGACCTTTGAACTGACTGGAGGAGCGTCCGAGCTAGGCTGCGGTCGTTCTCTCCAGTTCTCGATGGGCTTCACGGTAGCCCTGGCAGCACGCGGTGCCTTGGGGCAGCCGCGAAAGTTTGCTGTGTGGCCTGACTGGCCGCACAAGACGCAGGACGGAGCGGTGGGCGATTCGGGAGTGCGAGAGCACTCCTTAGTCCCATGCGGATCTAGGCACTTGACGCACCTAGGGGAAGCATGACAATTTGCCGCCGCATGACCATACAATTGGCAGCGGTGGCACTGACCTGGGAAACCACGTTTGTGTGGAGCTTCGACTCGGATGTTGGAGAGACCGCACACGGTGAGCTTGCCTCTGAAAATGGACTGCCCTTGCGGGCTCTTCGCTAGGATTACTAGCGCAAGTGGGAACTGCTTGCCTCGGCGGCTGTGCATTTTGTGCACAGATTCGACGGGGAAGCCTTGAGAAGACAAGTCCTCTAGGATTTGCTCGTTCGAGAGCTCGAACGGCACGTTCCTGAGGACGGCACGAATCTTACGCTCCTCAGGGAGGGCGTAAGTGTGGTACTCGAGCTTCTTGTCAGCAAGAAGCCGAGTGAAATTCCTGAAATCAGAAATTGAGCAGACAACGACCTTAATAGAGTCACCCACGTTGGATGCCTTACTATACTGGATCTTCGGGGAGTGCGTTCCGCAGAGAGCTGAGACCTCGGTCCAGCGGCTCTTGTCCCGTAGGAAGACGGGGGGCGGAGACTTGACTTTCGGCGGAGCCGAATCTGATTGCGACGCAGGCTGTGACGCCGGGATCGCTGAAACAAAAGGCGCAGGAGCAGACGCCGGTGCGACATTTTGCGGAGCAGGAGCAGCGGCTGGAGCAGCTGGAACGGACGGAGACGAAGTCGAGGAAGCGGATTGCTTCTTCTTCTTCGATTTCGATTTTTTGCGAACCTCGGTGAACTGAGCAGAAGGTTCTGGAACCAAAGGAACCGAGTCGGAATCACTACCCGGCGGGGTAGTTTTCCGTTTGCATGCGGTGGGGTCTACCAACATGCGATCTGAAAGAGGGTCGACGTACTCAGATGGATCTGGAGACGCCGGAGAAAAAGAAACGACCTGAGGGCGAGCGGACAGTTGCTCTTGCAGGGACTTGATTTGCGCGAGAAGGGCAGACTTCTCGGCAGTCAACTGACTGATAGTAAACTGACTGATAGCAGCTGAGGCACGAGATGCCTGCTCCAGTTCTTGAAGTTTGAGGGCTTTCTCATTCTCGAGAGCCTTCCAGTGATCTTTATTACCTATTTGATATTGAAGTTCATCAAAGACCTGATCGTAATGATCGCAATGAACGCAAGTATCGCAATTATCGCATTGCCCGGGGCACTTAGGATGATCCATTATGCTGGGCTGAAAGAAAGTCTATCGAAGACAAACTGGGCTGAAAAAGAAAACGACCTAACACGGACCTATTGCCGGTGAACGGCGGACGATCAGGCTTCGTTGGCACGGTTACGTATCCACCTGACCAGCGATGCTTCGGCCGGCAGCAGTCGGGTCCGCCCTGAAAAGGGCAGATGAATTAGCCCCGACACCACACAGCCTCCACAAGAGAAAAACTTTCCGAAAGAGCTTAACTTGGCACCTGACCCGCACGAGTGCGGGGGAGGGAACAAGGGCAGCGCAATACGAACACTCGGGAGCGGCCGCAGACACGACCGTTCGGGAGCGAACGCATCATTTGTCACAAGCTATAAACAGTTATATTCGATCCTGATTAGTTACAATTTGAGCCACCGCTCGATTTGGCGCTAGTATCGGTTTCGAAATGCTTGAGATCGAGTTGATTTGATTCTCGATCGCGTCGGGAGTAAAGCCCCAGTTCTGTACTTAATCCGTGTGCTGTTATCGTCGTCTTCACCGTCACTTAACATCAGGTGAAATGGAGGTTAAACGCGGGTTTCGTCTAAAAAAACAAACAAACATATTTACTTGAAACTTCCATTTTGATTATATTCATTATGATTTTAATATGAATAAAATTTGCCTAAACTATTGATCCCATAGTATTTATAATTAATTTACTGCTTTAAAAATACTTGTGAAAATCGAATTTATTAATATTCGCAAAAAAAATACTCAAAAAATAAAACTTTTTTCACGTTTCGCTGACAGCCCTAGTTATTATTCGCCTCCATCGTCCCTAACACTTTTTGCTTCCAATATCTAATGACAAAGGCATTATTATCTAATCATGGCGTCCGTTTCTTGGATAATTCACCCGTTACTATAACAGTTAAAAATGCTGCATTATAAACTTTGTATGGAGAAGATAAAATAACCCATTGTTTAGTGAGTTTGTAAAATGAACTGTATTGTGGCCTAAGCGGTTTGTAGCCGTAAGCGAGTATTGAAGTCTTAAATTTATTTTAGTTACGTAATGTTTTGAAGGACTACAATATATTGCGGTGTTTTATTATCAGTTTTAGTTCCTTTCTTATATTTTATAAGAAATTATTTATTTTATTTTTATTTTATCATTGTTGGATAACAAACAGTGATATAATTACAATTTAAAAAGTAAGTATAAAATTCTCGACACCATTTACATGTTACCACTCACTCACACACACACACAAATAATACATTTAAAAAATACAAACAGATTAATGATACAGATATAAAAAGAAAACAAAAACAGAAAAAAATAATAATACAAATACTCTGAGCAACTGAACAAACCAAAAATACCTAGTGCATTAGGACTGCTCAATTCAATTCTCACCTGATGTATAGTGAAGATTTAATCGAAGAGATCACTCTCTTTGAATAGGTTGAACATTCACACATAACCTGCAATGCTTCCACCTGATAATGTTTAATGATGAGCTAGTTCCCTCTGAAACCCGAGTGTTTAAATTCTTCAATTTCATTGCCATTTACTATCAGGTGAGATTAACGTAAAATTTGAGCATATCGATGAAAAAAACATTTGATCCCGCAAATTCTCTTGTATCAGTAGAATATTCCTTCATAAAAACATGAGCCCCATCAATAATCAATTTATAAACCTTTATACATGTAATACAGATAGGTATATTTAATGCGCATCTTTAGCGTATTACCAGTTCGACTGCTGCATTACAATTATATATCAATTTGTTGAAATAGCCCTTCCATAAACTGTAATGATATGTGCATGTAAGTACAATTATTATGAAAATTATGCATTCGATCCGTCTAACACAGTTCATAATTTCGTGTTTGAAGGTTAATGCCATGGACAGTCTCTCCTGCGAATATTATTAATAATATAATAATAAATGGTTATCTTCGCGTTTTCGTCCTTGCAAATCGCTAGCCTGTAGGAAAAGGATAATAATTATCTCTTGCTTGTACTTGGAGTCAAGTCATAAAACAGTTACCATCAATCCTCAAAAATTTTAGTCCTTAACTAATTTCATATTGGTAGCGCGAGGTTTCACTGAGTTAAATTTGGAACAATATCCTTCTAAATTTAATATATTTACTAACAATATTACATTTAAACAAACATACATAACTTCACGCCTGTATTCTTTATGGAATAGGCAGAACAGCAGCATCTGATGTTACTTTTAACAAATTTGGAGGTATTTTAATGATGGAGAGAGACTATTGGAGTGACAGAGGGTCAGCCTATCGCCCGGAAAACGGCAATAAAACTTCCAATACATTTAAACATAAACATTATTTTCTAGAGCTTATTTACAGATAATTATAATCACTTTCATTCGGTTATCATATCAAGTTACCACAGATAACGTCTTAACAGTACACCCACACAGCGACCTGGCATTTCTTCAACAGTTAATTACAGACAAATTGAACGTTTACACTGGTTGCTTTAGTTGACTGTGGTTTATTTTATAAACTGTAGCGGTTAGAGGAAACGAGGGTAATTAGAATATCACGTACAGAACTGTTCTCTATCAAGGCTATTTTGCCATTTATACTTAATCAAAAATTCTCTAACTTTGAGGAATTTGCTGAAAAATATTCTACTTAATGCTTGTGTAGACCATGACTTTTACTTAACAAATACGACACATTTAAAAGAAATTGTAGTTGACGTAGCCACTTTAGTTGGATTTCTGTAGGCACTTTGCAATTTCCAAAATAAAAATACAGTAAAACTTAACAGTAAAAGGTCGTTCATTCTAGTCCCAGCCAGGACAGTTACGAAAATAATATTCCGAACCAGCTAGGGCCTGAGATGAATGCTCTTCAGTTTCTCTGTTTTTTCTGGAATATAAGTTTGTATGGTGATTTTTTTGGAACTTAAGCGTCAATTTGGCCAATTTATTTTATAAAATTGCACCCAATTAAAATATCATGAAAATACATCAAAAACAACTTTCTTATTTTCAATATTTAAATCCCTACTCTCTTAGACCAAACAATATTTGTGATAAAACAAACGCGCTTTGACGGCACCCCGTGCGTCGGTAACCTGACACCTTGAACTTGCCATAGTAAATCTTATGAGCAGACGTGACCGAGGAAATATAATGGTGGCTTCTCACTGCGCGTGTTAGCCCGCGCCGCGCCGCGCCGCGCCCCGCGCAGTATGAAAAGCGTAGTAGCACGAGCAGGGAGAAGCCACCTTAGCTCGCGCCGCGCCGCGCCCCGCGCAGTGTGAAGAGCTAGGGGAGGCGCGGCGCGGTGCGTTTGAAGCTACCGACTTTTAGCGGATAGGGCGCGCCGCGACGCGCCTA
Source organism: Stenoptilia bipunctidactyla (assembly GCA_944452665.1). Lineage (NCBI taxonomy): Eukaryota > Metazoa > Arthropoda > Insecta > Lepidoptera > Pterophoridae > Stenoptilia > Stenoptilia bipunctidactyla. The sequence goes on along the minus strand of OX101742.1, from coordinate 21,499,935 downwards.
GCTCTTCACACTGCGCGGGGCGTGGCGCGGCGCGGCGCGGCACGCGCTAAGGTGGCTTCTCCCTGCTCGTGCTACTACGCTTTTCATACTGCGCGGGGCGCGGCGCGGCGCGGCGCGGGCTAACACGCGCAGTGAGAAGCCACCATAAGGTTTTTTGTTGTTCAATTTTAAGATATGAGCCGATAATAACGATGTTTCAATAATGCAATCAATGTTTTATCACTGGTTGACTATTGTTTTTGTAGACCATTGGAATAAAATGTCCGCTAGCAATCTATCATCTTATCTTTGTCAAATAAGGTGGCAAACATGTACTGGATGTACCTTATTATATAAATGGTGTTTGCCCTAATAATATAAGAACTCTTTTATAAAGCACTTGGTGCCACCGTCCTACTTATTTACACTGCCAAACTGGTTTGCTGTTTTTCGCATAGCAGGGCAAATACTGGGTCCCTGAACTCCCAGAGTCCCAGGTTAGGTAGTTGTCAAGAGTAGCACGTGTCCATGAGTGGTGATTATTTCAATTATTGAAATTTGATTGAGAGAATGATTACTATTAGGTAACCCACTGTCTCCTCTTACCCATCATCATTATCGTCATCAGCTGGGAGAAGCACATTGCTAGACAAAGACCTCTTTCAAGTGCCAACCTCATCTAGTATGGGTAAGGATGCATTACCCAAATGTTTATCCCTTTTCTTGAACAATTGGTTCAACAGTCACAAAACAAAGGATTCCATGACACTATAAGCACTTAGTTATTATTTCAGAATTGCCTCTAAAATAAATATTCCTAACAAACCAAGCCTCCGAACTGTCTGTTTATTATTTAACGTAAACACAGAATCCTTGACACGTCGAGCACTGATTTAACACTTTACGGCAACTAATTGCTTTGCACACCTGCCGCAAATGTAGGCAATTTGAGGACGGACATTAAATCTTTAAGAAGGCTTTATTAAATATGTAGAATAATATCTTGGGAATCGATATAAATGGGTGAAGAATTTGAAAAAACAAATGAAATATTTATTTAATTATATTATTTAATTTAAGGAAATAATGGGACGATTTTTTTTTTGTGACTTCCGGGTTAGTACCGGAGTACCACAGTCCCGGACGTACACCTACCGGAGAACCACAAAATAAAGTTTTTAAGTTTTTGCATTTAAAATGCTCAATTATTCTTAAATAAATGAAAAATGTGATTTTTTATTTATCACATTTTTCATTTATTTAAGAACCACAAAATGTTTTTAATTTAGTAAACTAAATCAACATGCAATTCAAGCTCAAAAGTACAGTCAGCAGATGATTGTTTAAGTATAATATTATAAAGTGAACGGCAAAGTTAAAAATGTAGTCCTGTTTAGTTGGTTTATATTGTAATCACAGAAAAGTTTAGACCTCTAGAACATTCACAGATATTAATTAATCTAACAAATTGTAGAGGAAGCCCTTTTCAGCTTTAATAAAGTTTAAAAAATAATTCTAGTTTGGTTGGGTGGTCTGTAACTAAAGCCTATAAATAAAATACATTTTGGCTCAATATAGTAATTGGTATGTTTGTCGAGGTAATTCATAATTTATGTCCTGATTTCCTAACACTTGCTATTAAATCATAACAAATTGTAATGAATATTTATACGTACTGAATATTGTTTGAATTTAAATCGATGTTTTGGTTAATTTGAACAACAAACAACTCCTGTTTATTTGCATATGAAAAAGGAAACTTTTATGATAAAATTGAAATTTCCAATATACTCTTGACGATTTTAATCATATTCAATACATTTTAAAAATATCATCTCGAAGTTTCGATGTCTGTTAAATACCGTGCCGTACTCACGTGACAAACACAATCAATCACTAGTAATCATTACTAATTAATTTAATGTTATATTTGAAGTATTTTGAATGCATTAAAGTATGCTTGAATAGTTGATTCTCAATGAGAACTATCGTCCCTGGATAAGAATTTTGTATACGGTAATAAATCCGAAGGATTCCCCTTCTTGCAAGGATTGCCCTTCTTCCAAGGATTGCCCTTCTTGCAAGGATTGCCCTTCTTCCAAGGATTGCCCTTCTTCCAAGGATTGCCCTTCTTGCAAGGATTGCCCTTCTTCCAAGGATTGCCCTTCTTCCAAGGATTGCCTAGCTTCTGATGACTCTCATTAAGGCACCAAATATCACCATCTCCTTGGTAATTTGCTACGGCTGTACCTACTTTAGTTTTTAGTCATTTCTGACTTAAACATCTCTTTGACCACATATTAATTTACCCTCAGGTGAGACTAAATTCATACGATTAAGTTCATTGCATTTATCTACCAAAGATTGTATAACCAACTAAGAAGGATCGCAAAATTATTGCGAGAAATATCTCATCCAAAACAAAAAGGATGAGCACTGCAATATCATTATGAAAGTTTTGACATATCACGACGTGTAACTCTTATACCTGACCTTTGCCAGTCCTTTGACGACATATCCAGCTGAACAGGCAAATGAATTACTATTTGAAAACCTTTAATTTGTGTTTTGGTTGAGTATTAGCTTGTTGCGGCATGAGAGGTCCTGGTTTCAAGTCCCTAAACAGGCAAATGAATAACTATTTGAAGATCCATACTTAATAATCAGCATTCGTTTTGCATTGGTGTAAAATTCTGTTGCGACTTGAGAGTTTGAGTCCTTTAAAATGATTTCGATCTTTTGAAAGAAGTAGATAGAAGATGGTGGCAATGGTCTTTTCAGAACACTTTATAACATATGCCCAAAATATCACAGGTCCGACAGTAATGTGATGTGTTCCAAAAAGAACACTTTATACCTATTACTATTTCTGTATAGTAATGTATGCTAACTTTCTACAACAACTCATTATTAAAAATTTTGACCTTTGCCATTTTTTCATTAATTTGTTGTTAATCTTATTTATTTTTTAAGCGAAATGCAAGTTTCATTCACTTTTTTTTACCAAATCTATACAAAGTCAACTAAAAAAAACAACGAAAAGTACAACAAAAAAGTTAGGGTCTACCAGAAAATCAAGAACTTTCGAGCGAGATTGTGTAAATCTCTACAAGTAGCCTTATTATTTAGACTTTTTCGGTTGATTGTTTACATAATATAATCATTAATCAAAAATACAATAAGTCAAGTTATTACACTATAAAAACTGCGGAGAACTGGCAATGTAATTGAAAACAAACAAAAGACCAGTCAAGGCCATCTTAGCGCTGCCCGCAGACGTATAGCAGACAACGTTTCCACACTTCGAATGTTTGTTTACATTGTTATTTTGCCGTATGGTTGAAATATCTGGCAGAGGCACGTGTTAAAGAAACGTGATATCAATAGAACAGTATTTAACAAATACAGAAACGAACCATGTGCGGCCATATTTGACACCATCTTCACCCACAGTTAGCATCAGTTTTGTGATAACAGCGGTTTCGTTTTAGCAAGATGTCGTGTATTTGAATACTTTTAATTTTTTTGTTTTGGATAGCAAATCGTCTATTCAATATAGAAATGAAAAGAAAGAATGTAACTTATCTAATATGTTAACAAGCTAGATTTCTTGGAGCCAGGTCGAATTTTAACAATGACATTTAAGCATTGCAAGCACCTGTAACAACTTTCTAAGGAAGTGTAGTTAACTTGGAATCACCAGAAAATTTTCAAAAGTACCGAAGAATCCTAACATCTTGCTGTACCGAAGACTTTAAGAGTACGCCTTTAAAGAATGCACAGTGGTACATAATAGCTAGGCTGAATCTTATGAGTTTTTTTACAAGTTAAGGAAGAGACCTTTATCCTCCATGCCAACTGGTGGATTGTGAACATGAGAATTAAAATCATAAGTGTTCATCCATGAAAAACCTTTTCACTTGACTCAAGAATAATCAACGAATGCATAGCATTAAAAAAAAAACAACTTCATGTCAAAACTTTGGCTGAGTTACTTATAAAGTTAGCATCGTAAAAATTCTCCGAAATCAAACATATTTTTCCAAAAAATTAAAATTTTCAAAGAAGTACTCAACTGATTTCAATAAAATTTGGATGAGACCAACTGTGAATATCTTTTATCATATGAAACAATAATTTTCAAAATCTATTCATAATGGTCCGAAATATCGCTTAACAAAGATACAAAAAAAACATACAGACGAATTGAGAACCTCCTCCTTTTTGGAAGTCGGTTGAAAAAAGACATCCACGTTCCATAGCTCTCCACAGCAATCCATACCAAAAAAGATCTGTAGAAGCACTTCGTAAAGTATGTCTTTCCTACAGGGAGAGACCAAGCCATCTTTCAAGTGCAATGTGGTCAGAGACACTCAAACATACATACATACATAACTTCACGCCTGTATCCCTTATGGGGTAGGCAGAACACCAGTGGTTATAAGACCATCTGATGTCACGTTTGACAAATGAGGTATTATAATGATGGAGAGAGGCTATTGCAGTGACAGGGGGTCAGCCTATCGCCCACAAAAATGCCAATAAAACCTCTGTCCCTTAACTGACTTTTACAGTATGCCCGGGAAGGGAAGCAGCTGGTACATTCTATGTTTTTCGTTCGCTCCCAGTCCAACACTCAAACAATTTTTATATATATATATTTTTTATATTTCTAACACCCACACAACATTATCTAGCCCAAATTAAGTTTCTTAAAGAACTTGTGTTATGGATACTAGATAACTGATATACTTAAGAATATTGAATAAATACATATTTTTTATTAGAAAATAAACTTAAATAAACATATAAACATCCATGACTTGACGACTAATATCTGCGTTCATCACACAAATATCCGTCGCCGCCGGGACTCGAACCCAGGACCTCTGGCATAGAAGACAATGTACGTTACCCCTACACCAGCCGGTCGTCGCTTTTCAATAGTTTTTCCTGTATAGATAATACCATTATGTGGAATAAACTGCTTGTGTGTTGTGTGTGTTATGACAGACCTCTATCGTTCAGAAACTTTGCAAAATAAATTAAAAAAATACAGAATATAAGTCTTTATTTACGTTTACATTGCAGACGAGTACTTAGGCCATAGCACCACAGACTATGACAGTTTATTTATTTTTCAAAGTATCCAGGAATATTGTAAGCAGCATGTTCGTGCCCGGAGCCATTTTATTTGTTTTAAGCACAGAACCATAAAGTCTTGGAATTTCTGCCCATCTGGTGCGGTTTGGGCACACGGTGACTCTAAAAACGTTTTAAAAATGGATTAAATGAAAATAAACCGTTGTTAATTTTTATGGCACCATGCAAGACATGGACGTTATAGCTGGAAGATGATTAGAAGTGATTTATGTTCACGATAAATATATTTAAAAAAATAGCTGAATACTGTTGTAGATAGGCAGTGAACTTGGCTGACTGAAGAGCGATTTTGCGTACAAGTATTTGTGAAAAAATCGTGGCCTGAGAGTGTTTTAAGCAACCTCATCAAATTTATATTTTTGGTGTTGTCTTTAAATTATTATTGAATCGGTAGATATAGGATCCATTTTATTTCTTTTTGAAGGACTTAACCATTGAAGAAAAATCTAAGAAAATTACAGTTTGACATATTTAAGTCTTAAAAATTAATATTGTGATAAAAGATTTCACACGATTTTATTCTAAATTTAAATATATAATATCATCAAATTTCCTGCCATTTTATTTGATAGAACCACATAAAATAAACAATTAATCTGCTTCGAAATATTTTTATAATAGTATTTTTATTCAGACCGTACACAAATCTTACCCTTTTTAGTTGTTTTTAAAATGGGATGAGAAAGGCATATCCATAGGTATTTAAAATGAGATTTTTTCTGTAGGATTAATACGGCACATTAATAGGATGAGCGAAGAAAAAATAATGAGTCGGATGAAACGTCATTGGATGAAGACGGAAAAACCCAAATTTTCGACTTCGTTCCCCTTTGATTCTACAAAGTATAACTTTATACCCATTGTCGAGCTCAGTGAATGGGTAAAAAGTAGGAGAGTACAAATTAAAATTCTTGAATTAAAGTTGCATTTTGACCATTGAGTATCCTTTACTGAGCAATGTCTCACACATAAATTACAAATATGTATTGCGTAAAACCTTTTTGAATCTAATTAAACCCACGTATTCTCAGACAGAGTTGATTGTTGCGAAATAAAAAAATATCATATCCGTTACTTTACAAGGATCCAAGTAAAGATAACCACTCAAGAAATGTACTGAATAACCTTACTTAATCCCTTGCTATTATGTTATTATTCCAACAATTTTGAACTTTAATTTAAATTAAAGCTTATACCTTAGTATTACGGGCAATTTTTCCTTAACTTGCGTCCGCTTCATGTATATGTTGCAATTTTTTTTTCGAAATGTATGAGGTCTTTGTGTCCTGTGTGTATTACTTGTCATCATTTTCTGATCCAAAGAGGTTTTAATTGGAATGTAAAACATGTGATTAGATAGATTATGTACGAAATACAATATCTCTAAGTTAAAAGATACGTACAAAAGCCAGTAGATCAAGCTTTAAATTACCTGTCCAATTTCCCCAACCAATTTAAACTTAATGTCGATGGCAGAGAGTTCAGATACAATTTTTTTTTTTCAGATTTATAACGCTTGATGTGTTTTTGTACGTAAGGTTTAACACACCTGACTAGAAATAGCAACTTTACTTAGTGGATTTCTAAATAGAATCTTAGTTTTAATATAAGATTTTTTAATAAAAAAACAAATCTGGATTTTGATTATCATTGTATCCTACATTTATAAACAAGGATTCTCAAAAGAGAATTAGTCCACCTCCATCTTTGCAGTCAATGAAAAGAAGCCATTTTGTTTAAACTAATCGGAATTAGATAAATAATAATAATAAATAAAACTCTTTAGTGTACACCAACATAGTTACACAGATTAAATTAAAATAACAATCACAATTAACATACAAAGGGCGGCCTTATCGCCGAAGCGCGACTTCTGCCAGGCAATCCAGATGCTACTGATACTGTTTAACATTTCGATTGAGTTAAGCTGTAACTTTGTACTTATTTTGTTAAATGTGTATTTACATTGTGTCTTAACTTGTGTATACATTCATTATTAAATAGCCTAAATAAGATAAATAACTGCTTTCACAACTGCCAATCTGACATCTGTCGCTTTTCGGAGAAGACATAGAAATAATTGTCGAATTAGAATGTATAAAATAACTCAATAACTACTGGAAGCCCTTTGACATAATGTATCATAAAAACTTAAAAGATTATTCAATCTACTACAATTGTCAGAGCACATTTAAGTGTTACATTTAAGTGTAATAAGTAGAATAAGTTAAACAATATGTCAGCCAAAACACCATAGAAGTCTTTATTCGTATTAGGATAATGGTTCATGATTATCCCTGCTTCCTAAGCCCTCTCATTTGATAAAAGCTAGATTTCAAAATTCATTTTGCGTAAGCACTGTTGTAACTTTACTAGTACAGACAGCAAGAAAACTCTATCATACATATAAGAAAATGCAATCGTTGATTGAGTTCCTAAAACAATGAAATGGATTTCTAAATGGAGGTCTTTTGAGGAAGGAGATAACCATATTTCAAAATTTTGATGTATTACAGATTGATGTAGCTTTAAAAACATGGAATTCTTGAAGTTTTATGATGACTATTGTAGATGAAAATACCATATAAAATCGATCTTGTCTGGGACTCAAACCCAGATCTCCCAGATTCCGGGCGGGCACTGTTCCAACTCAGCAACCTGAGGATCATATTAATTACTTGGCAACGTAGCTGCATCTTGAAGAAATGTTTTGCAACTTTACTACCCGATACCAAACTTCTTTACAGAAATTTAGATATCTCCCATGAAACAAAGATAAAAAACCTACTATGCATTATAACGGTATCAGGAGCCAGTGTATTACGACTACGATACGACTAGTATTGAAAAATTTGCTACACTAGTAGAATATTTTTTTTTTATTACATACATACATATATAACTTCGCGCCTGTATCCCTTATAGGGTAGGCAGAACAACAGAGGACATAAAACCATCTGATGTTGCGTTTGACAAATTTGGAGGCATTTTAATAGTGGAGAGAGACTATTGCAGTGACAGGGGTCAGCCTATCGCCCACAAAAAAAAAGTCTCCCACACACCTCGGTCCCTTAACTGACTTTTGCAGTATGCCCGGGAAGAGAAGCAGCTGGCACATTCTAGGTTTTTCTTTCGCTCCCAGCCCAGAATAGAAGCAAATTTTTTTGATTGTTTCTCAGAAATAAACATAACAAACTTGACAGTGACTTTCTTACGTGACTGTACCTACGTACAATTATTAGGCTCACCTTAGTCCTGTTCGCGAGTTAATGATGTATTGCGATATGTAATAATATGAGTGTATTTAGCATAATAAGCTTGTCTGTCTAGTTTTGTATATACACTCTGAATATAGAGATACATTAGAATACTGCACACAAGACGTTACAAGTATTAACCTTTTTTTGAATCCTTTTGGCTTTTTGTGTGTTTGACGTGCTTTTTCTTCTATGTCGGTCTTGGTATGTAAGTCTGTAACTCTTTTACTTTATTTATAGAATTATTCATTTGCACATGTACAAATACAAATGCGATGTCGATCTTTAGTCTCATTCCTAGCTGGGATGATTTCGAGAAGAAACATTGGACCTTGCCTATACCATTTAGTTTCTCTGTGATGCCTATAACACATCCATAGCATGATCATATGGTGCTTTTGTTGCTAGGTACTTAGGAAGTATGAGTTTCTTTATTATTCAGTTAATTGTCTTACCATTATACACTTACTTTTTGTCCAAATATTTTATAATAACCTAGGTATTATACAGACTTTCTGAAGATCCTTCGACACAAAAATTGTTCGTACAAGATCACTGTTGGCGATAAGACCTCTTTTGTTAACCCCGAAAAAAGTTATTTGATTATTCAAATGTTTTTATAACAACTATAGGCTAAGTACTTTATTAGTTTCCCACACTTTAGCATTAGATTGATTAAAATAAAACACATTTAAATATAATCTAAACGTTTACTAATAATAAACTACTTGAGTAGGTACCTACATTGAAATAGCTCAGCGATGTTTGTATGGAAACTTCTCAAGTGGCAAAGGGTTCCCATGTTGCCAAAAATAGAAAAATAACTATTTATTGTGATACAACTGTTTAATTGTTAATGGAAATCTCAAGAGCTTGTTTTATTTGAAGACGTTAGTAGAGTAGCGGTGTTGTGATGACCTAAGGCACTGCGCAGGGCCACTCAAAGTCACTCAAAAAATAATGATTGCATTTGGATTTAGAATTGAAGACATTCAAAGGCGAGCCAAAACTATGTCCGACGTAAATATTTTAAATTATTAGTCATACCAAACTCAAACTCAAATATTCTTTATTTCGTAAGTATTTAAATACATTTGAAATAAGTCAAACAATTTACAAATTGAACTGGATCTACCACCACTTTGGAAAGTCGATCTGTTGAGAAGAAGTGGCAAGAAACTCAATAGCAATCATCTTTTAAAAATAAGAAAAAAAAATACACAATAACAATTTAAAGCCAGGGAATCCCATCTTCTTGCATCCGGATATCTTATAGTATACCTTTTCACATAACACTTATCCTTAAATCTATCTACCAACATAGCAAGGAGTTTGGTGAAGTTAAAAAAATCTCGAAAATGTATGGCTGTTGGATGCTCTAACGGTTCTCGAGTGGTGACTGACAGTAAAGCAGTAGAAAGATTCACAAAATTTATAAATACACAGGGTGACTGGTAGGTCACTTTTGAAATTCGAGAACGTGATAAATTGAGGTCATACATGAAGAGAAAAAATATAATAAAATATAAATATTAATTATTTACTGAGTAAAATTAACCGAAAGTCAAAGAATAAATTACGCAACGCATGGTTACACTAGCGTTCGCAGTGATCCGCGCGCCAGGTCACGTGCCGCGAATGTAAAGTAAATAAAATAAAAGAAAAATAAATAAAAAAATTGTAAAGTATATGTAAAGTAAATAGAAACAAAACTTTATTTATTTATAGGAAATCCAGGTGAAAAATTATGAACCTGCTTTTATTACATAATTATGACCAGAATCGAGTACAGAGTGCTCTCCTTCAGTATCTAAACTTCCACCAGTTACCCATGTTCAGTTTCCGAAAACAGTTAGGGAAGAGAACCTACTTAGAACCTACGATCAAGAATCGAAATCATAATAAAGGCAAAAGCTGTCTGTCAAGAAGTTGATATTTAAAATCAAAATTCATAGTAAAAGTTTATTTTCGTATGACTTCTTTAAAAAAAGCTCCGTCAAAATGATATAACACTTAATTATCGAGACTTAACTTTGAAGCCCAGTTTGTGAAAAACAAAAACGTCGTAAAGAATAATAATAGATTTTTGTGATCAGAAGGGACTTAGTGTTGATCCTCTTGTTAAAATATAGCGCTGCGTGTAACGGTTGTTTATAAGGGGATTCTTTTAAAAACGTTCGTAAAATGAGAAACAATGGAATATTATATACCTATATTTTATACTTGTTTCATAGTGTAAGATATCTTGATAAAATCACCAATTTCACACTTGAATGAGTTTGAGCGGATACGACGTTAAGCAAAATCAAAGAGAAAACCTCAGTAAGAAAAAATATCTAAAATATAAAAGACAACGAATGACAGATTTATTAATACATTTTTATTGATAAAAAAAATTTAATTACAGTTACTTGCAATGATTTTATTTAAACTGTTAAAGAATCTAAAAAACAAGTGTCCAAGGAAAACAAATAACTTCGAAGTTAAAAATCTCTTTAAAATAGGTAATTTATTTTAAAAGTTTAATAATTAAAATCGAACAGAATCTAAAGTAAATAAAAAAGCGACATTATATCATTAAAGATCTCATTAAGATGATTCCCTATATTAACTGAACCATCTCAACTCTACTTACCAATATCACTTCTACTCAACTTTTACGAACTCAAAATTCTTAGTTCTAAGAATCTAAAGTCTGCAGCGAGCTTAAAGCTTCTCGTTACATTTTATGTAACTACCCTCATTGAAGAAAATTGGGATTTGTATGACCAAAGTTGCCAACATCAGTGCTTGCCGTAAACCGGACGAGTCTATCAGTTGGCTCTAAACTTCTTTTTAAATACCATTAATTTTGAAAATTGTTAATAACCGTCTACTTAAATGGAAGCAAAGGTATATACTAGCTGGTTTTATGATGTTGCTTCGTTTGGAATAATAATTATATGACTTTATTTGAATTTCATTGAGAATTAAATAAGCATTAGTATCGATTATTATCTCTGGTCAAAGGTATTTGTTGATCGCTATTTGCTAATTGAACTCGTTTTTGAGTTGTAGTTTGACTTGAATAATTATTTCTTGACTCAAATTAACTTTCGACAAAACTTCGTCTATAATTGTCCTAATCTATTGTCTGTCTAACAAGCGAGGGTATCTTTTGTCAGCTTCACGACAAAAAAACATGTAAAAAAAGACATTAATCTGGAGCCGTGGCGTCGAATTTTAAGTAGCATTTTGTCTTGTTACTTATTTGAATTTAGTTGTTCTGCTCCAAATTAGGGTGGTTTTGTCCCCACTTTATTAATATTCATTTAAACTTCAGAGGATTTTTAGTTAAGATTAAGTTTTGTGACGACTACTATTGTAATATTTTGGGTGCACTTATTAATATAAAAAGCTATTTGTCATAGAAATGTTTTGTTTTGCTAAGTGAGTTTGAAATATGGTCGGTTATAAATATTGTTTTGCTATACGTTACTAATTTAGCTACCGATTTGTTTACTGTTGAGTGGTTAATATAAATACGTCAATTTATTGCCGTTCGAAAAGTTTTTCTATAAGCCTGAACAAAGGATGTATTGTAAATAAACTTTGTATTTGACATCGGAAATCCAATATTCCTATTTTAAACCAAAAAACAATCGTTAACTAATGAATCTGTCAATTTGACAACTTAGAAAAACAGGAGACTACACTTAAGTGTTAAAATTACTAAACAATTGCTCTCCGAAAATCACAAAAAATGTTTGTGCCCTTCATGATATATTGCCCATCTTCTCGTGACAGAGTGACAGGCATGTTGATTTCCGACATTTTAATTTCAGGTTAAATGACTTGGCTCACCCTAGGATAAGTATTTTGGGTGAAACCCCCGAAATTGCTTACTGACATTTCATTTTCAGAATGCGAAGAATTTGTCAACGGACACTGTTACATGACAGATACATTTAAAATGTTTCTTTTAAGGATTCTCCGGATCGGGATCTGCTATTTTTATAAATAGAAATTAACTTTAAAATTTGAGAACTCATTTCAACAATTTATTAAAGGATTTGAGGAAAGCGGATTTCATTCGTGTCCATGTCTTATCTTAAAAGTATCCATCTGATATGTCTGTCAATACCAATTCTTACAATAATTGACTTAATATTTAACAATTTATCACCAGAGCTTTGCCAGAACGTTTCAACTCAACGTTTCATTTCAACGTAGTGAATAAAATAATTATACTATTGCAAAAGTAATTTCTACCTCATCGAAATAGTATTCCAGGACTTTAGACTATTCAATACCACTCCTTTTACTTCCATTCACATTGCCATTTTTGTCATCGTCGCCGTTAAGTCTGCGCCTGCACAGAACAATACTGTAGAAAGGGACAGGCATAATCTAAAATTTTATATTTGTTTCATTTTCTCAAAGGACTTTTGAAATAGGTTATTATCTGTTTTGTTTATGGGATTGTGCGTATGCGCAGCTGGTGGTCATGATCTGTTAAAATGGCATTCGCTAATGGTTTTGAAGTTTCAGCTTTGACTTTGGAATTAATAGCTTTTGTGAACTTTGTATCTTTGTCTTTTTATTCTTCAATGTGAAATTTTACTTTAGTTTGTTTTAGAAACTTAGTGAATAATTTCTTCTTTACACCGCTAACTGTTATATTGTATTGAAGAACCCCTTACTGTTTGATTAAAAGCATTCCAAATTTTACTTTCGGTGTGATGAAATATACACTGCTACTAGACTCATCTCTGTTACCAAAGTTCCTCTCATAAAATTTAGTTATGATTTATCAACCCGATGCAATTTCAAATTCTCGTAGAGATTTTTGGTAACCAAAGTAGTTTTCATCTATATTTCGGTTTCTGACCAGCTATCCACTTTGGAACAACACTAAAACTTTGAGCCCGAAAGTATAGAAAATATTCTTTATTTAGCATTCAACATGTTTGTAAACTTGCTCAAAACTATACCTTTTTAAAAAGGTCAAAGCAAAGGCCTTGGGTAACAAAAGAGTGTTGACAATACTTACCAACGACGCAGAAGTGGAACACGGGGCTTGTAACAGGTAGATGAAGTAAAACGAAAAGCATAAATAATGAAAATTAAGTACACGTCTATAGAAGAGAAACCTATTTACTCGATGAGACTTTTAGCTTAATGTTCAAGATTAACACTAACAGGGTACACCTGCAGAAGGTAGTTAAAATATAAACAACCACGAAAGTAATTCTTGAAAGTGAAGACTATAATTTTAATCTAAATCCTATGATATGTTAGAAGTAATAATAATAATAATAATAATTGTCGGGTCTTTTCCGCCGAAAGGCGAGTAGTTATAAGTATACAAAATAATAATAAAAACTCTTTATTGCCATGAAACTTAAAAATAATGATAACAAAAAAATAATAATAAGAGAGATGACAATTTCGGCGGCCTTATCGCTTTAAGCGATTTCTTCCAGGCAACCAAAAACAATTAAAAAGAAATCACAAACTTAAACTAGGGCAGAGCATTTAACTTGTAAGAATAAACATAATAACTATAAATTACTAAAATTACAAACTATTAGACACAATATGTTACAAATATTAATAATTACAGATATACCTATAGATTAATTATTTTAGATAAATAGATATTAATATTAAATCCGAAAGCAAGTTACTGATTTGTGTAAAAAAAAATATATATATATATATATATATATATTTAGACAAATGTGATTACAAGATACTTCCGATAGCAACCTTACAGGGACAAATATAAATTTTTCAGTTCTTTTTTAAAGGAAGTTATGGTTTTTGCATTGTGAATATGGAATGGTACTGTATTCCATAAGGTTGCTGCATGCACTGTAAATGATTTATGAAAGAAATTAGAGGAATGCAAAGGCGTCGCTAAGAGCATGTTGTTTGACGATCGTAGATTCCTTTCGTGTGTTTCATGTCGAAAATTGAAACAATTATTTAAATACGTAGGTGTTGAAGGATTGAACAGTATCCCATAAAGCAGAGAAAGAACATGAGTATTCCTGCGAAGGCGAATTGGGAGCCACTTAAGCTTATTGCGGAAATCTGATACATGGTCATACTTACGTAAAGAAAATATATACCTTATACATATATTTTGGAGGCGCTCAAGCTTGTCTAATTGCTCCTCGGTCAAATCGAGATAAGTTACATCTGCGTAATCCAGTATGGGTAATAGGAGGGACTGTGCGAGCGCAATTTTTGTAGGTATTGGCAAGAAGTTTCGTAGGCGTCTCAGAGAGCCTACTGCAGCAAACATCTTCTTTCGGACGGCGTCAATTTGATGCTTCCACGATAGAGTGCAGTCCATGAGAACACCAAGGTTTTTTACTACTGAACAGTAATTAATTATTTCACCCTCAAACGTGACAGGAGGAAGGGCTTTTGCGTCAACTCTTGATAATAACTTAGAACTTCCGAACATAATGAGTTGAGTTTTGGAAGGATTAACTTTTAGACCAAAATGCTTGCACCATTCTGATATATGGTTTAGGTCATTGTTTATTATGTTAATAGCAGAATTAATATTGCTGATAGGTGCTTGGGTGTATATTTGTAAATCATCTGCATACAGGTGGTAGGAAGAAGATAAAGAATTAGTTATTGAATTAACGAAAATTGAAAACAAAAGAGGAGATAGCACGCCACCTTGAGGGACGCCGGCAGTTGTGTTACACCAGTCTGAAACAGCGTTTTCCACCGAAATACGCTGCCGACGGCCATGTAGATAACTACGAAACCAGTCAATCACCGTTGGAGATATGTTGAGTGTACTTAAGACACCAAGAAGTATATCAAAATCCACTGTGTTGAAGGCATTACTGAAGTCGAGTAAAGTCAATACTGTAAGTTGTCTATCTTCCATGTTTCGACGTATGTCGTCAGTAATTTTGACGAGAGCCGTAACCGTACTATGGCCGGGCCGAAAACCAGATTGAAGAGGATTCATTAAGTTATTTTGGTTAAGGAATGTTAGGATCTGCTGGTGGACAAGGCGTTCAAGTACTTTAGAAAGGAAGGGGAGGATAGAAATTGGACGGTATTCGGAGTAGGAGATAGGATTTGCTTTTTTAGGCAAGGGAGTTATACTAGCTGATTTCCAAGCTTCTGGAAAGGTGTTTGTGGATATAGAGTAATTAAAGATTTTTGTAATGATAGGAGTAAGGATATCTAGTAAAGGTATGACCATATTACGGCTAATGCAATCGCTACCTACAGCATTAGAAGAAATTGATAAAATATGCTTCTTAACATCACAATCGGTAAATGGACGAAAATTAAAAGAAGGTATATCTGGGTACGACAAAGATGAAAGATTTTTTAGGGTTTGGTCTTTTAAAGATCCATCCATTGAAGAAGTATAGGAAAAGTGCTTATTTAAAAGATTTAAGTCAATTGATGAGGAGTTATTGTCATATTTGGTTTTGCCAATACCCAATGATTTTAAGAATTTCCAAACTTTGGCTGGATTTTCATTTTCTACAGACTTATGAACGTGGCGGCGTTGTGCATCCCTACACACCCTGTTGCAGTGATTTCTCAATGTTTTGTATCGTTCCAAGTTTTGTTCAGTGGGGTTTGTCTTGTATTTACAGCGGGCTGAGTTCTTTTTCGCTAGGAGTGTTTTGATTTCCGTCGTTAGCCAAGGAGCGGGAAGCTGTTTCATTTTTACTGGCCGAATCGGTGCATGACAATCATACAGGTCAGTTAATAAAGAATTAAAAACATTAATTTGTTCGTCTACACTAGTTGCTTGATCTATTACAGACCAATCAACTTTTGCTGCATCTATGCAAATTTTTTCTTGGTTCATACCTGCAAAGTTACGGCGCATCAGAATTTTTGGCTTTACTTTAGGGAAACGAATCTTATAAGATAGAAACAATAGATCGTGATAGGAAAAAGCATCAGCACTGCACTGGCCATGTTTGGCGATGCAGTTTTCTGATGAGACAATTATTAAGTCTAGAAGAGAGGGGTCACAATTTGGAAAAAAATGTGTAGCATTAAGTTTAGCTAAATGTAAATTACTGGACTTAATAGTTGACAGAAGTTTGGCTGATCGGTAGTCATTTTTCTGAAGGCAGGTGTTAAAGTCGCCCATAATCACTGTGTGTCGATACAGCGGTGTCAAGTCTTCTAGGAGTTTCTCAAATTCAGAAAAGTAGTTGATTTGGAGAGATGGACTGTAACATACTCCTAAAAGAACTTTAACGTGCGACAAAGTGACTTCTATGAAGAGGTATTCCAGTGCGTTGCCGGATAACTCTGTGGATTTTCGTACAATGTTATAGGAAACACCTAATCTGAGGTAGATGGCTACGCCACCACCTGTTCTAGAACACCTGTCATTGCGTATCAACTGATACCCAGGTAAAGAATACGAGGTCGATGGCAAACATGGTTTGAGCCATGTCTCGGACACAAGTATTGCATGGAGGTCTTTGTTGTCAAAACTATTAAGCATATCTACATGATGAGCAGGAATACTCTGGGCATTTATATGTACAATGTTGAAATTACGGGGAACATCAGAAAACTGAGAGTGTAAAACTTCGTTAAGAGGAGGAGAGGTGCTTTGAAAGCTGAGATTACTGTTCGAATCGTTGGGTGAGCATGACCCATAGTGCCGAGAACCATCACTGTTATAAACCGCCGACATCAAATATAATATTATTCAACACTACAACAGTTTACAATAGATATGAAAATAAATAAAAATATATATAGTAAGAAAATATACCTAAATAAACTTACTTTACCTTCTCCCACTAACCTTATCAAGTTAAACACCTGCATGCTTTAAAATTATGTAAAAATAATGTTATTTAAGTTACAACTATAACACTTTATACAATACTACAAATAAAATAATAGAACAAAAGAAATCAAACTAAAACAAATAAGGGCATAATTTATAAAAAAGAACTACAGGCTGTATAGAAATAATTTTTGCCATCTTTAACAAAAAAAAGTAAGTGCTTGATTGAGTTTGATTGATTG
Organism: Stenoptilia bipunctidactyla; assembly: GCA_944452665.1. Lineage (NCBI taxonomy): Eukaryota > Metazoa > Arthropoda > Insecta > Lepidoptera > Pterophoridae > Stenoptilia > Stenoptilia bipunctidactyla. The sequence goes on along the minus strand of OX101742.1, from coordinate 21,482,500 downwards.
AGTGAGTGACTGGACTGGACTGACAAATATTACAATTTATTTACAACCAAAATAGAAAAACATTACTTTAACCAAATCGTTTTGCAAATCTAAAATAAAAATAAAAATATTGAATCAACACAAAAATATATCGTTACTTTTCACATTAAGTACCTGTAGATAATATTTACAATCGAAGACGAATAATGATACTGATAAGAAACAATGAATGAAACATAGAAGGTGCCCAATTAGTATTGAAAAGTCAAAATTTGATTCACTTTTTAGATGGCAGGCGTCTAGTTTTAGGAGCACCAACCTTAGTCTCCTTTACTTCTGCTACTGAAGATGAAGATGTAGATGGATCAGGAATCGTTTTGAGATCGGCGATAGTCACAACCCGATGACGCAGTCCATTCAGGCCAGCTACCAAGATGTCTCCATCCCTAGTCCAACAGTTTTTGACGCCGAAACGTTGCCTGGCAGCCATGAAAGTTGTGTGTCGAAGTTTCGTTAGGAACTCGGAGAGCGTTATACCGGAGCCCTTCAAAGCAGTCTTGGACATCCAAACTTTATCACGGAGAGAAGCATTACAGAACTTAATAATGATGGGCCTACTTTTACCATCCTTTTGTATTCCGAGACGATGGCAGTAACTTATGTCTGCATTCGAAAGTGCAGGCAACTTAAGGTGGTCACTAATTACCTTCATCACGGCAACAACTATGTCCTCCTTCCTTTCTTCAGCCACACCATGAAGAAGAAGTATTTTGCGGCGACGGCACATTTCGAGTCTGTCAGTCTCAAGCAGTAAATGGTTTATTTGCTTCTGAAGGTTGGCCATTGCGGTGTGAATAAAAGTTTTAAACTCAATAAAATCTGAAGCCAGTGTTGCAGTTGTGTATGAGGAGGCACTTGTTTTATCCAGGCTCTGCTGGAATTGGTCCATCCGGGTATTGAACATCTCCATCATACTTTGCATACTATCCTGTACAGTATCCATTGTTTTTTATGAACTTTTCTTTGTTCTCAAAAGTGTTTTGACAGTGAAGTTATAATCTTAATTGGAGAGATTTTAATTAAGCTAGCAGGTATCTAGTATTAGTCACTATAATTGTACATAAGTTTAGTTTAAATATACAAAATAAGCTATTTAATTTAATTAAAAAGTGCAGAGCAATCAAAGCTGTTTCTTTTTTGTAGTCTACCCCCAAAAAAACTATGTCAAAGTAAATAAATAAACAAAAGGCTTCGTGCAATGCAGCCGCCATACTGTCTAAGCACGTGTAGCTAGTAGTAGTGACGTCATACTACCAAGGATAATAACTTTAATTGCGTATATATTATTGTTTTATAAATAAAATGTTCTAGACTTGTAATATAGAACACTTAGAAAGGTAGACATATCATGAAGACCAAATAGCGGAACTAGAGTACGAACCGTATTATTGTTAGATATAATTTATATATGTTAGTTTTTAAGGTATTTATTTTACTATGGGCCTCGGTAATCAATTGTCATTGTATTTTTTTTATATTGCCTGAAATAAATGATTATTATTATTATAAAAACTTCCTCAAGTGTTGGTCGGGACTCAAGTTTTTGTGTAAATTTTCCACAGAGAACTATTGAAAAATCTTAACATAAGCACAGTCCTTGTGTGTATAACTTTTTGCAACTGAGAGCATTATACCAAGTTCCAGTTCATCTTACTAATATTATAAATGCGAAAGTTTGGATGTATGGATGGATGTTTCTTCCTCAATCACGGCATAACGGCTCAACGGATTTAGATGTTTGGCATAGTGTTAGTGGACAGTTTCAAATAGCACAAAGGCTACTTTATATCCCGAATTTCCCACTGAGTTTGAAATTGTGCGCGTAAAATACCTCGTAAAAATATTTTGGTCACACAATTAAATTGAAAGTACAAAATCAATGAAAGTTACTTATTTTATTAAAATAAATAAATACACAACGTTGTAATATCATATCAAGGACACGTTTTAATGATTTTCCAGTTTCCTTTTCAAGTAAAAACATGTCTTTACACATACCAGATACCAACATGAACTTTATTCCTACTATATGTCATATAAGTTAAATCTTGTTAATGAAATTTAAACTTTGTACTTAGGGTATAAAGTTGAAGTTTAAGTTTATGCTGGAAGAGGTTAAGTTATACTTAAGGATACTTGAAGGGCTATAGCAATCAAGGTCTTCTAGTATGATAAGTTTAAAGTCAATGCTGCAGTGTTTTGTTTTCCATAAGTACAAAACTTTGTATTTTTTTATATTTTATACTTCACTAGTTGTGCCCTACAGATTTATCTATCCGAAAATATAATTTACTACAAAAACCAAATCCTTTCTTCCATGTGTTTCTGTAATTTTTTTTTTGTGAATATTTTCTCAATTTTAGGATAAATAAGCTATATAATATGACGATGTTGGGTACCGAAAAGAATCATGCTACCTTGGTGATGTAAAGTATTTGACTTTTTTTAGAGCACAATTTGGAAATTGATGTGTTGCGGAAAGAGGGAGGATTTGGAGATTATAAGATGTTAAAAGGGACTTCAATTTTAAGGAACGACTGTTGTTCTTTAACCTACATGTGTTGAAATCGCCCATCACTATCACATGTTCATATAAAGAGCATATATTATGGAGGAAGGAATCAAAATAATCAATTGTAAGGTTTGGACTATAAAAAGTAGTGAGAAGTAGTTTTGCGTGATGCAGGGTGAGTTCAATGGCCAAGTGTTCTGAAGATTCAGAATACATGGACGGAGATGAGCTAACTATCTTGAAGGGAATATCGTCACGTAGGTAAATGGCCACCCCACCCCCACCTTTAGCAGTTCTGTCATTCCGAATGAGAACAAATCCTGGTAAAGCAAATAAAGAAGAAGCAAGAGAATGTTTAAGAAAGGATTCAGAAATTAATAATACATCTATGCTGGCGCGGCTGAAAAGGCTAGAAGGTCAGAATAATGACTAGGAAGTATACTGTTTTATCCATACGAATCTGGTGTAGGTTGCGTGTAAAATTATAAATAATATCCTGTGTGACATTCCTATACATAAACTTCTTATTTCGGGATTAAAAAATTTAAACACACAAACTTTTTATAGTTGCTATATTAATATACATAAAATCCTTACAGGAGTCAAAGACATTCAATCTTAACTTCGTCCCTTAAAAATCATATAAGCAGACTAATAATTACACTCCCTCAATTTATTTATTCATGAATATAAACAAAAAGGATTTTAATATTCTAAATTGATCAAAACATTGACCACATTAATATTATGGTCAGGTCTTTACTTCCATTTTTAGATTGATTAAATTCGGCGACACAAAATGAATCCTAATTTTTACCGGTACCGTATTGGCAATAAAATTAACGGTAACAGCGAATCAGGTTCGAACGATTAAATTGTTCCTTATTTAAACTTTGTGATTTATTTTTATGTTGATGACTTCTATGTCGCAAAAATTAGAATTCTCGCTTTCAGTACTGGGGTTCCAGAGGTTGATTACTAACTAGGTTAAAATAGAAATGCTTTTGAGTCGGAGTTTATAGTAAGATGCTCTCAAGTTTCTATATGTAGTTTTCTTTTAAATTATCTTTTAGGAACATAGTTGTAAAAATTGTCGTGGCACAGTGCCTTCTATTAATCGATATTTTAGGTTAAGCAATGCTCGGCGCGTTCGGTAACAGGATGGATGACCGCCAATCATTAATTTCTCACGGCGACCGTTCTTCGGACGGCAGTCGGTCCTGGATGGTGTATATTTTTATAACCTCCTCGTCACCCAGGGAAGAGACCTATACCCCCTGCAGTGGGCTCATTACAAAGAGTTGAGATGAGCATAGTTGTTTGTATATATTAGAGTGTTTTATATTCGCGATAATTTTGGGACTTCTTAATAGATTTTTATTAGCAACAGCGTAAGTGGTTTTTGGAGCTCACTTAAAGCTTTTAAAGCTACCAATTATTATTACGACACGAAAAATCAAGACTTTTTTCATTGAACTTGATGAGAATTTAGATGCAAAAAGCCAAAAAAACACCAAAAAATCCAACAAATCCAGCTGGAGTGTAGCTGGTATTACAACTAATTATGATGATTAGATGACCAACAGCTATAATGACAAAGACTTACAATGACTCCATTAAAAATAACAACAATATCAATGAAAAACTTTATATCACAAGAACTTACAAAGTAGGTTAAGTAATAAAGTAAGTTAAGTTTGATCAAATTCAATAAAACTGAAAAATAAACATCAAAACTTATTTCGATAAAGACACATCAAAATTTGTATTCAAGTCATTTCGTTTAAGCTACTTAAAATTAAGTTACCTCTCAAGAATACGTCGCATAAATTCGCTGTTCCGCCAAATTGGTTTTATTAATTTTACTGTGTTCCAGAAATAAGAAACAGGTTTTTTGTTTACAAACAAAATGTGAACTCAAAATGGAAGGTTGTCCGTGGAGACACGCAAAAGGACAATTGTGAATTTAATTAAATTTTCAATCTGATTGTAGTGAAAGAAGTTTTCTTTATTCTTTTCACGCCAGAATAGGAAAGACATTTATTAATATTTTTGCAAATATAGAAATGCATGCTATAGAGATTTATTTGGAGAGATCTTTTGAATGGTAATTCAACTTTTTTAATAACATTTGATTGAATCAATCCACTAACAAGAACAAAAAAGCGAATCAAAATAATGTTTGAGAAATAAGGGTATCCTTTAGGTATTTTTTTTATTTCATTGCGACGACATTTCCAATGTATTTGTTTTTAATATCAAAAATCCGAATAAACGTTTAATTATACTCGTTTTAGTAAAACCATTATTTTTTTATTTTAGCAAATCAAGTAACACGCCTTTGGAAAAACAATAAAGTTACAATCTGACCTATTTATTATTTCCTCCACTTTAGCTGTCTCGTTCATAACAAAATATAACCTTTTTCTTTTCTAACTGTCCCAAGAACAAAAGCTGTGCTACTTATAATATTAAAGTTCTCCATAGAAATGATAGAACTCTCTTCCTCTTTCATAATATCATTGTCATAGTCACGCATATGTATGAACTTTACTGTGTACTAAATATGTACTCATTCGGAGTCTTATATCATATTCCAAATGCGAAAGTATACCTTTCAATGTATGTTTTTATTGGAAATATCAAGGCCGAGTATACCCCTACTACAGATCTAAAAATATAGCGTTCTTGTGGAATATAGTAACAACACATTATATCATATTACAACAATACCAACATAGTGTTTATTTGGCATGTTTAAGAAGTATATTTTTAAATAAAGCACTTTAATTTAATTACTTACTTTTATACCCTTATTTTTTTTTAATATAAAAAAGTGAAGTTCCTATTAATTTAGTCTTATAAGGCTAAAATTCCCAAACTACTTATTTATTTTATTTTCAACTACAAGAAAACTTAGAGCTAGGAATTACAGGAAGATTTTTTTTTATAAGAGAAGATAGCCACACGAAGTTTTTACACTTAACACTTTATTTCATGTAAACAATTTAGACCGTGAGTTTTATCTTTTAGTATTGTATTTAACATGTCGACATTTGAGTCAGTTTGCATAAAACCCTAAAGTTTCTTTTCCGCCAAGAAAAATATTTGGCACCTAATACAGCAAGCTTTATTAGGGGAGGATGAACCTTAATTACCGTCGAAAGAGTATTCTATAGATCTGCTAGCCCGAAGGTAAGCATTTTTAGAACAGCAGGCCTATTATGTATCTCAAAACCATACGCTGATATCATGAAAATATAGATTCGACGTAAAACATATTATGCAATCATTATTCGGCATGTCATGTCATGAAAGAACAGTTATAGGCCTCAGAGTAGCCACGGTGTAGACCGCGTTAGCAGCCATGAGACTCATCAATAAACTGACTATACCCACTGAGACCTTAAAGAACTGCACACTTTATTTTATCTCATGCGTTCATCTGTCCTCTAGTAAAAACTGTATCAATTTAGTAGCATTTAAGTTCATTTGCTTCAAACAAACGCGGCGAGGACTTTTTGATAATAATAATATGTAGGTATAGATGAACCATCAAAGTGTATGCCGTCTCAAACTCGCAAACAGTATCATTAAACATTACCACAGTTAACGAATGTTCTTTAAAACGTTTGAAAGTACAATAATGTGTAAAACAAACAACTTTTATTGGTTGTTCATGACTTTGTTCAGAGTTCGCGTCAATTTTCTTTTATTTTGTTAAATAAGTATAAGTATAAGAAGAAACATTCGTGATGCAAAAATATTGCAACAGCTTCGTAATTGCGCAGTTGTTTAACCCTAGACATTTAACCAATATATTGATTTTTAAGCTGATGTTGGCTGAAATCCTGTCACTAGTTTCAATGCCAACTTAATGTCGTGTAGGGGACTGTTCGATAATCACCTAATAAATCTAAAAACCATCTTGACAGGCTAGCTTTTTGATTAGATTTCTTCCAATATCGTCAACAATCGTCGACATTTACAATCCTTAAATTACAAACCTTATTACAAAAAAGAATTAAAAACTTAAATCTTCTTCATCAAATAGTTCATCTATTGAGCCATGAACGTATAAATTTTATACGTAAAAAAAAAAGACGTGTGGCACTCGGAGACTGCCGCGGTAAAGCTATTGCATAGAATTTTTTATCAACTTTTGCAAGTATAATTATTTATTTATTTTATTAATGCATTAATGTTTGATCTAATATGAAGTTCCACAAGTTCCTAGTAGATGGCGCTGACTGTTTATTAAAGCCCGCATGTAAAGTTATGAGTATCACCGCTGTGCCGGTCGGAGTGGGGGGTGTTAGGTTTTTTTCGTTACAGTATTTCTGGATTCGGTCCCCACGCTCAAGGCCCGCGATAGAAGCTATGCAATAGCTTAATAATTAACGTTTATTTCTTACCAAAGATCCATATTTTATGTTCGTACAAAATTTACTTACTGACTTTGAAAAAAAATAAAGTGATTATATAAAGTTTTCCTGCTATGGACATAATTACAATACATATTTATCAGACTGTCCACTTTACAGTACTTGGAGAATGCTGCGACGACTTTAGCGGACCCGATATATTAGTGACGCGATTCCTTTTAATTTTTTTGAGGCAAATAGAAGCGGCGAGGGTGAACTGTTATGTTTTTAATAAATAAAAATGCTTTTTTAACAAGTCAACGATCTTTCTCTGCGCCAAACTCCTCACTTCTCTCGTAAACTTTAACCCAAGTTATTATGGAAAGCATATTTCAAAGGCCGCCGTCAAAAGCTTTTGTAGACGTAACGAAAACAACCCAACAGTGAAACAATAATAACTAGAAATAGTAAACAAAGCTATGTTTACTATACCAGTTATTCTAAGTTTGATAAATAGGAGGCGGCGATACTGTTCGGTGGTGATGATGCTGTACTTATTACCCCTACCAAGTTTTTAAGACGTAACTTTGTTAACTACTTTTTGTGCTGTGAAGTGTCTATTATTTATACAATTAAGTACTGATACTTCGATTCTTCGAACTCGTAATAAAATTGGCAACTTATATTCGTTTTTAATATTCAACCTTTTGTAATCTTCAACCTAGAGACGCACACTTCTGGAGAATAAAAGGCTCCATGGCTAGCGCTTGCGAGCAACTTTGATCAGAGCGTCGATATATCTTGCAGGGAACTACTATCGTTCTATCTCGGAAGATATACTGGGGTATGAGGTTGCCAATTGAGAACGTTGTCGCGCAAATGAACATCCGATCTGAGAACTACTCATTTGTGTTCTGCTCATTGATACTTCGACTTTGTTAGCCTGTTGGCAAGGTGACACAAGTTTGACTGTGAGCCTCTTTAATTCCGATTCGATATTCCTATTCCATTCTATGGCTTGTTGGATTCTTTTAGTTTTTTTATACAATCCATAATTTAGCGAACTGGATTTCGAAGCAATGTCTTGATGTTTATGTTAGATACTATTAAGCATCTAACATAACCTTTGATACTTAAACATTAAGACTTTGATGGAATAAACTTTAAACCTGTCAACCAATAGGAAGTGATTTTTGAAGGACACATTTACGCTACTTCACGTAAATAGCCGGTGGATGCTAACATTGACTTTGGCAACAGATCCTAAAATTTCTAATTTAGGTAACTCCAAATTACGAGTCAATGGTAGGGGACAAATTTCACTACAACTTCTGTTTACCGTGAAGCACGGGAGCGTGCCACGTTGACGTAGGTCGCGAACATCTGGTGAACTCGGATATACAAACTTTTGTGTTTTTTATGTTCTTAGTAGACGTCTGGCTTATTATTGCATTCGTTGCTCGGTTGTGTGCGATCTTTGACTGTTCTTTGAATATTTTCAATTATGTAACTGCCTTTGAAATGCCGAGTGTATTTGTTTTTCGGGTTCATTGTCACTTGAAATCAGGTGCGATTTTGGCTGAACGCTGGTTTAGTTCAAAGTTATCTCCAAAACTGGGTTTATGTTATGGGTAGTTGCTTATAAAGTGGACCCTGAAGATACTTTAGCATCAAAAAGGAGTTTTTCAATTTGTTGCCTTTAACGATGAGTGAAGGACTATTCATGACCCTACATGTTAGTAAATCGTCAACAGAATTGTTAAACTCCCGGCATCATGATGAGAACACTAAAATAAACTAGAAAGTATCCTAGAAACAAACAGGTCTGAATACAACAGAAGTTTTTGAAAGATAGGAAAACAAAGCTCTTAAAAATATGCATTAAATTAGGTATACCAATTTTAACTCCACCATAGTTATAATATTGAGTAGAATTTAAATATCTCAGTGAAGAATTTTGTTATACTCAGACACACTGCTATTCAAATACTGCTTGACATTGGACTTGACCTGGTTAGAAACCTTGTACCCCAACCTCACTGTCAAGCCACAAACGCCGTGAACTTCACTGTTAATCTCAACCATTTAAAAAAATATATCAATCACATACAAATATCCTATGACATTTTGATTCTAATCAACAACAATGCCATACGTATACTCCATACACACACAGACATAGATAGCCTGACCGATCGTGTCGCTCTGACTGCAGGGGTCAATCAACCTTGTCCGGTAGCCATCTTTTTTATATTACAATATAAATAATGTCCGCTTATCTATAGATTTCAATCTTTAATTTGGTGTGGGAAATGTTTTATTTTTTAGTTTTATGATTTGTAATCAATATACTTTTTAAAAAGAAGCTGAGAAGTAATATGTAGTTGGATCATCTCGTTTTATTGGATGAATATTAGTTTTATTAGTACCTACATGGATTGCTTAACTGAATTGTTGGGTAATCGATTTAATTGTTCAGAACTGGAGTTCAAGACAGATCAGCCATGATATTAAACAAATATAACAACTGTATTTGTGTGAAGTTATTGATGTATTTGGCAGTTTTGTGTACAATAGTGTATTAGTCATGAGAAAGTAATAAGAAAATAAAGTTATTGAGTAACAAAAATTAACAAATAACTGTCAACTAAATAATTATTACTAGGCACTCAGTAAAAACATGGAGTGCAGACACACCTAGACTTTGATACTATTGAAATACTATTTCAATATTGATCAAACAATAAGAACAACAGAGAGATTTTATACAAAAATTTAACCACGCGACTTACCTGATAGTAGATCATGAGCATGACCATAAGTTTGAAAATAAGATACGGGTTACAAGTTATAATAAATCAACACATATAAAATTATACTTCAACATAACATCAACAAAAATATAGGTAATATTTGGCGATAGGTGTCGACTGGCTGGTGCAGTAGTCACATATATTGCCTCCTATGCCAGAGGTCCTTGTTTAGAGTCTCGGTGGCGGCGGTGGAGAATCAAAGTTAAAATGTACATTTTATTATTAAATTTATTCAATATAAAGATGCAATCCAAACTTAAATATACAAGTGATAAATCATTTTAAAAAAAGGGTTCAAAATTTGCGGCTTTGACTACATCAATAACCCTTTGATATTATTGTTAATTACCTCCGCTGTAAAATCGATAATTAATCATATTCTTTATAGAGAGTTGAAAACAATACTTTAATCTTAATTAGACAAACTTTAATCATGCTTGTAATAAAGAAAATACAATTTTGTAAAATAATTACATCGTAAAAGCAAATAGGTAATCGAATTGAAGTAAGTGTAAATGAGCTTTGTAACAATATTCATACATACATACATAACTTCACGCCTATATCCCTAATGGGGTAGGCAGAATACCAGAGGCTATACAACCATCTGATGTCACGTTTGACAAATTTGGAGGTATTATTATGATGGAGAGAGGCTATTGCAGTGACGGGAGGTCAGCCTGTCGCCCGCAAGAAAGGCCAATAAAACCTCCGTCCCTTAACTGACTTTTACAGTATGCCGGGGAAGAGAAGCATCTGGTATGTTATTCTTTCGCTCCCAGTCCAGCATGGAAGGGTTAATAATATTCAAGGGTCTATTTGGCTAATAAGCAACTAATAATAAGGAAAAGTGACCATAAATTATATGTATAAGGTCTACCGTTAACTACCATGACTTAGGTGACATGTTTTGGCATAACGTAGAGTCTATTACCGCTCCAGCGGTGATGTTTTTCGGCAACATTTTATGAAGAACTAGTTCTTCTCTAAGCTCTGCCTTCATCTTTGACCTCATCTTTATTTACCATCAGGTGAGACTGAGGTCAAACGCGGGCTTTAATTATAATTATAAAAAGTCAATTATAAAAAAAGAGTCGAATCTTTGCACTGCTATATTTTCAACCTTACCGAAACTTGACATCAGGTAAAATTTAGGTCAAACGCAGGTAAAAAAGATCCATCGTCTATCTTGCTTTGAAACCTCAAATTCCAATAAAGGGTAAATAAAACCTATGACCCTTAGATAAATTTGCATTACAAAAAATATATCAAAACTTTTAAAAGATAATCAATTTAGATATCGTATATCGTGTGTCATCGAATTTGTACAAAAAGAAATCATTTATCTTCTACACTATAATCAAAGTATCATAAATTGATTTCATATTCAAATTTGATACAAAAAACTTATTTAAATACAGAAGCTGAATATTTTTTTAAAAGATGAATCCAAATTGTTTAGCTATCATGAAAAAAAGTGAATAGTTTATGGTAATAGATATCTTGATTAAATTCTTTTGGAGGGTTAAAAATGCTATGTTAAGTTAGGTTTGAGTTTAACCCCAATATGTATTTTCTCGGGAATGTAACTGATTTCGATGTCTGGCTTAGAAACTCTGCGTAAGCCTTTATAAATCTTTTACCTTGTAGAAGATTTCAACGAGCGCATCTTGCCTTAACGTTGACAAAACACGATATTTTAACACTGTGCAAAAATTGTGGCCACTAAACGTTTAATTCCAATGCTTTCGTGGTTTTTAAAATTTCATCCTATTAATTTTTATATGTTGTATGTTGGTTGCGCTTAATTGGCTTAGCAAATTTATCAAAAATTTGAAACACGTTGTACGACAAATGTCATAACCGTGGTCATAACATTAATGCGGATCTTGTCACTGGATAAGGATAATAACGTCTTAATTTAGTTTTTTTTTTAATTACTATTAAATTACTATTAGTTTTTTTTTTAACTACTATTTTTTTGCTTGGTGGTAGGATCCCTTCTGGGTCCGCCTGGCTAGCGACCACCCTTTATATAAAGTCTGCCGCCAAATGTTACCGCTCCGGCGGTAATGTGTTCCGGCAATATTGTATAAAGAGCCAGTTCCTTCCTAAACCCGTGTGCTTTCATCTTCGACCTCATCGTCACTTACCATCAGGTGAGATTGAGGTCAAACGCGGGTTTAGTTACTTATAAAAAAAAAAAAAAAAAAAAAAAAAAATTTGGAACTTGAAGATTTAGCTTAAACGTTTCTATGGGACCACCAAATACTAAAAGGTCTATTACTGTGATATTATACGATTTGTAGTGTACTTTTTCAACATTTTACTAATTATTTCTAAGAGAAGCTTAAGTTTTGTTAAACATTTTGATTTGGCCCACTTAAGATAATCCCTAGAGTTTCGAAGTTTTTTTTTAACAGGCATAGATCTTTTTATTGAGGAAGCACCTTATATTAGCAAGTAAAGTTTATATTTCATAGAAGTCCACCATTACTCATACTAACAGCATCATTTATAACATAATCTTAACAACTCATTGTTCTATGGAAATAAATTTAAGTAACATTAATACATATGGAGGTATAAAATTACAATGGCTATAAATTGAGATGGTAGCCTTTGCTTCATAATTTTGTTATTAATACTGCGTACAGTTCCTATTTAGTGTATCATCTTACTTTAGACGCGTATCAATTATAATTCTTTATTGTAGTTTTAATCGCTTTGAAAGGTGATACAAAGTTTGTTTCGTTCTTAATTGGGGTAATCAAATCTTTATTTTAAACCAGTTAAGGTTCGCTTTAGAATATCCTTTTGCGTTTATACAATTTTATCCTAGACTTACTCAACGTAGCTACTGCTTGGATACGTTAAGGATTTGTCTACTTAGCAAGCATTCCTATGTAATGTTTGCCTCCTAATATTAATTTCAAAACTTAGTGAACCGCAAAAAAATTATAGCATTCAGATTAGAGAATTTATTTATTTATATTACCAAAGATTAAGCTTTTTCAACTTTAAATTTAGATTGAAAACTCTCCGATTTATGTGTAAAGACTTCAGGTGGATTCAGTGTTCAATAGCAAGCTCTGAAAAGGAAGCAAAGAAAATAAGAAAGTGCATTGTTAAGCCAATATCGTTTTAGTCATTTTGCAAGTTTGCTCAAAAACACTTAGTTCCTTCCATGCTGAACTGGGAGCAAAGGAAAAACATAGAACGTGCCAGCTGCTTCTCATCTCGAGCATGCTGTAAAAGTCAGTTAAGGTATAGAGGTTTTACGAGAGGTTTTTTTGTTGCCGATAGACTAACCCTCAGTCACTGCAATAGTCTCTCTCCATCATCAAAATGCCTCAAAATTTGAAAATAAGCCTCTGGTGTTCTGCCTACCCCATTAGGGATACAGGCGGATTGTATGTATGTATATGCTCAGTTCCTAGAAGTGCAAACCCTAGCATCAGGTAAAATTGAGGTCAAACGCTCGTTAACTCAAATGAAAAAAATGGACGTTATGATTCATAACCCTTGCTTTTTTTTATTAAACAAGATGGCCTTATTTTATGTAGAACAAAGCTAAAAGCTTAAATGCAAAAAGTTCATGTATCTTTTTCATTTAATTTTATCTTTGCTGGCCACATTTGAGCTTGGTGCTGGTATCAGGTGAATAGCTATTATTTGACTTAAAATTATCTAACCTGTGATCTTATAAGTCTGACCATGGCTTTAGGGAAACACAATCCGGCCACACAAATTTTGCCCACTTAAAGGCATCTTGCGGAAAAGCTCAAAGCTATCTAGCTCTATCGATAACAAAACCTTTTTGATATGTAATTAAAATCTTTTAATCTGTGTATAAAGCTTTGATTAATTTTAGTAATTTGCAGTTACTAAAGATATGAACAAATCTATGAAGGGTGCATTCTTTTAAACGTTTACATAAAATCTATGTCTCTAAAATCACTTATTAGCTATACAATTTGTATACATAATAGTAAGCCCCAATATCTCTTTGAAAAAAAAAGCTTTTTAATCCCTAATAATAGTTTTTTTGCTCTTGTCAATAACAATGCCCTGCATGGTTACCTGCATCAATTTGCCAAAAAAAACTCCCAATTTACTTCGTTCACCCAAAATTTTAACAATAGGATTTATACTCTAGTAACAGGTGTGTACATCTCTCATTACGATACATTAGTTTATAAAAAAAAAACACTTTCAAACAGGCTACGAATCAAATCAGTATATACGACAATCATTGCTATACGACGAAAAATAACACACCTATAATTATTACAAAATCATGCAAAATTATGACTTGAGCATATAATATAAAGTTGAATGTCGTTTGTACGTAGAACACTTCTTAAGTCGTTTTATCATATTGTTAAATAGAGGTCGTTGGTACTCAGGGGAACTTAAAGCACAGGTGTCCAGCATTCGGTCTGATAGACAAGGAAGGATATACGAATCAGTGTAAGAGTGAAAGAGATGCAACCAAAATAAACGTTGAACTTGTGTAGTTTTTTTTCTTTTCTTGCTCTCCCTTCGCCTATGTTCGTGACGGTTCTTTTTTTCTTTTTTTGTTGCCAGTGGCCACGCTTTTTGGATTATTTTCTTGTATTTGGCTATATTTCATGGTTTTTCAATCAGTTTTATAATTTGTGGCGTATTTTTTAATACGTTTAAGGTTAATCTATTCATCCAGATAATTTAATATGTAGTTTGTATTCAAGTTGCAAAGTTATAAAAAATAAGACCTAAGGTAGAATATGGGTTTGGTAGCTAGTTCTTCTTAAATATTTCCAAAATCAGTATTTGCTCCTACCATGAAATTTTGCGTACTTTAGTTTCTGAATAGTTATTAGTCAGCAACTTTTAAGGCGGTTGTATTATCTAGCAGTGCTCCGTTACATTTTTTCTCTGAGAATAGAGGTGTAAAGTATTGTAAAGTCATGTTAGTATGACGTCTGATCTATTTTAAAAAAGAATATGTTCTACGATGGCTAATAAACAAATGAACTGGTAGAAGCAAATATCATACAAAGCCTAATTAAATTAAATAACTGGTGCTTTTTATTCTAAATCAAGCTTCTTGGAACTCTACCACACTAAAAGGTAATTGACGACAAAACCACAGATAGAGCACGCGTATCTGCGCACGAGTACATGCTTATTACGCACAGTCATCGACACTTAAAGCTGCACTAATAAATAACATTTTGAACACTATAGCTAAAGTAATAAGATCACTTTTAAATGTAACTATGAAAGTTTCTACTATGAACTTACTTTAAGTAAGTCTTTATATTCTACCTACCATTTACAATTGGCATGATTGTAACTGACGGAGTATTTCAACTGATTTAAAACAAAATGAGAGATTTTCTTAAATTTTTATAACAGGACTTAACTGAGAAGTTCGTTGGTGCAGAAAGGCTCTCTAATTCGAAATGAAGATGTCATAATTATTACCACTTATGGCGCGTGGTTAGGAGATTGTAGCATCATGATAGTTCGCATAGGTTCCGCTTAGAAACGTTGCCTTCCTTAACAAGGACATTGTAAGACATAGTTTGTCCTAGTAATGGTAGGATGCTTTAAAAAATCGCCTAGCTAGCCTACTGCCAAACATCTGTTAAGTTTTGACATGTCTTGATATTTTTCGTGCTAGATGTTTCGCGCGGTTTAGCAAAATATTGAACTATTCCAGTACTCACTACGCCAAATTACATCTAAATCCGTTGAACCGTTCTGTCATAATAAAGGAACATACATCCACCCAAACGGATGCAAGGATAGCAATAGGTATCTCCCGTGAACTCATGTTCTTCATGCCTCTCGTCTTTTAATATCAGGTGCGGTTCAGGGAAAAATACAGATTATCATCGCCGCACTTACGTCCTTTGACTTTGCACGCTCATACAAAAAATATTATCTGGCCATATCGACCAAATCCTTCCATACTGGACTGAGAAGCGAAAGATTCTTCCATGCTGGACTGGGAGCGAAAGAAAATCATAGAATTTGCCAGCTGTTTCTCTTCCCAGGCATACTGTAAAATTCAGTTAAGGAACGGAGGTTTTATTGGTGTTTTTGCGGGCAATAGGCTAACCCCTTGTCACTGCAATAGTCTCTCTCCATCATAACAATTGCTTCCAAATTTATCAAACGTAACATCAGACGGTTTTATAGCCTCTGGTGTTCTGCTTACCCCTTTAGGGATACAGGCGTAAAGTAATGTATGTATGTATGTGTCGACCAAAAGTCCCTTAGTCAGTCCTTAAGGCCCTAGAGTACCTACCTTATGCATAAAAAAGTGTGCCAATCTACTTATTCGCATACAACTCAATCAGAGCGTAAAATTGATCTTAAACCACATTGATTAGTCTAAAAGCTCTCTGCCAGGTATTACTTACATTTTATTTGATTACTTTTTGAATATAAAAAAATTTTTCTCCGCTTTTAATTTGTCACAATTTTGTCATGGTTTTCCACTGTCGGATTAACTAATTTTATCCAAAAAAATATATTGACATGGATCCTATGTTATCTTATTCTAATCTGAAGAAGAACATTTATACCGGATTTAAAATTTAAAAAAAGTATGATATCAAAATGTAAAGGTATTCTTATTAGTAGAGAGAACAAATTATACAGAATTTAGCATCCAGAGATTTAAGCTATTAGACAATCAAAAATCAGCCTCTTTCAAGCAATATTAACTTATAATCAGCATACATTGAAGAAAGTCATCAAACATAAAGTCCTTATGCCAATCAACCAACACGTTACAAGCTTATCAGTGAAGCAAAAAGTAACGATTTCAAAAACAATCAGTATCAACTCTTAGGGTACTACGCAGTACGTTACTACACACACACATACACTACAACATGCACGTTACGAAACAAACATACACACACACATAAACACTGACACAAACGGACTCAGATAAAGCCAGGTCATTTGTCAGACACAAAAGGTGCATTCCCATCATAGCTTTAAGCACAGAGTGTGTAATAAAATGATGCGAAATAATATTGTCTTAAGATTTTACGTATTTTTTTTAAGTTTGACATGGCAGAGACGTTTGGTGGTCACGTGATCTGTAAAGATATCGAGATGTTAATGTAAAATATAATTTACGAGACAAAATTATTCTTCTTATTTAAAAAAGAGAGACGAAAAGATTTTATAGAAAGATTGATTTTCCAATAGTTGATCGTAATATTCTGTTTTTTCCTTTTGCTAATACTTATTAATACATACAACCTCCACAAAAAAAAAAATTAAGACCAAAAACAAAGCAAAATCATTAGCATAACATTTCTTAACATATAAGAAAAAAATCCAATCTTGACCAACCTTTTTACTCTGTCCAATCCGCATTTTTTTTACTTAACAAAATAAGCTTCCTTAAAAGTATTAATCGTTATAAATAAAGAAGCATTTAACATGGGAATAAGCCGCACCCACACAGAGACAACGTGTAAGGCCAGTAGCAGTCGCGTACGCAGGTTATAATCACGTATTTCGAATAACGACAGCAAAAAAAGTAATATCGAGATAAACAAAATAATGAGATTTCATAGATAACACAGGCTTCTGTTTAAAAATTGGTTTGATGATATTTTTGTTGTTGTTTGACTGGTTCATGAATATTACAATGTATTTAAGATTTTACGAAAGTTATTTAGATTAAAAAATTATAAGGAATTCCTTTACATTTTTAAATGGGTAGATTTTAAGACTAGTAAAGGATTCAACATGAGAAGCTGGAACATAATTTTTTATTACTTTTGGAGAATTTACATAAGTTTATTCCACGTTTGATCAGCTAAGTAGCCCTTTAGCACTAGGAAAAAGGTGTCTTATACACCCAAGCCTAATAACCCCAGATCGTTAGAAGGAATCCTTCGGAGATGACGAATTTTACGGCAAGTATCACCGTATTGTCGATGATATATTTTTGCAATGTTTTATAAAAAGATAGATTTTCCTCAATTCATTTGCCTTCATCTTAGACCTCGCTATCACTTACCACTAGGAGACCCAATAGTTAAACACGAATTCAGTCACTCACTCAGAGAAAAAAACAAAGTATTTAATGTCCATGCTGGACTGGGAGCGAAAGAAAAACGTAGAATGTGCCAGCTGCTTCTCTTCCCGGGCATACTGTAAAAGTCAGTTAAGGGACAGAGGTTTTAAAGGCGTTTTTGTGGGCGATAGGCTGACCCCCTGTCACTACAATAGTCTCTTTCCATCTTTATAATACCTCCAAATTTGTCAAACGTGACATCAGATGGTTTTGTAACCTCTGGTGTTCTGCCTACCCCATAAGTGATACAGGCGTGACGTTATGTATGTATGTATGTATTTAATATTTAATTAAACCATCGAAAAATAAAACACTTTTTCTATCAACTATACCTCTTAAAAAGTTCGAATACAAAGAGAGAAAGAAAATAATAAACCCTTTAATTTATGCCACGATAGTACCTACTTACTTGCATCTTGAAAATAAAGTATCACCTTTTTTTCTTGTCAAAGGTTTTTTGGGTCATCCTTCATTAGTGATGTGAGCTTACGATGATTTTAACGATAGTTTATTTTTTGAAGCTCATATCTTTTATTTCTAAAAAACCATAAAATCTGTTAGCTATTATTTTTGGAAGCTTATTTATTTATTTTATTAAAGTTCAAAAAATTAAAAAAAAAACAATATTTTTTTTGTATAAAAATCATCGATATCGATAGATACAAGTTGAGTACATCGCAGCTCGATTTCTTGCTGCACAGTAGCACAGAACGCCTACTCAATCCGACTTGCATCCAAAATTATGACACACATAATTCTTTTTTGTACTTTACAACATGGTATAAAAAAAACTGCATGATATTATTGTACTAAATCGATTTGGACCTTAAGTCAAGCCTTGAAAGAACATTTTCTATAAAATAACAGAATATTGTAATACCCAAACCGCAGCTACCTGAATTGAGTTTTAGATATGGGCCGGGAATATTTTCCAAAATTATTTCTGGAGTTCAAATGGCCGGCATAAGTTAAATGGGTTTTTGAAAAAAAATTTTTGGGTCTGTGGTTGGGACAAATAAATTTCAATTGGCAATAGGGGTTTTTAAGAAAATAAATTCATTTCAAATATACGCTATAGGTTTTCCTCAGTTTTGCCTCTTATTTGAAAGTTTTGTTTTGAATTAAGAACAGCATTCAAAAAAGTCGTTAAAAAAGAGCAAGCGCATGTACCACTTACTACGGTAATATCGATAAACATGTCACGCTACCAGTTTAAGATATTTTAGGACTTAAAAATTTTCGCTGTCAGAGCCTTAGAAAAGCCTCACTAAAAATAGATGAAATTAAGTTTCACAAAAGTTTACAAAAAGAGGTTATGAGACCCTAATTATATACCTTTGAGCTCATTCGGTTTGTCATTACCATGAAGACAATACTTACTCGTATTAACATTTGAATAAGCGTAGTTCAGTAGCTAGTCGCTTCAAAACTCGACACATAACTATTCTTCTTAATCAGATTGTTATATTTTCTATCCGTCATTGTCTCTTGTAACCGTTAAAATTAGAATAAAATTTAAATCATGGACAATATTTTGAATAGTTCGTTTTGAAACGGTGAACATATGCATACAAATGAACTTTCATTTAGTATTTTTACGAATGAGGATAATTGTTCTGTTCGCAGTAAGCGATAGGTTATTCTTTTAATCCTTGTAATGAGAACATATTTTCTTTTGAAACTAGTTCAAACTTATAATAGAACATCTCCCTCGTAATCACGGAATTTAAAGTCACCAAAATGTATCGTAGGGTTAAAATACTAAGTTAAAATATTAAATCCAGTTAAAAAAGGTTTTTTTTTAAAGTAAGAAATTGTGGACACTTCGGACATTTTCTAAGCAAATTAGGTACTTTAGAAAAGTACTATGGAGACAATCATCCTAAGTTGAAACCCTATTGATAAAAGAAAATAAGACAGAAAGTGTAACTAATATAACTATGTAACCTTACTAATTCCGCAACTTTGAAGTACTAGTGATGCAGAATTTGCACGCGTTAGTGCACCGCACTCCCTTCTTCAAGAAGCAAGGAATGCTACAAACACACACGGAACATTATATCCCGTACCACCACTGAACATCGTTGCGTCCTGAGGATGTTTCTGTTGAAGAGAAATAGGTGTCAGTAGTAGCTTTTGGTTATAGTAGTTAATTGCAGAGAGTGCAATTAAACTTTAGATGTAACTGAGACATCAGCAATGGATCGTTTTGATAGTGACACTGTCAAAGTTGTAATGACTGTTTTACTGGTTATTCCGCACCACCACCGAACATCGTTGCATCCTGAGGATGTTTCTATCGAAGAGAAATAGGTTCGTTAGATGTTCCTTTTCCCTAAAATGGCTGATAGGTCTGAAATTTGCTTTAAAATTAAGAATACTACCTACCTTTGAAAGTAGCACGATCAGCAAAAGGGTATGTTTAATGAGTATTCTCAGTTCAACAAGGAGAGTCTTTCCACACTGTCAGGGAAATCTATGGCTGCAAACTTTCGGATCACCGGTCCTTCAGATATGTCGTTTCATGCATAATAGCTTTCATCTTCTTTCCAATAAAGCTTACTCTACTGGATACCAAGTTTTTCTTTAGCGGAAAAAAAAACCTTTGATAATCACGACTTGGTCTAATATTCAATATCAAACGTAATTATTATAAGCTACATTACTTAAAAATTAGCACAGATCTGCCACTTATCCAAGAAATTTAACAGCAGAGTAATGTATTTAAGTAATTTACTCTCAAGAAATTTGTGATGTGTAGGACAGTAAATATATACCTACTATCAATGACAAAGCTAAAAACATGAATGATGATATCAATAGTGCAGATAATATGTCCAACGCAAATAATAAGAAACACGTATATTTTCCTAAGTACTTACATTGTTTTCATTTTATTCATATTACCTTTGCAACCGCAGTTTATCATAAGTTTGATGCTCAAGACATAATTTCCATACAATTGAAATATACCCGTACGGAGACTGACAAAGCCGTAATATATTAGTATAACTATGTCCTAGTGAATTATATGTACTTTTAAAGTAACGCTTTCAAAATATAAATAAATAAATCTCCCTGGATATTATGTTCGAAATAAGCCGTTGATTTTCAAACTAATCACAAAAGTACTAAATACCTAATGTACGAATAACGAATACAAGATACAGTGAAAAGTCCTCCAAAATCATCAAAAATGCACTGATTTTACAAACTTACATAAAAATAAATACAAAATTTGTCCACGTGATTCTAACCAAACTTAACTTGGCATACAGTTCATGATCAAAGCATAAACACTATTGAAAGCTAAAGTGACTGACTTAAATTGAAAAAATAAAATTCTCCTAGAAGCATTGCTAGTTCGTTAATCAAAATGTTTTTAAACTTGATTTGGTTGCTATGTATTTGCAAAATAGTTGGAAGTTGACATAGTTGTTGTTGGTAAGAAGACTATCATTACAATTTGTAGAGCTACTAACAATTATTTTTAAAAAGCATTGCGATTGTTTAAACTCAGTACTTTGCCCCGTTCATCAAAAATATATCAAAAATATTCTGAGATAAAAATAATTACACAAGCTTCTTAATTCAGGATTCGACTTAGTTCTGAAAAATTAGTCTAAATCTATCATCTCTTGCAAACAAATAATTAAATAATACTACAAAAGACACTGTGAATAAAAAGACACAGTGCATATTAAAATAAAATGCGTCATTTCTAAATGTCAAACTAAAGTATCTACAAAAAGTTTTAGAAGGAAAAAATTATTAAATCAATCACGAACCTTCAATTAAAACACATTCAATCATTAGACGTGTGATAGCAGTACCACCACTAATGATTTCAACATTAAAATACCCATTTATAGAATGGTTTACTGTGGATTAATGTTCAGTAGTAACTATCATATTACTATCAGCCCATCGAATAGAGTATCCATGATAGGTTCATATGAGGTTTTTGATAGTTTAGATCGCACCATAATGATGACTCGTCTTGACTTTATATATCACAGCACAACAGTAACTATTAAGTATAATTATGGGTAATTTTAAAAATTAGAGCAGTTAAATAGTTTTATAGTTCTTTTTTGATTTCGATTTGGAAAAGTAATTGTAACTACAGATTTATTTAATAGTCCATTTTTACCTCAAATTTAATCGTTCTTAATTTTCATGTTATTTATGTCAGTGTGGAGTTATAATTAAACATAAATGATTGTTTGGTACAGTTTGGTTCCTCGGAGTAATAATTAGTGTAAAGAACTTAATCCTACCATGTATCTTGTATGTAACTGTAACTAAAAACCAGTCTAACGGCTACTATGCACAAATAATTACAGTGATTTTAAAGCATCACCAGAAACTTGACTAACAACTCCTAAGCAACTCTAAGGTACAAACTGAAATCAATCACAAACAAGTTTTCGAACTTAATCCCTCTAAAACCGTCAACCTTTGCCTCAGAACTTAGGGATCGTTCTGGAAAAAGTTTGAATTCAAATTTTGACATCTTCATTGAAACGGTCCTGAGATTTTATGTGTTTCCAAAAGTACACGATCACGATGGATGGATCGATTAATCATGAGTTGATGATAGAATGCGTAGTACTCGTATTTTGTGTAGAGTCATCGAATTGTGCGTCTGGAATAATCGGTTTAAATAGAAATCGTGGAGGGCAATCTTACAAATCATTTTATTATTCTTGTTTAGTCGATTAAATGGTAATAGTAAGTGGCCAGTGATGTGTTAAAGTGTGGTCAAACAAGAAGTTCTGGGAAGTTTTGTTTAGATGATTCGTACAATAGATTTCAGACGGGTCTAGTTTTGGAAAGTCACAATATTTCATAATATTTTGGGAGTATATGCATATTTCTATCATCAATTATGCTTATACTGCTGCAGGCGTATTCTTTTACAGAGCAGCTTCCCTTTTTTTATTAAATATTTAATGCGTTAAATACCAACATCACATGATGGTATAATTATATGGTGTTAGGGTCAAAGATATTATAAAAATCAGGCTTGAAATATATCTTCGTAAATATTTTCCAAATATTTTGACTCTAAAATATTATCCCTTGGATCTAGACTTCTGCCAAGCACAGGTACTTTAATTATAACCGTAAAAGATGCATATACAGTATTTGTAGATTTACCTTTCTCAGTCTTCTATCATATAATTTATTTAAATTTTTACTTTCACTTTCGGCTTCAATACTAGATGTCATTCCTCGATCTTAGATATCAAACACTACAATGAATCCTAAATCAAAAATTCACAGTAAAAATAGAAATCCACTAATAAAGCAACATTTACCACAAGAACTACTAAAATTAAAAAAGGCAAGCGACATAAAACCACGTTTTCGATACAGCGTCTTTGCGACTAAGTATCAACCAAGATCTCCCATCAATAGTTGATTTATGTCGATCATAAAACTGACCGTTTTATCGTGCCCAAGTGTTTGATGTGCTACTTCTTATATACCTCGGTGTTTACTTTCAAACAAAGTATTAAAGTTTATTTGGTTGGTTTTATTTTATTGAGAGTAAGAGCTTATTCTATAGCTTGTGCAGCCGTTAAATGTGGTGATGTGAGATCTCTGATATGTTCAAATGTATAAAGTTGAAGTAAACCATATTTTGCAACAATGATATCTATTTTTGTAACGGATTTGTTATTTGATGTTATCTTTTTATATTTGTAGCTATCATCATGATATATAGCAATACGCAGATAAATCTCTTAGCAAAAAAACTAATTAATATCAGTTTAAATAACACATTTAAAAAAAGTATTAATATAAAACATTCAGAAATTTTAATCACCTTTATCATAAGATTGTAAGGCTTACAAATACAAGAATAAAAATTAAACATAAAAAAAATCACCTTTACAGTATCCTATTAAGAACAATATAAGAATCATCAAAAGCGATTTACAATCGAAAAATCAATCGTAACGCGAAAACAACAGATAAATTGAGAAAATCCCTTTTGACGTCAGTTGAAAAACAAATATGATTCCCAAACGTTGCGTCATATATATGCGTCTTCATATCATTTGTATGTAAACAAACCCAGATACTATTCCTCTTACGGTACTATTTTTTACTACCATCGTAGTACGTGAACTTGTTTACTACCACTTGCAACCACTAGTTATATATGCATTAGAGATATAATTGAAAATCGTCGCATCTGACGTCACGTACAGGTAGGACTCGCTCAAAACCACCATTTATACGCTTCTAGCGAACCGAGTCCTATGTCATTACTCTAAGAATTATATATGAATTAGCGAATTAAGATACCGTAAGTCGCTGTGATGAAATTGCAGCTTAAATGACATATGCAAGTTGTAAGAATGGATTTGACTAGTTATTTTGAGAAGGATTTATTGACTTGTTTATTTTATTGTTTATTGCACATAAAAATAATAATGTAAACGAATAATAACTAAAGAAAAATTAAAAGTACATTGCCGCCATTGGCAATGTTTATTAAATGAAAATAAAGAATGAAATCCCCAGACAATCACACCAACTACATGGCCCCAAAGTAAGCATAGCTTGTGTAATGGGATATAATGTAGCGAACTAGGGGGGAACCTGGAATATAGATACATAGATAGATAAACACCCAGACACGGAACATTTTTTTTGTCTTGTTCCGTGCGGGAATCGAACCCGCAATCACTGGCGTTTGAGGCAGATAGGTTTACCTCATCGCCAAAGTGGTCGTCAAATCGTTTATGTACTATTTTATGAACTTTTTTATTTATATAATTTTTTTTAACTATTATCATGATGCATGTTTTTTTATTGTGAAGTTTCACATTAACATCACACATGATATGAGAGATCTCATCGATCTCATCTGATGACAACTACCAAATTTAAAAAGTCATTGCTTGGTCGAGTCAGCTAGAAACAAGGCTCAGAGATGTTGATGACAGCCGCAAACTAATTTATCGTGAAGACTTCCAATGATACTTTGCACTTTTTCATTTTCATTTTTTCATTTTCATTTTCAGTTACAGTAGTTCTAAGAGGTTTTGCCCGAAGTCGGAACGAAATAGGTAACATTTAAAAAAAATCTTGGTATAGTCACTGTGACCTAGCGCACCTAAGGCCGATACTTATGTCACTGAAATAGGAAAGGAAAAGAATATGATAACTGATATGTTTATTGAGAACAACCTCTTACCGTTGCAGATAATTAAATTCTATTGTTACCACTAAATATATACACTATTTCTTTCTGTAGAGTTCATTGAACCATTTTTACTAATATCCAATAAATAAATCTATTCTTTAAACCATCCCACTAAACCGATGGAAATTATAATCTCCATTAGAGGATAAAGTTTCCCGCCTTGTCTTAATGCAAACCTTAATCCCTCATCTCAAAACCTGAACAGGCAATATCTTTACTCGAAATCAGGCTTTTCGAAACACTTACCTTGTACACGAGAATCGTTTTAACGGCCACAGAATTACAGCCTTAGCCTGTCTTAGCCATAGTAAACGGGAAGAGATACACACCTGTGTTACGCGACGCAAGCGCAGAAAAAAAATACGATTTATGTGCATCTGGTTGAAGGATAGAATTGTATAGATTTTTCCACGTTTTTTTTTAAGCTTGGAATTCAGTGATTATTCTTTTGTGTGCCATCAAACACTAAATAAACGTAAGTTAAAAATTTAAAAAAAATCATAAAATTTATAATAAGCTACTTTAAAAATCATCTTAATTAAGCTAAATGTGATAAGAGTAAGTATCACCATAATTTTACCTGGTACATATGGGCTTACATAAAAAATGTATATAACCATAAATTATAGAAAAGCTAAAAATAAAAGGAAATGAAAATAAATCTATTGTGACTCCATTTTATATGGAACTTCATATTAAAATCTTGCCTAAGCCCTAAATACCCCATAACCCTGTTACTAAACCTACACAAAAAACAATCTAAACTGAGTCTTATCCACACTAAAACTTCATAAACTTTATCAAAAGAAAGGGCAATATCCTCCGTCTCTTTTTGATTGCTAGGCCGGTTCCTGCACGTGTTTAGAAAACGGGTTCCACCCGCGCCGCGTACGGACGACCCAAGGTTTTATTAATTTGTATTTCTCATGCATTATTATGATCAACCTCTTGGTGACTTTTGTGCGCCTGGTACTTTGTTGGACATGTTTTGATAACAAAGTTTTTTAATCTGAAAGCGAAATCGGATCAGTGTAAAATATCTACTGACAAATATCAGTAGAGTAACTATATAAATCTGATGAAATTATTAAATTTTTCTTTGAGTAATAATTAATGTAATGACTGATCTATAATATAGGCTAATAAGATGGAGAGATTTTCAGATATTTATTTCAAAGACATGACGTTTCTTTAAATATAAATTGCACCAACATATTTTGTTCCACTTGGATTGCTAAACATAGGACTGGCAGTGCAGCTTTAAGTCTTCAAATAGTTCATCAAAATTCAATACAATAAAGTTTCAAAGCTATCTCTAGACTGCGTCAAAAAAACGCAAATAAATTAATTATAACGTCACACAGCCTCAATACCATGTTCAAGCCTCAATACGCGGGTTTAGCCACTTATAAAAAAAAAAGGAACTATGATGGGAAGTTAAGAGGTTATACAGCAGAATATGAACAAAATTGTTTTGAATCATAGAAACTAAAATAATAACCCGTCTTTTTACATAATAGTCGGAAAAATTATTTACCCTTCAATCTTTTCCATTTACCATGTACTGTATATAATAATTATAAGGTGCATCGCTGTATTAGCATCTAAATTAATTACAACAAACAAATAACAGATATTATCTGGAAATCTCTCTCGACAAAGTTAAGCACACATTTAGTTTTTACATATTCTGCAAAAATTAACCATTTTTATTCTTCACTCCCAAGATACGACATCCTATTAACGTATATTACATCCGTTCCTTTATTCAATTTCATTTCATTCAAAGCAATATTGTAAACAGCACTTATTACATTCTTACTGATTCAAATAAGCTCATTTCTACTTCATTTTATGAGAACCTTCAAATATGTTTCGACAGAATACAATGCAGTAAACCAATAGGTAGTGATGTTTGACTTAGAAGTAATAATGAAAGATATCGATGTTTTAAATAATATTTGCCCATTTTCGACATATTTTGTTATATCGTTGGTTATCTTTTGGGAAAACTTAAGACTGTTCGGAAAAATGCATGTTTAGGAACTTTTTGCAATGTATATTGCAATTTTTTACATTTTTTGCGAATGATTTTCAAAATAAACTATGTAGTTTCTTAAATCTTCTATTATTCTATCTTTTACCTTTTTTCACACTATAAAGTGTTTTATAAACAGTGTCTTGTTATTTACAGAGCTACAACACTATCTGAAAGTTGCTAACAATAAGCATATAATCACTGCGTTATAGTTGTTAATATAACACAACATTGTTTATGTTCACAGAAACAAATGCGACATTGCGTATTATAAGATAATAGTGGCATCAAAATCAAAGCTTGTGTGAACAACTAATTTAGTTTTAACCTAAACTAAGTACATCCATTCAAATACTACTAAAAGGATTTTGAAAATTTTTCACTATCCGAAAGCTTCATTTTCCAGGAATTTCATAGGTTGTATAAATGTAAATGTATAAGTATAAAAGGTAAGTAAGTAAGTAAATTGCTTCCATGCTGGACTGGGAGCGAAAAAAATACATAGAATGTACCAGCTGCTTCTCTTCCCGGGCATACTGTAAAAGTCAGATAAGGGACAAAGGTTTTATTGGCATTTTTGCGGGCGATAGGCTGACTCCCTGTCACTGCAATAGTCTCTCTCAATCATAATAATACCTCGAAATTTGTCAAACGTGACATCAGATGGTTGATGACCTCTGGTGTTCTGCCTACCCTATAACAGATACAGGCGTGAAGTTATGTAGGTATGTATGAAAGTATAAAGGGATGTCATTTGGATGTGAAGCTATATCTACGTTTGAAAGTTGAAAAAAAATGAATGAAATCGCTTCAAGCCTAATAAAAAACATCGACAACCAGAGCATCCCTAGGAGTAAGTTTGGAACGGCTGGTGTATTATAAAACATGATTGGTTTCAGCTACTGTGCGGCAAACACACAGACAGACAATCGCTTGTGGTCAATTCTCTTATTCCGTAAAAGCTTATTGTTATTTGCCTGATAGTTTGTATACGAGTTTCTTGGAATACATTTGAAATAATATTTAATCATTTGGAAATGTTATTATGAGAAAAACTTCTGTAGATTCTAAAATCTTGGAAAGCTAACAAAATTAACAAAGATTTTTTAAATAAAATAACTTTTAAATAAAGTTACTTTACTCTGTTTAAAGAAGAAAAAATACAAATTCTACGTAATTCGCGCGCGGCTTTAGTTCCCAAACATTTGATACAGTAAAAACATCATCATCATCATCAGCAGCTGCTGCCAGTAGACGTCCACTGCTGGACAAAGCCCTTCCCAAGGTATTCCATCGAAAAAAATCATGATGAAAAAAAGAGAGTTGCTCTATAAAATCTAAGAGCTGCAAAATTGTTTCTTTCAAATACATACGCATAGTAGGTAACTCATTTAGCGCTTTCAAACGAATACGCAAACCCTTCTGATGGATTTTACTAGTTAAAAAATAATCATACAGGTACCTAATATGAAATATTAGTGAATATACAGAAATATTACTGAAGCACGAGTCCGCGACTACTTCACCGTCATGCGTCAGCGAGCAGCGACCACTTCCCGTTTGCGTTCGCTCCCGAACGGTCGTGTCTGCGGCCGCTCCCGAGTGTTCGTATTGCGCTGCCCTTGTTCCCTCCCCCGCACTCGTGCGGGTAAGGTCCCAAGTTAAGCTCTTTTGGAAAGTTTTCTCTTGTGGAGGCTGTGTGGTGTCGGGGCTAATTCATCTGCCCTTTTCAGGGCGGACCCGACTGCTGCCGGCCGAAGCATCGCTGGTCAGGTGGATACGTAACCGTGCCAACGAAGCCTGATCGTCCGCCGTTCACCGGCAATAGGTCCGTACTAGGTCGTTTTCTTTTTCAGCGCAGTTTGTGCAGCCATTCCGCCGTTCACCGGCACGTAGGTTCGTTTAGAATAAATATTCTTTCAGCCCAGCAAAATGAGTCGTCGTCGTGTTCGTAGCCCGTGCAACGAAAGCAACTGCGAGACACTTCAATTC
Organism: Stenoptilia bipunctidactyla; assembly: GCA_944452665.1. NCBI lineage: Eukaryota > Metazoa > Arthropoda > Insecta > Lepidoptera > Pterophoridae > Stenoptilia > Stenoptilia bipunctidactyla. The sequence continues at coordinate 21,453,419 of OX101742.1, read as the reverse complement.
GTTAAAACTACTGGTGAAATCATGGCACAAAAGCATGCAGATGCTCGTGCCAAACTTCTAGAGAGTTTTGAAGTCGAGAAAGCTAGCTTTCAGACTCAAATCAAGTCCTTACAAGATCAACTATCTCAGTTACAGGCCACTCGTCCCCCTTCCCACTTGTCTTAAATCAGACAGTTGGCAGCACGACATGCATCTGAGAAGGATTCCCTTCTCACCCAAATCAGTTCCTTGCAGGAGCAATTATCTGCTCGCCCCTCGTCTTCAGAATTCAGCCAGTTGTCTTCTGATTTCAGTCAGTTGTCCAGCATTAAACAATCACTGGAAGCCCAACATGCCGCCGAGAAGGAAGCCCTTCTCTCCGAGAAGGACGCCCTCCTCGCTCAAATCGAGTCCTTGCGTGAGCAATGGTCCGCTCGTCCTCAGGTCACCTCTTCTTCACAGGGGTTCCCAACCGATTCTCCGGCGTCTCCAGATCCAACTGCGTTTGTTGATCCTTTTTCAGATTGCATGTCGGTAGATTCCACCGCATGCAAACGGAAAACTACCCCGCCAGGTAGTGATTCCGACTCCGCTCCGTTAGTTTCAGAATCTCCTGCTCCGTTCACAGAGGTTCGCAAAAAGTCAAAGTCAAAGAAGAAGAAGCAGGATGCTTCCTCGACTTTATCTCCATCCGTTTCAGCTGCCTCAGCCGCTGTTCCTGCTCCGCAAAATGTCGCACCGGCGTCTGCTCCTGCGCCTTTTGTTTCAGCGATCCCGGCGCCACAGCCTGCGTCGCAATCAGATTCGGCTCCGCCGAAAGTCAAGTCTCCGCCCCCCGTCTTTCTACGGGACAAGAGCCGCTGGACCGAGGTCACAGCTCTCTGCGGTAGACACAATCCCAAGATCCAGTATAGTAAGGCATCCAACGTGGGTGACTCTATTAAGGTCGTTGTCAATTCCATTCCCGATTTCAGGAATCTTACTCGGCTTCTTGCTGATCACAAGCTCGAGTACCACACTTACGCCCTCCCTGAGGAGCGTAAGATTCGTGCCGTCCTCAGGAACGTGCCGTTCGAGCTCTTGAACGAGCAAATCCAAGAGGACTTGTCTTCTCAAGGCTTCCCCGTCGAATGTGTGCACAAAATGCACAGCCGCCGAGGCAAGCAGTTCCCACTTGCGCTAGTAATCCTAGTGAAGAGCCCGCAAGGAAAGTCCATTTTCAGGGACAAGCTCACCGTGTGCGGTCTCTCCAACATCCGCGTCGAAGTTCCACACAAGCGTGGTTTCCCAGGTCAGTGCCACCGCTGCCAATTGTATGGTCATGCGGCGGCAAACTGTTTTGCTTCCCCTAGGTGCGTCAAGTGCCTAGATCCGCATGGGACTAAGGAGTGCTCTCGCACTCCCGAATCGCCCACCGCTCCGTCCTGCGTCTTGTGCGGCCAGTCAGGCCACACAGCAAACTTTCGCGGCTGCCCCAAGGCACCGCGTGCTGCCAGGGCTACCGTGAAGCCCATCGAGAACTGGAGAGAGCGACCGCAGCCTAGCTCGGACGCTCCTCCAGTCAGTTCAAAGGCCTCTAAGGCCTTGACTTCTATCGTTCCAGGTCGGCGCAGCCGGGTCGCGACTCAATCGCAACCGGCCGCCAAATCGGCTTCCCAGTGCCAGAACGCAAAAGGTTCTCAAGACCGCATGGCGTTCTGGATCCAGCTCGCTCCCATCGACGAGATCCTGGCTTTCGGCGCCGCTCTCGACGCCAGCCCAGAGGGTTTCAACGGTGCTCTTCCGGTCCTAACCAAGTTCGCTCCCCTTATTAGGAAACTCCAGCAAGCTCAACGTTTCTAAACGTAGTCCTTCATTCCAGCATTCCTATCTCAGAGTGAGTCTGATCACTCTAGATAATCTCTTAGTTTCAGCTTTGTCATTTCTGCTAGTCTTAGCTTCTGAATTTCTCGCTTTCAGTTCCTTTTGGTGGCAGCCATCCAGATGCCGCTCACTGCGCAGCCTCTTTCTCCAATTGGCTGTCGCTCCGATGAAGACTAATGGCCTCAATCAAGGTGAGTCAGTAAAGGGGGATGTTTAGTGGGTATGCTCGGCTTCATTGAGTGAGTCTCCACACTGTCTGGGCATTCTATTTTCCGTTAGCCACTGGGGTTAACAGCTTATAGAATGCCCATTCGTCCGTAATAGGATTCATCCTCCTCCCGCTAAAGCTTGCTTTACTGGTTAAAGCTTGTTTTAGGGGGTGCCAAAATTTTCTGTGGCGGAAAAACAAAAAAAAAAAAAAACGAGCAGCTACACCGCGTGCGTCGCTGTCCCGGCAGTGGACACGGTGGTGGACAGAGTTGACAACCCTTTCATTAAGCACTGGGTAGGATTGTCAATTTTGCCCAAACAAAAATAGAATTATATCTGGCGATTAATTACTGAAAGTCGTCGTAGCGCCATGGTTAATGTGTGTATCATACGATATCACATGTTAAGCAACGTTCGGCGCAGTTGGTACTTGGATGGGTGACCGCCGACCATTTATTTCTCACGACGACTTCCGTGATTCGGAGGGCACGTTAAGCAATCGATCCTGGGTGCTGTATACTTGTATACAGTGGTTGTTAGGGTTTGTCAGAAGCCATTTCGGGGCACTGAAAATTCTGGCATCCACCTCCCAGCACTGGGCCAGCTTGGTGGATTATGGCCCATACCTCCTCGTCACCCAGGGGAGAGACTCATGCCCTGCAGTGGGGTCATTACAAATAGTTATGATGATGATTAAATACTAACATAGTTTAAGCTTTAACTAACAAAATTGGATGTATTTTATTCTGAAAATAAACATATTATTATTAGGATATTATAGGATATTATCTAAGGATATTTCGACTGGAAAGTATACCTTTCGTGCTTCAAAACAAACGCTTCACACTGCGCCTTTCTCAAATGCAGATTAGCCACTGCAGTCTTGAATAAAGCAGTGAATATTCTATATTACCGGATTCTTTGAATTATTATTCAACACACAGGTATTATACATAGTTTTGAATAAAAAAATCGAACTAAATCTTTAAATTTTAAAATAGAAATTGCTGATGTTTTTTTATTTAATTCATTCTCTTTTTGTTACTGGGACTTATTCTGCCTCCACCTCATTCTGCCCACACGTTAGCCAGTAAAAGGCTTCAAAATCGTAGGCGAAGTAGGTCATGAAGATTCAGATTTATTGCAGCAACTTTACCTATATTCAATTTTGAGTGTAATTTTGATTAAGTTTTATGCATTAATACAAACCTTGCATAGGCTTGTTTGAAGAAATTAAAATAAACCCTTTTTGATTAAGAAATTTTGTTTATTAACAAAATAACACAGTGTGGATTGATTTAAGTATCGATTCAGTTATAAATTCAGTACAAACGCGCAAACAAACAAAACAAAAATTTAATATGAATATGAAAATAACATAATATTATCATTTTGTCCACAGATCGACCGTTCTCTGAATCCGACGTAGACCGACCTTCACCCCCGCCGCTGCCAGCCAGACGCTCTGCATCATCACCACCTTTGACCCTGACCTTCGATTCAGACCTCGATGATGACGTGTTCATCAGTCCAAGAATGGACAACGGAAACGATCCATTCTCGATTCGTCCTCTAGAAATATTTAGCTACTCGAGTCCTAGGACTCCAGCGGGGGTTTTGATAAGCCCTAGAAGGGAGAGGAAGTTCACGTTTTCGGTTCCAAATGAAAAGCATTGGAGGGATAAAGGAGGGACAGAGTTAGAGGATGAGGGAGGGATGGAAGATCTTTTGGATACTGATGTGGTAAGTCCTAGTTGTATTTAAAGGCTCATTGCCTATTCACAAAGTACTTTTTCGAATAACTTGATCCATAACTAAAGAATCAATATACATTTATACAGGGTGACTGGTGACAAATTTTAGATACTGAAGGAGAGCACTCTGTACTCGATTCTGATCATAATTATGTAATAAAAGTAGGTACTTAATTTTTGACCAAAATTCCCTATACCTACATAAATAAAGAGACGTTACTACACTGTTCCCGACGCACGCACACAGGAGTGATGATCTCCTATCACGTCCTTGAATTTCGAAAGTGACCTAGAGTGCAATATGAATCTTAAGGCTCCGCAAGAAACTTGTAGTTGCTTCCACAATATAAAGCAGACCTTTCAGATATCCATTAAGTTAAATAAAAACGTTATTAGTTTTATTCTAAGCTAAGCAATGAGGACAAGAAATATAACGTGATTACTAAATTGAATAAGCTTAGTTCTCATGAAATAAAAACCTCTAGGTTACACCTAAGTGTTTCAAGTTCATGCAAATCTAAGCATTATATAAACATATTATGCTAATATCATACGTAAGATAAATCGCAGATATTATCCTAGTTAATGATTTAGACAAGACTATCTCGCCAGGTTGTCTAAGGTCAGCCGGTAGGCGAACAATTGCGCAACTCAAGTATTACTCGGAAACATGTTTATTTATATATATAAGTATAATAGTTGTATAAAGTTATTCTACTCTGCGAATTATCTAATTTCAGTTACGTAGGTCACTATATTGACGATTATTATAACATAATAGTAGCCGCGGCGTTATAAAAGCGTAACCTATGATCTAGTTATTATGTTTTAGCCCCAAAGTTGGATTTATCAAATAAGAAGATCAGCCGCGATTTAAAATAGATTTTATTTAGAAATAGCCTGACCTTTTTAGAATAAGAGTCGTGAAAAAGGCGAGTAATCTGAGCGACCCCTGCTATCATAACTCAGGGATCACCTGCCTAGCGGCCTCTCTTCATACAAACTTTTCCGCCAAGTACGCTCCGCCGGTGATGTGCTCCAAAGACTGTTCATGAGATCGCAGTTCCTTCCTAAGCTTGGCAGGGAGATGTAATATTAATAATTACTAGTATGAATCCAGAGTTAATCGCTATCCCATAGGAATACAATGATATAAGTAACTCTAGGTTATTCTATCCAAAATGAAGCAATCAAGCCATTTCAGCGAGATAGACACAACAAACATGCTAACATCCATACTCAGAGACTTTTACTATTATAACATAAGTAAAAATAAGATCTGGTGTGTGATTTATAGATCTGGTGTGTGATTATTATTTCACACTAAACATGAAAACAATCAAATGATAATCAAACACAAAGCCTTGACAAACTTATCGAGTACACTCAACCTCACATCACGTTTAACACACCGATAAGGTACATCAATCGCTCTTAACTGGAGGCTTTAAGATTGATTTTCGCAAGCGTCGAACTCTTGCACTTGAATATGTAATAATGACGATATGATATTTTATCTATAGTATACATTACCAGTGTCAGTGTTCGCATGATTCATTCTGCGGTTGAACAAAGAGCTTCAAACTACACGTGGATCTTCTTAGAAAAACATTTGTAATGGAGTTAATTATTGTAACGGAACGTAACGTTTCGTATTAATACTTTTCCGTTGTATACGTTTTTGAAAATGGAATGTAGAATTAACAAAGCAACGCCTTTCTAGCGACACTTTTTATTTGCGGTAAGGTTTCTGGGTCATTAATTTAATTTCGTTAATTTCTGAATTGAAAAAACTGAAATATCAATTCAAACTCTTATTTAAAACAGATTTCTTTGTTTTCAATATTCTTATATTACATTTGACCACACAGGAACTCAAATTACGAATTTTCGCAAGTTAATTCATCAACGTGGTGATTACGAAACAAGTCTCAATAAATAAAAACACGATTTGTAAAAAAAGCTACTACCATAATTAAATTATATTTTAGTTTACATTTGATCATCCAGACATACTTAAGAATAAATTATCTCAAATAAACAAAAATAATTTACCTACTTACAAATTAGGTAATCATAAATTCACTATAACCCTTTTTTAAAGAGCCCCATTAATTCATTATTTATATTACATTTAAGTAAAGTATCTGTCAGTCTACTATATTTTAAAACAAACAAATGCGCGTTAACAAAACATTGCTATTAGAATTTGTTAGGCGTTGCGTCAACTCCGATAAAAATAAGTATTGAGCAATTATTTTATTAATGTAGCCGTAAAATAAAAACTGTTGCCGAAACGAAATTAAATCTTTCCAATACGTACCGGTTTACGTTCAAGTAAAATCTGTATGAGTGTATTGCTTTTAGAGATAAGGGTGTGTAGAGGGAGATCTTTTTATGATTCTAAATGACGAGCCCATCAAAAGTATTGAGTGAATGTCATTTAATTTCTGTCTTTGCCGATATTTAAACGGCTTTCTTTTGATACGTGGATTCATCTGAGGTGGTTGGATCCCATAACAATAGATAATTATTAATAGGCCTGATTTATCAATCGTCGGATAAAAGTTATCTGACGAGTAAAGTACATATAACTTGACGAAATAATGTTGGTTTACGATTTGTTATAATTGTGTGACAACAACATAGTATGCCAATAAACTGGGGATGCTTGAAGCTTAAAGGAGTCGTAATATTTTTTTCATTTGATAAATTGTATCTGACCATTCAAAAATCGGACCTAAATCACATACGTTATGTTCATCATACATAACATCATGAAAATGTTATGTTCAACTAGCTGACCTGGCAAACGTTGTTTTGCCATATAAATAAAAAAAAAATAGATGTTGGCCGATTCTCATAGATACCGGATAAGCACAAAAAAATTTCATCAAAATCGGTCAAGCCGTTTCGGAGGAGTATGGCAACGAAAACTGTGACATGAGAATTTTATATATTAGATAAAGAACAGGCAGGTGCCAATGATTGAAAAAAAAAACAGTTTGCCGTTTACCAATATGAGCATAATAGGCTTTGAGAGATGCTGTTATAGTTCTAGATTTTATAATTAGGCTAATCTACAAACGCGCAGATGGAAAAAATCCGAGATAGTTCAACTCCAATGGTTTTTGCCCTGGAATATTCACCTGGCTAATTATAAAGTACATACATACATTCACGCCTGTATCCCTTATGGAGTAGGCAGAATACCAGAGTTCGAACCTGGGACCTCTCGTTTGCCGGACGAGTGCTCTTCCAACTGAGCTACCGGAAGAGTTGGAAGAGCACTCGTCCGGCAAACGAGAGGTCCCAGGTTCGAATCCTGGTCGGGTAATTTTTATTTATCACATTTTTCATTTATTTAAGAATAATTGAGAATTTTTAATGCAAAAAACTTAAAAACATTATTAGAATACCAGAGGTTTTAAAACTATCTGATGTCACGTTTGAATTTGGAGGTATTATAATGGTGGATAGAGACTATTGCAGTGACAGGGGGTCTCAGCCTAATAGCCCACAGAAACTCCAGTAAAACCTCTGTCCCTTAACTGTCCCTTAACTTTTTTTTAACTTCTCGTGTATGCCACTCACTTATGGAGCGAGGCCTTGGAGGGTCATGGTGAAGCAATAGCTGCATCCTTTGACATTTTCTCCCTCACCCTTTTACTATCGGACTACTAGACGCAGACAGAACTTCCATCTGTAGTAGTTGATATTTCAAAAAGTCGAAGTAAGCGCTTTGACAGTTCCTTTTTGATACGGGTCGCCAAGGTTTGGAATGAACTGCCTGCGTCTATTTTCCCTGGCCAGTATATTCCTAGTACTTTTAAGCGTCGAGTGAATAGGTTTCTCGTGGATGGACGTGTACCACCTTAGTCTTCATGTTCACTTAACATCAGGTGTCATGGAAGACGAACGTCCCATCCATATTTTATAAAAAAAAAACTGACTTTTACATTATGCCCGGGATGAAAAGCAGCTGGTACATTCTATGTTTTTCTTTCACTCCGATTACTTATATAAAGTATAAAGGTACCCTAAGTATAAAGGTGGCTGCCAAATATCATCGCTCCGGCTGTGATGTACTCGCTCCGACATCTTTTTATTTAAAGCTAGTTACTCAGACCTATTGCGCAAACTAGGATACGCCTTACTTGTACTGATTGAACGCAAGCTTATTGAATTACCAATAAAAAATGTTTGCCAAATTCAATCGCATTTATTTTACAAGTGCACGTAAATGCAGCGAAACGAAGAATCAAATGCAAAATGCAATTAAATGCGACACAATTCGTTTCAGAAATTTTTTACTATTCTTAAGCGTAAGAATCCAAGAGCAAAAAGTCACTTTCAATAATCACTGAATCTGATTAAACCTTTAAACATATTTACATACGACACATTTTACAACCACATTCAGTGAATGCGTGAACTACCATGGAAGGATAATTCACTCAAGTATCCAGTATAAACTTGGCAAATCGCCAATGGCTCAGTAGTTAACTGATATTTCTGTTAATTTCCTATTTAAATACATGCCTAGAGTATCAGATATAAATATCTTGTAAACAGTGTTTGTTATGCAACAAACGACGCATATTAAGTTCTTTGTGTGCTTTTATGAGTTACCTACATCTAAGAGACAGTTCACACATGGTCTTCGTTTTACTGGTCCGTTTTATCGGATACGTTTCTTTTCATCGATGACGCATGGAGTTGAATGAGCGACTTCATATATGGAACAGTATACGCCATTAATGAAAAAAGAAACGTATCCGTTAAAAGGAACAACGACATCTGTGAACGGGCTGTGAGCACGTCAAATAAAGTATTCTTACGGCTTTACGCACATAAAGAGGATGGGCAGTATTCGAAATTACCATCTCTAATTTTAAGTCCCTCTAATGTCAAACTAAGAACCTTCAAAATCTATTTTTGCGCTAGCGAATTCTGAATTTGAATCTCTTAATTTTATATTAGAAAAATTTCAAATAAGCGAATCTAATGTTGAATCGAGCCTAAGTCGGATCTCTACCGATCATAAGTTCATCACTAATTACTACTTTCTGTCCTGTTTTAACTGCCTGAATAACCAGATAAGAAAAATTGCTCTGTTCCGTTAAGAATCACTCAGAAGAAATCCTGTCAATGAGATAAAGTAATTGTGTTCCGGATAAAATAAAGGATCAGTGAGAGAAATTCCAGGCGAATTAACGCTTTCCAGATTAAGCCTTCCTTCATCCACCCTATCATCTTCCACTAAATTATGTCTTAGGGTAAATCTAACCTTTATTTAATAGTTTTCGTCAAATGAAAAAGCATAAAAGCCTCTACGTGATTTCGTTTTGCATTATCATAGTCGGTATCACTAAAAGTAGGATACCAATTTGTAACATTTATCACTGTTTACTAGATAATAAATGTATGTTGTATTTATGAAATGTTGCGACATATTTTGTAGGACGATATATTTAGATTCATTTGTTTTGTCACGTCGACTTCATATTTTTAGGTTACTCCGTGTCAGGACAATGGGATGATATTTTAATGTAATTTTTAATGTGATAGAATATCTAGGACAAGTATAAATAAACCTTTTGAAACACAGGAAGCGCATTTGTTTAGAGTAATTTTTGAATATGTTTTATCGAATGAAAATATCCAAATGACAAATTAAATTGACCACAGCTTGAGTGGACTTGGCTACAGACTAAAAATCAGTTAGTAATGTTTTTGTAACAGATAGATTTGTTTTTGAATATACTTGACACCTCTAGACGCCTTTCGATAAACGGAACATAGTAAAAGGGTGGTTAAAAAAGTTTTAACGATTCATTTTACATTGCTTATTTATTTTAAGTCTATTTTTCGATTCCTTTAGTATATCATTTTCTAAAGTGGCCATTTAATGATGTCAAATTTAGTGCCATAACCTCTTGCTACCTCTGATCCCCTATTTATAATTTGTTTTCAACTGCACTCTTTATATTGAGCGTTAAATAAATTGAAGTATTTAGTACCAAGTTAATTGCCCCACAAACATTTATTAGAAGCTTTACTATAGGGTCACCTTTTATCCCGGATTTGGTGGAAGTGCTTTGGATTTTGTGGATTTGGAGGCTTTTATATCTCAAGTTCACTTCTTGACTGCCTGTTTTTTAGGAGGGTGAATTTAGACTGTGATCTTTAAGATCAGGGTGTTAAATTGGAGCGTGATATAAATTTAATACATACTAAGTTATGTAATTTTTTTAATTGTTTAGTTAAGGTAATTAGCTAAAAAGTCATAAGTTGGAATCGAGATTCAAGAAATTAAAGGATTTAAAAAAAAAATTGCCCTAAGCGCAAACGTATGCCGATCAAATATGTGACATTCGACTGTAACTGGCGACTATGTATGAAAAGGTTTATTAACGTGGAAGAAGCGAAAGAGGTATGTCTGGATCGTAGCAATTGGTGTTCCCTTGTCTCTGTTTACCCTTAAGGAAGACAGGCATGAGGTTATGTATGTCTCGTAAAATAATATCGCCTAAGCGAACACTCAGTCTGTATAGACTAAACGTAAGCTTTTTAAAAGTTAAATATGGAGATCATATAGCTAAAATAAGATTTACCATGGTATACACCCCCATCGGAGCTAGTTTTGATAAGTTAGTTTTTTAAACTAATGATCGCATTCGAATACTAATCATATTTATATTAGAATTCAGGACAATAATAAAATGTTAAACATTTCGTAAAGAACGGCTAATCGAAAGGACCTGGCTTGCAGGTAAAGGTACTCGTTTTGTCGTCGTCTAGCTATCAAAGTTTATAAAAACTTCGCCTAAAACCGAGTATTGTCTGAATATCTCATCTTGACTTACCATTGGTTATGATCCAGGTTTAGTTATCGATAAGACAGGCCATACTTTGCTCGTAAGTTATATCATTGGTAACATAAAATTCAATGATAAAGACAGGAGTCTTCCATGTTGGACTGTGAGCGAAATATAGTCTTGTCATCAGATGGTCTTGTAACCTCTGGTTTTCTGCCTACCCCATAAGGGATACAGGCGTGAACGTTATGTATGTATGTATGAATGTAAAGACAGGATCATTATTGACCACAGTCAACCATATTAAACTTGTATACTGCCAAATTAAACACTGTTTACGACCCTGCTCGCAGCTTGATATTTTCTTAAATCAAACTTAAGCTGTTATCTGTTTGTACTGCAATAAAATGCATGCAATGGTTTTTCAGTTTTGAAATAACAGCTGTAAAAACACTCATTCTTAGAGCCAAGAGTATGTGTTTTGCCTTTCATTGTCTTATTAATATTTTAGCTGCAGTTCCATACGACATAACCCGCGTTACTTAGAAAACCGTGTTAAGTATTAAGGTTATGAAATGTAATATTCAAATCTGCCTTTTTTCGGTATGACGTTATACCGTTAAATTAGGTGTATTTAAAAATAGCAGTACAGGAATTCATACTGAAATAATTCGTGTGCCTTTTTTATTATTGTAGCAAAACTGTTTTTTTTTTCAGTTAACTGAAATTTTCCGGTATTAATATTAATATTGATATTAAAATTTTATTTTTAAATAGCTGTAGAATGTTCGATAAACTAGTTAAAGCCTATGAAGCGTAGGTACATATGCTGACCTATACATTTCGGCACAGAAATTAAATAGGTTAAAATATTTCTGTACTAAAACCATCTACAGAAATTAATCCGATATACATTCTTTGGGTACTGATTTAAATAATTTAGATTTTAATAAGTTGTACAGGTATTGTGTTTGATGAAGCAGTACACTAATAAGGGTACTGAAATTTTATTAGTACTATTTAAAAATTTATACCGATATACAGTCCCTACTGACTGAAGAAATCTGTGCACTAAAACACTGGTGGATAAAGGGCTATCATTATCTTCACCGAGAGCTTACACTGCTGGACGGAGGCCTACCCCAGGTTTGGTCATGTCGCCCGCAACAGCGCCGCCCTCATCCAGCTTTTGACGTTCACAAAGTGAATAAGCATACGTACTGTGAATAAAAAAAATTCATTTTCATAATATTAAAAGAGATAAAACTAACGATATTTGTGCGCCAATTCGTCCTTTAGAGTCATTCAAAGTTAGGATAGGAATGCAAACTCTTAAAAAAACTGTTTCAATCTTTTTAAAATATACCAGAAACTTATAACCAAATTCTCAAAATATTTTTTAAAATTTCAAATACATTTCTCCATTACAGTTCTTGCACAAATGTGGGGGATAGCTCCAGTGGACTGTATAGTCTATGAATCCGATTACGATTTAGTCAAATGATGCGCTATCCACCCACTCTATTAGCTGGAATCGATGCGAGGGGCAAAAGGAAAATGCGAATTCACCACTTAACACGGTCGTGAAAGTCCAGCCGCGCGGCACTATATCACTCGCGAATACGCCACAAGCACACTCTATTTCCCGCGCTCTTCTATTACTGTATTCTGCCTTCAGTCTTCTGTATTCTGTCTTCTATATTGACTTCAGGCTTCTATATGAGTCTTCGGGCTTGAGATTCACTGTACTGTTGCTTGAGGCTTCTTTCGGAGGCTTCTTTCTTCCGGAGATCTTCACTCTTCGGGATCTTTTCGGCGAATCCGGCGCGAATCTGTCGCTGGCGGAGTGTGGCGCATTCTTATGTGATTCGGTGCAGGCGCGCAAGGGTACCGCACAAGAGAGAGTAATGCAAGCGTGCGAGCGGGACACACATATGTATGTCTCGCTCGAATCTAATTCGAACTTTCTAGATTTTTCTAATAAGATTCTGACTAGATTCGACTATTCTTATTAGATCTTTACTATATTCTAATTGGAAAACTATTTACAAATTCTATTAACTATTTAGATCTCTCTCTGTGTGCGGGAATGATAAGACTTTCAAAACCATTTCTTTATTTCCATAATCAATCCTAATACAAATCGACTGTTCAAATACAAGCTATTTTCAGGCTATAATACATAAGTTTCATTGTCATAGCGGCTATTAATTAATCAAATTACAACGATACGAACGATTAAGCAAACACTTTAAAGCTATAAACTGTTACAAACTGTTTTAAAGCACTATTTCTTATACCTAACACTTGTATGTGACGCTATTAACTATAAACACTATAAAAACACTATTTTAAACGTTCTTAGCTCTTTAAGAGTCTTATAAAACACTATAACACTATCTATATACACTGTTTTAAGTTTATATAACTGTCTTTTCGTCACTGTCCTGCACAACAAATGTGTTGCATTCGAAAGATAAATAAACACACCTTGTTATTAAACCTTATAAGATTTACACAGCTGCAAATTGCATCCCGCCATTACACCTTAATACAATAACATAAGACCTAATTTACTTTGATAATTTACACTCATTTTGATACCCTATAAGCTATTTTTGGATTCAAAACAAGACTCAGCGGGGGAGCATAAACTCTAGCTAAAACACATCAAGCAATAAAACGATACAACTCTGTCTAATTAACTATCATCACACATTTCACATGACGTGTATGTGGAGAAAGCGTAACGAGATACTGTGACAAAGTTGCCCAGATTTTATTAGTCATTTTAACTTCGTGCATTGTTCGTAGGAGACTGAATGTGCTAAATGAATATTATTTATGTTGTTTCATTGTTTTGCGATGTTTTGATTAATGTTTTGTAAACGAGAATCCTGAGAAATTTCGTTTGAAAGCATTGTATTAAATATTAATATTACGTTGGTTAGAAATACTCTAATTAATGAAATCTTTAGTCTAAATATCATGTCGGTGTGTTGCTTTGTTAACGATGCCAAATGATTTAAGTTGGATTAAAGTTGGTTTGTATACCTACTCTGGCACATTTTTTCTAAATATCACAGAAATATACATATAACTTTCTAATGAGATATCTATCATTTTTTGCTTACCAATCAGAATTGGCAAAAACGGTATTTTATCAAAAACCCTGATTTACGAAACACTTAAATTCAATTTAAATAATATGCTTAAAATGACCACTAAAAGATAATAGTTGCTGCTAATCGTAACAAAAAGAACATAATATCCATCCTCAAACTGTTGAAGCCATACCCTCCTTAAGGCCCCACTAGAACACTTACGATTTGAGGTCTACAACACTCACTAGATACCTTTATTGAGGAAGACCTCCAACCAAAATGTAATACTCAGGCGTTCTGAGGAGTCTCTTGGCCGCTCTTGTGGTCCCCACACTGTCAGGGTATTTTGTACCTGTTATCCTTCGGGGCTAGCAGCACTTTAGAATACCCTTTCGTCCGTAACAGGAGTCATCCTTCTCCTACTAGAGCTTGCTTTAGTAGATGCCAAACTGAAAAACAAAAAAAGAAACAAAATGTAACGCACGTTCCAAAAAATCTACACGTGTCAAAACTCAGCGTAAGCCGATAACAATTTCTTTAACACAAAATAAAAGATATTCTATCAAAGAACAAGAAAATAATTATATTTAAATAGAAGCCAGATAATCCTCTTTCTTCAACCAATAACCATCTGAAGAACAACCCTCAAAAGCGATACGAAAAATCAAATCTTTAAGAAATACTTACAAATATTAAATGTGCAGAAAATTACTCGCGAGGACCCATTTCAAGAATAATCTTTTATGTTTTGTCATCCGTCAAAATGTATTTTGCGTATTTTTTTCACAAGGATCACTAGAAAGGGGATGTCGCGGAAGATCTTTTTGTGTACCGTGTTTGGTCTTGTCAATTTTTTTTCTATTTATTTACTCGTTTTTCATTCGTCTTATACGCTTCGTCGCTATTAATATTCATAAGTGAATCGCAAGGATCCTTGGGGCTTAGGAAAGGTTTTTGGTTTTTCTTTAAGGGTTGCGCTTGAAAATGCTTTTTGAATTTGGAAAATTGGAACTCGGAGATGTGTAGAATTATTTTTGCAATAGGTTTTTATGAAATTTTTCTTTTATGAAGTTCGTAATGATAAAGCACCACAAGTCCCAAATTTAAAAATTCTTTGTTCGCCATAGTACGTGCACCAAGGAAGAAAGCGACTTCTGTTTCACGTTGAAGTTTGATCCAACACAGAAAAGAGTCCTGAAAACTAAATGCTACCATAATTATTATTTCGTATACCTAAAGCTACACGCATTTTAGGCGGAAAGGAGCAGACAATCTGACCAGTCTGTAAAGTTTATTATAAACTCAAATTTTTATCCCATTTGACTAAATTATAAAACCTTTTCCAAAAGCATCTTCAGAAACATTTCATATTTTAGATATGAGATCTCCATTTTGGGTCTGCACAAAAGAAGTACAGCTACCGTCACAAATATGTAGTCTATATGAATCACATTAATTACATAAGATTAATTGCAAATACTTCAAATAAATAAAAAACACAGTAAAAATGTAACATACAAAGTAATGCTATTTGGGTGGCTTTATCACTTCAAAGCGACGATCACTTCCAGAAGTTCCAGGCAACTCCCGATAAAAAAAATGTATTTAAATACTTAACTAAATTATTGTTTTTAAAATAAATAGTCTTGTTTATTTTACCGTGGGGTCTGCCTACGCTTCGTCTTCCAGTACGTAGTCGCCCCTAAAAACCCTTAGGTACTGTCCCAACGGTCATACGTTTTTCAAGCTGTTTCCCCAGTCTATTACCCTTTCAGCTTTACAATTCTTCTGGCTATGTCAGTAACTATAGTTTGCTTGTGAGTCTCTTCACTTCTAATTTGATCCCGCTGACGAAATTTAAGCATAGATCTTTCCTGTGCCCACTTAGCGACTTTGTTATTGTTAATAAAGCCTATATTTAGTGACAACATCTCAGAGCCTTAGGTCTTCTCTGGCTACATAAATTGGTCTAAAACCTTGTCTGCAGACACTTCCGTACCGTTTTAAATAAACTGATTGCCTACTAGTTAAACAAATATATCATCAAATATCAAAGATAATGAATATCAAACTTGTTACAAAGTAAACTAAATGAGGTAAACATAGAGTCCAAAGTTCAAGCTTACTGGATTATAAAGAAAAAAATGAACAATCAAAAACAATATTGGAATTTAAACAATAATTATGATCCAATCAATTGTCAGCTTTTCACATTCAGAATAGTCTACGATTTTAAATTATCTCCTTTTATTTGTATTTCCTAAGTTTTAATATAAGCCCAACACAAAGGACAGGATTTTACCTGGGCCCCTTTTTATTGATGAAAAACGGTCGGTTAGGAAGTTGAAAAGTATCTTAAAAAATTGGTCGTACCCGATGTAAAACATATTTGAAAAACGCCACTTTTTTACAGTGGGAGAGCCGAGAAAAATCCAGATTAGTGAATTTTTATGTATTTTATGTTCCTTTTGTTTCTTTTTTTGGGGTATTCACAATGTTAGATTGACAGCACTCGCTCTATCAATCTGTCAAATGTCAAATAGGTACTAAAACCGCTAAAAATGTCACTTGTTTGTTTCGTTCGATGCCTAACTTACTGGTGATTTTCTCTGCGTATTTCTGGATTCCCCCGACGACCAACGCTTTCATTTACGGACTTCTTGGACCCTGCTTTACGTTTACCACACCGGCTTTATTCACGGACACCGAGATTCCTGCTCATACGATTACTTTGGCTCACCAATTGGACACCGTTTACATACTTTTGACCATGGATTCCTGTGTGAATTGTGGCTTAACTACAAACCGTTGCAATGCTTTGGGAAGGCATATCTTAGATGACGCAGCCACCTTATCAGTAATTCAGCAATGGCTTTCACCAGAACCTGTAAGTAACTTTTATTTCTACACTAAACTTAATATAACTTATCTATAATCATACCAACTATTCACTTTTATTTGTGACTAGGTATTTGGTAATACAAATGAGCTAGCCTTTCTTTATGTGGTGCCCTTGAACCTTATTTATATTTACTTGCTGAATTCTTTTTTTATAATTTTATTTTAAATTACTTAACTTATTATTTTTTGTCTTCTGCAGGTGCACAGCCAAGACCATTTGTGTCAGGCTTGTTGGAGCCTTGCTCAAGATGTAGTATTAGGAAGACAACCATGTACCAGTAGACAATTCGGCCACTCTAGTGTTTGCCTCCGGTGCAGGCGTTCACTTATAAGAAAAAAAAATACACATATACTTTCCACTGCTTCAGATAGTGAAACAAGGATATATAATGTTATTCGAGAGTGGATTTTGCCCCTAACAGTGAGTATAATAACAAATAGTATGGATTTTTCTTCATAGAATATTTTTGTAATAATTTCATTACTTATTTATTAATAGAAAAAAAAAACATATATTAATAGTTTGCTTACATAAGTTAAACTACTATTACTATAGTCCGTTTTTTATAAAGAGTTTTATTGTAAACAAAAGGGATACCGGGATGAAAAAATACCAAGAGTATGGTAGTTTTCTTAATTTAATCAAATCTATTAGCAATTAGGTTGACATTTTGATGATTCGGTGATATAAATACAGAACATAATTTTAACCTATTTTATATTTTATAACTATAAATACGAACAATTATTTTTTACTTTAAACATATAGAAGAATAGTTAATATATCATCAGTATCCTTATAGAGGTTTAGAACATTTTGGCTATTTAAAAAAATATTGTTATTTT